>CM044439.1:13116817-13168836 GCA_024363595.1 Xenopus borealis | reverse complement strand
CCAAGCAGTAAAAGGTATGGTAGGCTCACCAGGGTTTGGTACAAAAGGTGCAGGCTGCTGACATCCTTGTCACCATTTGTTGTGTTTGGTAGCCGAGGATGAGGAGAGTAGAACAGTGTTTTATTAGCAGGTCATGCAGCCATTACATAACAGCAGTAACTCTTACTTTCACTTTCAAGTTGTACAGAAAGTCCTATGTATGCACAGTGCCACCTGCAGGCCATTTGTATAAACACCACAGAAGTCACCCGAAGTTTCACTACAAGGTGACTAATCTCCCCGAATCTGCCCATGTGCCTATACACTGGTGAAGAAGGCAGTTTGGGGCTATTAGTCGCCCTGCAGAAGAGATTTGTCGACGGGCGACTAATCTCCCTGAATCTGCCCGTGTGCCTCTGTCCTAAGTGTCCCTTGAGGGTCAATCTACACGAGCAGATTCGGGGAGATTAGTCACCCCAGCAACAAATCGCCTCTTCTTCAGGGCGACAGTCTTCCCAAACTGCCTTCTCCCTGCCAGCCGTCCACTAAACTGAAAATCGCCTGCGTCAATTCAAACGCGGCCGTTCGTTTTCCGAAGTTGCTTCACAAGGAAACTTCAGCCGACTTCGGGAAAACGTACAGCCGCATGTGAATTGCAGCTGCTGATTTTCAGTTTAGCGGGCGGCAGGCAGGGAGAAGGCAGTTCGGGAAGACTGTCGCCCCCAAAAAAGATGCGAATTGTAGCTGAGGCAACTAATCTCCCCGAATCTGCTTGTGTAGACTGACCCTTAAGCAGGACTGTTTATTCTCAGAGAGTGTATTGTTAGCAGCTGCAGATACAGTAGAAGGCAGGGACACATGCAGGGTACAACTGTAGAGCATTGTCACAATGTATTTTTAGAGCCACGATCCCTGTAAATCTTTTTAAGCAGCGAGGAAATAATAGACAAGGTGCTTTTTTTTTTTCTGATCTCAGAGGTCCAAGTTCATTCCCGAGAGCCTTGGCTTGTGACACAGAGAAGTAACCAAAGACAATAATGCAGCAGTTAAGCCTCGTGGCTCCGACACCTTTATCCGCTCCCTTGCACTCTCCAGTTTTTATTTTAACATGCGAGTTGCCATGAAAAAAAAAAAAAAAAATGTTAATGAAATATTTGCTTAGAAGTCTGCTCTGGGCCGGGCTGATAACCCTATCTGTGTTTGAGTTCGGCTTCCCATATTCTAAATACTCATCTTCCGTCTGTTTAGATTATTGATTAGTTTGGCAGAAAAAATGCAGCCTTGTCATCAGTGACCAAGGTCAAACCAAACACAAAGGGAACAAGAGGGTGGGGGGGGGGATAAAGGAGACCATGGGATGAGAACAGACTGGGGAAAGTGGAATTATAACGACTTGTTGGTAACAAGCTCCTGCCCAAATACAAAGAATGTGTCGAGTCATTCACAGATACAGGTATGGGAGCCCGTTACCCAGAAAGCTCTTAATTACAGGATGATTGTCTCCCATTGACTCCATTTTATCCAAATAATCCAAATTTTAAAAAAAATTACGTGTAATAATAAAACAGTAGCTTGTACTTGATCCCAACTAAGATATAATTAATCCATAAAGGGATACTGTCATGGGAAAACATGTTTTTTTCAAAACACATCAGTTAATAGTGCTGCTCCAATAGACTGCTACACTGAAATCCATTTCTCAAAAGAGCAAACAGATTTTTTTATATTCAGTTTTGAAATCTGACATGGGGCTAGGCATATTGTCAATTTCCCAGCTGCGCCTGGTCATGTGACTTGTGCCAGCACTTTAGGAAGGAACTGCTTTCTGGCAGGTTGTTATTTTTCCTTCTCAATGTAACTGAATGGAACGCAGTGGGACATGGGTTTTGCTATTGAGTGTTGTTCTTAGATCTACCAGTTATCTTGTGTTAGGGAGCTGTTATCTGGTTACCTTCCCATTGTTCTGTTGTTAGGCTGCTGGGAGGGGGGAAAGGGAGGGGAGTGATATCACTCCAACTTGCAGTACAGCAGTAAAGATTGATTGAAGTTTATCAGAGCATAAGTCACATGACTTGGGGCAGCTGGGAAATTGACAAAATGTCTAGCCCCATGTCAGATTTTTTTTTTTTTTAAATCTGTTTGCTCTTTTGAAAAATGGATTTCAATGTAGAATTCTGCTGGAGCAGCACTATTAAATGATGGATTTTGAGAAAAAAAAATGTTTTTCCCATGACAGTATCCCTTTAAGGAAGGCATATTTGCTAACTGACCCCCAGGCCTAATTTAAAGGGGTTACTCACCTTAAAATGAACTTTAAAATATATAATAAACACAAGACTGAGGCCTGGGGGTTGCAGGTGTTAATGTCTGTGCAGGTCTTGGGATTGTGTGTGTGATCTGAACTGCTTGCGTGCTACAGTACATTTATATGCATAGGGACCACATTCCCTGTGTCCAGTGTTGGACTGGGGTGTCCAGGACTGTCAGCTCAGGGGCAATTTGCATAAAAATTAGGTAAAAATTCTACAGGACGAAACCCAAATAATCAAAAATTATCCTGCGGTTCAAAATTTCACATAAAAACGTCCTTATTCAAGTTCACTTCTAGTGATGGGCAAATTTATTTGCCAGGGGCGAATTGGCGGTGAATTCCCACGATTCGCCGCCGGCGAATAATTTCGTGAAACACCAGTTGGCGTCAACAAAAAAAGATGAGTCGTGCGTCGTTTTTGACGCGAAGAAAACGACCTGACGCGACTAAAACAGCGTGACGAAAACGACGCGACAAAAACCGTGGGCGACTCGTTTCGCAAATTTTTTCGCCAATTCGCGAATTTTCACTGGCTCTGATAAACTTCAATCACCCTTTACTGCTGTACTGCAAGTTGGAGTGATATCACTCCCCTCCTTTCTCCCCCCCCAGCAGCCTAACAACAGAACAATGGGAAGGTAACCAGATAACAGCTCCCTAACACAAGATAACAGCTGCCTGGTAGATCTAAGAACAACACTCAATAGTAAAACCCATGTCCCATTGCGTACTATTCAGTTACATTGAGAAGGAAAAACAACAGCCTGCCAGAAAGCAGTTCCCTCCTAAAGTGCTGGCACAAGTCACATGACCAGGGGCAGCTGGGAAATTGACAATATGTCTAGCCACATGTCAGATTTCAAAACTGAATATAAAAAAATCTGTTTATGGCTCCCATCTCATCCCTTGGATCCAATTTCTTCTATTTCTTATAAAAAAAATCTGTTTACACTGGTCCAGTCCCGTGTACAACTTGGTGCATCATCATATACCAAAATCCTACAGAAAACACCCATTTCAGAGTCTTTACTTGCTGGTCCGACCTACACAATCTGCCCCTGGCTATTATTATCAGGGCTGGCCAGTGTGAGTGAAGGGCGCAAATGCAAAGTGAAATCGGGCAAAGGAAATGTTTATATATGTATCCGAGTTGCAACTGCCAGTTCTTTTTATATCTCCGGTCCATACTTTAAATTGAGTTCTGCTTAGCAACACGGCATTCTAATAATTAAGAATAACTTTTCCATCTGTTCCGCAGACCTGGAGCACTGCCCTTGCCAATCTTGCATTCAGGCGGTTAATGTATATTTCTGAGGTCGGACAGGTCTGATGGGTCAGGCTTCTTTCAACAAAATTGCGCCAATTAAAAGAGCAAAGGTAACGGGCAAAGGGTAATATCTAGGAATTCCATTGCTTGGGCAATTTGCCTTGTCAGAAAAGCACAAATTAGCCATTAATTCTCAACCTTTTAGGGAGGATAAAAAGTGTTTCTGACAGTGAGAAGGTTCCTGAGTCACAATCTTAGGTTGTTAGATTGTAAGCTCTGCAGGTTAATTTAGTTTGGGCTGGTCTTTAAACACAGCACTGGAAACTGCAAAGCTTCCTATAAGGAAAGTGGTTTGGATAGGTGTCTGCATCCAAAAGTATGACATAATTATTAAGTATAAAAATGCCTAATCTTTACCTCTGGATAAGCGACTAGTACTCACAGAAGTAAATATCAATGTGTAGTTTCAGAGCATTGTCGTAACAGTTTTGTATTCAGTGCTGGATGTATATAGGGGGCACCCCTAGGCCCATTGTTATTAGTCATCCCCCCCCCTTTTATTCGCTCAAATTTTCATCTGGGCCAGAACAATGAGGACTGGAGCACAGGACATTTTAAAAACTATTGTATCTCCTGTTCATACCCAGTGTTTCTGAACCAATGTGGATGTGGTTGGTGGCCTTTCTACAAAACCGGGCCTGGTTGTATTTGCAGGATGCCCAGATACTGGTCATGAATTATGATCCTGATCCTCTAATGCAGGGCTGTCCAGTGACCCCCCCCCCCTTCTGTGGCCCCTACTTGCTAAGTTTGCTTAACATGTGTAAACTTGAAATGGTATCACTAGTGATTAACTGGACCCTGCATTGTTTAAAACTCAACTTCAGACTAATCCCCTGTATTGTTCACACTTGTAACACCTCTATTGTTCACACCCCTAAAGCCTTGTACTGTTCACACCTGAGATCCAGACTGAAACTGTCCACATTGTTCACCTGTTCACACTTTATACAAAATCCTAATGGGGCACCAGCACTGTCCTGCCCTATTCTTCCCTATGCCTTCATTATGCTCCCTGTGTGTGCCCTACTCTGCCTGTCTGTGCCCTTCTCTGCCTGTGTGTGACATACTCTGCCTGTGTGTGCCCTACTCTGCCTGTGTGGGCCTTGCTCTGTTTGTGTGTGACATACTCTGCCTGTGTGTGACATACTCTGCCTGTGTGTACCCTGCTCTGCCTGCTATTTGTTCTGGGGGTTTGTTAGCATTTGAAAATAAATTATTGTTAGGGGACCTGTAAGGTTTTTAATCATCTGCTGGGGGTGCTGTGTTATCCACAGGGGAAGAGGAGGCATATGGATTTCAGGGTATATCTTAATATGACAACTGTTTTCACATATGAGCGATGACCAACCATTTGGTTTTTTGGTGTGCTACCACAAACAATTAATTTGGACATGGTCAGAGTTTTGAGAAGAAGGAGGAGAGCACTCACACGCAGCTTAACTAGTGATTATTATTTATTAGACTGTTAGACACAACATGTTTCGGGCCTCTAACACCCTTTTATCAAGTGCACTAGCAGTTAAACTGCGTACTCTCCTCCTTCTTCTCAAAACTCTGATTATTTTGGATGTTGGTACATCTGTTAATGAGGATTGAAGCATTCATCTCTTTATTACTATTAGTCTGTGCGCAGACTCTATTAACTCTATTAATTTAATTAATTTGGACATGGTCTTGTGGTAACATGGGTGTAGTTTAAAGTGGGTGTGGTTTAAAATCAGGGAGTGGTCAACACTGGCTTCAATTATCGGCCCTCCACTATGTAGGCCAGAAAAAATTCGGCCCTCGGTAACACAGAAGTTGGACAGCACTGTTCTACTGTACATCTCACATTGGTATTCCCAGTGCCGTCCCATATGAAAATCAGGGGTGATGATATTAGAATCTACTAAGTTCCGTGACCCTATGAATGAAATCATGGTGACAGTAATGTTTATTTGGAGTTTGGGGATCCCTCGTAATATCTAAAATTGATGGCTGTTAGTGAATGCTGGAAGTTGTGATGTGGGTCTGTCAATTTGATAATTCCATTCAGTCAATGTATTAGACTGCTAATACCATGGTTTCTTTCAGACTGGGGTGTTCACTGTCCACCAGGGGCCGCCACCTCAAGGCTGTACCACCTCAGCCCCTTCCCTAAACCTACTGCCCCTCTGCAGTGACCACAAACCAAACTTGGGTACAACAGTACCCTGTTGGCCCAGTCTGATGCTGAGCGACCCTAAAGTTAGGAAACAAAAGTAGAGATCTGATTGGTTACTATGGGCAACATCGCTGGTGAGATTTTTCTCCTTTGTTTTACAGAGCATGATAAATAGGGCCCTAAAACACTGAAAGCTGCTGAAATGAAAGCCTGGTATTAGTAGCCTAAAACTGCACATATAATAGAAACCACCAAAAATGGAAAATCAATGTAAATTGCCTCAGTGCTTAAAGAAACAGTCTGAGTATGTTTATAAAAGTTTCTACATTTTTGGGTTTAGATCCATTTTAAGTTGGAAGCAAGGAGGGAGGTCAGTAGGGGTCATTTACTTTGACCCTGAAAACAAGGGCAAAAGTGCTCATTTAAGTACAGGGCTCCACTGTGGCCTGTTCCCATTAGTGCTCTTTAATTTGTGCTTCTGAAGGACATGCAAGTTATTGGATGGTTGAGGGGCAGGAGGGGGCCACCTACTTGCTACCCCTTGCCCGACCTTGTGAATGAAGCACTGAACTAAATGGAGACAGTTCTGTATTCATGGAGAAAATGCAGAGAAGCCAGAAGCATTTCTTCTAAATACGGGGTAAAAACCATGGAAAACTGCACCCAGCCTTGCATGTAGTAAATACCCTCCCCCCAGTATTTATACCAACGATATTGCAAGTTGCTTTCAGGCACAACCAAAAGACTTCTAAGAGGGTCCCTATATTAAGACACAAACAGTCCCCCTCAGGATTCCACTGCTCACAGAGAGCGGCTGTTTTTCATGTCACTCACTACGGTAGGTTGGCCGATGACAGACGCACGGCAAATACAGAAGGCAATCAGAAATTTGAGGTTTAGCAAGTGAAGTGATTCACTGATCCCAGACACAAATAAGACGTCTCAAGGGTGCACTGAGGCTGCCGGTTAATTAGGTGTTAATTAGATTCCGAAATCCTCGCCTGTGGGGAGAGTGTAAGGGCTAAACCCTGGCCTGTAGTAACTGCTTTTCAAATGAAATCTGAACCAAAGAGGGAAAAGGTAAAAAAAAGGTCTGGTTTAGTGATGGGCGAATCTACCCAGTTTCGCTTGGCCGAAAAATTCACGAAATTCGCGAATTGGTGAAAAAAAAATTGGTGAAAAAAAATTGACACCTTTTTTAAAGCTGAATTTTCACCAGGCGAATTTTCGCTTGCGTTTCGCGAAATTATTCGCCCCAAGCGAATAAATTCGCCCATCACTAGTCTGGTTTATAAGGTAGGGCAGAAAGGGCATTTGCCCCAGGGCTCCAGATTCAGAGGGCCCTTTCAGGTGGTGGAACATACAAGTACATAGACGATACAAGTATAAATATTTTATTATATTGTGTAACAGGGACCAGGTTGGCAGATTCATGGGGCTGTGTATGGCCAGATCAACTCTAAGGGGCAAATTTACTATTATTCCCCAAAATTAGCTCAACCAAATTCAAAATTCGATAAGCATTCGACCATCGGCTATCATTTTGCTCGCTATACAATTTCTCAATGAATTCGTACGATCGGATACCGATCGTTTGATTTCACAAAAAAATTGTGAAATTTCCTTTGAGTGTCTGAAAAATTTGTACGATTCAAACGATCGAACGAATGGTATTCGAGCAGGACTTAGTCTCTGAAGCCTATAGGGAGCTTCCCATATGCTTCTATTGCAATTCGGTAGGTTCAATCTGGCGAAGTAGGCAGTCGAATAACTTTAACATTTTTAATCCTTCGATCATCGAATGATCAAATTATCGAATATCCAATCATTCGATCTATTTGATCTATTCGATATTCGATGATCGAAGAGGTCAAATTTGCATATCCGATTTCACGAAAAATTCATACGATCGTAATTCGATCGAACTTCGATCATTTCACGTGAATTCCGTAAAATTTGCCCCTAAGGGTTGATGCCAAAGTCAGTCCCTTGTACGTTTTGTAAGGAAGAAGTAGAGTTTAGCCTGTCGTGACCTTGGCATCAAGTTTCCTGTTTTGTCTGGATTAGGAGACCATAGGAGACTTTTGACCCCATGACACAAGCAAAGACAAAGAAGAACATAAGTAATTCCTTCCCTTGGGAATAAAATATCAACAAGCAAGAAAACATCCTTTCACTTTCAAATGGACTTGCCATCCTGGAAGAGATGGGATTCTGGTTCATATTTTGTCAAAAGGCTTAAAACAGAACGAGGTTAAAGATATGGGAGTAAACATGTACCACAAATCCACAATCACAATCTTATATTTGACAAAAATATTATTTCATTGCAAAACCAACGTTTCTCAAGGCAACATGGGGTAAGGTTAAGATTTCCCTTACTAAATCTGTGGCTCGATGATCACCTTAAAATTTAAGGCAGTGCACACCATGCTGTATATAATATATTACAATATTGATTGTTCCAGAAAGAAGTCTATGGTGGATAAATCCCACATTCAACTTATGGAGCATCATATAGACATCCATAAATGTCATTTGTTTTCATTATTATTCATAAAACACATTATACAGATCAGTGTTGGACTGAGCCACCAGGGTACCAAGAAAACTCATGGTTAACCCTTGTGTAAGAGGCCCCTTTGCTTAAAGGGCACCTATGGGCCGAAAAAAATTCCCCAAACTGAAGGTACGGGCTGATAGAGCCCACGTTCCGTTTTGGGGTTCTAATAGTTTAAAAAAATGTGACGTCATGCGCATAAGCCAAATGAAAAGCTGCCACAATTTCAGGCAGCTTTTCATACTGCGCATGGACTGTTATAGCGGCCAGCGCCTGCAGGGGGCAATTTTTTTTTTTAACTACTAGGACCCCAGGCTCTATCAGCCCGCACCTTTGGTTTGGAGAATTTTTTTCGGTCCATAGGTGCCCTTTAAGCAACCATTTGAATGTTTGGTATGCCCATACCATGACCCTTCCTTAATTCTAGATGAGGACAACAGATGAAATGGAGAGAAGGATAGATGCGAGTATGGAGAAAGACATGAATTCCCCTGCCGGAACACTATAATGGGCCAAGGTTATGCTCCTAGGGGGAAATTCACGAAAGCGCGAAGCGTCTAACGCTAGTGCTAATTCGCCAGCGTGATGTCAATTTGTAACTTCGCAAATTCACTAACACCGACTCTGGCGAATTTACACTAGCAAAGCAACTTGGCAACCTTACGCCAGGCGAAGTTGTGCACTGACGAAGGATCGTAATTACGCAAATTCACTAAGAGGACCATTTTACTGAATGCTAGACGTTACTTCGCCAGGTCAGACCAATAGTTAGGAGTTTGAAAAAAAAATTGGAAATTTGTAGGGTAGTCTGAAAAAGAGCAAAATTTTTTTTGGGGGGTTACCCTCCTTCCCCCCTACATTTCCTAACATATAGCAACTCAACTATACAGGGGGCACATGTAGGGCAATAGGACAACTTTATTTTATTTATTAAAGGTTTACTGGGCTTGTGTAGTGGAATGTAGTGGCTGTAACATATACAGTCAGGTTGGTAAAACAGTCAGATTTAGAAATCTCAACTAACAATTACTTACTAAAACAAACCTCTCAGCAAAAACAATCAACATGACCTATAGGTTATTTTTAATGTTCATTTGTATTTTAAAAAGTAGCTTTTTAGTGTCAGCGGCAAAACTGTTATGTTATTTCTTCTGTTATGTTCTGCATAGATAGATCTCCTTGCCATGGCCATATCATAGACTCATGTTGTGTCTATTAGACTTCCCTACAGATATCTAACCATGAATAATTGACAAAAGTAAGGAAGGTTACCCCCAACAGAGTTGCTCTCTAACTCTATAACCATTATCAGAAGGTAACAGGGTGGTAGGAAAGGTAATGGGAACAACACGGAAGGTATTCAGAGATGTGTGAATGAGCATGAGCATAATTGTTGTATGAGGCCAAGATCTGTACTTGTAATCCTATAGATTTCCTAGGCAATAACATCTATCAGGGTCTCATGCATGTTCACAACATAATTGCCAATACAATGACAAGTCGCTCATCCTTTAATGACTATGCTCATAGTGTTAAGTAGAGCAAGAAAAGTTCATGTATATCAACGATCATCTTGCAGACATAAAGCCTTTGCGTTAATAAAGTAACTAACAGCTCATATTGATCAGATATGTCCTCAATATCTTGAACTGTCAGGCTAATTGATCACCCCTAATTCATCAGCCGCTGCTTTGTGTTCAACCACCTAATTGGCTTAGGGAGATAAAGCAATTAGCAATGAACTCTCAGTTCTTGGCACAAACAGATTTACTCCTGTGAGTGTTGGCCCCTATGAGTTTGGAGGAAAAGGCTTGAGGGAAACAACCAAGAGGTGACCTTGCTGTATTGAACAGGAATATTATTCTGGATCAGTGGTCAAAACTAGCAAAGATCAGAAAAAAATCTATTGGAAGTGCCATTGTGCTCCACATTCTCTGGTTTAAAGTTGCCAATCAAACTTGCACTCACTACCACGTCCCAATTTGTATGTTCCCATGCTATCGTAACGAGAGCAAAAAGCAACTCCTCATATAAATCCAAAATGGGGAATGTAGCCTATACCACCACCAAGGTTTCAGGAAAAATGTTCTTTGGACTGATTATTGTGAAAATGCTGCCTGCAGGATTGGTTAATCGAACAAATGGAAGAAAGAAAGAAGAAAAATTGCGTCCTTTCCTCTAACAAGGGAGAATGTAAAACCAGGATGACTTAAACCAATGTTGGCGAGGCAGGAAGAGGGAAAACCATGAATAGGCTGTTAACCTGGTCCAGGACATCAACTGCCAAACATTTGCAAGCCCCTATTTCCCACAATTCTAACAATCACTTTTTGTCAATCTTATTTCTTAATCTTGGGGAACAGCTCCCTCCAAAAAACAAGATTTACTGAATCCAGGCGTTTGTGGATAAACATAAAGAGAAATGATAATTTAAAATTTTCATCTCCAAACTCCAAAGCCGCCACAACAACATAAAAACCTTCCCAGGAGCCGAGAGATTTCTGCTCTCAGAGCGAACGGCCGGCGCTTCCTAATAATGTGCTAAACGCACTGCTTGATCTCTAATATTGCAGCAGATGGAAATTAAATAACCAGAAAGGCTTCATCACAAGGACCTTAAGATGTATTAATACTTCAACATTTATTTGCTTTTCTTTTGATTACTCTCTGCTTAATACTCCCATTCGGGGTCTTTTTTTTTTAATAGATCAGGAATTATCTTTTTTATGTGATATAATCAGAATGTACTTTCAGGAGACTGCAGTTTCCAGGAAATGAAATCAAGGCAAGTAATCAGGAGGCCTCTAGTGGCTTGTAGCTACAGTGGAACTTGTCTCGGTATTTAGATTTTCTGGAATGAAGGAATCATGTCATGAAGGTCAAAAGAGGAAATTATTCTGTGCTGTAATAGGCCACCCTTTCTAAGCTCCATTCAGATTAGAATTTCCCTTT
The DNA here is from genome assembly GCA_024363595.1 of Xenopus borealis. Lineage (NCBI taxonomy): Eukaryota > Metazoa > Chordata > Amphibia > Anura > Pipidae > Xenopus > Xenopus borealis. The sequence goes on along the minus strand of CM044439.1, from coordinate 13,157,561 downwards.
TGCTCTTCAACTGGTGCAACGTGCATACAATGCTTTTGTTTCTCAGGCTGTTTGATAGCAAACTTCCCACCATGTTCTTGTTGTTATAATCCCCCCAAGAGTCCAGATGGTGGTGCAATGTACTGGGTATATGCTCAATTGAGAATAATATAAAAGGAGCCCAACATAGCATAAGTATAATGTCCCATACTGACCACATACCCTTTCTGCCCAACTGGACCATGAAAGCAAGTCAGGGGCCACAAATATGGATGTCATTCTGTTGTTCCAATTGGTTGCTGATGCTGATATCATATTACATACATATAAGTTAGGCTTGGCAAAGCCAGAGTCAGACTGGACGGGACACCGGGGAAAAAACCTGGTGGGCCCCTGCCTTCATGGACTCCTGGTCAGCCTCTTGCCTGATAAAAGCCACAAGTGAGTTGAGGAATAGGGTAAAACTTACTCACTGGTGGTGCAGCGGAAGCAGCAATGGTGGCGTGGTATATGGGAGGGGTTCGTTGGGAGAGGGGGCCCTTGATGCCACAATGGGGGGGCCACGTGGTTACAGCCTTGGTGGACCTTGGACAGCCCAAACTGACACTGGGAGAAGCACAGGAACCAATAATCGAAGGAAGATCATAGCTCATTCACAGTGGAGGATGGAAGTTACAAATTTCCAATCACACATTGTGGTACATTTTCTGGGTTTTTTTGAGTGTAAGATGGAGGAAACCCATACAGACTGATAATACCCAAGTTGGATGTGAAATGAGGGATGGAGAAACCAGCTGCAGCATACAGTTACTGAGCACTGTGTCTAATAAGAGGAAACCAGCACCAGAGCCAAACCCAATCTTGATGCACAAGCTGCAGCCCAAACACACCTCACCCAGAGATATATATCCAGAACATGATATGTTGCATATTTTTTTTTTCCCAAAGCCTTTTGTACCTGTTGCAGGTTCAACCCTTGCCCAGGTTTTGACATCTAGAACTGATGCGGTTCCATGGCCTATAGAAAATAGAAAAATTATTGTGCAGATACCCATCTATGTCAAATCCTAAGTCTGAGAGATGTTGGTTTAAACACAGCCCTATAACTCAAGGTGGCCTTGCAAGTGCCAATTGAAACCAGTCTGGGCAGTACATCTGTTGTTACTCAAAGTAATGGCTTGTATGTGCATGAGTTTCTGCATAACACTGAATCCTTGGGACTCATTTATCATTTTCGCACCATGTAAAACTCCACAAACCAATTATGTTAGCCTGAACTAATGTCACAAGGCATGAGGGCTATAAATTGAGACCAGATGAGTGAAATCAGTTGGACAGCCTGGAAATTAAAAATGGCAGCTTACAATACTGGAGCAAGAAAATTTCAACAGATCATCGCTTTAAGCTAATTTGGTCTGGAGAACTTGGGAAAACAAAACTTCCAAGAAATATAAAGACAAATGACAGGTTTGGGGTTTACACCCTTACATAAAATGACAAACAGCCTTTCCAGCTTCTCCTGAATAAAGCATGAGTATTGAGTCCGATTTCCAAAGCCTCTGACCCTAAAAGATCCATTGGACCACCAATAATAGGAAACCCTATCATAGTAAAACAAATTTGGGGCATTTTTAGAGTTAGTGGCATGATTTTAGGCAAAACGCATTCCAATCCTGTGGTTTCTGTTGACCTACAAAAAGATCCAAAAAGATGGTCAAGAAGAAACAATGTTTAACTTTAAACCACAAATATTGTAACTCAGAGAGACTGAGTGTCCTACATCTAATAATATGATACCTTTTCATTTCATGTAAAATCTCATGAAAACATTGATGTACCCCAGGCTATGGGCAATAGTGAGTCTTACATAAGTTCCTCTCCTCTTCCTCTACTTCTAACCCAAAAAGACATCTATACAGCAGGAAGATTGGTATTTGCTAACTAGAAGGCACATCCTGGTATAGGAACCTAAAGAGTCATGTACAATCAAACGTACAGTGTACAAAGTGCAATTTTGAACACAAATCAACACAATTTTTACCAACAATGCAGCGTTTTCCCTATGATTTCAGTAGACCATAGATGCAATTACCCTTGTGGTTTCAAGATCGGAGCAAGTTTCAAATAGCATTCTCAAAGTGTGGTTGTGTGACTGGCGTTTTTATTGTCACAAACCAATGTGGGAGCAGGTACAGGGAGGCAGTAGCTTCAGCGTTTCTCAGTGTCAGTAGATGCAGTTGCACATTATTCAAGGATATAGAATAGTTCAAGAATGTGCTTGACCTCAAGAAACTCAAAGGGCAAGACAACATGATTGCTCACCAACCCATTGGATGTTGCTTCCAGTGGCCTCAAAGCAGATGCTTATTTTTTAATTCCTTGGAGGCAAGTTTTGGTTGTATAAAAACCATGAATACTACCAAACAGAGTCTCCTGTAGGCTGCCAGTCCACATAGGGGTTGCTAAATAGCTAATTACAGCTCATAAATGGCAATTTTTGCATGCTTAATGTTCCTCTCCAACTTTTTTTTCATTTGAATGTGGCTCACAAGTTAAAAAAAGATTGAGGGCCTCTGAGCTACCAACACTGGTAGGTTCCCTTTGTGCCCAGTGTCAAGAGGTGCAGCACAGTTGTGCGTAAAATAATGGATGAAGACATCACTCACACAGCAAAAACTAGAAATGACAGCAGACAGACTTCTGCGCAATTATGTCTGATTTGTGGCAAAGCACATTTGGTGTTGTGTTATTTTTGCCAAGTCAGATGCAATTGTATCAGCCACATCTCTGTTCTCCACTCCGTTACCTGCATCTCCTGTGGGGGACACCACTTTGCGACAAGATGTGGGCTCTGTTGCTCTCCATCCGTACAAAGAAAACCTGTGTGGGTGAGTAAAATTCCAGCCTAAGCCCCACTAAGTGAAAGGATTGCATGTTATTCCTGAATTCTAAATAATCATTTCTACCGACAATCAGCACAAGGTTGATTTATGAACGTTCCCAATCACCTCTGCAGGTGCAGACACTACCCGGCGTGTAAACACATGGTTCCTACTGACATGGACACACACAAATCACTCCTCACTCTGGCGCAACAGAACTAAATGCTGCTAAAAGTCATTTGCACTTAAGGGCTTTATGTGAGAAAGCTGAGGCAATGCTTGTTACAGAACAATGCTGGTATGCGGCTTCAATATTACACTAATGACACATTCATGGAATGACACATAAGTGATTGCAACCATGCCAGCCTCACATATATATATATATATATATATATATATATATATATATACACACACCTATTTCTTATATAAGAAGGATTAAGGATGCTGGCCATACATAGGAAGAAAATTCCACTGTATATAAATGATAATGAATAAACTTACCACCTCCCTTCAGTGACATGTATTGAGCTTGGGATGGATTACCTTTTAGGGCAGATGTAAAGGGTTACAGTATGTGTGACCATAAGTGTAGTGTACAGAGTGCAATTTCTGACACTAATCAACATTTCTTTCTCCACAATGTAGTGGTTCTCCCAGATAGATAGATAGATAGATAGAGATAGAGAGAGAGAGAGAGAGAGAGAGAGAGAGAGAGGGAGAGAGAGCGATAGATAGATAGATGGTAGATAATAATGATCGATAGATATTAAATCGACGATGATAGATAATAAATAGATATAGATAGATAGAAAGATATATATGATTGATTGATTGATAGATAGATAGATAGATAGATAGATAGATAATAGATAGATAGATAGATATATGGTATGATATATGATAATGGATGATGATAGATGGATAGATAGATATTTATTAACATTATTAACATGTATTTCTATAGCTCCAACATATTTCGTAGCGCTGTATAGATGATATAATAAATAAATGATACATGTTGATGATAGACAAATATGATAGATAAATAGATAGATAGAGAGAAAGAGAGATAGATAGATAGATAGATATTAACATTATTAACATGTATTTCTATAGCGCCAACATATTTCATAGCGCTGTATAGATAGATAGATGCTATGATGATAGATAAATAAATAGAGGGTATGAGAGATATATAGATAGATAAATGATAGACAGATGCTAATGATAGATAGGTAGATAGACAGATATGATGTATGTGATATGATGATGATGCTAGATAATAAATAGATATAAAGATATATGATAGATAGAGGGTAGATAGATGATAGGTGATAGATGATAGATAGATAGATAGATAGATAGATAGATAGATAGATGTGACTGAAGTTTATCAGCGCACAAGTCACATGATTGAGGGCACCTGGGAAACTAACAACATGTCTAGCCCCATGTCAGATTTCAATATTAAATATAAAAAAAAATTGTTTGCTCTTTTGAGAAATGGATTTCAGTGCAGAATTCTGCTGGAGCAGCACTATTAACTGATGTGTTTAAAAAAATGTTTTCCAGTGAAAGAAGCCTTTTAACTTTGAATAGTACAAAGTTAAATTGAATAATTGTATTGTTTGTGAATTTTATGCCAGAAACACGTTTAAAAAAAATTTAGGCTGGGGCAACAAAACACTGGAAAAGTTGTGTAATGCTAAAACCAAACCTTCTGGAACATCTTACTAATCGACAGGTCAATAACTTAAGTGGTCAAAGATGAGGAGGGGTACCCCACTCGTGGGGTTAATTTAATAATACCAGTCCTCAATGTAAAAAGCCTTGTCCCTTTAATTTACATCAAACTAAATATATAAACATATTTCAATATATATATTTAATATGAATTTGAAGCTTAAATAAAGTGCTCCTTTAATCATGAGATGATCTCAGCCGGTGTGTGCAAGTAAAATAAGTGTGGCAGTCAGTTCCTAATTAGTGGTGTATGTGAGCCCCCCGGGTGCTGACGCGCTGATAAGCAGTATCTATTTTCCTTCTCGGAGGTATTTAAAAATCGAGCATCATAAAACTGGAGTCAATTAATGGCAGGCATGCGGGCAATGCTCTGATACAATTCCAAAAAGAAAGCATTGTATTGAAGTCCAAGTGAGAAGCTTCTTTCCGAAGTACTGTCAATTCTGTTTTCATCGCATGTGTATTGCTCTTGAACTATTTCTGTACGCCAGCGGATAGTCGAAGAAATGTTCTTAATTCCCTAGCACTTTGGTTCACCTCCCCAAACTAAGCCTTGTTCTAGGTGACTTAGCCTTCATGTGATCCGCCTATAATTAGAACACAATGAGCCTCCAACCCCAAACTCTTTCTTCCCCCCTGTCCTTATATATATCTGTCTCCTAGCAGAAAGTAGCATATGACCTCTTATCCTCAAGAATACTTGGCACGGCTCCCTGTATCTCAGCCTATTGTTCTAAGAGAGAATGACAGAGGCATGCAAGTGTCTTGCTGACATTTTTCGACTTTAAACGCGGGGAATGCCATTAATCAGTCAGCTGCATCTGTTAGGAAAAATAAATCAGGCAGCCTAATCCTTACAAGATCTGAAGTAGGAAACCGGCTCAAGAGTTTTCCACTTTTTTCCTTACGGAATTTCAAATGTGTTTGCCGCAAACACACACAAAAAAATAATAAAGACTTTAATGTAAGTTACTAAGCTTGTTATTAAGTTATTAAGCTTGATAAAAAGGTTGCATGGCCTGAAATGTTGCTGTAATGCCCTAAACACTAATAAAGGATTTTCAAGGGAAAATGGTGCTGTTCGAACGTTACTGCTTGTGGTATCAATGGAAAGGGGCCATTGAAGAACCAACCCAAGAAGAGGTGATAAATGTTGTGTTGACAGCTTGTCTTCAAATTCATAAATCAACACTTTAATTCTGAGACAGATACATTTGTTAGCAGAAGATATAGGATTAGACTGGTTTAGAGGAACAGAATTATGTAGACAGTAGTAAAGGTATGGGACATGCTATCCAGAATGCTCAAGACCTGGGGTTTTACGGATAATGGATCTTTCCATAACTTTGATCGTCATACTTTATAGTCTAATATAAAATCATGTAAATATTTACTAAACCCAATAGGCTGGTTTTGCCTCCAATAAGGATTCATTATATCTTAGTTGGGATCAAGTACAAGCGACTGCTTTATTATTACTGAGAAGAAGGAGATAATTCTTAAAAATTGGGACCGTTTGGATCAAATGGAGCCTATGAGAGATGGCTTTTCCGTAACTGGGAAATTTCAGGATAACGGGTTTCCGGATAATGGATCCCATACCTGTAAAGAGTCTCATGTGGACTGTTAAAAATAAAAAAAATAGAAGGGAATAATTTTAGATAGATTTTGCTTTCAAGCACAAGTGGCCATAATTCTTGTCTCACTGTTGTTTGCCTATTTGTTTATTTTATTTTGAAAGCACAGAGATTTAATTAAATTTTTATCTTCAGTTTATAATTAAAAAAACTAGCAACTTCAATCCAAAATAGATCAATCTTTGGGCAGGACCATAGATAATGGAAAAGTGACATATTAGTCTGGTCACATTTAGGACAATATGATATTAGGCCATTGCTAGGTGGGTCTGTCTATTTGTTAATCTATCTACAGTAAAGGAGTTGATTTACTAACATTGTAATTTTTATTTTTGGTCACTAATTTTTTTTTTTTATTTTTTAAACCTCTCAAACTCTAAAAATTAGAGATTTAAGAAGTGTAAAACCAGAAAACTATTACAGGTATTGGACCTGTTATCCAGACCCAGGTTTTTCTATAATTTGGATATTCATACCTACTAGAAAATCATGTAAACATTAAATAAACCCAATAGTCTGGTTTTGCTTCCAATAAGGATTAAGTATATTTTAGTTGGTATTTAATACAAGCTACAGTTTTATTATTACAGAGAAAAAGGAAATCATTTAGAAAAATGTGGATAATTTGGATAAAATTGAGTATATTGGACATGGCCTTTCCATAATTCTGAACTTTCTGGATAACATGTTTCTGGAAAAAGTAAAACCCATTGAGGTGCCATAGAAGTCAAAATAAGCTGTGCTGATCCAATTTTAAATTGAAATAATTTAAAATTATTATTTGTCTTATTCAGTGTTCCCACTTTTATATTCGGAACGTTTAATAAATTGCATGGCATTCAATGTTTTAAAAACCCAATAAAATGAGATTGTTGGTAAATGGTCCTCCCTGTATGAGAACACAGAAAAAACTGACAAACAAAGCTGGCATAAGGTACCAGTGGGCACAGGACAAGGAATGTCAGCTAATCCAATTTGTGGCAAGCACTTGGCTATAATAAGATTCAGAGATGTTATGCACATTGCTAGAACCTCTACATGGGAAACCAAAAAGGAAGATGTTTCCACCAGCTTTTTATTAAAAGATCCCTGAGAAATATTTATTCAAATAAAAAATTAGAGGCTCTTAGAATAAATTCAAATGAATAGCCATGCAATGATGATGATGTCCCCCTGTCCTGGTGGGACATAAGACTGTGCCCATTTTACCCATTTATTAAAAGTAACCCTCAATTTATGTTTCTTGCTCTTTACCTCACAACCCACCTCTACACCCACCTATACATGGAAAGAAGTTTACACACTGCATTTCAACACTTTATCTTGAGGCACGGATGATAATTTTATAAAGCTTTACAAGTTGCCATTGAGATAGAAAATTCCCTATGAAAATCTTTTTGCAGTGTTACTGAAAGCCCTAAACTTGAACAGCATTTTTTAGAAAAGTATCGAAGGGTTTAAAAAGATTCTTCTCATCCTGGAAAAAAGAAATTTTTCAAAGTCCCAAATAAACGAAAGATTCTGGCAAATCTGAGCATGAGAAAAGGATGTCTACATTTTCATAGACAAAGATCTCAAAGTTTTGAAGGAAACATGAAAACCAAAGACTAGAAATTGAAAGGCAATGTCTTCAAAATATATCTATTTGTCAAAAATGAGTTAAGAATTGGTGAAGTTGGATAAAAATATGTAATTGGGAGGAGTTGAAAGAAATCTGGCAGGGTCTAAAGTGCCTTCATTTTCTGCAGTTTGACCTGTGAAGCTCTATCTTGATAACATTGTCAATGCACTGCTGATAAACTGTAACATATGGTGTCCTAAAACCCAGAACTAACACAGAGATCCCGGTCATGGCTCACATTTCTGCCTTTAACTGCCATATTTTGTTTTGGGAGGAGTCCACCACTTCTCGGATGCCTCCTGGTCTTGACAGGACCAAGGGGAGAGTTCTGGGCAGACAAGAGAACCGAACATGTACAGAAAGGACAGAGAGGACAGAGCTTAGCCGAGGGCCAGGCCAGGTATATACCATCAGGCAGAGCAATACAAAAGCATGAGTCTAGGATGTAGTCAAGGTCACAAGCCAGGGTTAACACCAACAGTAGCACAGTACAAAATCAGGATTCAGGTCAATAGACAGGTAGAGAATGGTACAGACAGCAAATAGGAATGTGGCACCTTTAAAAATCTGAATTTCGTTCCAAGTTCAATGAAGTCATTGCATATACCCCTCTACTACCATCATACTTCCAGATCAATGACCTAGGGAACTGGAACACTTGTGATACATGAAGGCAGTGATCCCCAACCAGCAGCTTGTAAGCAAAATGTTGCTCACCAACCCCTTGGAAGTTGATCTCAGTCACCTCAAAGCAGCTGCTTATTTTTGAATTCCAGGCTTGGAGGCAAGTTTTGTTGTCCTGCCAGTCCACATAGGGGCTACCAATTAGCAATTAACAGCCTTATTGGTCACCCAGGGACTTTTTTCATGCTTGTGTTCCTCCCCAACTCTTTTTACATTTGAATGTGGCTCATGGGTAAATAAATGTTGGGCACTCCTGCATTAACGTTTGTCCTTGTCTTGCTTAGACTTTTTTAAAATGGTTATGGTGTTTCTCGGCCCAAATATGTACACTAGAGTGTTTTCAAATCAATAAAAAACAGCACTGGTGCTTTTAGTAGGTTCAGATTACAATCGATGGGGAAAGAAATATTTGGACATTTCTCTACCCAACAAGACAAGACAAAAAGACACATACATACATAATAATTTAATTATGTGTGGTTCCCAGTGTTCACCGGACACAAGAGGGCTCACTATGCAACTTCAGGTAAGAAAAATCCCCCCATTGCCACTTAATGCACTTGACCATCTTGCTGGGCAAGATTTGTGGCATTTTGTACCATGGTGCAAGTTGCATTGATAATGTCCTACCCAATGAAAGACCCAGAATGAGGCACAAGAGAGCCCTGCCATTTTGCCCTAAGCAGGTATTATGTAGAGGGCTCTGAAGCACTTTAAATCACCTGGTGCTCTTATTTTTGCACTTTGTGAATGATGTGCAAGAAAGAGACATATAGTAATTTTTGTCTCTCGTCGCCTTTAGTGGGACATTTCGCCCCTTGACATTGTAACTGAGCAAGAAGTTGTTTTTAGCAGAGTGAAGTGTAAATGATGTGGAATTGCCTTGACCTTCATGAATTTACTTTTTATGTTCGTTGATATTAAATATTACTGCTCCTGCAGTATGTCTAACACAGCCGAGCAACGAAGGATGCAAAAATGTCATTGCTATTCCAAGTCCTTGAGATGGGGGAATAGCTGCATATGCTTAAATAAATGCTGAGCAATCTGCCCCCAGTCTTGCCCTCTTTGTTCTTCCGTGCTCGTATTTATAGATTTCTTGCTACAAAAAAGCCAGGTCTTTTCACACGTACACACTCACACACACACTCACACATTAAAAAAAAACCCTAATTTTAATGCTGAATCTTCCAATCTGCTATTTATTGAGGAATACATCTGGGAACAGATTGCTTCTTTATGGTTAGTTACACAGGACTTCATAGGTTCTTGATCATTTCAAATTGGTTTCTAAAGAACTTTAACAAAGAGTGTACATGAAAATATACATTCTAATTTAAAGAGACAATGTTTATTTAAAAGGACACATAATGGGGCAGATTTATGAAATTCACGTGAATAGATCGAAGTTCGATCGAATTCGATCGAGTTCCGATCGTACCATTAAATCACATGGTCGAATATGCAAATTTGGCCACTTTGATCATCGAATACCTAAAATTCGAATGATCGAATAGATTGAATGATCGGATATTCGATAATTCGACCATTCGATGATCGAAGGACTTCAACTTTAAAATTTTCTTCGACTGCCTACTTCGCCAGATTGAACCTACCGAATTGCAATAGAAGCCTATGGGAATCCCCCCATAGGCTTTTTTCTCTATCACCTGCTCGAATACCATTCGTACGATTGTTTGAATCGTATGATTTTTTTATGAAATCAAATGATCGGTATTCAATCGTACGATTGTGCTGCTTTCCAAATCCACAATATAAAACTATAATGTTCCTTTAAATACTGTAAGTAGTTTCAGACATTTTGGGCTCAAACCTGCTTTTGTAATCAAATATTTAGAAAGTCCAACGATATAGGAAGAATGTTAAATCACATTACTACAGTTTTTCAGCAATCACCCCCAGCACTCTAACTGGCATTCAGACTATCTTATAACAAGGTTTTATATATATATATATATATATATATATATATATATATATATAAACCCTACTATGTAGTTCCAGGGGCACAATAAATAAGCACTCAGAATTTCCCCCTAATTGGCCTTCAGGCTGGGCCCCCTTAGCTCATAACAAGGTTACAGATATATAGAAACATTGGGGTGTCACCCTGCTATAGTTCCAGGGGTACCCAGGGTACAAATAAGCACTCACCCCAAATCTCCCCCTAACTGACCTTCAGACTGGGCCCCCTTAGCTCATAACAAGGTTACAGATATATAGAAACATTGGGGTGTCACCCTGCTATAGTTCCAGGGGTACCCAGGGTACAAATAAGCACTCACCCCAAATCTCCCCCTAACTGACCTTCAGACTGGGCCCCCTTAGCTCATAACAAGGTTACAGATATATAGAAACATTGGGGTACCCAGGGTACAAATAAGCAAATATATAGGGGTATTTCAGACAGCAACCCAATGAAGAGTCATGGCTGTATCTTCAGGCTTTTCTAGCTCCAAAAATACAGTGATTGGCAAAAGATTTCCTAGATATTTAGATACCCTAACTAATCTCTACTGTATCACAGTTACTATTTATTCCTCCACTGTCCAGTAATGGAATCCTTTGTCGCTATTGTTCTTGAGTAAAAACCATAAATAATTCCTTACACCACACTCTTCAAAGTGCCTTCATTTTTAAGCAGATGGCTTGGGATTGTAACGTGAACCCATATTTATATGCTTTAAACAATAGCAACCTATTTGACACATATTATTGAAGCAGATTTCATTCATCGCAATAGGCTATTAAGTTTCATGGGAGCAAAGTGAGCCTTGTTATCCCCCTTTTATGTCTGCCCCTTGCTTTGGCTAATTTGTCTGGGTGACAGGTTGTTTTTACACACTTTACATGCTCAAATCAGGCATTACAAAGCTCAGCTGTTTAGTAGCAACTTGGTATGGGAGGAATTCATCTTCTCAGGTGGGCACAAAAGAACTGGCATTACTGTAAATCTCAAATCTCAACTAACTGCCCCGGGATGAAGATTATTTTAGAATCAATATTAATTGGTTAAAGTAGGAACATCTGTGGACTTGTGGTTAACATGCAAGTAACGCAGTGGAGTATCTATCAGGCCCTTGTCTAAATCATCCTTCTACTTTTTGTTTTTAGGGAATTAAACATCAAACAAGTAGCTACCTATCCAATACTTTCCCCTATTCTTTGTGTCTTTATTCAGGATACCTGTATAATTCTACCAATCTTTATTTCTGCAGGGAAAACTTCACTGTCCTTATATATGAGCTACGTGTCTAGTTCTACCTTTCCCTATTTCTTTGGGTGAAATGAGAGCAGAGCAGGCAGTAACCCTTGCAACACTTACATTCTGAATCCATTGGTGTCTGTCTACTTTAATGAGGGATTTCTGTTTGGCCATGAATTCCAAAGAATATTAGCTATTACCATAGCCAAAATGGTTTAGTGAATCCCTAAAAACTCTGTATTACCATATCCCCACAAGAGACTGAGCATTTGGACTTTTTCTAAACTGTAAAACGTCAGATCTGTCCACCAAAATAATTAAGAAATTATGATTTTTAACCAAAATAAATGTACCTTTCCCAGCCAGACTTCTCCACACCCCGTGGTAGGAGGACGTGGATCTTCCTGTTCATGTAATATGATTGCATGATTGTGCCATCCCATTTCACTACCAAGCACACAAATGGATCAGATGAAGGTCATGCAAATAAGCATGGAGGGTCAGGCACTTTGCTTCTATTAAGTGTATGTTGTCCCAAACAGAGTTGAAAATCCAAAAATAAATTTAAATTCCTAAACTAATACTGATGCCTCTGGGTTCCGCCATTTTGAGCATTCCTCACAGTACCCCCTCCTCCATGGGGGGCCTCTGGACCACCAAGACGGGAACGAAGAGGAAAATCTTTGTGGAACTTACGAACCAGAAGAGGAGAATCTTTAACCCATGAACAGTCCTCAGGACCATTCCATTTCCATTCCATCAAATACTGAAGGGAACCTCTGGACATGCGGGAGTCCAAAATCTTCTCCACTTAGAACTCCTGGTGGCCATCAACAGAAACAGGAGAAAGAGGAGAAGAAGCATGACCTGCCAAAGCCGGTTTGAGAAGGGAGACATGAAACACATTCGGGATCTTCATCTCCGGAGACAACTGAATATGAACAGCAACGGGATTCATGAGTTCGATAACAGGTCCCCCTGGACGCCGCCATTTTGAGAATTCCTCACACTCACTGCTAAAAGCTACAGGAGGTTCAAACTTGTCCCATGTCCTTGACCTAAGGATTTCTCTTAGCACCACACTAATAAACAAGTCCTGCCAATCTTATGTCACATGCCAATGTCCGTTATTAATGTAGCAGAGGGCACCAAAGTGGCATATCAGCACATACAAATGATTTCATCAATATTTACAGGGGCTTAAATTATTATGAAGTATAGTATATCAATACCCTACGGCAAAGAACATTAAGATTAATTCGTACCGGAACAAATATTGCTCTCTGGCATGAGGCTTCCATATTCCTATATTAAATGCCAGGGAAAGCCTTGGGTTAGATTGAATTCTGTCCTGCCCATTGAGCCACACCGTTATTCTATCCATAAATCAAATATTTACCATAAATATTACTAGACAATAGACTGAAATGACTCACCGTGTCTAAGCATTCAATAGATCAGAGAGAAATATTGCACCTTTTCAAAGACAAAATGAACTCTGGGATACAGTGGGTTATGGAAGCGCATATCAAGTCAGAGTTTCTTATTTTGTAGTTTATTTTATGTTTCTGTTTCAACAAGTTCTGTACAATTACAAAAGGGCCCATTTATGAACCTAAGTGCAAGTGCAAAAACTCCATGCACTTTGCACTAATGTTACTTTATGAGGCCCATGGCCCGTCTGCTTCGGACTGAATTGTTCCACTCCTTGCAGATGGGATCTCATTCTAATGGAGGTAAAGTCAGAAGGTTCTCCGTTCACAGCCGTGCGTAACAATGGCAACCAAAGAACATTTTATTTGCTGTTTTCTTTCCACCTTCGGGGCTTCTTTGCCTGTAGGACCCACGAAAAAACGTATCTCCAGTGCAACAATAGCAAAGAAATCTGCAATTAGTTCTGTCTGGCCAGGGACAGTGCTTTAATTAATTTTCAAGGATAAAGATTAAACTTCAGAAGATGGAAAAAAATGCAGCATGGAATGATAATACATTAGTTCAGCATATTGTTTAATTTGAGAAGTTTAAAAAAAAAAACTCACGCATTCGCATAAAAAATTGCTTATGGATGAAAGTGTCGGCAAAGTCACTCGCAACTGAAATCCTTGATGTTTTCTACCATTCCAGAGTATGAATACATCTTCAAGGATAGCAGGATATTTTTTTTAGCCAATGAAGGTTTGTATCAGAATAAACAATACAGGAAGAAAATTGACAGTGGTCCTACCGTCCTGTGCAAAGTCCTGGGCATATTTGGTGGCCCAGCAAACATATTTCATAGAGGAGCGTAAGGGGGTCATGGTTATATGGCGATACATATAACCTCATATATGTAACATCTTCAGATGCTGTCATTGCTGAGACTAGAAAATAAATCTAAGATGATTGTGATAAATCAATGAATGAATGAAGACCAGGGATGAGTAATATTTTCCTTTCAGTAACCAAATGAATTAATCTACATCTTCTATTCATACAGTAGACAGACCAAAAAAAGGTAGCCAAGATGTCATGGTTCTGAAAAAGCTGGACTTGTGTTCTAAAAATACATTAGATGACCGACAGGCAGTTGCTCACATGAGCAGGAGTTGGATAATATTTCTTAAAGGATAAGGAAAGCTACAGAAGCAGTTTATTGCCAAGAGATTAGCCAAGCTAATAGTGCAAGCTATAACACTATATTTATTCTTTAGAAGCTTTATATTTGTTTAGTAAAGCAGCTGCCATGTTAGCTTGGTGTGACATCACTAACTGACTGAGGTAGGGCTCAGATTACAGCAGGTAGGGGGTAGAGAAGATCAAACTGAGCATGCTCAAGCCCGGGAGGTTTAGGCTGCAAGCAGGAAGTCTGATACAGAAGCCCATGTGTAGACAATATAAGGAAAGAAATGCTGAGTTTCTTTTGACAGATGACTCAGAGAAACATTACTTTGATGGTTTACTGCTGTATTTATATAGACCTTTCTGATAAAGCTTACTTGGTTTTAGCCTTTCCTTCTCCTTTAACCCTATGCGTTAATTCAGGGCACAGGGCTATTGTATGGAAAGAATGTACAACAGCAATGTGGGATTGTGTACATAAAGGTATTCAGGAATACAACCTGGGTTTCTTTGCCTGTGAACCCCCCCCCCCCACTTGATGCCATCTTGTGTTTGTAACGTTCTGTTACCTCAGATCCCGTAGGTAGATGGCTGGTCCACAGAGGACAGGTGGCAACAGGAACTCCTCTACGGCTCCGGTCTTCACTGACGCCCTTTAGGGGCCCCAGGCTTTTTGCGGCGGAGGCAGCAAAGGAGCCAAGCATGTTTACCAAGGTGTAGTACAAGGGATCAGGCAAGACGTAATCAGGAACAGGCAAAGGTCGGTTTCAGGAGACAGAGAATCGAGGTACCAAAAGGATCAGACAAAGGCGTAGTCAAGTTCAGGCAAAGATCAGCTTCAGGCAGTGAAGGTTCAGAGGTCAGGAAAACAGGCAGAGGGTCAAAATCAGGAACACGGACAACCAGGCAGAACAGTAGAAACTGAAGCGAGCTTGGGCAAGGAAAGGAGGAAGAGGAAGGTATTTAAGGGAGCAGGAGCTCCAATCAGGAGCAGGCTGAGGGAGAACAGACACATCAACGACCAATACGAAACTGGGCGCACAATTTAGAGGTCATCGCTCCTAAGCGTTTATTCCGTCGCGGGAGTCTAACTTGACGCGCACCATCGTTTTGACGCCAGCACCTAAGTTGACACATGCCAGCGTTTATGCGCCGACGCTCGGAGGCGGGCATGACAGTGTCCCTGGTTGTCAGTGTCCATGGTAATGTAGCTGAAGATAGTGGTTGTTGGACTTAATCAGTTGAAGCCTTGGCTGGAGGGCCAACCTTGGGTCAAAACATCATAAGTGCCAAACAGGGTTATAAGTATAGGAGAATATTGAAGAACATGTAAGACATTTCCAAAAATATATAGAAAAGTCTATATAAAAGAATATGTTTCCATCACAAATGTCACCATATATGACATAGGCATTCTCCCCAAATCTTACCTGAAAACAACATGATGAGCAACCCCCTGCCATGCATCCATAGGTGGGCCAACTCCTCAGGAACTACTGGACTGAGGGGAAATGTTTGCTTATAAAATTATGTGGACACTGCAGTGTTATACCTGTTATAGGTAGATGTGCTTCAGGTAGCAGGTTCCCCTTAGTTTACAGACGATGACAGATTTAAAGGGTGTCTTGACCACCACTATCATAATACAGGAAAACAGTGGTGCTAAGTATCTCTGAGTGAAAAAGCACCAGTGGTGTTGAGTGTTTCTGCTCAACTTTTCTGAATGAATTCTCGAAACGCCAGGTGTCCGTTTTTTTTTACTCCGGCAATGTGGGCCAGCATCCAACAACGGATGCCGGCGTCCAAAACAAGATACCGCTGCGTTTCGACAAAGCGAAAAGCCCCAGATTCACCCATCAGTAATCAGAATGAAGGACCAGTGATGTAGGGCATTTTTGCTTGAGCAATTCTGAGTGAAGGGCCTCTAGTGGCACTAAAGATGAGGGTAGAACCTCAAGTGGCTTTGGGCATTTCTGAGTGGTGACTTTCCGGTGATGTTGAGATTTTCAGAGTGGAGGACCTCCATTGGCACTGAGTATTTCAGAGTGAAGGATCTCCATTGGCTTCAAACATTTATGCTTGAGCTTTTTTGACAGAGGAACCTACAGTGGTGTTGAGCATTTCTCAGTGGAAGACCTTCTGAAGGCAATGGTTTTCAAAAGGCTTGGTGAAATATTAGGCTATACAATTGATTTCACAGTTCAGTTCTTATTTTTTATTTTAAGTGCACCATTCATAGAAAGAACTGTGTTCATCTTAGCTTCTTTATAAGTCATGTTGGGCATTGGAAGTATTAAATCTAGACAAGTATATTTCACATTATGTTATTTGTCAGTTCTTTACATTTGAAATCCAAGGTACTTATGCTTTATGAAAAAGGCATCCATGCCGTAATGTTACATTTATTGCATTAACACACAAGCTCGCATTACAAACGAGAACATTTATCTGCCTCAGTTCGGGCTGTTTCCATGATTTATGGTAATATATGGCACAAGTTCATAAAACTCCCTGAACTGGTGGCAGTTTTTACACATGCCTTGATTTATTTCCATCTCAGACTTAACTGCATTCATGTGACTGATACTCTGGTTTGTCTGAAGTTCAGTTGCTCTAATCTCCCTGTTACTAATTTAAACAAAGTCTTGGTCTGTTGTCTATAAAAGACATTCGTCATCTCGGGGAGGTATAGAGACTCTCTTGTAATGCGATGTCAGACACTTCTGAGATATGACTTTTAAAAAGCAGGTTGCTATTAAGTGTTGCCTGACATGCCAAGGTCAAGGGACACACAGAAGATTTAATGGTGGAGCATTTGTAGGGACAGAAGCATCATTAACCATGTAATGTAAAATCTTTGTAGATTATTAAACACCCATAATAATATGCTATTGTATAGGTTTTCATTAACTGGGTAGCTCTACTAACAAGTCCATAACTTCTGAGGATCTTTTTTTTTTGTTTTTTCCTTCTGACGTAGGAAATTGATTGTTTACTACATTCAGTAAAGGTTGAAACACTTGGGGCAATTTTAGATAATCAAATTTCTGGCTGGAAGATCCATCTGATTGTATCATACAGTAGCTGGTGCCCCTTATCGTCTGACTCCAAAAAAAGTATCTGTTGGGTGTCTTTGACAAACCAAAATGTACTTTGTTGGATTAAATTTCTGCAGTCTGGGTTTAAATGGTTTCATTCCATTTTTACAACCTGTAACTGGTCGATCCCCATGATTATAGTAAAGTCATGATCTGGATGGGAATTGTTGTTGCTTGTGAAGCCAACTTTACAGCCTGTAATGTGATGGCTACTCTACTTGTACCTATAATATGACTCAGCTGTATGAGTAGTTAACTTTACAGCCTATGACTTAATTTCCCAATCACATTCCCACTGACCAAGGCCATTTAATGCAGAGTAATAAGAATATTTGCCCTTTGCTTCCAGCCCTTGGTGAGACGATTATTTTAACTTGTAAAGTAAAGCTGAGCTTCCAAATGCAGATCTCTCTGCAACTCTCTGCGGCTCTTTGTTTGGCCAACTGATGTTCTGTGTTCCTTGGTTTTAAAACAAATCATAACTGCCATTAAGAAAACTGTCATGAAAGAAAGGAGAAACGTAACTGCTAATGTACACGTAATAAAAAATCTCTATCATGTAGTCATAATCCTTTCAAGGTTTTTTTACTAATTGCATTAGACTACAAAAGTGAAATTTGATGTAACCTTGAATGATATGGATCTTTTTTTTTTGTAAAAACAAGACTCTATCTTAGTTGCAAGGTGAAATTGGTATTGAAAAATATTTATTTTCACACAATTCAAAATGTATAAAATATTTAGGAAAAACAAAATGTTTGCATTCTTCATACTAAAAATATATATCTAAGGTTTGGGGAATGCCTATTTGCTCTCCAAAATACAATGATACCCGTGAAAGCCAGTCCAAAGGCGATCTAGGGTGATACTTGGGGGAATATTTATTTTTTGCCGTAAACATACTTGCAACTATGGCTAACTGGCTGATACAATTTTATTTATTACATCTGTAACTTTGACTGGAGGACTCTGCTAGGTGTGACATTTTTTACAGATGGATCACAACAGATTTGAGTTTTATCAAAGCAGCCTCCACTGCATTCCCAGTTTCTTTGATTGTGGCCATGGGTGCCCCTGACCTAAGGTTAGATTTCCAAGGGACAACTAAATTTTAAAAGTCTGACAGCCATTGCACTAACTTGAGTCTTGGGTAGAGTTTACTTCTTCTGGAAAGATATGCTCAGAACAGATCTCTGCTCAAATCAACTTGTAAGGAGGGTCATGGACTAAAACCCCCTTCAATGTAAATATAAACCCAGTAAAAGTCACTTTGAAACAAAAGGTAATCAGTTCTCTTACTCACTAGATGAGTTATCGTACATAATCGCAAACACAGGTATGGGACCTGTTTTCCAGAATGCCTGAGATCTGGGGTTTTCCGGATCAAAGGTCTTTCGGTAATTTGGATCTCCATACTTTAAGTCTACTAAAGAATGATTCAAATGTTAAATAAAACCAATGGGATTGGTTGGCCTCCAATAAGGTTTCATTGTATCTTGGTGGGGATCAAGTTCAAGGATCTATGTAATTATTACAGAGAAAAGGAAAATAATTTTTAAAAATGTGAATGATTTGCTTAAAATGAAGTCTATGGAAGACAGCCTTCATGTACTTTGGAGCTTTCTGGGTTACATCCTATACCTGTCTCACCACTCTTTGCAGCGTCGGGTGCCATCTGTGTCCGCCCAGGTCAATACTGCAACTGGAAAAATGTTTCAGCAACACTCCGATATGGTGAAAAAAATTGTAATTTATTTGTGTTAAAAATTAAGCGATGTTTCGAGCTTATCCAGCTCTTTATCAAGCTTAAAAATTGTGTAACAAACAATCCTTAAATACCCCAATGAGTGGGAGGGTCACTCAATTAACCATTTCTCCTAATCAGTGTTACTTATTTCCACTCTGTGATTAGTTACATCCATAAATAAAATCCATACATTGTAACTTTTTTAAGACGTTATCACTGTGTATCCAAACCTTAGGGATACTATTATAAAAGCAGATATGGGAGCTGCTAGTAAATTAACACAAAGGTTCTTGGGAGTGCCCAGAATGGGTACGTTCCCTTGCCTTAACTGTGCAAATTGTAATAATATATCTAAGGGGGCATATGTCACACATCCTCATACAGGACAGAGGATCAACATAAATACATTTTACACATGTGATTCAACTTATGTAATATACCTGATTAAATGCCCTTGTGGCCTTGCGAATGTGGGGGAAATGACACAAAAGGTAAAAGATCGTATAAAACAACATCTCTCGACACCAGTACATTTTGCGGAAGCCAGACACACAATAAGCCAATTACGGTATCAGGTGATTGATAATGTAGAACCTTTGAGACGTGGGGGAAACAGGAGCTTACAACAACATGTTGCTCTCCAAACCCTTGAATGTTGCTCATAGTGGCCTCAAAGCAGGTGCTTATTTTTTAATTAATGGCTTAGAGCAGGGGTCCCCAACCCTTTTTGCTTGTGAGCCACATTTAAATTTAAAAAAGAGTTGGAGAGCAACACAAGCATGAAAAAGTCCATGGGGATGTCAAATAAGAGCTCTGATTGGCTTTTTGGAAACCCCTATATGGACTGGCAGCCTACAGGAGAGAATGTTTGGCAGGACATCTGTTTTGTATGCAACCAAAACTTGCCTCTAAGCCAGTAATTCAAAAATAAGCACCTGCTCCTCCTGTTTTGTGGTGTGGGGGTTAGTCCCCACAGGTAATATTCATTATTTATACATGTAATAAGAGCTCTGATATTGCTTAGTTGAGTCATGCCTATAAACCATTGTTGCAAGACCTATTTCCTATTGTCCACAACTCAAACAACAGATCAAGATAAAAAGAGGCCTGAGAACTTCACAGAGATTCTGGGCTCGTTACGTCTTGTTAGTGTCCATCTGCCTTGTTCCTGGAGCTGACCCAATTAAGGCATTTGTCCTGTGATAATTATCAAGGAACATTCAGAATCCTAAGGACAGAAAACCAATAATCAATGGAGGCAATATGCTGTTTAATGTACAAAAGCTAAGTAATTAAGGTTAAACGCATGATTATCAATCTGGAGTGTGATGCTTACATCTGGGGAGGTAGTGAAACTCCGCTCATACACATTGATAGGAGAAATCAACCAGGAAGATGAACACCAAGAGATTGATTATTGGAGAAGGGGCTGTGGCAAGGTCAAGCAAACCCAGAATTTGTTGAGATGTGAATAAACTCATCTGACTTTCCCCACTCAACACTTTTTAGAGGAGCATTAATGTTCCATTGATTCGTGTGCCACAGGGTGACCTCTGTCCCTGAATTGCATTAGGTTCTACAGTAAATGGTCATTTTTTTTATTTTGCTACAGATAAAACATTGGTGGACTAACATCTGGCCATTACACAGGCCTAGTGATCCATATGGTGATTATGGTGTAAAATACTCTTGCAAGACAATAATGGGATTGTTTAATCTCATATTACTGATATTTGTGATGGGACAGAGAATGGTTCTGCTTAATCAATAAATTACCTAACCGCAGAGAACACTGTCATGTGGGAAGTTTCCCAGGGATTACATCTCATCAATTGATTTTACTTCATTGTTTCTAATGGAGGGGGAAATATCTCTCAACATCTGCTGGAGTCACAGCATGAAAGAATAACCAGCTATTTACAATCATTGAGTTTGGAAGTCTCAGTAACTCGTAAGCATTCATGTTCTGTACTTATGGAGTGCAGGATGTCCATTGGTCCAGGTCTTCATTACAAAGGGAGGTGCAAAAATAAGGCGTACTTTTGCCACTCTCCAGTATGGAGTAAAATTAGTTTTGTCTACTAATGAGCACTTTGCTTGGAGTGTACACACTGAGGCTCATTTATAAAGACTGGGTAAATTTGCACCTGGACAGCAAGCCATAGCAACCAATCAGTGATTAGCTTTTTCATCCAGCTGCAGGTTGAACAGTGAAAGCAATCATCTGATTGGTTGCCATGAGTTACTCTGCAGGTGCAAATTTGTCCAGACTTTATAAATGATCCCCCAGTGTGTCTTCTATTGTTAAGAAGCAAGTGTGTTGAACATGGGCATCCCTTGCAAACCTCTTTCTTTCAGGTTTTTCACCTGGAGCAAGAATATGGCATGCACAACTGGAGCCATGTACTTACCTCCTGCTCAAGGCTACTGTTGAGAACAGGGCTCCCTTGTGCCACTGAGCACTATACATTCCATCTTGTGCTGGACTGAAAAGCCTGGCATAAGTTTAGTTTGTACAGCACAAAGGGTGTCCAGACTTGTGGACTTACTCTTAGTAGATAAGCCCTCTACTATTCTTCATAACTATATGCTCTGAATCTAGAAGAGATTTCCCAGCATAGTAAGGAAATGTAAAAGACAAGTTTACACTGTGCATTCCATTTGGCTAGGTAAAGCAGTTATAGTGGTACACCTGCACTGTATATTCCCTTCATTTGGATAAAACAGTTTTTAGAAGAACATCACTGCAGCTGCATTGTTCCAGTCTCCCAGGAAGATCAGTTTATGCGAAGCAGCTATAAAGGTGCACATTCACAGCTTTATTTCACGTTCTATTTCATCAGATAAAGTAGTTACAAATGAGCTAAGCTGCAGTTGCACTGGGTGGGCAAAATGAGCAGACTTAACTCCACTGCACCTTTTTATACTTCTGGGTGTGTGTTGCCTGATCTTGTCTGTCATCTGGGACACTTAGCATCATGGAATCATTTACAAGCAGAGTCTATTTCAAATAGTTTGTCTACCCAGTGTCAGATTGGTCCATTGGGACACAAGAAAATACTCTGGTGTGCCCCTTTATTGTACTCATACTCAACAGACTCAGTTCTCTTATATATCCTGTCTCCTGTGATGTCAGCCATGGAGGGGGGGGGGGCAAGAAAGCACCTGCTACAGGCCTATACTGAGATTCAAAATAGGCCCTGGCATTTTAGGTACACAGAAGCCCAAACAGCTTTCATAAAAGGCCCAAACAGCCCCCAACCAGCCCAATAAATAGTGAGTGTCTATGACAATTTACAGCAGCACCTATGGCAGTTGCCAGAACCCACAGATTGCCAGTCTAGGCCTAATCTGCAATATAAGAGATTGAAGCATGCTGATTCAGGCCTGGACTAAGTTGGGAAAGGGCCCTTTAGTGCCAGGGCATGCAGAAGTCAGCTAGCTTTCACCAGTGTTCCTGGTGTGTCCCAGGTTTCCAGTTTTGTGCTTGAGTTTTTTACTCTTTTGTTCAGGCCCTTTGAGGTCCAACATTTTCCCAGGGTCCTCAAGGCTACAGAATTATGAAGAGATTAAGTCACAGTTTATCTTGGACAGCAAACATGTGTTTAACCAAAATATGACCCTAACTGACCTTCAAGTTGTGCTTTGAGATATTCTAGGAGAATAAGTAGGCATAACCTATAACCAGTTATCACCACAACTAGGTTTCAGGCCGGACTAGTCCAGCTAGTTCTCTGAGCCAGAAGATCACAGGTCTAGCCCCAAGCTCTTCCACTTTCTTTGACACCAGATAAACCATCAACCTAACAATCAATTCCAGCTCGCTACAGTACAGTTACATAGTACAACAAATAATTCTATGAATGCGTTCCACTACAATAGTTAGTATGCATTGACATATTAAACTATGTCCTGATTTTCGATGGATCTCATAACTTTGAAAGATGTGGCTACCACCCTATCCCTTCTGAAAAATGTAATGCTTTAAGTAGACAGTGGCAATCAAAGAAGAACTGGAAGCAGCTGCAACATGGCAAACATTTTTGTGCTTGTTTGTGTTGCCTCTTCGTTTGGGCTCACGCTGTTGCCATCATTTCATTACCTGAATTCTTCTCATTAAGAAAAACATCTGTCAGCTGCTGTAATCTGTGAAGAAGAAGCAAGGACTTTGTTTTAGGCATTCTTATCATTCATGCAAATAGGTGGGAGGGGTAGGAATTACAGGAGTCGTTTCCTTCAGGTTTCTCAATACATTGGGCTGCTCAACACAGATCTACCTTCGCTTGATAGAAAGAAGGTATCGGCACCATATGGAGACTCATTGTTTCTCTGAGTTGCACATGTTTTTCTCCTGCTAAGGTTATCCAGTAAAAAGTGAAACGGAATCCCTTTGTTTGTCTACAATGTAGAGCATTCCATAAGGGAATCTTCCCGACATTTCACACACTTTTCCGGCTGAATGGGATTCATAGAAAGTGTAGATTTACATACAACCTTGAGTACAGTTAGGCGCCTTGTTGCTGTTGTTCATAAGCCACAATAATGCAAGTTCTGAGCAATTAGCCTTCCTCAATGCAATGAAAGAGAATCAATTTTTTTTATGGTTTTGATGGTTGGAAGAATGTTCAAATCATATTGTATAGCACTGGCCAATACTGGCTTATTACCCCTCTCCCCTTCTTTTGCTCAGATTCACAGTGAAAATATGAATTTTTACCTAAATTCTGTGTTGAAAGGACACAAAAATGTATTCTGTATTCTGTTTCCGAAAGAAGTCTATTTCATAGCATGGTGACATTGACATTAGTGAAATTAGTGAAATTTGCGAGTTTCCGACGCTTCGCTTTCGACTCGCGACTCGTTTTTTTTTTTAATTCGCTGGCGTTTCGCAAATTTATTCGCCGGCGGCGAATCGCAGGAATTCGCAGCGAATTTGCGTCTGGCGAATAAATTCGCCCATCACTAGTTGACATAATTCTTCTCATAGGATTTAAAGCTTTTAGCAGACAAATATTCTTCCTACAGTGATAACGATACCTTATTACATTTTATTACTGGTTTCAATTGTCCACCATAGGACATCATCAGCCATGATTCTTTAGTGAGCAATCGAACTGTATAGGGCTCATTGATGGAACCATAGCATGCAAAGCATTTTCTCTACATGGTCATCATTATCCTTTAAAGGAAGCAACCAACCCCTGTGTCCAATACCCACAGGGAGTACAAGGCAGCTCTGGAAGCCCTGAATGGCACTGCTCTGATAACTGTATCTTGCTCCATCAGAGCCAGATGAATAGATGATTCACCCTTACTGTGCCATTCTTACATCCTGAAAACAATAATCACCTGAGCCATGAGTTCTAGGGTTCAGGAGATTGTCAGAACAGCCTTCCCACCTAGCTGTCATTGGTCCCATGGACTGTTGCCCTCAGAGCTTACAGTATGAGCAGCAGGGAGCTTAACACTTTTCAAAGTCTATACAGTGTTTGATAGAGCCAGAGAACGCCTATCAGTGGAACTTGTTTGTTAGTTTGGTGTCAGTTTGTCCTAGTGCAGTAACCCATAGCACCCACAAAATAGACTTTGATCTGTGGAGTTAATGCATAGCACACATTTGCTTTATTTTTAAACATTTGAGAGTTAATTTACAAAGAGAGTGTTAGCAAGCTTTGGGCCACCTTCACACTAAAGATTCCATAGTCCCATCTGACAGTACTTGGCTAAAAAGAGAGTTGGAGGCATTGCGGGCAGAAACATGGGGATTTGTGCTAGTACATTGTACTTTATAGGGACAATGGTCCTGCCAAAGGCTACTGGAATAGACATAACAAATGTTGCAGTAGCTGTTCCCAACTTATAAAGCACCGGTCTGGCTTCCAATTTTTCTCAAACTGAATTTAAGAAATGGTTCATAAATTACACAGTGATGAAAAGTGCCTGACTCTGTTCTAGTTTTTCTTACAGTGAGAGCATAACCAGCAGCGATTTCATTCACTTACATAGCATGTCCAATCCTCCCTGTCTCTGGAGGCCCACGTACAGGTTTAGATCTTAACAGGGACCACCTGTCCTTATACTTTTAGTGGCATTCCTCATTTCTTTCAGCTATACAGACAGAGTTTAAGGAAATATATTTACCCCAAAGGCAACATCCCTTCCCTGATTTCCTATTTAGTAGTCGATACTCGCAAGTTGCACGTGCGAGAGAAGGAGCTGCATTCAAACAGGCGGCATCCATTGACTTACACAGCCTTCCATTGTGTGCAACAGGCACAATACCCAAAGGGTTCCCTGTACTTACCTATTCAATCCAGATCTCCCTGGCACCAGCACATACTGCACCTTCACTAGAGCCAGCACAACATTAGTGTAAGATGTATCTCATTTATTGAGAAAGTGCTAGGATATTAGCAGGTCGTATAGCAGAAGATGAGGTCTGATCAGAGGTCCTTATCTAAATCATTCATTATTTCCTTCCAACTTTGTAGCCTGGGGAGAGACGTGAATGTAACAGGATCCTGTCATTGCAATAATTTCCCTTTTTATTCTTATCACATAATGGGCCCGATTCAATTCACTGAGAAATACTTAGCTCCTAATTCCATTTCATATTTCCCCATAGACCTCAAAGGAGTTTTCATTGGATAAACCATCAAACTGGACCTGACCTGTCAAGTGATCCAGTTTTTTGAGCACAATTAAGCAGCACTGTGCTGTTTTAGGTTTGTCAAGTTTTTTTTACTTGAATTTCAGTAAATACAAAGTGCTTACGGTCAACTAAAACAGATCTTTATTGGGACAACATACTGTACAAAAAGAATCAAAAACATGCATTCTAGTTCCCAACTGTAACTCCCTTACTGGTCAATATTTCCTGGTGAATTTTGCACACAATTGAATCTGATCCAATTCACAATGAAGCAGCACTGGGTAGAGTTCTGTTAGTCAAGTGATCCAGTTCTTTGTTCTTAATGCAATGGGAACAGGTGCAAGGAACCTAAGGGGCCCAATCCCAAACTTGCAGCACTTCTTTCTTTTACAGCGCCACATTTAATGTGAATATGAATAAGAATAAATACAAAAAATAAGATGGCACACACAGGAATTTTCTCTAATGACAGTGCACTTTCTTTCCTGAAGAATCACCTACAAGTCAAAAAAGTCTGGAAGCCAAGTCTTGAGATCCACATAATTTTTAAACCGTGTTATTCTTGTCTCTTTTGTTTTTGTTTGTTTTTCTCATTCTTCATAAGCCGATAGCAATTCTTTGGACATCATTTCTTAGGAACAAAGGGGCACTTTACTTGAGAATAGTTCTAAAAGAAAAGGCAAATATTGACTGCCCACGGTTTGTTGCTCTAATTGACTCCCGCAAAGTTGAATGCAGTTGGTTTTTTTAAGTCTTTCATGATACCCAAAGTGCTTATCATCCAAACACAATTGGATTGTTTGCAGTAATTATGGTGGCCCTGCACTTACACAGTACCATGAAACAGCTCACTCTGCTTCTTTCTTTTCCTCTTTCCTTTATGAGAGTAATGCAATGTAGGGTTCACTCTTTGTTTTCTTCCCGTTTCTTTCAGGTATTTGTCTGATCTAGGCTTTTTACGGTGCATTACAGACAGAGCCTTGCATAATATACAAATTGCATTATTCATTTTCTGCTTTCCCAGCCCTGTCTATTTGGAACTGTCTTAAAGGAACAAACAAAAAGGGAAGCAATTCAGTTCTTGTTTGCTATCCAAAGCCAGAAATTAAAGGCTGCTTTCTTTTTTTTTTTTACCGGTGTCCAGTACTTCATATGGAAACCAGAATAGATCTATTTATCAACTATCCTGTATTTTTCTATGCGGCACAGAATGTGTCACAATATATTTGGGTCAATAAAATCAGAATACAATTAACCTGCCTTTATGCTTTTGAATTTATGTAAAAAACAAAGTAAGAATGCACTCCTTGCTAATTGAGACCCCCCAGGAATGAGAAATTGTTTAATTAAGTATTTGGAACAGACATTTTTTTCTTTCTGTCAATAATAATGTTCCATATTGTATTTTTTTAAATGTAACCCTGTTCCAATAATGGGATCAAAAACATGTTCTGGATTGTTGGGGAAACACACACAGATACAGGGAGAATATACTCATTGTACATCATTTTTCAGATTGGAATATAAGTAAGAGCCCGAGGGGCAAATTTATCATTATTCACGAATTCGACGGTTTTTGAGCCCTCGAATTCAGCAGAAATTCTGTAGTAATTCGACTATCGAATGGTTATCGAATAGTTTTAGGCTATTTTTTGTGCGCTATTCGATTTCACGAAAAAAATCGTACGATCGAACAGCGATCGTTGCATTTGTTATTATTTTAAAGTTGAAGTACTTCGATCATTGATTGGTCGAATGATCGAATATTCGATCATTCGATCTATTTGATACGCTCGAATTTTGCATATTCGATGATCGAAGTGGCCAAATTTGCATATTTATCCGATAAAATCGTACCATCGGAATTCGATCAAAAAGCCATGTTCAATTTACTATCAAGGCAGGAGTTTAATGTGATGGGGCAATGCAGAAAGGGCATATAGTATATAAGCAAGGATGCCCAAAATTCCCCATTCACCTGTTGTTTAACTACAACTCCCTGAATAAGCTTGATAGCCCCCACCATGATATATGTAACCTGTTCCACCCTTGCAGAGAGGTAGTGATCTGTTGATATGTTCATGTTAGTATAACTCAGCATAACATTAACAGATCTATCCCATTTGGAAAGGATGCCAAAATGAGAGAATATTAAGTTGATTTGGACATCAACAAACCAATCTGGTCTTCACCCAACAGGGGTTTCAAACCCACTTTATAGATAAGGGTTGGACAACTCATCAAGAGGACCCAATAATTAGACCAATAAGCTGCCTCCAGAACATGTACAGGCAGTTTTAGGGCTAGAGAAAACGGAAGGCGAATTCACAATGATTATATTACGCTGCAAAGGTCACATTTATCTTATATTGACCATTTGCATTTTCCAGACAAGTTACATTTGTTATTATTTTCCCCTCTGGTTCTGCCTCTTCATTGTAAGATGCCTTTGTTTTTCATGTACAATGAAATTATGTTTTGAATATTTCTGGCTTGCTTTCCTGTTCTGGTCCACTCCTATTTCTCAGATATTCCCACCCCTTGAACACTGTTGCTTTCTCTTGGTTCCTGAGAAAGCAGCTTCCCGTATCTTCCAACTGATTTACTAAAGGTCGAATTTGAAGTGTAAAATACTTCGAAATTTGGCCATCGAATTTAAATCCTTTGACTTCGAATATCGAAGTCGAAGGATTTTTCAACGAATTTGGCATTCCTGCAGTTGAAGAAAAATGGTCTAGAAGGCCCCCATGGCCTAACATAGCACTTTGGCAGCTTTTATTTTGCGAAGTAAATTAATCTAAGTTTTTTAAAAAGAGACAGTACTTTGATTTTTGAAGTCGAAGGATTTTACTATCCAATTGTTCGAATCGAATGGTCGATTGGTCAAAGTAGCCTATTTTTTCAAAAATTTACTTCAAAATTCGAACTTTTTGCATTCCAATATTCAATTTGACCCTTAGTAAATCAGCCCCTTAATCAAAGCATAAGGCAATCTGGGCATTGTAGTCCTGCAACATCTGGGAACCAACAGTTAAAAAGAGCCCCAAACAACCATATGGTACTTATAATATTTAAAGGAGCAATAACAATAACAAAAAATTTAAGTGTTTTAAAGTAAAGAAAATATCATGTAGTGTTGCCCTGCACTGTTAAAACTGACCTGTTTGCTTCAGAAACACTACTATAGTTTATATAAACAAGCCACTAAGTGGCAATGGTGGAAATTGAAAAACGGCTACATGGCACAGGATAAGTAATGGATAACAGAAAACATTATGTTCTACAGAGCTTATCTGCTGTGTAACTTGAGCCTTTTCTCCTTTGAATGGCTGCCCCCATGGGTACACAACAGCTTATTTATATAAACAATAGTAGTGTTTCTGAAGCAAACACTGCAATTTTACCAGAGCAGGGCAACACTACATTATACTTTTATTACTTAAAAAAAAATTTATTTTTTATGTTACCGGTCCTTTGACATTACAAAATACCCAACTGGTGAAGAACAAAAAAAAAACGAAATCAAATTTCACAAGTCTTACATATTAATGCAAATTTCCCCTTTAAATCGTTTAACACGACAGCACACATACACGCAATCACACAGAGAAACTCTAAGGAGAATCTACAATTTAGAATAACAAACAATGGCTTCTGCAATTGGAAGGTGTCTCCTGAATTCTTCTGATCCTGACGACCCTTTCCCATCCATTTAAAAGCTGTCCTTGCAGCTAATTCATCTGAGTGTTTTTGTTCCTCTTTCCGACTTACCTTGAAGTCGCTTTGGGCAATATGCATAACTAAAACGGCAAGTAAAGTTATTAAACACTGATGTAGAAGCAAGGACAGCTTGTACCAAGATTACATGAAACAGAGACAATTCTTGAGTTGTATTTTTTCATGTGTTAAATATTTGAATTGGTGTAAAATGAATTGCATATTTACAATAAAAATTACACTCTTAAGAGTATAGGCACATGTTTATTTTATATTTTATATTATAATACAAAGCACAACTATCCATGAATATCTACAAGCCACATTTATATAAAAAGAGTTGGGGAGCAACACAAGCATGAAAGAAAGTTCCACAGAGGGCCAACTATGAACATTATTGGTAATTTGTAGCCCTATGTGGACTGGAAAAATAATCACCTGCTTTGAGGCCATTGAGACCACCATCCAAAAGGTTGGTAAGCAACATATTCTAGAGCATAGAGCAGGGGTCCCCAACCTTTATAGCCCGTGAGCCACATTCAAATGTAAAAAGAGTTGGGAAGCAACACAAGCATGAAAAAGTCCCTCAGGTTGCCAAATAAGGGCTGTGATTGGCTATTTGGTAGCCCCTTTGGGACTGGCAGCCTACAGGACGGTCTGCCTGGTACTACGTATACTTAGTTTTTATGCAATTAAAACTAGCTCCCTAGCCTGGAAGTAAAAAAGAGCAACATGCAAGGGGTTGGAGAGCAACATGTTGCTTGCGAGCTACTGGTTGGGGATCACATGGAGCATAGACGATAGAAGGTCCCAAATACATTCATAAGGTAAGGCCAAGGCCAAATCACCTAAGATAATGCAATAAGATCTAAATCGCAAAAATGTTCCAAAAGATCTTTGCAAAATGATTGTTTTATTATGAAAGGGGAGAGGGGGCTCAGATTAAAAACATAAAATTAAAAAGCAATGCACAAAGCCCACATCAAAAGATAGAGTGGGGGCCTAATAAATGATTTTGTACTTTTAATTCACTTTTGTTTTGGATTTTTGGGAAATGTCACTGCATACTTCCATTTTTCTGTTGATGGGTCAGATTAAAACCCACTCTCTGTCCTCCATAAAAATAAAAACATGATGCAGAGAAGGAGAACATCCTTTTCTGACTTAAGTGATTGGCAGATTAATGTGTATAAAAGATAAAAACTAAAGTTTGGCCATATAAATATAGAAACTGGTGTTTCTGAAAACAATGCTCATTAGAATATCATTCCTTTGTATAACTAACGTAAGGAACAAAAATAAGTAAATTAGGTAGAAACAAAAGGACTGCACACCTGTTATAGTCAAATTCCAAAACACACTTACCAGTACTGACACTCCTTCAATGCTGCTTCAACACTGAAGTTTCACACAATCCATTTCATGAAGCAGCCACCATGGAACAAAGATATTGGTCAGGATCATCTGACAAGCACACACGTAGAAAATCTTGTGAATATTTTGGTTGTCCCTGTGTGTCCCATGTGTGCACCAAGAGGTCCGCTTGTTACTCTGAGTGTGTATATGTCATCCACTATTTATAAAGATGAAGCAATGCACCAAAACACTCAACTGGGGCTAGCCATTGTATTTCATGTGTTTACTTTGAGTGGAAAATGTTCCAAACAAACAGATGTTGGATTATTGTGATCCACATGTAGAAAGCCAATTGCTGTGATCTGCTCATTCAGCCAGTATCAATGAGTGAATCTCAGAGAAAGTTCTCAGTCACCAGTGGGCACTGACCTTCTGAATGTGTGCCAGGGGAAGGTAGCCTTGATTATGTACCTGGCCAGACTTTGATCCTAGATGGTGCAAAAATTTGTCCAAATATGGTAATCTCAATCAGTCTTCAAGTGCTAATTATACAAACTGTACATTTTTAAGATGTGAAAGCCTTTAAATAAAGTCTGTGAGCCAGAACCAAGGAGATTATGGGATAGCAGCAACCAAGCAGTGTGTGTAGTTCAGATCTTATGCAATAAAATATGAAAGTAACATTAAAGTGTTGGAAAAGATATTCCAATGGAAAACAAAATAGCTTCAAAACCATTTCATAAAGAGGCAAATCTTCAAATTGTAAAGATTTTTGTAAGGTGAATTAATAGTTAATATGCAAGCAGAACCTTGATGAAAATTTTGTAATATTTCTAAGATTTATACTGATAAGCAGTAAAAATGGAAACCCCCTATAGATCATCATCTTTGCTTTGGCTCCTCTGGGATATTCTTCAGGATCACATGAAACAGTAGCACACAAAGGTGTGAAGGAAGAACACAACGTATTGATTATATGTAGAGGAACGAGAATCTGACATGCCTGGGAGTACAAGATCAGACATCGAGATTTACAACTGGGACCCTCTCCAGGATTCTATTACATGCAATCAATGCTGCTTTCTTGAATTCTTTGAATTCTTTTTTTGTTTTTATGTTGGCTGGTTTTTTTGATATGAAAACATTACAACTTCCGTACAACTTAGCATGCTTTGATTTCTGATCTTCTGAGATGCTACGTGTGACATTAGAAAGTTTCTATTACAGCTAGAAAGGAAGCATTGAAATGCACAAAAGGAATACTAGAAGAGATAAGTTATGTCTGGATGTCCCTTGCCTTTCATATGTACTCCGTTTTGACCATTAATACAGTGTGCGTATTTCTAATTAATTTGCCTAGTTTACATGTTTTTATTTCATTAATTAATTGCACACACATGTATATATATATCAGTGTCATGAAGTATGTCATGTTTTTTGGAGTGAATAATATACAAAAATGAACATAATAACATTTCAATTCTTATTTGAATATTTTGTCTGTTAGTTCGAAGACAACTTCTGATTTTCAAAACTTCAGCCACTGCACATAAACGTGTTTTCAGTTAATTGCCTAGATGAATACAGAAAACATGTAAATTCAAATCTGAACCATTCCAGATCTAAAGAGTGTCAGGTTTCTCTACCTCTGTGCTGCATCTAAAGCCTGTAGTGTGTTTTCAGCAGCTATCCATCTCCATAAAAATCATGAAGGTTCCTAAGGATTCAAATTTGGTCCATCCAAGAAACAAACCATTCTCCACCTATTTGCTGGATCCAAAACCTATAATGTGTTTTCAGAACTTGGCAGAAGTCTCAGGAAAGTCCACAAATCATGAAGGTTCAAAATAAGGAATAACCAGTTTTCCCACCTCTAAACTGAATCTTAAATTTCTTGTTTGTTTGACTTCCAGTCTCAACAAACTCCAAAAATCAAGGTGGTTCAAATCTGGCCAAATTTACTTTAACTTCTACTATTTTCATTGTTCAGATTATATAACAGTGTACACATGCAACAAAGTATTTCCTTCATTCTTTATCAGAATTGAAACTTCTTATTTTAATATTCTGTCTTATTTACCGTTTGAAAACTTTCAGTTTTTTTTCAATGTCACCCTCTGCAAGCAACAATGTGTTTAAATCGTTTGTCAGTCTCAGATAAGGCCAGAAATCAGAGAATGGAAATTTAGTCCATCCAAGATCCAACGTCCAAGGAATGCCAGGTATTTCTACCCCTATTTCAACCTATTATCAGAAAAGTCCAAAAACACTGAGGTTCATATCTGACCTTCCAAGTTCTAAGAAACACCCAGTTTCCCACATCTACGGAGAATCTAAAACCTATTGTGTTTTGTAGCATTTGTCTCAGAAAAGTCCAAAAATCTTGAAGGGTCAAATTTGGTCCATGCAAATTCTAAGGAATGTTCTGTTTTTCCAATAAATTGCTGACAACACACAGCGGATTTGAGATTCAGTTCTCTTACAAGAGCTGAATTTCAAACCCATTGTGTGTTGTCATGAAGGTTCAAATTTGGTCCATGCAAGTTCTAATGAACATCTAGTTTTTCCACCTCCATTGAAGGTAAAAATGTTGTACATCCAAGTTATAAAGAACATCCAGAGTTCCCACCTGCATGTGGAATCTAAAACCTATTTTGTTTTTTTTTTTCCTTTGCCAGTCTCAGAAAGAAAATCATAATTGTTTGAATTTTGTCCATTCAAGCTCTATGGAACATCCAATTCCCCCACCAATATGCAGAGTCTAAAATTGTAAAGAATATTGCAAGTTATACAATTGATCTATAATCAATAAGGTAAATGCAGATAAATGAATACACAGTGCCTTTAAGT
The DNA here is from genome assembly GCA_024363595.1 of Xenopus borealis. Taxonomy (NCBI): domain Eukaryota; kingdom Metazoa; phylum Chordata; class Amphibia; order Anura; family Pipidae; genus Xenopus; species Xenopus borealis. Next base: position 13,123,765 of record CM044439.1, on the reverse strand, counting down.
GGATCCAGAAACTAGAAGGCCAAATGTGTTACAATTTTTCATAGAGGTACATTATCTCTTATAATATGATTTGTTGGTCTGTGTCCCAAATGTAAATGTTAGGATTTAGAGGTGATTTCTTATACATAAGTGATGTTCAATTCCAGTTGCTAGAAAGAGATGGGTAACCACCAGCTTGTGAACTGCTGGTTAAATATTTCTGGATTATATCTTTGTAAACCTTAACTGTGATAAATGTTGACATTTTAAATGACTTTTGTCCAAAAAACACTGGAGATGAAATGAGGGTTTGATATCTATTTCTGCATCTTTACACATCAATTTCCATATCTGAAGTGGGCAACTTGACTTCCCTTGAGTTTGTTATATTCGTTATATTGTAAGCGCTTACATCCTGTATCAATCAGTCCTTGTATGTTTGATAAATGCAAGTATGGGAGATGTTATCTAGGATGCTTGGGACCTGGAGGTTTTCTGGATAATGAATCTTTGTGTAATTTGGATGTTCATATCTTAAGTCTCTAGAAAATCTTTTAATTATATCTTAGTTTGGATCAAGTACAGGGTACTATTTTATTATTACAGAGAAAAGGGATTTTTAAAATTAGGCTTATTTGAATTTAATGGAGTCTATGGGAGATGGCCTTTCCATAATTCAGAGCTTCCTTGATAATAGGTTTCTGGATAATGGATCCTATACCTATACCCCAATCTACCACCCAGCGCTGTGCAATATGTTAATAATAGCATTGTTAATAATAATAAAAGATCCATCTTATAATTCCCATATATTTGCAAATCTCCATATTCCTAGCCTCTGCGCAAACTTTCATATGACCCTATTATGTTGCCATGGACACCAATTAATCTTTTCTTCTAGACCGCAAAACAGCAGTCAAAGCATCTCCATTAAGTTCAATGAATAAGTGAATTATAATATAAATACTTGATGCCATTTTCTTATGCAGTGAGTCATTGTTTCATCAAGACAATTTGCTTAAAACATACTTTTTTAATTTTAGTTGAACTGGATGAGTAATTATGCCCTCAGTCAACCTACTGAGCCTTTTCCATGAAAAGTAACTTAGAACAAAATAAGAAATAAAGACAAAAACAGACAAATGTCCTTCTCAGTCATATTTCTCTGCAAGTTCTGAGATATGGCGACCAAAAACGCAACTATAATTGTAGAAAAAGAAGATGTTTTACATTGTGCTTTAAATGATGGAATAGTGCAGTTTCCTGTATGGTGCTAGCTAATAAATCACTAATGCAATCTCATTCTGTCCATAAGCACTTAGAAGTACCCAATCAAAGCACATAACGGCTTCTCCATTGAACTTATTACAATTATTAGACTTCATAGTGTCAAATATTTGGTTAGGTCAGAACGCTTCCTAGTATTCAGTGTTGGACTTGGCCAGAGGAACAATGGAAAAAACCTGGTGGGACGACGAGGCTCGGTCTGAAGACTTGTGTGGAGCTGCCCCCTGACCTCCGCCCAGACCCGTGAAGAGGAAAGAGGGGGGGTTGTGGTTGGGGGCCAGGGGGTTGCAGCTAGTGGGGCCCACAGTGTGTGGGGACCCCTGAAACAGCATCCCAAGTGATCCCTGAATCCCCCAGTCTGATGCTGCAAGTAGTGCACAATGGTGTATTCAGTATATAAAGTATGTAGATTTTGAAAAAATTATGATTTTCTTCTTGTGGTAATGTCACATGAAGTGTTTATCAATGGAGAGTTGCTGGTGCCAGCTTTTTATTGGGAACCATGTAGAGGCTGGTATGGACACTTTTCTTCCCATAAATTAATTGGTAAGTGTATTTGGGTGAAAAATATATAAATGGTTGTTGAGGGGGTTCTATCAGCAAAAAAAAACCTATTCTGTTACATGTGAAATACATATGTGAAATACAATATATGTGACCATACACGCACCGATATTATCTTACAAAATTATGTTTTGGTACATGTATGGTGGGAAACAAGGCATCCAATACCGACAAAAGCCTTGGTTATTGGCTGCCTCATCGATCAGACAGGGTGGAACATTTTTTTTCAGGCAAACATCAGCAAAACTTTAATGCTGAATTGTCAGATAGAGGCAAGATTTGTGCTACAACATATGTTGGGACTATATAAACACATGTTAATAATAATGCCTGCATATCCGATGGTTCAGCTGTTAGTGTTGGTAGAGAAAACAAACTATGACTAATGGTCACGGGAAAGAATGTGATTGTTACATGTATGACCACCTTAAGATAGATATGAAAAGAGGATCAGAGAACTTGTCACACATGACAAAGATAATGTAATGTAAATATTAGATGAGGTCCCTGATGAGCAGATTAACCTGAATTTGCCCCAACAGGCTAGGCCATTATAATCAAAGTGTTGGCCTAGGGTTAAACAATTAGATAATTGTTCAGCCTTTGGGCCAACAATTTGATCAAAATTGGGTCTACAGTGACCAGTTGGTAGAGGACTGCATCAACACAAGAATGCAGCCCTTACCCAAAAAGATTTTCAAACATATGGTCATTGGCAGGTTCCCATACACATGTCAATAAGCTGCTGATTTGGCCTGAATCAGCAGCAAGTTCAGATGCAATGTGCCATGTATACTTAAACTGTAAAAAGAGAAAAGGGTAACTGAAGAGTAGATAAGGAACAAAAGAGAAAAAAACAGAAGATCAAAGTAAGAAAGAAAGGACAGGCAAATGAGCCTGGATTCGAGTTGAGCTATAGTGTATCCACCACTGTAATACTGTTTTCTTGGCAAAATACTTTTTAAAATGTTCTTACTGTCGTTGACTAGGATTCACTTTAATTTGTTTTTGAGTTGCTGTATTGGCAGAAGAGGGGACTTCCAAGCCCTAGCGAAAAAGTGACCAGCATCTTAGATGATAGACAAGCACAATTTGAAAACTTTTCAGACCCATTGGTACAATATATCACCCCATGTGATATAAGCAGTGCTCTCCAATCAAATATCTAGACAAGGATAGATCCTATAAGTATACAGGGGAGGGAAAGGAATAGAAATGAGAATATTACCTTTACTCCAAATTCAAAACATCTGAACTATAGAGATATAATTTATGATTTAACGAGAGTAATCAAAATAACGGTAATGAAATTGTATTTATTATGCACCCTGAAACCCAAATAGGACCCTGACCTACTTGTTAATGTTGCTTGTTTTTAGATTGTTTAGATCATCAACTTTTGTTCTGTAAAAGTTGTTTTTTACCGCTAATGTTTTTGGAATACCACTACACTAAGAACAATTGACACTATTGTACCTAATGTAATTAGACACCATGTGTAAAAGCCAACAATATCATATAAGTTGATGTCTGGTATCTGTTAAAAACAGATTCTGACTCATTTTGGGCAGACTGAGTTAACATTTCGGTACATTTAGGGTGATCTAGCCTTCATTTGGGTCTAATAACCACAAAAGTGTTCCTAAACTCTCTTGTGGTCTCTTTTGGCTTCCTGCCAAGTGGGTTTTTTTTCAGCAATCAAAAAATAAAAAGCTCAGGAAGTTTCAAGCCAAGATTTTTATTTTTTGAAAAAAACCCATTCAAGGGAATCCAAGGTATTTGATGAAAGAAACCATGCGAAAGTTTACGAACTATTGTATGTTTTTTGACCCAAAGGCTTGAACATTCTTAAATTGGGCCCTAAGTGTACATTTTAAAATGTTTGGTGTGCCATTTTGATATACCAGTGGAGATTGAAGAATGGTCAATTATTGAAGAGTGGTCAAGCTCCTGTGATGGCCTGAAAGGTAGCATTTTTGTCTAGTAGGAAGTCATCTAAGTCATTGTCCCAGTCAAGGTCAATAAGGGTTTGACCCGCTTTAGACGTAACTCTTGGCTCGATAATCAGAAAAATATGCGTGAATTTGTTTTTTGGAAACGAAGCAGTAACCTCTGTTACTGTGTGTGTAATTGACATTTTCTGACTTTGGAAACTAGCCCACCCACCTTGATTCTGAAAATCAGGGTCACCCAGGAAAGGGATCCAGATAAAGGATGCAGTTTGCAGTCCCATCTTAGTTTTAGATTATCTCCAAGTTGTCCAAGCTGTGTAAAGAAGGGGGCAGCTGCCAATTATGATTAAAACAAACAATATATCTCAAGGTTTGGGTGCCTATATAGGCTGTCTATAACCTTAATGTTAGAAGTATAGCTGCCTCTGTTTATATTTAGAAATGCAGTTAATGAAGTAATTTACACCCCCTGTTCAATACAATTCAAAAGGAAAGAAAAGCTAGCCTAAACCTTCCTTAGAATTAAAGTGAATTTCAGATGTACTTAATATTAATTCATTTATATATTCCTGTGGATCAAATATGTAGTTTCTTTTCTTCCCCCCCAAGCTGACATGTTTCCTGAATCCTTTTGGAGCAGGCCTAGCTGGGGATAGACAAGCCATATAACTGAACCTGACAGCAGCAAATAGAGTCAGCGGTGGGTGAGAGACATGGTGCGACTCCTATACATCTGCTTGCCTTCTGTGTTCTCCATATGTTATAGCAACAGTGACTTTTGTTAAAGTCAAGGATTCATAAATGAGCTTTTTTTCTCTGCTACATCGGTACTGCTCAGAATATCCTGGACAAGAACTGCACAGGTCCCGTTACTCCTAGGTCACGTAATCTTTAAGAAGTAGTTACCGACTTATTTGTTAGTACTGTGATTATGAGCTGGAATTAGCATCTAGGTGGAAGCAAACAAGAATCTTCAGGATGGTTCTTCAAACAATGCTGACACTTTCTTATTTTATCTAGCATAGGAACCATGCTTCAAGTCCTAGGAACCATGCTTTAACCCTCTGATTTTAATTTGACTTCCTTGCACTCATCCCAGCCTTTTTACTTGCAGCATTCTGTACCATAAATGACAGCATCCACTGTTTCCTAGTGAAGTATGACATATGATGGTTTCCTTATTAATAGTCCCAATTCTAATAATACATGTAATGATGCATGGTTCGCACATGATGAAATTCAAAATAGACTAGAAAATGTTAAGATAAACAAAGGTCCAGGGCCATATGGGATTCATCCCAGGGTAATAAATGCGCTTAGCTCTGTGATTGCCAAACCTCTCTACTTCATTTTTCAGGATTCATTGAGGTCTGGCATGGTGCCGAGAGACTGGTGAATTGTTAATGTGGTGCCGCTATTCAAAAAGGGATCCCATTCTCTGCCTCAAAACTATAGGCCAGTTAGTCTGACATTGGTGGTAGGAAAGCTTTTTAAAGGATTTAAAAAGGATAGGATACTGGACTTCAAATGCCAGCATGGTTTTATGCGTAATAGATCTTGCCAGACTAACTTAATTTCTTTTTATGAGAGGGTAAGCAGGGACCTCGATTCTGGGATGGCTGTGGATGTGATTTTCTTAGACTTTGCTAAATGTTGCCCTGGAACACAGTATTTGTACCTGAATAAAGAACTGGCTAAAAGATAGACTACAAAGAGTGGTGGTAAATGGAACATTTTCTAATTGGACCAGTGTTGTTAGTGGGGTAATAGGGCTCTGTACTGGGTCCCTTGCTTTTCAACTTGTTTATTAATGACCTGGATGTGGGCATTGAAAGTACAGTTTCTATTTTTGCAGATGATACTAAATTGTGCAGAACTATAGGTTCCATGCAGGATGCTGCCACTTTGCACAGTGATTTGTCTAAGTTGGGAAACTGGGCAGCAATGTGGATTAATTAAATTAGCTGGATAGAGTGCAGAGACTAAGTGCAACTAAACTGGTTAGAGGGATTGAAGACTTAAATTATGAGGGTAGACTGTCCAGGTTGGGGTTGTTTTCTCTGGAAAAAAGGTGCTTGCTAGGGGACATGATTACACTTTACAAATACATTAGAGGACATTATAGACAAATATCAGGGGACCTTTTTACCCATAAAGAGGATCACCAGAGGCCACCCCTTCAGACTAGAAGAAACGGACTTTCATTTGAAGCAGCGTAGGTGGTTCTTCACAGTGAGGACAGTGAGGTTGTGGAATGCACTGCCGGGTGATGTTGTGATGCTCATTCTGTTGATGCGTTTAAGAGGGGTTTGGATGATTTTTTGGACAGACATAATATCAAAGGCTATTTTGATACTAAACTCTACAGTTAGTATAGCTATGGGCATATATGGTTTGTGTGAAAGAGTGGAGATGTGTGTATGGGTGCTGGGTTTTAATTTGTAGGGGTTGAACTTGATGGACTTTGTCTTTTTCAACCCAATTTAACTATGTAACTATGTAACTATATAAGCACTGTTCTATTGAAGCCTAACAAAGCAATACATGCAGCATGGCAGCTCCCATTTCTGTTGTAGAAGTATCAGTATTCAGACAAGGAGCACAGCCTCTGATTAATGGAAAATCATTGGCAGTTAATCATACAGGGAACATTTACCTTGAGAAACGTTTCAGTCCTAAATATAAGGTAGGTTCTGCCTATTGTTTTTATGTTATTTGTGTACAATTCTATTATTACTCTTTCCATTTGTACATGGCACTGCTACCTGTAACAATGAATCCATTGTACTAAATGAGGCCCGAGAGAGACAATGACTAAAAGGCGGCAATGGATGGGCTTAATGAAAATGTAATGGGCTTGTCTCTTAGTGCTGGGAGAGGGGCATGAGGAGCGGGCGCATGGCTGGGGGCATTGTGTTAGCGTGATGTCTAAATACGAGCCTCCGAGGTGTAAGTACTTTTAAGTACACCTCAACGTGATGGTGCCGTGTAATCATTGTTTCTGCAATTGACAGTTGTTTATACAACAGCAGAACATTCACTGCTCATCTGAATAATAAATACATACAAATACCAGCTGGGTAATAGGCCCATAATTGAAATGTAGTCTAAGCCTCTGATTTGCCTGGATATTGCTCTACAGTTTTTTTTTTTTTTTTTTTTTTTT
>CM044439.1:13096929-13116749 GCA_024363595.1 Xenopus borealis | reverse complement strand
TTTTTTTTTTTTTTTTTTTATTATTAAATGCATTTCAGTCTTTTTCACCTATTCTTTAAAACAAAAAAGTGTTAATATCAACTTGAATTTCCATAATTTACAATATATATGTACTTATCCGACATAGCAGTAATCAAGTTAAAGGGGTGGTTCACCTTTAGGGCAGAAACATGTGGAGATTCGGGAAAATGTAGTCACCTGGTGACAAATTGGTTCTTCTTCAGGTGACTAACCTCCCCGAAGTTGCCTCACAATGAAGCTTTGGGCAACTTTAGAAAACAAAGCACTCTGACTAATCTCCTGGAATGTCCATGTGTGTCTCTGCCCTTAAGCTAACTTTTAGTATGTAATAGAATGGCGAATGTTAAGCCCATTTTCAACTGGCCTTAATTTTTTTCTGGTATAGTTTTTTTATTTATTTGCCTTTTTCTTCTGACTCTTTCCAGCTTTCAAATGGGGGTCACTGACCACATCTAAAAAACAAATGTAAGGCTGCAAATGTACTGTTATTACTACTTTTTATTACTCATCTTTCTATTCAGGCCTCTCCTATTCATATTCCAGTCTCTTATTCAAATTGAGGCATGGTTGCTAGGGGAATTTGGATCTTTCTTGTACTGCTTCTTCGCTGCATATACCAACCTTTGTCTGCTTACTGACCTCTCTGCAGATTCTGATTTTGTACTGTCATGTTGTTAGTTATGACCCGAGCCTGTGACCCCCACTACGTGTCTCCTTATTGATCTTGTACTGTATTGTCCAATTGGTTCCAACCCTGCCTGACCATGGACTACGCTTCTGGTCCTCATTTTACTTCTATACTTTTGGTTCCCTAGCCATGCCCAGAACTCTCTCCTTGGTCATCTCACATTAAGACCTGGCTGCATCTAAGTAGTGGAGGGCTCCTCCCAAAGGCAGCTGCTATAGGCAGAATAGTGAGCCAAGACTGGGTCCTTGGGGTTAGTTCTGGGTTTGGGATACCCTGTGTTACATTAATAATGTAAATCACTGATGGGAAATTATATTTGGTGCTTCGTTTTTCCGAAGACACCTGATGTTGCGTTGCAAAAAAATGATGCACTTCATGTGTTTTCCCCTCAAACACTTTAAATTATTGCCAGTTGGAAAACAGGAGATTAGTTGCCCGCATTTGCAAAGATTTATGGTGGCCAACTAATCTCCTCATGTGCCATTACCCTAAGAGACACAAAAATGCTCCCCTTAGATCTTGTTCCAGAAAGCAATTGTGTCTGGTTGTGCTCTGCCACTAGAGACAGATATCCAGTAAGTACAGAGCACAGCCAACTTCATCGCAGTACTGACGGGCGAGAGGCAACCCTTTACTTACTACCTGCAATAGACTAGGGACTGGGGTGTCTACATGCTTCCCTGGGATGAACGTGAAACTTTACTAGAATCTTGCGTTTAGTTTTGCCAGGGGAAATAAAATTGCCCATTACTTCAATGCATTTGGCACTCAATTCTATCATTCTAATCAGGGGTGTAACTACAGACCCTGTTGCTGCAGGTGGCTCTGAAGTATAAGGGTCCGATGAGGCCCTAACTCATATACACTTTCAATAAATATTGGTAAAGCAAGTCAACTTCTAGACATTTTGGGGACCTGAAAAATAATTTGCTGTGGGGCTCAGTAATATCGAGTTACACCATTGATTCTAATATCCCCAAAACAAACTATTCAATGGCACGGAACGCTTGCAGTGAGTCCTAGGAAAAAACTGGCAAACATTAACCCTATTAAAAAAAAAAAAATCACAGGGCCTTCAAAAGTAAACTCTTGAGTGGAGGCAATTATCTCTTTGTTAAGAACTCTTCAATAATATTAGTGGAAAGGAGCCTCTCAGCAAATGCATTAAGTTCAATTTGTTGACGGTATTCTTCTAATAAATGAATTATTTGACAAAGCCCTTTAGATACATTTTCTGCGCTATGTCAGAAGGTGCAGCGATGAAACTTGATGTTTTCCTTCACCCGCTGTATCTAATCTGACATTCAAACACTGTAAGTACAGTTTGCTCACTGATAAGTCGGCAGGGGTTGCTAAAATCCCATGCTTCTATTGTAAGGAAGAAAGATGTGACCCATCAATACAAAATGCACTATCCACCTTTGTCTTAAATTACAGAGTGCTAAGTACCAGCCGTTGCGGAAGGTTTCCGAATGCGCTATTTGTTTATTGCATTTATGAACAAATACACAACGCGGATGGATGGATTTCTGTGCAACTGCTTGACTAGGTCAAGGACAGTTAATGTATCGGCCATTCATTTGACAAAGTTTAGTATCCACTCTATTCAGTCAGCAATATTGGGCTCATCACATCTTACTAATTTTGTTTGATTAGCAGAACCCTCCTTCTGCATGTATTAAACTGTCTGACAAAACCAATTGTCTCTCCATTTACAAGAAAAAGGCAGAAAACTTTCAACAAATCTTTTGTTTTACCTGAAAATCAACAAGTCTATCTCAACACAATGAAGGTACTCAAGTTCCGTGGGAAAGGTTAAAGACAATATTGTCATTAAAGGGCTATTTCTTTTAGTCTTGCTGGAAATAACTCTGTAGGTGTTGGTTAAACGGGTTGTTCACCTTAAAATGAGCTTTTAGTATGATGTAGAGAGTGATATTCTGAGACAATGAAATTGGTTTTAATTTTTTTTATTAGTATGGGGTTATTTCGCTTTTTATTCAGCAACTCTCCAGTTTGCAATTTCAGCAATTGATTTGAATAAGTGACTGCAATATGAATACAACGCTATGAAACAAGTTAGCGCTATAGAAATACATGTTAATAAAAATAATAGGAAAGACCTGAATAGAAAGATGAGTAATAAAAAGTAGCAATAACAATACATTTGTCGACTTACAAATTTTTTAATTATTTTATGACCCACCCATTTGAAAGCTGGAAAGAGTCAGAAGAAGAAGGCAAATAATTAAAAGACTATATATATAATGAAGACCAATTGAAAAGTTGCTACTAGAAGTTAACTTAAAGGTGAACCACCCCCTTTAAACATTTTATAATAACTGGGCAAGTCCAGACAAATTACAACATATAAGTCAGAGAATATTATACCATGCACAGGTATTGACACATCAAACTTTTTCCAATATATGAATCAACCCATGCACCCACCTTGCTTTCCCAATGCACAAATGCATAGCAGTCACAGCCTAAGAATTGACAAAGTGTGGGTCTTGACATTGCTTTTGTTGTCTACGTACAATTATATCGGCCTTTGCATATCAAGTGTATCGTATGGGCTTTTCAAGAAAGATCAGTTGATTCAATACACACGAGTAGAGCTGAATTGTCAGAAATACAGGTAGAAACAACAGAATTCTACCTATATCTGATGATTCAGCACCAACAATGGCCAATATCTGAGGTGCCTTCAAAGGCGCCTGATCAAAATTTTCTTACCAGCCCAGTCGACAGTATCAAGTGTTTTTCTGATATCTGTCGGCTTGTTTCCCACCATGCATGCACCAAACATCATATGAAAATGTATTTTGTACGATATTATCGGTGCATTTATGGCCACCTTTATGTATTCTCTACTGACTATCCTTCTGGTTCTGACCTTGCCTGTACTTGACCTCCAAGTCAAGTCTTTTCAGAAATATGATCTCAAATTCACAAACAAAATTGAATAAACTTGATGCTTAATTGTAGAGGGAAACTCTGCTCTTAAATCCCATTGAAAAAACACGGTTTTTGGCCTGTAATGAAGATCTCCAGGTTAGGGTTTATTTCATGTAAATGGTCAATTTGTTTGATTAATAAATCTCAAGAATTGAGAACAGAAAACTCAAATTTTTTCAAAGTTTTTCACAATCTCAAAAACTTGAATTTAGATTTTAAAAACATTTATAACTTTCAAGTTGAAATTACGAATTGTGTTCATGTACAGAAGGGTGACAACAATGGCCCTATGTATAAACTTAATGCTTTATTGTAGAGGGATACTCACCTCTTAAATCACATTGAAAACGCACCTCTTTTGGTCTGTATGAGTTCTTCATGAAAATTGTGAATTTTTTTTAATTAATACATTTCAAGAATTGAGAACAGAAAAAGCAAATTTCTGAATAAAAAGTTTTTGGCCAAGATTTTCATAACCTCAAAAACTTGAATTCAGATTTTATAACATTTATACCTTAGTTTCAAGTTGAAATTAAGAATTGTGTTCATGTACAGAAGGAGTGGCCCCATTTTTACAGCATTGAAGTAGTAAAGTTTATGATCTTATGCAATTTGCCAATTCTGTTGATAAATATATGATTATTTATAAATTTGGAAAGTAGTAAAAAATTATTGAAATTTCACAAAAATTGACCAAAAAAAAATATTACAATTTTGTTATAAATACTCATTGTCTTATCTCTTGCTTTGGCAAATGTTATGCTCTTATAGTAAATATTGATATTTTGAATCTGATATTTTGGTCAAGGAGGATGGTGATGTGTTTTTATAAACACAAAAAGCAAGAACCTTGGCTAATGCTGATGTTTTAAAAATAGGTTGTCTTGAACTGTTTACCTTGGGGCTTGATCTTGGACTCCTATACTGAGACCTCCACCTCTAGCAGATCCACCTCCTGCTAGAATGGAGTCTAGGAAGGAAGAAAGAGCCATATGCACCCGCCCATTATATGACCTACTGTATGAACAGGAACTGGTCACAAGATCTCTGAGCCAGTTAGAGAAGCCCTACCTTCCACAGGGCATAGGTATTAGAACTAAGACTTTCTGAGTTGACAACGTTATGAAACAGTAAAATAGATGGTTTCATGTGTTTTTATTAAAATTCCATAAAATGGGGGCAACCCTAACAGTGCTTCTAGTACCTGCAATTGCATCAAGCCTTCAAGGCAAAGTTTTTCTCTGTAGAGGTTGGGTATATTATACCCCCTTAAAGAACAAGTAAACCTTTTTTTTTTCAATCTGTAAATTTGCTCTAAACAGCCCCCCAGATTAATGTACCTTAGTCCCTGCTGCAAGTCTGCTCTGGTTTCTGTGTTATCAGCAGCTTGTTTCCTCTTCTTCCTGGTGCAGAGTGAAGCCCCGCCCCTTAGCTTTCTGAGCTGACCTTATCTCTCAGACTAGTCTTGGAGATCATTTGCATAATGTGACATAGCAGAGAGCAGTGTGTTTAGCACCTTTTGCTTGGGGAAACTAGCTTACTAATGCACACACTGGCTCCCTCTTCCTCTCTATTGTGGAACAGCAGCAAATGGACAGCTCAGTAAACTAAGGGGCTGGGCTTCACTCTGCACCAGGAAGAAGGGGAAACAAGCTGCTGATAACACAGAAAACAGAGCAGACTTGCAGCAGGGACTAAGGTACATTAATCTGGGGAGCTGTTTAGAGCAAATTTACAGAAAGAAAAAGAAAAACATTTACTTTTCCTTTAACAAGAATCTGATTTACTCCCGTGAAACTTCTAAGGATGGGAGCACAACGAAAAGATGTCAGGATTCTGAGGCTACCTTTCTACACTTAGCCTTGGAGTATCCCCCAATCCAAACTTACTGGTCAGCTGTATTCACTTACTGGACTGATAATCTGACCTTCCCCAATCCTTTTACCCCAGAGATCTGCCTGCTGGAACTTGTGGAAGACATTTTTCCACTAAACAAATCTAGGGCCCATTCCAGGACCCTACTATTTTATGCCAAGAAAGTAGTAATTATGAATTAGATGTTGACCACAAGCCCCCATGTCTTTAAAACTCACATAAGAAACATGGGGTGCCCTACCAAATCTGAGAAAATATGGTCCCATTGGCTAGATGCCTTGATGGGCCCCAGCCCTCAGTGTTCCCTCCTATCTCCTTATTGCCTTCTGGACACTACCCACTTTACATCACTGTTAGTAAGGACATAATCTCAGGGTTAAAAAAACACTACCCTCTTTACATCACTTTTAGTAAGGACATAATCTCAGGGTTAAAAAAACACTACCCTCTTTACATCACTGTTAGTAAGGACATAAGCTCAGGGTTAAAAAAACGGAGAACTCTAATAGGTTTTAGGTTTTAATTTTTTTGTTTTATTTAATTGTGGCCACACCTTATACTATATTAGATGCCTAAACATTTTACACCATTGCTTACTCACAATATCTATTTTGTTTTGTTTTTAAAATTTAATAAATTAAGCTTTTTTTAAAAAATTGTGTGGAATACTTTTTCCTTTCCTGAAAGTAATGAAACCGTAAAGTTGCCTCCCATACACTTTTCAAGATAAATGGAGTTTTGTGAGTGCTCATAAAAATACTTTTTCCTGAATGTTTTTAAATCAGGCAAAGCATTTTTTGTAGCATCTGCATATGCAAAACAGGATTCTCTATTTAGCTAGTCTTTTGTGGAGCATTTGGCTGAATCCAAAAATGATGGATTTGGTGCATACCTTGCAGAAAGGCATTTATACAAGAATGGCTCTATGCACGTAGCCATATACTGTATGTATTTATGATCTCTAATGCACATCTTCAAGTTCCAAATTCCATCAGCTCCAGCAGTAACTTGCAAACAGAGGATATCTCTTTCAAATATTGGATTTAAGGATTCATTGTTATCTTGTGTTTGGTCATCTTTGAACAAACAAAATAAACCCTTTGCATATTATATAATTTTTGGATTAGTGGTTGCCATCTTACGCACAGCAAATGTTTAAGGAAAATATCCTCTGTGTTTATTTGCTATGTTTTCAAAGATGAAGGAGATCAGATACCTTGGAAAATACATTAATATTCCAAAACTGCTGCAGGTAACCCCTTTATCTTCCCTTCAGTTAAACCCTTTGGAGTATTGAAGTCGTTTAATTCCTGATAAATTCCAGGAGAACAAATGAGGACATAATCCCATCATATAAGCACATGTAACCTTATTAAGACCACAAAGGCATAAATAAAGCACTTAACTGTTCCCGTTGTTTTGAAGTGCAGCTTGTAATTGAAGCTCATCAGGCATTTTAAAAACTCACAAATAAAACATAATGTTTGGAAGCATCCTTAAATATGCACAAAATTATTCTTCAACAATATGCATGGGCTATATTATATTCACAAAAGTAGCCTAAAAAAAACCTAAACCTAAAAAGTAACTTGTGTAGCTTTAGGTTTCCAGACTCCATTTAAGAAGACCATGTCCTAAGTAGAAATGCTCAATACTGAGCTCCAAACTGTCTCTGCAAGCAAAATCAGAAGAAGACTTAAGGTGGCTGGATATTATCGTACAAAACGAAGTGAGAGACGGGCAACTGATATAGCAAAGGATTTGGAAATCCGTCTCGACAATTTGGCTGGATGGAAAATGTCTATCAGGAAGGCTCCAAAAGGAATATCTGATGATTCAGCTCTTAACATTTGCAGTGAAAACAAAAGATAGTAATTTTAACATGCATGGCCACCTTTATTCATGGATTCTTATGGGTGGTCAGAGGCGAACAAACCTGACATCATCCTATGCAATTCCTGGCATTGGCTGAAGAGAAGTAAAGGTCACCCCTATTGGATTCTGAAGAAGCGAAAAAGATGTTCTCTGGAGTGATAAATGGCATTTTACCATGTGGCAGTGTGATGGGAAAGTCAAGGTTTGGCAGATTCCAGAAGAATACTAACTGAAATGATGAAGGCAAAGTTTAGTGAAGGTTTACCAATGGCTAGGCCTCCTGTGGGCTATGGCTCCTGGTCCCATTGAAAGCAATAATTTAGCAATCATAAAATACCATACACTTTGACTACAGTCTGTATAATTCAGAGCTTAATGGTGAGGATACCTGGTGGTCTAGTAGGGCGGTGGGGGCGCCTGCCACCTCCGCCTCCTTGATGTGCTGCTTCCTGGTTGACAATCACCGACCGTGCGTATCCTTTTGTATTCTGTGTGTGTCTCTTTATATCATCGACCAGTGCGAAATTCAAATATTTTTAAAGGACATGATGCCATAATAATACATGACTAATCAGCATGGATCTGTGTGAGAACTGCACCAACGCCATAGTCATAGTCAAGCCATAGTAGTGCAGGATCAAATAAAGCTAGCGCTGGACTATTCACAATTAACTCTTTCACTATCTCAAAGCTATGTTTAGCAGCCTCTGACCAAACCAGACTTGAAGTTCCACGTAGTAGTAGTGCTCTAGGTAGCCCCACAAGAGAAGCATAGTTGGGAATAAACTTAGAATACCATGAAGTAAGACCTAAGAAAGCTCATAAGGTCTGGAAATCAGGTGGAGTAGGTGCTTGAATAACAACGTTGACATGGTCAGGGTCAGGCAGTAATCCCTCTTGTGAAATTATATGACCCAGAAATGACAGCTGAGTTTGTCTGAAGTGGCATTTCGAGAGGTTCCGTTTCAGTGCTGCAGAATCAATGCATTTCAGAAACTTTTCTAGGTACTTGTCATGAAGATCCATAGTTGGAGCATAGACAATTATATCATCCAAGTAGCATTGTACACCAGGTATGTCATGGAGTATTTAAGACATCAGTCGTTGAAAACAACTTGGTGCTGAAGCCAGTCCATAAGCTACATGCTTGAACCAAAACAAACCGTCACAGGTAACAACCAGCTCTCTCAAAGCTGCAACAAATTGTTCTGTGGCTTCGCCATTGGGTTGTCCACGTTGGCAGAATTTATATCTTTCAGCAACCACATCTACTCTTGGCATGAAAAAGTTCTCAGTAAGAGCAGTTTCATAAGTCTCATCAGGTAATGGTAATGTATAGAATATACACTGTCCCTCTGTTCCCAGGCAGTGAATAATTAAAGCACACTTTCTAGCAGCAGAAATCTCCCCTTGGTCAACAGCAAGCATACTTATCCAATCAGTAAAAAGTATGGTAGTCTCACCAGGGTTTGGGAGAAAAGGTGCTGGCTGCTGCAGAGTTAGAAGAGACATTTCACCGCCAATTTGTTGTGTTTTGATAGCCAAGGATGAGTAGAGTGTAACAATGCTTTATTAGCAGGCTCATGCAGCCATTACATAACAATAACATAAACTCTAGCACTTTAAGCAGTATAACAAGTACTGTTTATGCACAGTATAACTCACGTGCACAGTGACATCTGCAGACCATTTGTATAAACACCACAGATGGGAATGTAATAACTTGACTGACCCACACAGAACCCTGACCTCAACCCAAAGGAAAACCTGCGGAATTAATTAGAAACTCACACGGGAGTCAGGCCCGATCCCCAACATAAGTGTGAAACCTCACTAATGTTCTTATGGCTACACAATAGTAAATTCCACCAACAATGGAACTAGTAGTTCCCAGGCCTGGTGCAGACTGTGCACCCAAGCTCCACAACCCACTCTGAATGCAATTTGTGTAGGGTATTTGTGCTAGTGGGCCCAGATGCAATTGCATTCACGGCACACCCCCAGTAGTTCCACACATATTTCCACCAATAATGTTCGAACATCTAGTGGAAAGCCTTTCCAGAAAATCAAGACTATTACAGTAGTGGTCAAAATGCCCCTTGTGTCATAAGCCTTAAACCTGAAGTGGTGATTGACTACACTTCAGTGCCTGAGAGATATTTTTTCATTGACCCATAACCCCAAGCTGTCTCTCCATCTCTCTCTCTCTTTCTCTATTTATCACCAGTCTGAAAAAAGCACAGAATGCTGAAGCAGAGGATTGATAATGTGACAATCCAAAATCCTCGCACAGTACCATTAATCACAAAGATCTCATCATTATTATCTTTTAATTTGTCATCAAATGTAGTGTCGCGCGCATGTAGAATAGAGGTTAATATATTCTATTATTTCCAATTGTCACAAGAATTTCATTCAACAATATGGTTCATTAAATTCTGAGCCTCGTAATTGTGCTCGTCGTAATAGAAATTACTCATCAGAACATGAAACCGAATAGGGCTGATTTATTAATTTAGACATAAATCTAATTAGGAATTGATTTGTATTGAGTTATACATTTAGCTCTCTGCTTTGCTGGGTGTTACAAGAGCAAAATAATGGCAGAGGGCAGTTCAAAAGTTAAACAAGTGGAAATGTTTCTTCCTATTATGTAGAAGCCGCGTGTCATCTATATACTGTATGTGGAGTATATGGAGAATAATTGGGAGTGTTGAGATACACAATGGAGTAGGTACATGGGGCATATTCATAAAGCAACAATGTGATATTTTCCTTTTTATCAGTAAAAAAAGCTTCATTCCAACTGGACTTGGCACTATTTTAATGCACTTTGATGATACAGCAAAAAAGAAAGCATTCACACACCTCCCCGGAGGCTGATAACTCATTTATTTATGGCATCTAAGTGTCAGAAGTGCTCCACTTTGTACAAAAAAGATGGCGGTACCCATGGCATGAGAAAATATATATATATATGTAAAGGAATATATATATAAAAGAAAGTTAGTTTGTCCTTTAGTTGTATTTCCTCCTGCCGATCCTTCCACAGTCTCCTCGCTGGGTGTAGAAATTCTCAGATAAAAAAGATGGATCCGCGCTTAAAGGACCAGTAACATCAAAAAAAAAATTGTTTTAAAGTAATAAGAATATAATGCAGTGTTGCCCTGCACTGGTAAAACTGCAGTGTTTGCTTCAGAAGCACTACTATTGTTTATATAAATGAGCTGTTGTGTAGCAATGGGGGCAGCCATTCAAAGGAGAAAAGGTTCAAGTTACACAGCAGATAGCAGATAGGCTATGTAGAACATAATGTTATCTGTTATCCATTACTTATCCTGTGACATATAGCCTTTTTTCAGTTTCCGCCATTGCTACGTAGCAGCTTGTTTATATGAACTATAGTAGTGTTTCTGAAGCAAACAGATCAGTTTTAACAGCACAGGACAACACTACATGATATTTTCTTTACTTTAAAACACTTAAATTTTTTGGTGTTACTGTTCCTTTAAGGCTACGGGGAAATTAGAAAAAAACACTATATGGTGTAGTAGATTCGTTGTATTTTGAACCACCCAGTGTGTAATTATGTTTATAAACATGCTATTTCTTAGGAATACTCTCATTATTTATATCACCCCAAGCGTGCTCCCAACTATTTCAGGGCTGTGGCAAAAATGCCTTCTTAGGGCTAGTCCAGACGTGGAGATTCGGGGGCGATCCGTCGCCGGGCGACTTTTCGCCGCGACGGATCGCCCCCGAATCTCCCCGAATAGGTAGGCATTGGCGCTGCTTCAAAGCGCCGGCGCGTGTTCACACGCGGCGGCGCGATTTTTAAAAGCGCTCCAAATTGCCTGGCGACGGATCGCCCCCGAATCTCCCCGTCTGGACTTAGCCTTACAAGACCAAGTCTTGAGATGTCACATATAATGGTTCCTTATTAAGCTCTTCCTCTAATTGTGCCTTTAGCTCCACAAGGGAAAAAACATACACATCTCATAGTGTAAAACTATTTATGTAAAAGAAATTTTTGATAAAAAGTTGCACTCACATTTAAAAAGAAGTTCAATGGCATATAAGTACTGCCAGTCCTTTTACAGGTTGATCCTGGAGTGGGGAGATGAATAGTCTTTCTGGTCCTTTATCCTCTGTTTTTCCTCTTGGCTTGTATCACTAGCTGCGATAATCTTACTTCCGCCCGACGCGTTTCGCTGACGTCATCAGCTTCGAGTGCCCATAGCATGCCTCGTGACATCGTCACGTCATGGACTGGTGGGAAAATTTTAAATAAAAGGACACCAGAGACCTGTGTTCAATGATCTAATTTAGGTCTTACGTCTGTGAGTTCTGGTTGTGCTTTATTGTTCTGACCCAGTGTATTTGTCCTGCCTATCTGAACAGATTCCTCCTTGGTCCTGACACCACAGAGCCCACTGAAGAGGCACCTTCTAACTTAGAGAAAACACTAGCAAATGAAGGCTTCCATAGAGGCCTACATAGCTCAGCGGACTCCTTTAAAGGACAAGGAAAGTGTAACTAAAGAAGTCGCTAGGAATGTTGTACATTGAGTTTTGTGCTTGTGTACCAGCCCAAGGCAAACACAGCCCTTTAGCTGTGTCTCCCCAGTAGATGCCCCAGTAGCTCCCCATCTTCTTTTCTACTGATTCACTGATTCACATGCTCTGTGCTGCTGTCACTTACTGAGCTTAGGGACCCACTCACAATATACACCTGATAGTGTCATAGAAATATAGTCACAATATAAGGCTGATTAGTCATTAATACACATAATTACTACATGGCAGCACATAAACCAGTGCAATTAGCTGCATCAGAAGTTAATAATCAGCAAACCTGTAGCACCAGTTTATATTACAGCCAGGGAAGCTCATTTTCTGCTGCTGCTGCTGGATAATTAGTGACGACCCCTAAGCTTAGCTTCTCAACAGCTGCTCAGAGCCCACTGAGCATGTGAGTGTCACAGACACTTTCCAAGATGGTGACCCCCTGTGACAAGTTTGAAGTCCTGGATCATTGCTGCTATTGACAAGCTGAAACTTTAGGCTGATGCAATGAGTCCAGTATATAAAACATGGCATTCTTAGCCCTATTCATTTTTAGGGTTTAGTCGTCCTTTTAAGCCCTTCTCTCCCTAAGGCCTACTACGTCTCCATTCTCTGGAAGCCCTTTAGCCATGGTTTCTCCACCTCCTTTGGCAACTATAATCTTTTAAGATTGGAGTCAGGACCAAGGAAGAAGCTGGAGTGCAGACTGCAAGGAAAAGTCCAATACATAGTACACAAAGGATTAAGATACTCAAGATTCCAGATAAGAGGGTCAGGGCAGGCAGCAAATTAGAATCAGAACTTAGGAATGTCAAGATCTGGGACAATATGAAGATTTTCATTCATCCAGGTCATGGTATATCTAATACAAGTAATTGAAAAAAGATCAGTGCACTCCTCGCTACACTAGACTGCATATACCACATTGCTCTGTTTTTCTTTAAGAGTTAAGATCTGGGACCCATGGATCCAGTATACGTTCCCCCAAGAAGTCAATTATACCACTTTAACATCATAGCATTAAAAGAGAATGTAAACTCCAGAAATAATTTTATATTTTACAATGGAGCACAAGGTGCTCAGTGATACCTTCATGTTCCTCTGAAGGACAGTTGTGTCAATAAGCACAACTAGCATTGGGGCTAAAGGAATATCTATCTTGTAAATCATTTAAAATCTTAATGGAGAAGTGAAGCTACAAAGAAGTTAATCATCAATAGATTAGCCACAATAGTGCAAGCTATAACACAATATTTATTCTGCAGAATGCATTACCATACCTGAGTAAATAGCTCTAGAAGCTCTCTCTTTGTTTAGGATAGCAGTTGCCATATTAGCTTGATATGATGTCACTTCCTGCCTGAGTCGCTCCCTGCTCACTCATAGCTATGGGCGTAGGGTGGGGTAGAGTGGGGTAGGGCGTAGAGTGGGGTAAATAGAGTGGTAGTGGGAAAGAGGAACAAACTGAGCATGCTCAAGCCCTAGCCCTGGAGGTTTAAGCTGAAAACAGGAAGTCTGATACAGAAGCCCATGTGACACAATAGAAGGAAAGAAATGTGGTGTTTCTTTTGACAGAGGACTCAGAGCAGCATTACTTTCAGGTTTTACTGGTGTATTTATATAGACCTTTCTGATAAAGTTACTTAGTTTAAGACTTTCCTGCTCATATAAGTCAGGGAGCATCAGAGGACATGGGCTACAACAAAACCTTGATCCTACTCTACGGCACATGGTAAATACATGGTTCCAATGTGCCTGGGTGGCTGTAATCTGTGCTCTCTGAAGGACAGAAATTGTGTGAGTATCTAACAATGGGGCCAGACAATACTGTTGCCAAAGGATGTCAATAAGTGACTCATGCTTCTGAGGAAGTGGCGAGACGCCACGAAACGCGTCAAGCATGGGGCTTGTTACACTCACGATTGCTGCTTTTTAATATGATCCAATAAATATGAAATTTTAACTTCAAGCATACTGATGGAGTGCTCCGCTGATTTATTCCTACTGCAACTTTCCATAAGTGACTCCTGGAAGTTCCAAACAAAGGACCGAGTTAACAGTATTGCTATATATGAAAAAGCCCTCCCTCTTCAAAAGTGTGACCAGCTTCTCCATCAGCACCTTCACTCTCATGTCCAAACCTCAACACTCCCATGAGCATCACTTGCACCAGATGCTTCAGCAGAGGAACTGTCCATGCCTACATCCTTTTATGTGTATTCCTACACTAGTGGAAGCCGTACTGTTGGCCATAGGCTGGACAACCTAAAGTACTATAAACACAAATACCAGAATAAGCTGTTTACCACCGGGCTGAAGTACATTGATACTGATCAAACTTTGGCTTTAACAACCTATCATTAACAAGAAGAAAATAATTAGTCCTTTCCTGTTACTAACGGTGCTGGTTGCTGTACATCCATGAAGGTACAGTGTAATCGACCTTTACCTTTAGTACTGGAAGGCTAATTGCAACTTATCTACATTACTGGTGCCGGTGAAAGGATAATTACTCTATTACAGTCATTCACGATAATAGGGTTAATTTAGTTTTTTCTCTCCAGTATAAGTATAATCTGAAGAGTTAAATGGATGCTATCATCATTTGTCACCCTTCTTTTTAACCCCTTCATGGACCAGTGTTAAAAGTATAACTGTATTTTGCCATTATTATACAAATAATAACAATAGAAGACTGCCTCTAGTCATAAAATAACTCCTATTGACCAAGTTTGGAAGAATGGTTTCCGTTGACATCAACTTTTCCACATCCATTCATAGGTCGTGTACCTATGGCTTCTGAGACAAGTGGGCAACAAAGACAGTAATGTATTGGACCACAAAGAGGAGGCTTATACCTTAAAATACTGGAAATCACTGTCCTAGATGCTTGACCTTCTGTGTGCCCAGCCTTAATAATTTCTTGGAACATAGGTTTGGTAGTGATGGGCGAATCTACCCAGTTTCGCTTCGCCGAAAAATTCGCGAATTTCCAGCGAAATTCCCGAATTGGTGAAAAAATTTGTGAAAAGAGTCGCGGCACATTTTTGACGCCCGTCGCGTCGTTTTCGTCACGTTGTTTTCGGTGCGCGCCGTGTTGTTTTCGTCGCGTCGCGTCAAAAACGATGTGCGACTCGTTTTTTTAGCAAATTTTCACCAGGCGAATTTTTGCTGGCGTTTCGCGAATCGTGGGAAGTCACCGCAAATTGCCCCTGGCGAATAAATTCGCCCATCACTGAGGTTTGGTATTGGCCCTGGAGGGGTCTGACGTTGTGATGGAGGGGACTAGCCTCAAAGACAGTTACCATGGTATTTGAGGTTAATGTAGGGTTGCCACCTTTTGCTGTGGCCAAACCCTGACATGGGGGCGGGGCCCATGACGTCAGTAGGTGGGGCCCGTGATGCCAGTGGGCGGGCCTGTGCCGTCAGTGGGTGGAGCTATGACGCAGCGATCGCCGATTGGCCGATCGCTGCGTCAATCAAGCTAATCCCGCCCGATTTTCCTTATTTGGAAAACCGGGCAGGTGGCAACCCTAGGTTAATGTCTAGATGCTCTCAGATTCACCTGTAAACGCCAATAGTAGGTAAATGAGGGTAATATTTGGGGTGAACACTTGTGAAAACCCTGATAGGAGATCAATAAAGGTGAGATTTGGGGTGATTGCTTCTATATTTATTCTTGGAACTAGGAGTGGTTGATTTAGTAAAGTTTCCTGTATCTGTAACCTTGTACAAACGTTAGTCCTCCACCTTTGGCGTTTTTCCTGCTATAATAGAGTTTACAAAGAGAGAGCTAGTCATGTGCTCCCTCCCATTGTATAACTAAACACAAGGAATAGTCACAGGATTCCTGGGCCAACTGGGGCTTCCACTCAGGGTCAGTCTGTGAAGTCGGGGTCTTCCTCCCACCCTTGGGCCCCCTGGTCTAGCCACAACTCCCCCATACGCCGGCACCCTCCAAACACGCATGTTCTTCTCTTCCTCCCACAATCAAGGCCAGGGGAAGGGGTCTCAGGTCAGTTTTCCCAGTGTCCCACCAGCCCATTCGACCCTGCTCCCACCCACAAGTCATAGGTAACAGAACTGGGTCTCATCCAGCAGTAGGATAAATTATCCCTTTGGGTCCTTACAACTTGTTTTTTTGCCTTTGTTTTTTAATCTTTCATCCCAGAACCATTCAAGGGATGAATTAAATACTGTATTCTGGGTATTGTAACATGTTCTATTGAAGGATCTGGATTATCCCTATTTTTAGGGCAATGTTCTTGACATGGAGGCCATTTCTTTAGGTGGAGGGAACCTGTTTGATCGGGTTTATGTCCTGTTTACATGATTTTCTAGTAGATTTAAAGGGACACTGTCATGGGAAAAAAAGTTTTTTTTCAAAATGCATCAGATAATAGTGCTGCACTGAAATCCATTTCTCAAAAGAGCAAACTGTTTTTTGTTTAAATTTAATTTTGAAATCTGACATTCGGCTATACATTTTGTCAATTTCCCAGCTGCCCCAAGTCACTTGACTTGTGCTCCCTTTGTCCCTCCAAGCAGCCTAACAACAGAACAATGGGAAGGTAACCAGATAACAGCTCCCTAGCACAAGATAACAGCTGCCTGGTAGATCTAAGAACAGCACTCGATAGTAAAAACCCACGTCCCACTGCATAATATTCAGTTACATTGAGAAGGAAAAACAACAGCCTGCCAGAAAGCAGTTCCCTCCTAAAGTGCTGGCACAAGTCACATGACCAGGAGCAGCTGGGAAATTAACAATGTCTAACCCCATGTCAGATTTCAAAACTGAATATAAGAAAATCTGTTTGCTCTTATGAGAAATGTATTTCAGTGCAGAAGTCTGCTCAAGCAACACTATTAACTGATGCATTCTGTAAAAGAAAACATGTTTTCCCATGACAGTATCCCTTTAAAGTACGAAGATCCAAATTATTGAAAGATCTGATATCCGGAAACCCCCAGGTCACGAGCATTCTGGATAACAGGTCCCATACCTGTACTACTGTGAAAGCAAAGATACCTATTAGGCTACCGCTCCTTTTGACTTTAATTTCGCTTCTGTAGATTAGTCGCCAGCTGAATAAAGGAAAACAATATCTATTGTAAATTGAAAGGGAAGGGATCGTAGATAATGCACCTTGAAGCAACAATAGCGAGCGACAATGCACAGTGACTTGTATCTTCCATAGAAAGCAGCGCAATGTTCATTTCAGCCACCGACAGCTGCTATTACCTTGACCCAACGCAGTGCCCCTTTATAAGAAACAAGTGTTAAACTTATCTCCATTAGAGATCCACCATTATCCAGCACGGGGGTGATCCAAACACGAGAGGTTAACGGCATTTCCATTCATACCTGTTATTGGCCCTGGAGAATACACTTGTCTCCCTTGCCTAAATCATTACAAACATGTGGTTTCATCCAAAGGTCACTAATGCCTCGCAGAATTGTTTATTTGTTAGTCCCGACGCCTATTTAACTATTTTACTGCATTTAATTATAGCCACGATCATGGATTTTTCAGATGCAGTTAAACAAAGGGTTTCTTTGTTTATTTGCATAGAGACTGAGGGACTGATATACTGTGCATGAAGGGATTTTGCCCGGGAGTGGGGTTGTTTATCCTGAGCTCAGATCCATACACAACTATTCTTTCCTCCACTTTGCTAAATGTGCATAAAAATGGACCGACAATGACCCTGGATTTCTGGGGGAATAAGACTGGATTCAGGTCTGTATTTGTCATGTAGACCAATGCTTAGGGCAGTCGTTTTAGCAGGTGGCCCTTGGTTGCCTATATGGTGAATTAAAGTGTTCCGGACTAGTAATCTCCCCTGTATCTGCCAAAAACTCCCCAGCTCACCCAAAGTGTAGGGGATAAGTGAAACTCCTGGATGCACAGTATAAACCTCCCTAAGGCTGAGGTCCAATGCCGAGGACAGAACCGACAGTTGAAAAATTGCACTTTGCTCATAGCACTTGTAAGTCATAAATAAATCCTATGGGGATATAGAGGATCTAGGAGGCCTGAACCAATAGCAATATAGGCATAGGATCTATTATCCAGAATTAGTGATGGGCGAATCTCACCCGTTTCGCTTCGCCGAAAATTTGCGAAATTCATGAATTGGGGAAGAAATTTGCGAAACGAGTCGTGCGTTTTTGACGCGCGTCGTGTCAATCGCAGCGCGTCGCGTCGTTTCCGTCGCATCGCCTCATTTTTGACGCACGTCGAAAATGACGCGGCGCGTGCCAAAAATGAGGCAATGCGACGGAAACGATGCGACGCGCTGCGATTGACACGACGTGCGTCAAAAACGACGCGCGACTCGTTTCGCGCGTCGTGTCAATGACTTGCGCGTCGTGACTCGTTTCGCGCGTCGTGTCAATCGCAGCGCGTCGCGTCGTTTCCGTCGCATCGCCTCATTTTTGGCGCACGTCGTGTCATTTTCGACGTGCGTCGTTTTCGACGCGCGACACTTTTTTTTGGCTAATTTACACTGGCTAATATTTGCTGGCGCTTCGCAAATTTATTCGCCAGCGGCGAATCGCGGGAATTCGCCGCGAATTCACCCCTGCCGAATAAATTCGTCCATCACTATTCAGATCTTCCCGTAATTTGGATCTTCAACATACCTCCCAACTGTCCTGTTTTTAGAGGGACAGCCCCTCTTTTGACAGCTCAACCTGCAGTCCCTCATTTGTACTGGAAAGCCATTTTTTTTTTCTCTGCAGTGAACAGCCAGAAAAAGAGTTTAATTTAATTGGCTTTTGGCAGAGAGCCCGGAACAGCCACAGCAGAAGATAAGATACTTTTGTAACAATTTATAGATAAGCAAATGTTCATAACCTGCCAAATTTTGTAAAATGAACATGTTAATTAGGGGTGTGGCCACACACAAAATGGGCGGGGTCAAAAATTCACTGCGCTAAGCAAAATGTCTAGCCCCATGTCAGATTTCAAAATGAAATATAAATAAATCTGTTTGCTCTTTTGAGAAATGGATTTCAGTGCAGAATTCTGCTGGAGCAGCACTATTAACTGATGCGTTTTGAAGAAAACCTTTTTTTCCATGACAGTATCCCTTTAACTCTCACTTGAGTCCGTCATTAGCAGTCTAAAAAAAACAAATTTCTGTAGCTTTCTAAATAACAGGTTTCCAGATAATGGGTCCCATACCTGTATCTGTAAAAAAAAAACATTTTCTTCCCCAAAGAGCACGTTCTCCACTCAGAGAGAAAATACAGAATGTAAATGAAACAATAATTGTTGAGTTGAGTGGACCATGTACAGTACTCAGATCTTGTAATAATCTTAATCCAATTGCTTTGCTTGTTCTTTGGTTTGCAAATGAACTACTGATTAAGTGTCTCTCCAGCCCGGCGTTAGTGCTCTACGCGCCTCTCCTGCAACCCTGACCCTCGCACACTTACTGCACAAGTACCAGCGGGGGAGGGGCGAGCGGGGCAATTAGTACAGAGTGAAGAGTCTGCGGTTTTATAGCAAAATCACTGAACTTTTCGAGAGATTAATATTGTATTCACAGCATGTCTGTTTGTGTCTAAATAATGTACTTTGTACTGGCATTTAATACATGGAAACGGTTTGTTTGGGGTTTTTTTCATTTCATTTTAAATTCATTCATTTTAAGTTCGGGCTTTCAGTCTTCATAAATGTCTTAAAACATTCCCCTGGCATTTGTTCTTGCATCAGAATGTGAGATCAAATATGTAAGCCTCCTTTGTTTTTAATCATTGAACAAGTATTCTGCCCTGCTTTATGGCAGCTGAGATTCTAGCTATCTGTATAACAGAGCATTCT
>CM044439.1:13065187-13094516 GCA_024363595.1 Xenopus borealis | reverse complement strand
GCAGCTGAGATTCTAGCTATCTGTATAACAGATCATTCTGTCCCAGTGGCTGCACACATCCTATCTGATCCCTGTCGGAAGCAGCAGTCCTATCCTGCTTTATGGCTGAAATCTTTTTTTACAGAGCATTTGGTCACAAAGATTAGAGATCCAATCTGCTGCCCATTGTTTACGTCACTGCAGGATTCTGAACCCTTAACAGGATTAACGAGTAGAGTGGCTGGCAGAGAAAAATCTTAGCAAAGGCAAAGAAGACCAATGTATTGCAGCAGTATATAACTTCTGGGGAATTCAAATAGTGTCAGGAATGGTACAGCATTCACAACATTGACCTAAGAAGTATTTAAAATAGGCATGTATCCACTGAAAGAGCTTAATGTAAAATAGCTCCTAGTGTTGAGTACTTCTGCAATTCACATGTTTTTTTTTTTTACCTTTTGTTTTCATGATTAGTCGTTTAACACGGCTCATATCATGAATGTGTAACAGTAGTGCCCCCTGTTGTTCTGCCGTGCAGTGGCCTGAAAGAGTACAAATATCTACTTACTGATTCATGAAGTGTCCCTGGATACATTTGTGCTCATCTCGTTGCGTGTGTCCCATTTGTCATTCTGTCCTGAGTGCACACAACTTGTTGGTACGGCTGACCTGTTATCAAGAATGATCAGTGACTGAGGTTTCCAGATAAGGGAGCTTTCCATAATTGAATAAACTCAATAGTAGTGATGGGCGAATTTATTCGCCAGGCGCGAGTTCACGCGATTCGCAGACGGCAAATAAATTCGCGAAATGCCAGTGAAAATTCGCCTGCCCAAAATTCGCTGGCGTAAAAAAGAAAAAAACGAGACGAGACTCGTTTCGCGAATTTTTCGCGAATTTTTCGCCATCACTACTCAATAGGATTGTTTTGCTTCCAATAAGGATTAATTATATCTTAGTTGGGATCAAGTACAAGCTACTGTTTTATTATTACACAGAAAAATCATTATGAATGTGAGTTATTTGATCACAATTAGTGATGGGCGAATTTGCTGGCATCAAAAAAATCGAGACGTGCGTAAAAAAAACGTGACACGCACCGAAAATGACGCGATGCACCGAAAACGACACAGCACGCATCAAAAACGTGATGTGACTCATTTGGCAAATTTTTTGCCAATTCGCAAATTTCGCTGTAAATTCGCGAATTTTTCGGTGAAGTGGGATAAATCCGCCCATCACTAATTACAATGAAGTCTATTGGACACAGCCTTTCTGAATAATGTATTGCATACCTACTATATATACAGTATACATATCAACAAATGACGGTACTCCAAGGTTAGACGCCCCAAGAATAGAAGAAGAAGCTGCTTGCCAGCGAAACGCGTAGGGCAGCGTAGGTGGAAGGTGGTGAGGATAGCTCCCGCTCTTCCCAATGTAGCTAGGTAGAAGTCGAGCTGGGGGAAGGGACAGGGTGGAAGGGTGGGCACTTGGGCAACCATTTATCCAATAAGTGTCCTTTATGGAGCGTAGAGTGACTGTGGGTATTTGAGTCCTCTATTAACATATTTTACTATCCACCACCGTTCCAACCTACGCAATTGCTTTTAAGTATGTGTTGTTTTAGGGATATGATCCCACATGGCGGAGAGTTGTACTCGCTGTGAGATTTGTGTTGGTAATGCCACTTTAGTTTTTTAACTACGACTGAGATTAAAAGTTAAGTTTGAATACATTGTTGCGACTTTAAAGGGGTTGTTCACCTTAGAGTTAACTTTTAGTATAATGTAGGGAGTGATATTCTGAGACAATTTGTAATTGGTTTTCATTTTTTATTGTTTGTGGTTTTATAGATATTTAGGTTTTTATTCAGCAGCTCTCTAGTTTGCAGTATCAGCAATTTGGTTTCTAGGGTACACATTACCTTAGCAACCCTGCATTGATTTGAATAAGAGACTGGAATATGAATAGGAGAGGGACTGAATAGAATGATAAGTAATAAAAAGTAACAATAACAATACATTTGTAGCCTTACAGAGCATTTGTTTTTAGATGGGGTCAGTGACCCCCGTTTGAAAGCTGCAAAGAAACAGAAGAAAATTGCAAATCATTATAAAACTATGAAAACTAAATAATGAAGACCAATTGAAAAGTTTCTTCAAGCACAAGATACACAGTAGATAACAGATAAGTACTACTATAGTTTATATAAACAACCTGCTCTGTTATCTACTGTGTATCCTGTGCTTGAATGGCTGCCCCATGGCTACACAGCAGCTTGTTTATATAAACTATAGTAGTACTTATCTGTTATCTACTGTGTATCCTGTGCTTGAATGGCTTCCCCCATGGCTACACAGCAGCTTGTTTATATAAACTATAGTAGTTTTTCTGAAGCAGACACACCATTGTGCTGGGCAACACTAAATATAAACACTTTCATTTTTTGGTGTTACTTTTCCTTTAAGTTCCTGAGCAATACTAATGCATCTGGGAAAGTGGGATTTGGAATTATTATTATAATTATTATTATTGTTATTAGCAGCCATGCTTTTTAGGGATTAAACATAATGTAGACTCCAGAAGAGCTCACAACCCAGGGTATTTATTCCATGCACATTATAGCCACCAGGGTAGAGAACAGAATTTAGAGCAGAATATTTATTATCAGAGTTTTCTGGATAACAGCTTTCCAGATAACAGATCCTATACCTGTATTAGAATATAACTCAGTATTACATTTTCTTATATTTGGCAACATTTTATTTTTGAGTTGATATCCCACACCAAATAAAACCCTCTATAAAGCACAATGTTTAAAATAATGTATATTATGGACAGCACTGCTATACATATCTGGGGGTGCGGCTGTCCCAAAGGACCGTCGCACATGCGCAGCCGGAGCCACACGGTGCACATGCACAAAATGCGCTGTGCAGTGCCGTAATTTGATTTTTCTTTTAGGAAGACCCAGGAGATTGGGAGAAGAGTCTGGCCCGGCAGGGGCCCTTTAGGACTGGGGCCCACCGGGTTTTCCCGGTTGGTCACTTGGCCAGTCCGACCCTACATCTGGAGGTACAGGAGCCTACTAACTTTGATCATCCTAAACTCTGAAAATGTCTCCAACAGTGGTTTTTTTATGCCCCAGAACCCTAAAATCTTTATATTGAAACCTCCTAAAATAAGATTCTTTATTCTTTAATGACCCTAACTAGTAATAGTCCAGTAAAGCTACAGAGAAGGACTGAACACACAAAGATCACATTAGCATAAAACCAGAGAAGGTTCCGTGCATGCAACATATACTTTATGGATGCACCGGATCTCAATCTTTTAGGAAGGGTTCAGCCAAATCCTGAACCTAATCCCAACCATAAATTGTACATGCAAATTGGGGAACAAAAGGGAAAAAGAAAGGGGAAGATTTTTGATCACCTAAAGTCACATGGTTTGAAGGGTTTAGATTTGGTTCAGGCCAGGCTTTGGTTGAATTCTAATCATTTTTGGATATGAACACATCAAGATTCTGAACCGAATCTAGGATTTGATGCATCTTTAATATACTCTATATATATGTGACTCCTGCACCCTCTACTGTAACTGTAACTCTAGCTGCAAATAAATACGGACACATTCATCTCAATGTACTGTCTAAAATCTAGGCAATGCCTAAATATTCCTGTACCATCACTTAATAAAATGTATCAAGTGTAATTTCAGTACAGGTATAGGATATATTACCCGGAAACCCATTTTTCAGAAAACTCCATTATAATCAAATAATTAAACATTTTATGAAAAATTTCCATTTTCTCTGTAATAATAAAATAGTACTTTGTACTTTATCCCAGCTAAAATATCATTAATGATATCATATTTGTTTTTTTGTTAGACTTAAATCAACAGTGCACTGTTTTTTGATGGATCAAGCCCAAGGATTTGCAGCTACCTGAGATTCTACGGCCTATGGTTGCATCTTGTTTGTCTGCATTACCGCTGCTCTATGTGAGCAAATAGCCAAGGCCCTTGTTGCCAATCTGGCCAGGTGATTTGTGTAAGCCATTTGACTGGCTATAAAACCCCTTACCCTGCTGTAACTCATTGGCCAGTATAGGTCTATGTTCCATAGTTACTTGGTGCGTTATTTATCCTTTGATTCTGTTTATTGGCCACTGCCTGACCTTGACTGTGCCAATCTGCTGCCTGAACTGACCCCTGTCTGTGTTTGACTATTCTTCAAGTTGTGATTTGGTGCTGCACCTCTGATCTGTGCATGGCCATGGCCTGTGACCTTGACTACACTTCTGCTTTCTGAATTGGTACCGTACTGTCTGTTTGCTTTTGACCCAGCCTGTCCCCTGACCACTCTCCTTGTTCTCCATTAAAGGACCAGTAACATCAAAAAATAAAATTGTTTTGAAGTAATACAAATATAAAGCAGTGTTGCCCTGCACTGGTAAAACTGCAGTGTTTGCTTCAGAAACACTACTATTGTTTATATAAATAAGCTGTTGTGTAGTCATGGGGGCAGCCATTCAAAGGAGAAAAGGCTCAAGTTACACAGCAGATAAGCTCTTGTAGAAATAATGTTATCTGTTATCCATTACTTATCCTGTGCCATGTAGCCGTTTTTCAATTTCCGCCATTGCTACTTAGCAGCTTGTTTAAATGAGCTATATAAGTGTTTCTGAAGCAAACAGATCAGTTTTAACGGTGCAGGGCAACACTACATGATATTTTCTTTACTGTAAAACACTTTCATTTTTTGGTGTTACTGTTCCTTTAAAGTCATACGTTATGGTTCCCTCGCCTGCCCAGAGTGTTCCCCTTGGTCCTCTCACGTTAGGTCCTGGTGGCATCTTAGTAGTGGAGGACTCCTCCCAAAGCCAAAGGAGGCTGCTATAGGCAGAAGTGTAAACGTGACTGGTGGCCTTGGGGTTTACTGTGAGTTTTGGGATACCATACATTACAGTATTCAAGTAACATCCAGCAAAACTGTCGGCCATTTGATAATAGTCTAAAGAACTAAAGATCAACAAAAGATTTTTGTAGACAATGTGTTGGCTTCTGGCTTCTGCACAAGGCTACAGCAGCTCTTTAGCAGGGCAGATACTGTATGTCCCTTGGAAGATGCAAAGCAAGGGAAAGTTGTGCTCACCATTAATGCAAAGAGGCTGTGACCACAAATATCATAGAGACAAATACAAGAGGTCCTCTGCACTCAACCCATTATCAATAAATTTAAGACATGAAGACATTTTGTCCTTAAGCTACTAAAAATGCCTTACCCTTTAAACAAAACAGGGATTGTTTGTCCATATATTGCAATATATTTAAGCTGGCCAACTACGTCAAAGTCATCCCTGGTATGGCCAGTCCTACATTCAACTTTAATCTGATTCAAATGGAATTCTATTGCTGCGTCTAATAGCTGTGGAGCAACGCAAGCATGAACAATATTCCTGGGTAGTACAAAATAAGTGCTGTGATTGACCATTTGTAGCCCTATGTGGAATGGCAGCCTACAGGAGACTCTGGCAGTACATCTGGTTTTTATGGAATCAAAACTTGCCTCCAAGTCAGGAATTCAAAAATAAGCACCTGCTTTGAGACCACTGGGAGCAACATTCAAGGGGTTGATGAGCATCTGCTGTTGGTCCAAGATTGTCCTTTCTTCTTCCTTCAGTTTCACATTGTAGGCCTAAGTCTTGAGGGACAGAACTGTGATAGACTGACAAACCAGCTCCAACATGAGATTTAGCTAGTATGAGGACAACCATGAAGATAAGTCCAGTGTTGCCCAGTAGACTGTTTGGCCACTTCCAAGTTGTGTTTTGAACAGATAAAAAGCCTTCATTTAATATCTCTGTATGGGAAGATGTCTGCTGCTTGCACTCTACTGGCATCATTGAATACACCCAGGGAGATTAAGCACATTAACATTCACTGGCACAAGATTGGCAAAAATCTTCTGTATTGTGCTTCCATCTTGGCACTGAAATGGTTAGGGATCGAGTCCCACAACATCATGCTCATCTCATTGTGTTAGAGGGCTCTTGAGAATGTTATTAGCTGGGTGTTCGTCTTGCCGTTTTTCCACATGAGGCAGATGGGTAATTACGAAGCTAATAGTCTGATTGAGAGAAATCAGATGCAGTGGTTTGACCAATTAGATGATACATTAGCTTCCTTCTTTGTAAGCAGCTAATGTGTGAAGCAAAGTGGTATTTTTGAGGGTCAGAATCCTTAAACAAGTGCTGAGTTGCAAATTATTGTGTACGTATCTCTCCCCCCCCCCACTTATTTTTTTTTCTAATGGAGGTAAAGTGTTAAGTCTTCATTACTAAAAGCATAGAAAATGCAAATCAGGGTCTGAAACAAAAGAGAGAAGGGACAGGCGAGAATATTTGGTGTCCAATGTTTCAACCTACAACATCAATTACATTGAAATGCAATGCATGGGAGACTAATCAAGAATAGTATAATTGTAATAATTGTGAGCTTTTGTTGGAGTGCCGCTTCTGTTGTTATTGTCGACCATTTGTTTCTCACCATTGTTCAAAGAGGAAAGATTTAAAAAATGTAACTGAGGAATTATGAAGGTAATAGGCTGAGGCAGTTGGTCCCCGGTGCACACAAACAAGGAAATATAGTCGGATTTTAATGTTATTTTGAACGGTTGTAAAGCAGTTGGGCAGTTCCAGCAAACTTGGGCTTTAAATTAATGGTTTGATTGGGAAATACTGTCAGCTATTAGCATTCATAAAAGGAAACTTTCGCAAAAGTTTGACCATGCTTTGCTCAAAGCAGTTGGACTTATTATTTATGGAAACAATGTCGAATTTTAAAATGATCATTGTGTCCACCCCCCGACACAATGGAATAAACTAACTGAATGAGAGGACCGCTTGATTTTATACTGGAAACCCCGGGTCACTTGGGCCCAATGTCAAAGTGCAAAGGGTTATGACCTAAACTCCTCGAACAGCCTCCAAAGAAATAGATTATAAGCTCTTTTCCTTTATGCAGGATTTGTATGTCATGTCAATCAGATATCTAAGCCTTCAGTCTGCAATGTGCAATATTGGCGGTAAATTACCATGTTTTTTTCCCATAATAAATGTATGACAGGTTGCACTTGCTAGGGGGGACTAGACCTGGCTCTCCTGCAAATTGAAAAATAACGCTAAGTCCCGATTATAGTATGACTTTGGTCACATACTTGGGATGATGCTACTCCTGTATTACCCTAATTTTATCAACCGGATTTGATGAATTTTTTTGAAGATGTTTTGCTAGTCATCCGTTTGGCTTTCTCAATTCAGAAATATCCATTGGGTTACAAGGCAAGGTGTATATGTATTACAATTCCCTGATTTATATTGATCTCAGTTTATATCCAGAGGTGTTGGAAAAATTCCTGCCACCCAAGCTTTTCCTGTAAAGAAGGAGGTAGAACATATGAAAGATGTAGGGAATTAGTCTGCAGAAAGGTTCATAGCAAAGCAATAGCAGAATCCTACATATCATAGCCCATACCCAGACCTAATTGGTAACTACCACACCAAAAAAAAGACTTGAAGACTTTATTTTTTAAGATTTGTGAACCAAAAACCAAACAAGGCTTCCGAAACATTGACCTAAAGTGTTGCATTACTAATGGCCAATTGGTCAAGTTCCACAGACATCAGAACATTGGCAGCTGAACTGCTCAACGCAGAAGGTGAAGTTGCTGCTACCTGGGCTGATGATTCCATGACTGTAGCCATCATAGGTTATCCTCACCCACAGTTTTCCAGTCCCATAGTAGAATGCACTACCTTGATGCACTACTTATGCAAGACGTTAACCTGATGAGTGTCGCCTAGGAATCACTAACCATACAAAATATATACTTGCTGCTCTTCTACACCCACACCTGCCTTACGTTCATAGTCTGTGATATATTGAGCCATCTTACCAGTCCTTATTGACCAAGTTCTTCTGACTTCACCTCAGGTCAATTCTTCTTTACTAAGGACTTCTAACTCAGCCTTTCCAGGACTGTACATCCACTTAAATCCAAAAAGCTAGGTTCCAATCCTTTGTATGCATTAGGGCAGTGATCATCAACCAGTAGCTCGTGAGCAACATGTTGCTCTCCAACCACTTGGATGTTGCTCTTGATGTCCTCAAAGCAGTTGCTTATTTTCGAATTTCAGGTTTGGAAGGAAGTTTTAATTGCACAAAAACTAAGTATAGTGCCAAGCAGAGCCTCCTGTAGGCTGCCAGTCCACATAGGGGCTACCAAATAGTCAATCACAGCACATCCCAAGAGACTTTCTCATGCTTGTGTTGCTCCCCAACCATTTTTACATTTGAATGTGGCTCACGAGTAAAAAAGGTTGGGGATCCCTGCATTAGGGAGTATCCATAACTTACCAGGGCCAATTTGGATCTCCTTTCACACCTTTGTCATTTCTAAACTAGGTTATTATTCAGAGTAGAGAGATAATTAAAACTTAAACCCCCAACAGTTACAAATATATGGAAGGAGTATTCTATACTTAAGAATTAAATGCCTGGGATTAAAAACAAAGATGTAGCAAACGATAAAGTATAGTACTCAACAGGTCTTAAATTGAAGATATTCTTGTTATTTAAAGCTGAATGTTTCGGTCACTTTCTGTTGCCTTCCTAAAGGGAAACAAATGTCACAAATAGTTCTTATATATAATGTTTTCTGCTTATTGCAGATTTCATCCCTGATTTATAATTCGGATTTTCTTATTCAGTGTACCTGTAGTTAGATTTCTAATATTATAATTGTCTTGCTTGGGATCTACCAGATCAGTACAAATGCAGGCTTGGATCTTCTTGTTACCTAGAACTCTCCAGATCCTGTATCAACGTACTAATTGCCTGATCAATTAAAAAGGAAGTATATCAAATATTATTGAGGGAAATCAGACCAAAATGTGGCCAGTCTGGAATATTGTTTAACCATCCCCAAGAAAAACTGCAGACTCTCAAAAATCTCACCCTAAAAGGGTTAATTTTTTCAGTTTTATGTTTTTTTTATTGTTGTTACTTTTCAATGAGATGGAAAAGGTTTAATCAATTAGCAAAAAAAAAGTGCACATCTGTAAGGTTCTGAACTCATTTCAGGGAGCACGTTAAGCTTCACAGACACCAACAGGCTCACAATGCTGCATTTTGGAGATAAATGGAATTGTTTTTGTAATGTTTGATATATTA
Source organism: Xenopus borealis (assembly GCA_024363595.1). Classification (NCBI taxonomy): domain Eukaryota; kingdom Metazoa; phylum Chordata; class Amphibia; order Anura; family Pipidae; genus Xenopus; species Xenopus borealis. Next base: position 13,085,297 of record CM044439.1, on the reverse strand, counting down.
AGACGGAAAATGTGCCTCATTTTTGTTTATAGCGGTTATTATGAATTGTCCCTAATTGATTCAATTGTTATTTGCTGGCTATCTATGAACAATGAGCATTCATTTTCAAGGTGTCCTTTATTACCATGGTAAACAAAAGCACTCATAAACACAAATAAATATAAATTAGCTGATTGAATTACTGTAAATTAATACCAGTTACGGATGTTACATGTTGTACTAAGCTTTTTCTTTTTCTTTTTTTTTAATCCATGAATTGCTATATAATGTATTTTGGATCGTCCCATTTTTATACTATTATGAGCAAGTCAAACAGTAGATTAATTGCCTCTAATACAGTTTCAGCTAGAAGCGTATAAAATGATAAGACCTTCACTGATGAATATTAGCAGGGAACAAAATAATAATAGCGATTCCGGCGGTCTGTGCATATAATAAATCCAAAACTCACAAAAATAAACGGTTTGCCATTAGAGCGAAATGGCCGCCTTTTTTTTTTTTCTTTTTTCCTTATGCGTGAGAATCATCTTTTAAAATAAAACATCTGTGTGAATTCTTCACATTTAGAGATAAAGTTATGGGAAATTTTCAAGGCCAAAAGGTAAAAACTGACTCCACAGCTGTGGAAAGGCTATGCGTATTATAGGAATGTAGGTAGAGAAATGCAATTATTTGGCTTTACTACAGCCTTTCACAGTATGTTCTTCCCTTTAATGGGACAATTTATTGGCCTTGCACAGCCAGATTAAAAAAAATAAAACTAAAAGGCTCATTTGGAACAGCACAGAGATACAACAACCTAAATGGACTCCAATTATGCTGGGCCTGTGTATGCAGCACTAGCAACACCTATCGGCACTTCATACTGTTGTGTTCGGTAGCCAAGGATGAGAAGAGTTTACTTTCACTTTCAAGCTGTACAGAAAGTCCTGTGTATGCACAGTGATGCCCGAAGGCCATTTGTATAAACACCACACCTACAAGTAGGCAAAGATGAAGATGTCCTCTGGCGTTAACACCTTCTTAGAGCTTGAGAGGACCAAAGACCAATGAAGATGACAAGGCCATATAGATATGTGACTTCCTGCTGACTGATTTAAGGTTCCCTGCCCTATAAATGCCCTCCACTTATCCAAGAAGATAGGTGTTGGCTCTCCACCAGGGTGGAAGGTTCATATGGTAATTATCCAGAATTAACTGTAATAAGAGTGATATCAAAGTATCATCTAGGGCCCATATCTAAAGATCCTCCCAAGGGACCAGGTGTTTGCTAACCATTATAGCTTTCATAAGAGATTGCCTTATCATGGATGGCCTAATGGATTTGTCTTTTGTTATATTTATAATTATTTTCAAGTCCAGTTCAGCCATCTTTACTAATAGCATTTCATCCCTAAAGGATGACATCTAATCAAATGGGGGAAATTATATTCTGCCATCATCTTATACCTCTTTATAGATCCCTAGTAAGACCTTATCTGGAGTATGCAGTGCAGTTTTGGTCTCCAGTCCTTAGGAGGGATGTAAATGAGCTGGAAAGAGTGCAGAGACTAAAGGGCAAATTTACAAAATTCACATGAATGGATCGAAGTTTGATCGAATATGATTGAATTCCGATCGTACGATTTTTTCGGATATTCGAATATGCAAAATTTGGCCTCTTCGATTATCGAATACCGAATTGTCGAATAGATCGAATGATCGGACATTCGATAATTCGATCAAAGGAATTAAAATTTTAAAATGCTTCGAATGCCTATTTCACCAGATTGAACCCCCCATAGGCTTCTTTTGCTAAGTCCTGCTTGAATACCATTCGTGCGATAGAACGCCTCAATCATTCAAATTGTACTAATTTTTCAGAGACTCGAAGGAAAAAGTACGATTTCTTTGGGAAATCGAACGATCAGTATCTGATCGTACGAATTCATTGAGAAATCAAATATTGAGCAAAATGATAGCCTAAAACGATTCGAATTTCGAATAGATTTGTAGGATTTTTGGGGAATTTTAGTAAATTTGCCCCTAAGTGCAACTAAACTGGTTAGAGGGATGAGGGAAGACTTAAATTATGAGGGGAGACTGTCCAGGTTGGGGTTGTTTTCTCTGGAAAAAAGGCACTTGCGAGGGGACATGATTACACTTTACAAATACATTAGAGGACATTATAGACAAATATCAGGGGACATTTTTACCCATAAAGAGGATCACCAGAGGCCACCCCTTCAGACTAGAAGAAAAGGACTTTCATTTGAAGCAGCGTAGGTGGTTCTTCACAGTGAGGACAGTGAGGTTGTGGAATGCACTGCCGGGTGATGTTGTGATGCTGATTCTGTTGATGCTTTTAAGAGGGGCCTGGATGATTTTTTGGACAGACATAATATCAAAGTCTATTTTGATACTAAACTCTACAGTTAGTATAGCTATGGGCATATATGGTTTGTGTGAAAGGGTGTGTGTGTATGCTGGGTTTTTAATTTGTAGGGGTTGAACTTGATGGACTTTGTCTTTTTTCAACCCAATTTAACTATGTAACTATGTAAGTATCTTAGAATGGGTAAGGGCAATGAAGTTAGGGGTTTCCATACCAAGTCAAGATGAAACAATTGTTGTCTGGCCTTCAAAAGTAGGATGTCTACCAATTCTGGAGGCAGGAAGAGAATATCTACTGAGATTTAGTGGGACTTCAAAGGCTGATCTTACTTGACGGGTATATTCTTTTTAAGTTTTGGTTGCGATAGTCTGCCAGTTTCCTTGGTTTCAGAGAAACGTTAGTTAAGAACTATGTTTCTTCTTTTTTCTTTTTCTCCATAAATTATGCATAAAAACATTCATAAAGGATTAGTATTTGTAGCTCAGGAGTGGGACATATCCAAATCAAAACATGGATTTTATTTATGCTCTACTTTCTAATTTTGCATCTATAAATGATTTATAACTTTAATATTATTTTGAGACTCCATTTAGTAAGCAAAACATTATTGAAGTAGATAAATGTCCTTCAGAGGAGATGAGCTGTTTCACTGAAATGGGCTCAAGAGGCATAAAATTAGAAAAAAGGGAAAACTAATAAGACACACAAAAGAACAGAAACTCTGAAAGACAAAGACCCTGAGCAAATGACAAAAGATGCAAAATATAAAAAATAAAAAAGGAAGGGAACAAGGGCAGAGATAATTAAGAAGATAGAAAGCAATGAGCATTATCTTGTAATAAAAGCTCAGCATCAGACACAAATAAAGATAAGATACAAAAGCAAATGTTATGCAAAAAACAAGGCGCCAAACGAATCAAGTATCTATCGTGGTTACTGAAAAGTAACAGAATAAACCAAGAGCAGCACCTCCAGCCCAATGCCAGACAGGCAGCTTCATGCTGTAAGAAGTTGTTCTGGGATTTCCTGGAGGCCTGCATCAAAATTATAAAAACAAAAAATTTGGTGAATTTAGAAGGTTAAAAATCATTTTAAAATCTTTAATTAAATAAATAGTTTACATTTACATCGATTTTTAAGATTCCAAAGTTTTTACATTCAAGTTTTTTTTGTATCAAAAAATGTTTGTTTTTCAACCATTTCACACATTAAAGATCTTTAGCTTGAAAACATTGGAAAAATGCAAAGCAACCTCTATGTGTATTACTATCTTTTGGTGTAGTACCTGCGATGATGCAACGCTTGTTGTAAACTATACGGATTAGATTAGAAGCCACTAAGGTGTTCCATAGCCATGTAAAGGCACAAAACCAAAGAGGTGACTTCTAATTAGGGATGCACCAAATCCACTATTCTGGAATACCGAATCAAATCTGAATCTCGATTTACAAATGCAAATTAAGCAGGGGAAGTTGGAAAAAGTTTAAAGTTTTGTGACAAAAAGTTACCTGATTTCCATCCCCCCCCCCCTAATTTGAATATACAAATTAGGATTCAGGTTTGGTTCGGCTGAATACGAATCCTGCTGAAAAAGGCCAAAACCTGGATTCCGTGCATACATCCTCATATTTATAGCAGGGTCATCACTAGCATAAGCATTTTATTAGGTCAAAACTCCCGCGTCAAGTTGGATGCGACAGGAAACAAGGTAAGAAATAAAAAAGTCAGATGGTGTCGCAGTGTTGATCCAACTGCATCTAACAGTCGTGTTGGATCAAAGCTGTAACACCATAAAACAATGCAATTGCTTACCTTATTTCCCAGCATTGGATCCGGCAGAATCGCGGCAAAACCGCCCGAAGAATGTAATTTCAAGGATATTCATGGCTATTCAGTGTATTTCAACCATAGCCTTCATCATGAAATCTCCAGGAGATAATGTACAAAATCCAGCTATAATTTATTGATTAAAAACAAAAAGAAATGGAGACTTATGGGACTTTGAAAAGGATGTAGAATTTTGATGTTCCTTCAGTCAACATTTCAGTCCGTCAAAGGAACCTTTCTCAAAGCTTGTCTTGAGGGAGGTTGCCTTTAAGGACAAAAAAAGTAGACTGAAGAAGACAATTTGTAAACTCCCATGAGTGCTCCATTTATTTTTGGTCATTGAAGGTAGCACTAGGTCCATCAGATTTGTTTGACAAGGAGTGCACTGAAAGTTTTATGTTAATATTATTTTACTATTTTTTGTTAATACATTTATTAATGTGTGCAATCTGCTCGCTCTTCTGTTGTAAAATTGAATTAAAGTATAATTCTAAATTAGATAAATTAGATAAAATTAACCTGCTCTCATCACAAAAATTGACTGCAAGAACTGGAGCAAATGTTGCACCTGCCATAGCAATGTTTCCTCTCGAAATGATCGGTCAAAAAATATTTTCTGCTGTTTACAAGCCAGAAAACTTCGAAGGAATCATGGCACCGATTTAAAGTGTAATATTTATTTACTGACAAAGGTTGACAGCCCTTTTAATATGTTTCATGTCAGTTCAAGATGCCATATCTGATGTCTCCCACTGAGGTGTTACAAAGAGAAGAACATGCATCTCACTTGACTTCAAAAAGCTCATATCAAAGCTCACCGAAGCCCAAAGAGGATTTTTTTTGTTTGTTTGAACTGCAGAAGTTAGACATTTTCCTTTAGACATGCCATGGAAGTTCACATATCATGTAAAAGAAAGCACACAGACGTTGGTCCTGTGCTGACAAAACAATGTTACCTTCAGGGACAAGCCAAGAGTTCTTTGATTTCAGAGATGATCCCAAAGAATGAAGGAGCATGCGAAAATAGTCAATTTTTCAACATAGGAACCATCTGTTGAGCCGTGTGCCTTTGCGTGTGTGCCATGAAATGAACAACGGACTCTGTATAATGTTTCCTATTTTAATCAAAGTTTGTGTTTGAACTCCTTTTAAGTCATATGTTTTACATTCGAGTGAAGGTATGGCTTCACCTGAGAATTGTTGTTCAGTCTCAGCTGAAAGCTTTGATTCCTCTCTAGTGTCAGAGTCATAATATTACTTCTGATTTGTCATCTTACCTTCTGCTGCGAACCGCAGAGGGAGGTTGGTTATTTTAAGTCCCATCAGTAGAGAACCACATGACTATGGTTTTACACAGTCCCCCATTTCATCTAGTTATTGACCTGGCGATTAATCCAACAGTCCATTTTTACTTGGGTGGCAAAGATGTCTCATGGCCTAAACAGCAATTTTATGGGTATGTTCATCTCTGAACGGGGCTGGAAGGACACTGGGAAAAACCTGGTGGGCCCCTGGCTCTTTTGCACCCACTGGCCCAGACCCACTGTCTGCACTGCCTCTTACCTCCCTGACCCCAGTCATGATGTGTAGAAAAAGGTACGCATCCGCGTGCAGGAGGGCAAAATTTGCGGCTGGGATGGGGGCGCAACAGAGGGTGTTTTTTGGCTGGGAGGTCCAGGGAATGGGGGGGGGGCATGAACCAGTCCAACAATGGTTCAGCTTTTCTCAAGTTGACTTTACAAAAGGTTTGATGTCTGAAATGTTTTGATGAGATAATGAAGACATTTTAATGTTAACTAACTAGGGATGCAACAAATCCTAATCCTGATAAATTAGGGGCGGAAAAGGAAATTTTGTGTTCATCACAAACTAATTTTTCCACTTTTTGCTTCCCCTCACCTAATATACATATGCAAATTAGGATTCGGTTTCAGTATTCGGCCAGATAGTGGATTTGGCGCATCCCTATAACTTATTAACGGTTCATTGCTATTTTTCTAGGCTTCCCAACTAACACTTGATCAGGATTTCATTATTTATCAATAAAGTTGCCCAATCCGATTTGCTAAGAAAAACATTTGACTGTAGGTGCAGTCCTCTTTAGTCAGTTGGGGACCCCTCTCTGATGCCTTCATTAGCCTGGGGGCCAAACCATCAGATTACCTAGATATGCCCAATGCCAAATCAAGTGCCAAATTTGGCAAATATTTTTTTGCCAAGATTTTAAGGGGGTGGTTCACCATCACGTTAACTTTTACTATGTTATAAGATGGCTAATTCTAAGCTACTTTTCAAATTATCTTCTTTTTATCGTCTTTGAATTATTTGCCTTCTCCTTCTAACTCTTTTCAGCTTTCAGATGGGGTCAGTGACCCCATCTAAAAAAAATTGCTATATATTCAGGCCCTTTCTATTCAAATTCCAGTCTCTTATATAAATCAATGCATGATTGCTAGTTCAGATTGCTGAATTTGCAAACTGGAGAGTTGCTGAATAAAAAGCTAAATAACTTAAAAACCAAAAGTAATAAACAATGAGAGCCAACTGTAAATTGAACAATCCTTTTAAGTCTACAATTTAAGGCAACATGGGATGGACTGAACATTTTCTTCAATATAAGAACAAAAAAAGAATGCTTTGATATGTATTTCCAAGGTGATGTATGAAGGTCATGTATTAAGAAGGTATATTGAAACATTAGGATTTTTATGTATTTATGGATTTACACATATTTTTTGTGGATAAGTAAAGACGTGGGACAAGATAATCAGAATACTTGGGATCTTGGGATATTTAAACATGAAATAAAGCCAACAGGCTGTTTTTGCTTCCAATAAGGATTAATTATATCTTACAGAAAAAAATGAATTAATTTGAATTGCTTGATTAAAATTGGGTCTATGGGAGATGGCCTTAAGAACTTTCTGGATAATGGGTTTCCTGATATAGGAGAAAACAAATAGTTCAGTAGTTAGGATGGTCCCCAGATGGACACTGATATGGTTGCAAAGCAAAGGCTTAAATTGTTTTCTTTTGTACTGAATGTTGTATCCGGCACATCTGGTTATAACTCACTGTATGGCACAGCCGTGCTCCCTTTCTGTCTTCACACAGGAATTGGCTTAGCCCTTTCATACATTTGCCCACAGTTTTGAATCATTGCTGCTGAATCACCACATAAGCGATGCATAAATGTGCATATCAAAGAGAGCAGTTCAGCTCAGATTTATTTCCCCCAGCGACTGCGTGAGGTAGATAGAGGCAGCTTACAATAACGAAGGGGAATTTGTCACTTACCGACTATATCCAATGTCTTAAGATGTAAACATTTCTCCTTGGTCCTTCAATATCTAACCGGACCATGTTTCTATGGTCATTTATTTTTATTGTGACATAAAGGGGCAGTGTGATATACTAACATATTCAACTAATGGTTACTTTCTTTTTGTCACAAATCAGTGTTTCTGTCAAACTTCTCACTGTCCCAGTGGCTACAGATCCTATCTGATCCCACATTTATCAGCAGTTACAGCACAAACCAAAACTGATTTTGATGTCGCTTTTAAGCTTCAGGAAGCACTTGAGCACTTTTGGCGAATTTATAATATGCAAAAAAGGGCAGGTAACAAAAATTGGGAACATTTTGTGGTAGTCCCTATGACAAAGCCTGAGACTAAAAACATCACAATTGTAACAAAGAATGGTGCCATTCCTCAGGAGGACATTCTCATATAGTTGAGTAGGCAATGTACAGTCCTTACACCTCTATTAAGGTTTTTGATGAGGATGGGATTTTGGCAGGAGTCTGGAAAACACAGGTTAAGTTAAACCTCTCAGGTAATGTTCCACAGCATCTGCCCAATTCTTTTTTCATTAGGAAAGAACGAGGTATCTGTTTTATGTTGGACAGCCCTGTAGGTGCTTTAAATGTGGAGGAAGTAACCATCATGTGCAGTTCTGAAGTGCACCCTATGTAATGCAATTGGTCATGTTGCAAAAGCATGTGTAAATGTCAGGTGCAATTTCTGTAATCAAATGGGACACATGCATAAGAGTTGCCCTGAGGCCTACCATAATATAGTCACCCTTTTCCCAGAGATTGGCAAAGAGATGAGGATGGAATTCTTAACACCAGAAAGAGAGACCAGTGAGGAAGATGAAACAGAAGTGAGGGACTCACAGAGTAGTATTGTTCCAAAGAGGCCTGTGGAGAAAGCAGTTAGAACAAACAGAAAGGAGAACACAAAGCCAGGCAGAGACTTGGGGAGACAGAGATGAAAGAGAGGAGTAGGAGGAACTAGAGAGAATAAAGAAAGAAGAAGAGAGAGAACTAGAGCAGGAGAATACTGCGGAAATGGAAATCCAACTCCCTTTAAAGAAAAGAGGAAGGAAAGGGAGTGACCAGCCTGTCAGGAAGAAAGGTGTGTGTGCAAATGTTCCAGTGATCAGGATGGACAGCGTTTTTGTCTTGAGGATGGAATGAGATCTCACTGTGGTCCTCAAGTCAAGCGATATGGGGAGGAAGCTGTAGTTTTGGGTAATAATAAACATCCTCACAAGCATTCATGGTGGGGCAGCCTACAATCAGATGCTTAAATCTATAATGATTCACTCTCCTTTACTATGGGATCCTCATCTATTCCAGTGAAAGGTAATGGTCTGTGGCGGCTCAGTGTAGATTCCCTGGAGGGGGAGTCAGTTCAACAGTCTTTTGAGGCTCTTCTTTGTCACCAGCTCTATAGGGTCGATTTTTTGGTGGGAGGGTGCCAAATTCTCATTCCGGACCTTCTTCCATAAGCTATCTGTGCGCAGGGAGGGTAGTAGGTATAAGAAGTACCTGACTCTTTTAAAGAAGTTGGAGTCCTCTATTTCGGATGGGGTGGAGGGATCAAAAATTACCCAGCTGAAGGCTCAGATCAGAGAAAGTCAGTTCAGCCTGAACAAACATTTTGTGCAGGAAAGGGACTAGGGAGTTTTCACTCACCGGAACCCTTTTTAAACTGCAAAGAGAATGTTGAGTGGAAACTTGTCACTGGTCTGATCGATCCCAAGGGTGAATTACAAACATCAAGGGAAGGCATCCTTGTGACAGTGAAAGACTTCTACGGCTCTCTGTTCCGGGCCGAGGCTTTGCATAAGGGGCAGACTTCATCCTTTCAGGAGGCAACCCCAGGGCCTGATGTAACAAATTTGGACTTTGATCCTTTGTCAGCTGAGATCACGGAGGATGAGGTCAAAGCTTCCATCGACTGCCTCACTAAAAAGAATGCTCCAGGACCGGATGTGCTTACAGCCAAATTTTATAAGGAATTCAAAGATCAGCTGCCTCTGGTTCTTGTAGAAGTTTTTAGAGACTGCCTGCAAGGGGGTATATTACCCCCCCTCTATGAGAGAATCCTCTTTGATCTTGCTGTCAAAGGGTAAGGATCCAAAGTGGGTTGAGAGTTGGAGGTCTATTGCCCTTCTCAACACTGAAAGAAAGCTTCTTACACAGATACTTTTTACTAGATTGAGTTTATTTTCAGGCACTTTATTATCTCCTGTCCGGTTCTGCACTGTGAAAGGGTGGAGCATTTTTGGGGCTATCCTTACTATAAGGGAATCCTTGGAGCTATGCAAAGTCCAAAACACTGGGTGCTACTTTCTGTCTCTGGACCAGGCTAAGGCCTTGATTGAGTGGATCATGAATATCTGTGGGCCGTTTGGCAAAGTATGGCATTCCGGGAACATTCATTAGATGGCTCTCAGCTTTATACAAAGGGGCAGTAAGCTTTCCACTTATAAATGAATGGTGTGGTGAAAGCTTTGAAGTTGGGGCTGGGGTGAGACAGGGGTGTCCCTTAAGCCCTCTGCTGTATGTCTTTGCAATTGATCCTTTTTTAAGGCGTTTGCAGGTGAGTGGAATTGAGGTCTCTCTGTTCCCCGTAGCCAGCACCTCAGGTTGGTAGCCTATGCAGATGATGTTACGGTAGCAGTCTCTTGTCTGGAAGATGCAAGAGTGCTGTCCAAGACAATCAGAAGTTAGATAAGTCTCAAGCCTGTTGGTCATTCACTCCATGAATTTTCAATAGCCCAAACTCAGATTAGAATTTTGGGAATCAAATTTGAGAAGGGAGATGATGGTAGACAAAACTGGGATAAAAGAAGTTGGATGCTGGAAAAGTACAGTGATGGAAGCAGTGGAAGCTGTCCTACAGTGAAAGGGTGAAGCTTGTGAAGACTTACCTGGTCCCTATCTTTTTGTTTGTTTCCTATGTGTATCTGCTGATAGAAGCTCTCTATGGTCAGATCCAAAGCCTGTTCTTCCAGTTAATCTGGGGGAACAGGCTGAATTCACTAAAAAGGACCATTACTAGTCTGCTGAGGAAAGCGGGAGCGTTGGGCATGTTATGTCCAGTGGCCTTCTTTGGATCCATTTGGGATCCACTTTGGTAGCCTGGGCCAAAGAACTGATACCCTGTGGGAATGTTGCATCAGGAATTGGGCATTGCCTCTGGTAGGAGATCGGGTGCTTGGCAGTAGTGTGAAGGAGGTCCAAGTGTGCGGGAATTGTCTTCCACTGCATATTCGGCACGAGCTAAAACTTTTGAGAAGGCAGGACATCAGAATTGGGTAACTGAGTTCTGTTGCAAGGAGACAAAAATTTATCAGAGGATGATAGCGAGCTATTTTCTTGTCCATTTGGCCTTGAAGGACTGTGTGTGGGGTATTCTTTCTCAGAACCTCTGGTGGTTCAATGACAGAAGGCTGCCCCCAAAGTATTTTGATCTGAACTGGCTTGCTCTTCAGGGAAGACTTTTTGTCCGAGGCAATGTAAGCTTTTTGAATATCACAGAGAAGGAGTGCCCATGGGGCTGTTCCACTAATGAGACCCTGGAACACTTTCTTGTGCATTGTCCTGTGACAAAAGTTGTTGACTGGCAGGGGCTCTCAAAGTGCCCCAGATCAAATGACTGCCCTATGCCAATGCTGCCTATGGTGTTCTGTCTGTCCCACACCCCCTGAATAGAGGAATGGTGTATATAATATCAGTGATGAGGTACCACCTATGGCAGTTCCACTGCAGAAGGTCCATTAACCATGAGGATGTTGTTATTGACCAAGTGAAGTCTGTGGTGGATGATTTGGGTTCCACTGAGAGAAAGAGAGGTTCAGGAAAGCTGCCTGAATGCATCCAAATGGAGAGGTATAAAACTGTGACTTATATTGGGGTCTTTATGTTGGTAATACTTTTGATGTCTGACCCTTTTCTCTTTCTATCCTCTAAGATGTGTCCTGGCAAAAGTGCCCAGTGGGAGGAAACAACAGACACAGTAACACCACCAGCTCATGCTTTCTTTCTGCAAGCTGTTTGGCTCAGTATTATATGTGCCCTGGGTTGGGGAGTGTATGTAGGTAGGGTGGTGCAATGGCCCACTAATAGAAAGCCAAACTTTGGACCTTGTTGCCAGGTTTGTGGTGGTGAAGGTGGTGGTGGGGAGGGAGGAAACCCCTTTCATGGACAAAGGGAAAGACTTTGCCAGGGTTGGGTTTTTGGGCAGGAATTATGGACAGATGAAGGACTCAGCGAGGGCTTGATGTATGGTGGTGGGAGAAAGTGCTGAACCAAAGCCAATTTTTTGCCTACTGATGGGGAATAGTTGCAAATAAGTTTGATTTAGCTGACTGAGCTGATTATTATTGTAAGTTTATACTAAATAAAAAAAATCCTATCTGATCCCCATTGTAAGCAGCAGACCTGCCAAGTTTTTTGGATGAGATTCTAATTATCTGTATAACAGAGCATTCTGTCCCAGTGGCTGCACAGATACTATCTGGTCCCCTTTGGAAGCAGCAGTCCTACCCTGCTTTATGGTTGAAATTCTTGCATTCTATCCCAGTGGTTGCTCATGTCCTATCTAACAATTTAGTCATTGAAAAGAAAACCCTTACTAGCTAACAGGATCCTGGGAGCCAGTCCAATCATACCCTGCTGTGCAAGGGAATGGCACACTGGGTATTTTCTGCACTGGGATATTTCAGTTGGTGTAGATGTGCCCAAAACATCTCTTACTTAAATGGGGAAGGCCTGACACTGATAGTGGAGGCAATTACCCATCTAAAAAGGCTCTGATTCTCATTTTTGGGCAGAGACTGCTGTCCCAGAGGAGTCTGGTGAACTCCATGAAAGTCAGTAGGAGACAGCAGGATCAGTTCATGACACTTTTTTTACCAGTAGTAGATACATAGTCCTATTGTTCCATTAGCCAAACCACCTTCATCAAAGAGACACAATATATGAAAAAAAATCATCACCCTTTACCACCCAAGTGGAAAATGCCCTTATTATTGGACACCAATGAAGTCAATGAACCTATTATTTGGGTTTGTTTCTTTCTGATGGAATTTTTCGGCTAAGGACGGCATTGGGGCGATGCTCTGCAAATCCATTCGTTAGAAAATGCAAATTAAGATTACATTACGGTGCCTTGTGTTGCTTTTATCATTCAAATCAATTTTTTGTAAAGTCTGCACTTTACAAGGACAAAGACAGCACCACAATGTACCCTCCCGATGCAAATAAATGGAATACTTGAAATCATTTATGAAATGCACTAAGACAATATGGCTCTCTGGTGCCTCTCGCAACAATGTAAGATACTGAGCAGGAACCACATTTAAGAAGAAAGAAAAGAAACATCTCTTCATTTAGAATACAGATGTCCATTGTTCAGAGCAATCATATGCTGTCCATTAATCTCAAGGTGCTTTGTCATATTCTCCTTCAGGCAGCAAAGGCCTCATCACATCCAACAAAGGCACACCATTACTGATATAAACACTCAGCACGTTCTTTACAATGGAATACCAAGCTCTCTGTCTACGTACAGTAAGTACGGCAAGCCAATTAGATCTGCTCCCATTCTTTATGCAAAGTGCTTAGTCTGCTTCGTTTACCTAAAGAGCACTTCTCGATTGCCTGCATCCAAAATAATATGCGAAGAAAGAACAATTCCCACCTAAATGTTCTTTGCATTCCCAACCATGCAAGTCCCCCTTTAAAAAAAAATCAAATTGCTTCAAGTCTAATTAATTCACCTTTCCAGTCAGCACTCTTAGCAAATTGTTTATACTCAAGTTTAAAAGTCCAGAAATATAAAAAAAATATTCATTGGAATTGACACGCCAGTTATTTCTTTTCTGTACATGTAGAGTAGCTTTGTGTGAAGCCAGCCTTGCTATGAGAAGGTGTCTGAGGTCGACTTTCTTTATGTTATCAAAATAAGTGCGTTCAACACTTAAATATTATAGATTTCTTAATTTGAAGAGACTTGAAGGGCAGCAGATGTCAAACTTCCTCAGTTCAAGATCCCACTGGAAGTACAATCTTGGGTCGGGGCCCCCATTAGTAACAAGGTTACGTATATAAGAAAACATTGGTGGATCACTCATTCAGCCACAGTTACTTGAATATCTAGGATAGCAAATAAATTATCAGTCCGAATCTCACCTTAACTGACCTGGAAGCTGGGCTTTTAGATGTATCTAGAATAACAAATTAGCGCTTTTCCAAATTCTAACCCTAACTGCCATTCAGTATGAGCCCCCACACTTTGGAACCCACTGCTATAAGTGGAGATTAGCATGGTCATGTTTGCCAATGGACTAGAAACTCTCCCATCACTTTATTTTCCACTGAGTTTCTATTCAAGAGGATTTTGGCTTACACCAAACCTCTACTGTATTCAACATTTAAATATAATATATATCCCTTACTTTGAAGAGACTTGAAGGCCAGTTCAAGAAAAATTGGTATCAACATGCTGGTGGTTTCTAGTAAAAATGATGGAGGTGATTATCTCATATAAAATTTAACATGTGTTGGGTTTGTTTACACAACATGGCTCAATTCAATTGCTGGATGTTTTTTGATATTTTAGTCAGTGTCAGTAGTTCATGCTGTTGAATTGTATTGAAGAAGGCTAGCAACTTTGTTGAGCTATAACCTTCAAACTCTGGTGGGTCTCTGGAGATATATCTATTATTATTTTTATTTTCCACCAATCCTGGCTTCTTTTTGAGGTTAGGTTTATTTTGAACAAAAAACTTGGCTAATTGTTTTAAGTGAAATAAAATTAAAAGCGATGGCCTTGCATTCTTTGCCAAGTTCAGTAAGCCCATCAACTTTTAGCTTTAATATGTCATCTGGAAGTAGAAAAACGACAGCCAATCATTGATTAATCACTATGGCTAGGACATATGTGATACCATGTGCTTTAATGGTGTGCAAACAAAAATGTACATTTGCAGTTGGGGGTGGTAAAGTTTTTATATGTTCTGTCCCCCATCATGACATCACTGCACATATTGCAACCTCCTTTGGTGATGTCACAGCAAGCAAATGCGTCCCATCTGGTGACATCTACGTCTACAACAAACCAGGAGGAACATCAGCACTGGCATAACTTTTGTTATTGGGCCCTACAGCAAGTTAGTTTTAGTTTTATCAATATATATTGAAATTGCTCATTAATTATGGCCTCATGGGCCTTCTTGCACCACTGCAGCCACAGGGTCTGCTTCCTCTGTAGTTTTGCCCTGAACATAAGAGATTGAGTAAATCACAGGTATAATATACATGTATGTGACCAGTTAACTATAATGCTCAGGACCTGTGGGTTTCTGGATAATGGGTCTTTCTGTAATTTGGATCTCCATACCTTATGTTTACTAAAAAATCCTTTGAACATGAATTAAGTCCAATACAATTGTTTTACTTATGAATTAAATCTTAGTTTGGCTCATGTACAAGCTACTGTTTTATCAATACAAAGAAAAAGGGAATCATCTGTAAAACTTTGATTTGTTTGATTAAAATGGAGTCTATAGGAGATGGCCTTCCCATAATTCGGATCTTTTTTGATAACAGTTATCCGGAGAAACCGATCCTATACCTGTATTTTATTTTTATTTCAATGTAAACTGTTTCACAAGCATTTTATACAAAAGGAAACGATACAAAGAACGTTATACAGATTATTTATTATTTTTATTCAGCCATTTGCTGAATATAAAAAAAGAAACATCATCTGGTTTACAAAGATTCAAACCTTCTTTTTAGGTCTTAATTTTTTTCTTTATTTATGGTAAGAAGTTTTCATTTTTTTTTTATATGCCTACCTTTTCATTGCTCAGGCACTCCAGGCTGTGCATATAACTTCCAACAAATCCACTGATTTATTCTTTAATGAAGGCACAATGCGTGCTATATCCGTCAAATGGTGCATTTATTGTAATGTTAATGATAAGTCTCCGGTAGTGAAAATAAAAATCTTTCCATGACCACGGCATATTTTGTAAACATGGTACAAAAATAATTATATTTAGCTAAGAAGCATTCTTCGACTTTGACAAATTACCCGGACCTTTTTTCTTTTTGTAAAGCTCAGAAAGGAACACTTGAATTTTGCAGTATTAAAGAGTGACTTTAATAAAAAGCTCAAAACTCTTGCCATTTTGACCTCATATGAATGTTCCTTCCCAAGAAATCATTGCAAATCGGCACAAACATATTTTAGAATGTGCCTTTATTATGAATAATGGCATGGAGCAGTATTCTTATAGTTTGTCATATTTTTAATAAACAATATGGTAACTGATACGGTACAGACATTAGGGAGTGAGGAACTTAGGAGCCAGAGACTGATTACAACAAATATAAGGAATCATAAAAAAAATGTCATAGTCAATAATGCTTCATGTATTAATTACAGGTGAATCAAAGCATAAAATATATGGTTGTAAACACTGTATTGTATATATACAAAGGTTTAACAGCCCTATAACAGTAATGATCCAGGCCTTCAAAGTTGTCCTCATCTAGATAGGCCATCATTTAAGTGTCAGTGGCACTGCACATGCTCAGTGTGCTCTGGACTGCTGTTGAGAAGCTAAGCTTAGGGGTCGTGGTAAAGCATCAAAAACATTGGCAGCTAAAGAGGTAGAAAGAACCAGTTCCGATGCTGCCATATAATGCGAACCTAAAGAATTGCAAATAAATCTTGCACCTTAAATTCTATATCATATAAACTGTTTATTTCGAGTTGGTTCTCAAGCTCAGGAAACTGCCAGGAAACCTAGTGAGGGCATTTTTTGAGGTTCTTCAATCAAAATTCCCAAGAGTTCTTAAGTAGTCTTGCGTTACTTAAATGGGAACCATAAACAAGAGGAGAATAATTTTCTATTATAAGTTCAAGAAAACTCAAGAAGTAAATGATAAACACCCAAGAATGACAAACGCAAGAAGAATTCCAATGTTTTGAATACACAAGGAAGATTGAGATGGATATCTAAAATGTCATCAATATGCCATTGTTATCCTTTGAGATTCCAGTGAAGAATACATTTGTTTTGCTTATGTGTGTCTTAGGGTTCGTAGGCAGTTGGAAGATCTCTGAAGCCTTTGTCATATACAACATTTTGGGCACTGCTGCCATTCCAGAGAAAATAGCAGTGCATATGTCCCTGTCACTAATTTTATTTGTTATATTATGAATATATGCAGGCACGTGAATCCCGAATAAATATTCATACCTCCCAACTGTTTTTCGTAGGACAGTCCCGATTTTTACAGCTCAACCACAATTACCCAAGTGTCCAGAGTTGCTCTTTGATTTCCTCAGGTCCCAGAATTATGGATTACAGGTCTCAAGCCTTTATAAATAAGAATATGAAGAGTGACACATTAAGTTTGCCTTTGTTTTATCGCAGGCCATACAATAATTACATAAGTAAATTGATAAGAAAAACAAAACACACACAAGTGAAGTGTAAAGAAACAACAGACTGGGAGGATGAATTGGGCTGATTCCCTCTATTGCTATTCACCAGCCAAGAACAGAGACATAAGATTCTCTCATTGTGCTCTCTAAGGGCCTCAGGTTCTGTATTTGTGAGATAAGGGATAGTTCAGGGCAATAAAATTATTTATGGTTTCAAAAACCCTCCTATGTCATTAATACCAGGAGATTTATCGCTTGTCTAAGTCACTTTGCCCACTGCCTCAAAATGAACAAGAAAGAATATTGAGCTCCAGTGAAACCGGTGATTCTTGGGTTTGTTGACATTTATTTCACCTCAAAATTTATTATTAGGACAATGTATAATATGATGAAATAACATCCTTACTTGGATTCTTCTTTGTATTAAAATATATATGTGGGAGCTGCTGAACTGATGTTTGTCCAAGGCAATATATATATATATATATATATATATATATATATATATCAGTAGAAACAGCAAACACTATATAATGTATGATAGGGCAAAGTCATGAAACACCTGAATAATACATACTTAGAAATGGTTCTCTTTGATCTGATCGGTTATAATAAATGATTGGTGTCTGTGAGTGATACTCAGAGTTCCCCCCTGTATAACTCAGCCTGCAGCCTTGTGCCTTTATATGGTCACACCCCTCAGTGACTTCTAATATCCTTATCATTTACAGTAGGGGGTACATTATCCCTTATAATACATGAGTGATACTCAGAGTTCCCTGTATAACTCAGCCTGCAGCCTTGTGCCTTTATATGGTCACACCCCTCAGTGACTTCTAATATTCTTATCATTTACAGTAGGGGGTACATTATCCCTTATAATACATGAGTGATACTCAGAGTTCCCCCCTGTATAACTGAGCCTGCAGCCTTGTGCCTTTATATGGTCACACCCCTCAGTGACTTCTAATATCCTTATCATTTACAGTAGGGGGTACATTATTCCTTATAATACATGAGTGCTACTCGGAGTTCCATGTATAACTCAGCCTGCAGCCTTGTGCCTTTATATGGTCACACCCCTCAGTGACTTCTAATATCCTTATCATTAACAGAAGGGGGTACATTATCGCTTCAATAAGCGATAATATTATCCATCAACGACATAGGTATTAGTTGTTAATAAAAGGCTTCAGCCTCTATGTGTACTTAACTGGTTGGATAAGACTATGTGCATGTAATTTGTTGGGTGCAATAGGTATAGGAGGAAGGTCTGCTGCTGTAGTAGCTTAAATACATCAAGGAATATTTCCAAACCACCATTATTTCTGTGCTCCCTGTATATGTACATATTTAGTTAACTGAAGAGCTTAAAGTTGTATCCACCAGTCTCTCCAGAAGCATTAAATTCTGTTTTTTCTATGTGATATAAGCTTTCCCTATGTTATTTTGCCTGTTTCTTAATGAGAGGCTGAGTGGATGAAGGAAAGGTGCTGCGTTCTTGATCTCAGTAGGAATATATAAGCTTGAAAGCTAATTGATCCGTAAGTCTACATGGGCTATTGGCAGGAGACCACAAACGCTTGACTGTCTTTTAATGTCCCTAAAACAACTTTGCTGGACTGAGACCAATGGTTGTTTCAATACCACTTGTAAATGGCTTAGAGCATCTATTCCTATTCTTGGCTGCATCTACTGTGAAAGAAACACTTTTACTCCGATGTTTAATAGGCAGTGCGTGCCAGGCTTGGCATCAAACCCCTTGTATTTGCTCTGCTCTCCTCAACAAGTTTTTATCTAAAACAATAAGAGGAGAAAGAAAGACTCACAACAGAGAAGGTAGGGGCACCTTGTGGCTGGAATAGAGGTCAAACATACAAACCATTCAAGCAGGTCAGCAGCTGAATAAAGTCAGGCTAACGCTGGGTCTTCAAATAATATTTTTGATCATTTGACAATTTTGTTTTCCTGCAATTTTTAACATTTTTGTCTAATGGAAATATGAAGCAGAACATACAATCATTTCCCCAGCTTCTGAGGAGATTTTACTGACCCAACTTTCTGTTTTTGTCTCATAGAAGCCGCTATCATTGGCTGTGCTTCCAATTTTTTACGGCTGGGCAACAAGAGAGTTTATTAATGATGGACATACATGCTATTTGCCTTTGTAGAGAAGGTGCACTCTGTGTCCTTGTGTCAGTTTGCTGGAATATCTGGCACTAAGAAGAACCACAGTGAAGAAAAAAAGAAATGGACGAGATAAAGAGAGAGAGAAGAAAAGGAAGAGAGAATGAAAGAAGGATAGGAAGAGAAAAAGAGAAGGAGAGAATAATAGGAATAGAGAGAGAAGAAGAGAATAAAATGAAGAGAGTGAGAGAATGAGAAAATAAAAGGAAGAGAGAGAGAGAGAGAAGGGGAAAAAGAGTGAGAGAGGAAAGGAAGAGTGAACGAAAGAAGGATCAGAAGAGAGAGAGAAGGAGAGAATAAAAGGAAGAGAGAGCTATAAAGATAATAAAAGGAAGTGAGAGAAGGAGAAAAGGAAAGGAAGAGAGAACAAGAGAAGGTGAGAGAGAGAGAGAGAGAGAGAAAAAAGAAAGGGAGAAGGAGAGAGAGAGAGAGAGAAGGAAAGAGAGTAAAATAGAGAGAGAGAGAAGGAAAGAAATAACAGAGAGAGAAAGAGGAAAAAAGAAAGAAAGTGAAGGAAGGAAAAAGAAAGAAAGAGGAGGAGAGAAGAAAAGCAAGAGAACAAAAGAAGGAAAGGAAGAGAGAGAGAGAAGCAATGAAATTAAGGAGAGAGAAGGAAAAAAGTTATCATGAGAGAGAGAAAAAAAGACTAAAAGAGTAAAAGAGAGTGGGAGAAGGAAAGGAAAGAAAAAAAAAGAATATCTGTGACTGATACAGATACTGATACTCTCCTCGAAGTGCTGCAGTGCAGGGAGCCAGGTAAATAAAGTGCATATCATAGGCTCTAGTTCTACATACACATCACACCATAATTCTTATTTGCTGGAGGTTTAAGGGAGCAGATGCAGGACTGGCAGTGTCTGTGTTCTGGTTATACTATTTCCCATAGCTTGCAGCCAAGATTAAAAGAGGAAAAAAATGTAAATGCATCGTTTTTCTGTTTGTTTTCTTTCTCTACTCCCCC
>CM044439.1:13050013-13065138 GCA_024363595.1 Xenopus borealis | reverse complement strand
CCCCCCCCCACCCCTACCTCTACCTCTACCACCCGCACCATTCCTAGTCTTCTTTGATTGGCATTGACCAATACCAGCCGCCTGGGCACTCTCCAAAAGAAATATCACTTGTATCAGCCGATCTGTGAAAGTGTCTCAATGGCTCCGGCTAAGCTGCCTGTTTGACATAGCTGGTGGCGGTGTTGTGCGACTCGCTGATTGTCTGCTTCCGTGGAATTGGTCACTAAATGAGGGGCGAGCGTAGCCCAGTAGCAAGCGCAGAGCAGCCAACGGCACTGAAGCAGCGTTGCAGCTGGCACCCAATAACTTACACAGTTACAGCTGCTGTCACCTAGTTCGAGGGAGCTTTTTAATATCTTTTGGCAGCACCCAGTGTCACAGCACAAAAGGGAAAGTTGGCGCTTCCAAGCACACTTTGTTTGACATAACTGCAGCCAGTGCCCAGCTGATACCTTCATCAATGCAAACGTTTTTCTAAGGTATATCTGAATCCGCCGAGATTTGATTTTCCTTTTGCTTACCCTGTGCTAATAGGCCTATGAAATCCTGTGTTGAGAAGCATGCTAGATTAATAGGACAGCTCAAATACGGTGGCATATGGTTGGCCTTTGAGCCCGAGATAAGGAAGAAGAAAAAAAATCGAAATCACAGTACGAGGAAAGGACGTCTTGCGTTGCCAATGTACTTTTAAACACTGCCAAGAACAGGAGAACACAAAGAAAGGGACAGAATTTGGGTTCTTCAACCGCCATACATTCCCTTTCAGGGATAGCGATGTATGAGTGTAATCCAATAAAGAGCACAGATACACTTTGTAAAGTGATTTGGCGACGCTTGCAGCTATTGCATAGCACAAAGTAGAACCACGTTCATATTATACTGCAGTAAAGCACCAACCAGAAAACATTCATTATATCAAGTGCAAAATGCAGTTCGGTTGCAGATACAAATATTTTCTTACCTGTTTCAGTTCCTTAAAAGGGGAAGGAAAGTGTAAACTAGAATAAGGGTAGAAATGGTGTATTTTGTATACTAAACATAAACATGAACTTACTGCACCACAAGCCTAATCAAACAAATGATTTATGCTTTCAAAGTTGGCCACAGGGGGCTGTCATCTTGTAACTTTGTTATACATCTTTGCAAGACCAAGACTGTGCACATGCTCAGTGTGGTCTGGGCTAAGCTTAGGGATCATCATAAATTATAAAAACAGCACAAGTCAAATAATATCTGCCAGAAGCAGATACAGCAAGACTGATTAATAATCAGAATATACAGACTGCACTGGGTCCTGTGTTGTCATGTAATCTAATGTGGATTTTATAGTTTTTCTATTGTTTAATACAAACTTTCTCCAACTCTGCAGAATAGTGATGGGCGAATCTATCCAGTTTCGCTTTGCTGAAAAATGTGCAAATTTCCAGCAAAATTCTCGAATTGGCGAAAAATGTAGCGAAACAATACACATCAAGTTTTCGATGAGCGTCACATCATTTTCTGTGTGAGTCACTTATTTTGACGCAGTCTCGTTTATTTTTTTTTTTCACCCATCACTACTGCAGAATCGTTGGTTAAATAGTTCTCCAAATAGAATCCCAGTTTATCTGTTTAAATCTGGCTCCATGATCTTTGTCCCTGCAGCTGGAGTTGGAAACATTAAATGTTTGTAAAGGCAAAAATAAAATCCAATACAAATCTCTACATAGTAGCTGACTGCTCTACTGGGAAACAAACAAAGCTGCTTGAGTTCTGCGTGGCTGGGAAGTAAGGTGAGGGCTCCCCCTGCTGTTCATAAGTATGATTGTTTCTCTGCAGAGCAGTTAGGGACCTTCTGACAATTCCTATCCACAGCAGTAAATGAAGGGAGAATTTCACTGAATACAGTCAGGTTTATTATAAAAACGTTTGACATTTTTTAATTAAAGTATATTGGAGATAGGTTTATTTTTCATTAAAGTAAAAGTGGGATTTTATTTGTTTGCTTTTACATGCCCTTTGAGTACCTTATTCCTTGTTAAACTCCTTTTTGTGCATCAGTGGCACTGCACGTGTTTCCAGTGGGGGAAGGAGGCAATCCAAAAAAAACTTGGTGCAAGGCACACTGGTAGAATCACGTATTGATCAGACCAGGAAAAGTATAATAGATAGAAAATAGATATAATCATCTATGCAAAAAGGGAAGGTTGTGGGAGCACTCTAAGTAGAAATGTACTAAAATACAATGGAAGTGCTACTGATCTGGCCAATGTAACTACAGACATAGAGAAAAAGAGGAGAGATTGATCAATGCACATTCCCTGGTCTCCTGTCACGTAAGTAATCTATGCAGTTGCCTGTATTTACAAAGACAGGGGTTTTTTAGTTACAAAATGATCATCATAAGATTGATAAGCCACCACACCACGTCAAGGTAAAACTCATATGGCAGCCCCTTACTACTAGTGATGGGCGAATCTCACCCGTTTTGCTTCGCCAAAAAATTTGCGAATTTCCAGCGAAATTCGCGAATTGGCGAAAAATTTCACGAAACTAGTCGCTCGTCATTTTTGACATCGCGTCGCACGACTCGTGTTTTTTTATCGAATTTTCGCTGGCGAATTTTTGCTGGCGTTGTTCGCCAGCGGCGAATTGCGGGAATTCGCTGCGAATTTACCCCTACTTACTACTTAATCATATCTCGCCTGATGCGCTACGTGTCCTACATCATTATAGCCTATGATTCAGTGATGATTAATAATAAAGTTTTCATTTTTTATCTAATGTACTTTTCCTGTCTGATCAATACTTGAGTCTACCAGTGTGACTTGCACCAACTTTTTGTGCTTCATATATGAAATTTGGAGGCTAACACCTTTATTGGCACCAAAGGTTGGACCTACAATGAGGGTTTGAACCAGAAAAGTTTTACAAACATTGCTTTTTCATATAACTAGGGGGTCATGAGATGTTTGTCAAATGTAGCTGTGTTTTCACCAATCCAGTTAATTAAGAAAAGTAATGAAATTCCCACTTTTGGGCTGTCAGATTTGCCAAGGGGCTAAAAAAAGAAGTAACTCTCCAGTGCCACAAAACTAGCACAGGCGTTGTTCTTAGAAAGGTGCTTGATAATACAGAAATTAGGATGAAAACAGTAGGAAAGATGAAGATAGTAGGACCATTTGGCAACAGAAGGATAAGATGGATCCAGGAGGGTAGGCTGTAGACAATAGGATTAGATGACAGTAGAAGAGTAACTTGAAGACAATAGAGCAAGACTTTAACTGTAGTCCAAGGGCAAGAATTTAATGAGATTGTGGAAATAGGGTAGGATGGAACCAGTAGGGTAGGATGGAGCCAGGAGGATAAGATGGCAGTAGTAGAGCAACTTGGAGACAATAGGGCAAGACTTTAACTGTAGAGAAAGATGGTGGCAATAGGGTAGGATGGAGCCAGTAGGATAAGATGGCAGTAGTAGAGCAACTTGGAGACAATAGGGCAAGACTTTAACTGTAGAGAAAGATGGTGGCAATAGGGTAGGATGGAGCCAGTAGGATAAGATCGCAGCAGTAGAGCAACTTGGAGACAATAGGGCAAGACTTTAACTGTAGAGAAAGATGGTGGCAATAGGGTAGGATGGAGCCAGTAGGATAAGATGGCAGCAGTAGAGCAACTTGGAGACAATAGGGCAAGACTTTAACTACATAGCAAGATGGTGGCATTAGCATAGGATGGAGACTGCAGGATAAGATGGCGATAGTAGAGCTACTTGAAGACAATAGGGCAAGACTGAACTTTAGAACAAGAGGGTGACAGCAGGGTAAGACTTTTACATTTAGACAAGATGGCATACTTTACATGCTTTATAATCTGTTGTTGTTTACAATTCCATGTAGCCACAGATCACACATACCTACTTTATATAAATATTAGACCCCACTGACCCAAGACATGGGTATATTTAAAAGAATCACTGCTGATCCAGACTTACATCACCCAAGATTAAATGTCATCATTCTGCATTCCGGCTTTATCTTTTGTTATCTTACAATCCCCGGGTTCTCAGTCATTTAACCTATTCTTGCCAAAAGAATCTTTAGTATTTGGCAGAGTGTGTATATTAAATTTCCTCCACAGCCCTGACATTTGTGAGAGTGAGAATAAATCTGATTTGCATTTATGTACATAAACAGGTGTGAGGAACAGCCTTAAGGCCCCTCTGCAAAGCAGCAAAATACAATCTGCATTCATCATATTGCAACCGTGTGTTTTAACTTGTGGTTAATGGGCTGAAGCCTAATGTCTCTTCCTTCAGCCTAATGCGTGAAACTTGCTTCTACTATATCATTGAGTCATGGATTGTAATCAACAAACCAACTGCCAAAGTACAGTTCTACAGTTTAGAATTTTCCTGTATTCGGCTATTGCTAGGATGTTTAAAAAATGTTAACTTTCTCTAAATGTCGGAGGATTTAAAAGTATAACATGTAGACTCACTTTTTTTCAAGGGTTTTTTCAAAACTCTGATGAACACCCATATATTCGAAATTCGACTAATCAAAATTTATTAATGAAATCGAAATTTACCAACTTGGACGACTTGAGTTTGAATCAAATTTGATCAAACTCAATTCAAGTTTTCTCTCCGATTCGACCAGTTTTCACAGCTTAGAGCATTAGATTACATACAGAGAGCAGTAGACATTCTCTGACCCCAAGTTACTGTAAGGCCCGAAGGCTCCGGAAGTGTGTGCGGACCAAGGAGGAAACACCAGTCCGAAAACAGTTCAAGGTACAGACAAGGTTCAAGACGAAATCGTGGTCAGGGTCCAGGCAGAAGATTGGTCCAGGCAGCGAAGAGTCAATAGTCAAATGAACAGGCAAGGTCATACACAGGAAACACAGGAATTCATAGAGAAAAGGCGCACCCAGGAACAAGGCTAGCTTGACCTATAATCGGGCACTAGTCCAGCGTCCAGAACTTCCTTAAATAGTCCCAAATTGGCGCCAAACGGACGCCAGCGTGATGGCGTCAAGACGCATGCGTGCGTCACTTCCGGCGCGCCGACTTTGACGCGCGCCGATTTTGACGTGCGCCGATTGGAATTAACAGGCACCCTGACAGTTACTCCACCATTTATAGAGTACAGTAGGCATTATATGACCCCAGTTGTCCATGAATTTATATAAGGCAGTTATCTATTGACCTATATATTAGCAGGTACTAAAGAATGCCCAGTATGGGCAACATTTCACACATCACAATGAATCACTCAGATAATTCCTCTTAAATTTAACCTAAAATCTAGCCTAGCTTGTAAAACCTAGTTCTTTCTATAATCAAAAATACAGTTCCCATTAAACCAGAAGATTTGTGAACTATAATGTGTCTGCTGTTTACTGTCATTTACTGGCTCTAAGCAACGACTTAGCACAAACAACCACTCCATCAAATTAGGTTGTGAGATAATAAACATCAATTTTCTCATAACATCCCCTCATGGCCCTTGACAAATGGCCTTCCACTTTGTAATATTGCATTATAGGGGTCAGTGATTTCTGTGGTGTGTACAAGTGTTGCACAGTCAGTAATTGCCCCTTTTAAATAATATCACGGGAGTGTTCGCACTCCTGACACCGTGTAACAATTATTGTGTTAGAAAGGGCAAAGAGTTCTCATAACGATGGGTGGAACCATCTACAGGATCTGGATGCTCAAGTATACAGTTAGATATTATGGAATAAAGCACATTTTTTGGAATAATCCCTTTTGCAAATGTTTTCTTAAATAGACACCAAATAGACCATTGTAAAACCCGAAACCAACAAACAGGGTTGTGTCTTTGGGATTAATGTTGTTGTATCCTTTTGCTATTCTGTGATCACAGAGTTACAGTATATCTCCTCTGTGGTCCTGAGTTATCTTAAATCTATTAAACCCCATAACTGGTCTAAATTAGTAGAATTAGTAGAACAGTCATTGTAATAAAATCCATCAAACTACAATGGATGTCAATTTTCTTTCTTTTCTTTTTTTTTTAATCTATGGGGTCATTGGTTTGTCCCAGTCTAGTATATAAAGATCGGTTGCTGTTGCAAGATAATCTTATATTAGATTACCCAAAAACATTATATTATTGAGCTCCACCAGCTTGGAAATCATTTAATACCTAAAACTTAAGGAATTATTACTCATGGCATAATGATTACTCATTTTAGTTGTTATAGAGGTTTATTAAACCACAACTAAACTCACTTTCTGTAAAACATGAATATTGTGAAATTCATTAAAAGGTATAATAAAAAAAAGCACAAATGAAAAATAATACAGAATGATGCAGAATGATTAAAAATGGCCCAATAGGATCCATGCAGCTCCCATTGACTTCTATTGGACCATGAGAAGAAGGTGAAGTTTTGTATTAGAGGTTTTCGTGGTTTTTACACTTAGGGGCAGATTTATCAAGGGTCGAAGTGAAAATTCGTATTGAAAAGTAATTTTTGGATACTTCAACTATTGAATAGGCCAAAATTTGATTTGAATTGAAAAATTCAATCATTCAAAAATTGAAGTACTGTCTTTATGAAAAAAATTGAATTCAACCCTTCATCACATTAAACACGCTGAATTGCTGTTTTAGCCTATGGAGGAACATCCTATAACCTTTAAGGAGTCTTTTGAAATTTTGGAAAAATCAAATTTTTTGGAAAGAAATCGTTTGAATCATTCGAACATTTCCAACGATTTTAATTCAATTGAAAATGGGCCAATTTGATCTTTACTATATATATATATATATAGTAAAGATCAATTAGGCCCATTTTCAATTGAATTAAAATCGTTGGAAATGTTCGAATGATTCAAACGATTTCTTTCCAAAAAATTTGATTTTTCCAAAATTTCAAAAAGACTCCTTAAAGGTTATAGGATGTTCCTATACTATTTCTATTTTAGCCACTTGAGGTTGCCCATCACAAAGTAGAGAAGAATGGCCTAGCTGAGCAAGTTAAAGGAACAAACTTTAATCAAATTCTATAGTGCACTCTTGCTGACCCACATATAATAGACTTGGTAATGTGTAAATTGTTGACCACTAAGAGCCTTATTCTTTGACGCTAGATATTTTAGGAAATATTTTGGTGCAGGCCTACTGCTGGGACATCATGCAATCATTGGGTTATAATAAGAAGACAAATAAGTCATTTAAAGGGCAAGTCTAAAATAGAATAAGTGTAGAAATGGTGTATTTTGTATACTAAACATAAACATGAACTTACTGCACCACAAGCCTAATCAAACAAATGATTTCTGCTTTCAAAGTTGGCCACAGGGGGCTGTCATCTTGTAACTTTGTTATACATCTTTGCAAGACTAGACTACATACACATGCTCAGTGTGGTCTGGGCTTCTTAGGGATCATCATAAATGATCAAAAAACAAAGCTGCTTGAGTTCTGCATGGCTGGTAAGTAAGGCAGGGGCTCCCCCTGCTGTTCATAAGTATGATTGTTTCCCTGCCAGAAGTTAGGGACCGTCTGACAATTCCTATCCACAGAAGTAAATGATGGGAACATTTCACTGCATACAGTCAGGTTTCTTATAAAAACGGTACACATTTTTTAATTAAAGTATATTGGAGATAGATTTCTTTTTCATTAAAGAAAGTAAAAATGGGATTTTATTTCTTTGCCTTTCCATGCCCTTTAAAAAGAATTTCTAGATGATCTCAGAAAATTAGCTCTTTCCTTCATGTGTACCTGAAAGCAAAGTATAATTTTAGATTTGTTGGGAAAAAGGAAAAAATTATATTTGGTTGGATGTTTCTAGGTAGGAACAAATCATCACTTGTTTGACAATATAAAATTCATGATTGAAAAAAGTGTTTCCAATTAATTGTGGAACAAAACTCACTGTGTTCCATTCATTTTCACAAATACAGTACAACTGTTTAAAATGCTGAAAATGAACCTCCTGTTTACTTTTTTTAGAAGCTTTCTAGATGCGGGAACTTTTCTTTATAATTTTTTTTCGATCACTAAAATTCTAAAGGGGAAAAATTGCAAACTGCGTATTAAATGGCATTTTTGTGAACATTTAGCACTCCTCGCAATGTAAAATTATTCACTGACAAATATCATACTACTCATCATTATTACTAAGCAAAGCTCAGAGGCACATTTATCAAGGGTCGGATTTCAAATTCATGTGAGTTTTTTTAAACTCGGACGAATTATACAGACTCAAAAACTAGAAAAACATTTGAAAATTCGAATTTGAATCTTTTTGAAAATTCAATCGAACTTCGAATCTTTCAATGTGAATTTAGTAAATCTGCCCCTAAGTATTTTAAAAGACTACTCTAAAATGATCTTTTACACCTATTTTCTATAACATGGCATACTATCCATATGATCTACACAATAGTCCTTGAGATTTTATCATTTGCATAAATAAAGATCTGTTATATGAACAGAGTTCTCTCCAAAAGTCAAAATAATATTTTTGGGGGGTGTTTTGCCTCTAACAAATCAAACGTGTGCAGATTAGGCTGCCACTTTAACATTTATAGGGTGAAAAGTGAAGTCTCGTCCAAAGCCGGACTTTTATTCACAGTCTGTGGGTCCTTCAAAGTCATGTGTTCTGGGTAAGTGAAATAAGCGAAAGATAAACCTCTGATTCCTCAAGTAGGAGTTGAAGTGGAAGAAATGTTCTGGCATGTGGGCTTGTGTGGGTCTTGTTTAAGTCAGAAAGACAAACAGTAATGTCAGCAGCTTAGCTGGACCAGTTTATATCCAGCACCAACAGCTACAAGCCAGCAATCCTTTGCTTTCAGTTGCTCTCTGTTTGTAAGTAGGTTTCTGATTGCTGGGCAAATAAAGGGCCATAATATGAACAGAATACATGGGGCAGGCTTTCCTGGGGCATATGGAGCACAAAGAGTGGTTTATTCATGCCAAATGCTTTAACAAAGCCTTCTGCATGTGGTTTCCGTCTAGGGATTAGAGTCCCCACCTCTAATAATGATATTTTTGTTGCCTTCATATTTGTTTGACATTCTTCTTTTAATATAATCTGGCCCTCAGCTGTGCAGTAAGACAAATAATGAGCCCACTACATGTTACAAGTTGTACAGTGCTGTGACGGAGAGTTGCTCCATCCACAACTTCTGCTACTAACTGTAGGTCGCTTCCCATTGTAAACCAACAGTACATTTTTCCAGTGCAGAGAGACAACAGGGTCGGTTTATCTGCAAAAGTGCAATGTGCAGAGTGTAATTTTGGGAGCAAGTCGCTATGTTTTTACCCAGAATGAATTGTTCTTTGTGTAATTGCTACTGCGAGGGGGAGAACTTTTGCAGTTGCATCCAATGTGGCCAGACACAATTGCAATTGTACTTGGAAGCAAAATGTTTCAGTGTTGGGATATCATCATTTCAGGAGCTTGGCATCAAAATGGTGTATTTGTGTGATTCACAAGCACGTTGTGACTATTGACACAGGCAGTTATGGCTGCCATAACATCCAGGCCTCCCAGTATAAACAGGCATACGTTCCACAACTTGCAACAGGGGTCAGAAAGGACATATTGGTGCCAAGTGCAACTATGCAGATATTGAAGGCACATGAATGAATTGGTACAACCACTGTGTCCATTTTTGTGTAACAGCAACTGCATTTGAAGGTCTTCAATGAACACTTACGGCTGTGACCCATTGAATTCTGTGGGGATTGATTCATCTAAAGGTGCAAATATAATTTTAAGCACATAATAACAAGTTAAGATATTAACCTTTTCCCAAGAAATGATCTTAAGCATTAGGAATTGTCCCATGCACTACAATAGCACTTGATGCTTGTAGGTAATCTCTGTTCTAAGGAGCTTGACAATCAATCATTACTGCGTCTGGTTGCTGAGCATCTGGCTATTCTCTCCTCACACCTTTGAACTCTACTCAATTATCTTCAATTATCAACACTTATTTCAATGAGCATGTGGCACCTATAAATAGACTGTTGGGCACTCAAGGTTATGTTGGCTTAAAAATCTCTAAGAAGCCAGTGTGCTACTTATTTAGCCTGTTGGACACGGAGGCAGATAACAGTCGATTCTGACTTCCTTTTAGGTGGCAAATATTACACAGAATACATGGGTAGGAGATTAGATATGATGCCTACAAGTGATTAGTGAAATGTAAATGAAGTGAAAGAATAATGCAAAAAGAAATGCCTTGTGATGGATATACACACTATTCTTGGTGAATGTGGAAGATGGGATCAGCACAAATAATACTTGGATGTAAAGGGAAAATAAAATAGTTGAAAAAGCTTTTGCTTGGAAGGAGGCTTTTGTGTTGTGATAGAAGATGAACCCTATGATAAAGGACTGTTATCCCATTCAACTCATTACTGTTTCTTTCTCACCTTAAATTATCGGCTTTCCATCCCTTGGCATGATGCAACAGAGGTAGTTCTCTTTATCTGGCTCAGACTTAAAACTTTTCCCCCTTGCCATTAAACGAGACTTCTCCATTTGCCTTATAGCACTTTTCAGCCTAGTACTCTCAGTAGTAGGCTTACAACTGTTTTACTCTATTATGAACCAGTCCATTACTTCTAGCCCACTTTGACCTGTGTCCATCAGTATATGACCTTCTCATCTCCAGTTGGGTTTTAGTGCCTCTTCCTCCCCTGTCAGCTTCTGAAAAACAAGAGGATTTTACCGTACTCAAGTTTCTGTTCCAAGGCCAGAGAACATAAGACCAGACCTGTTGAATGGTCTGCTAGCTCAGCTTTCTATCCCTTGGCATGTCTCTTATTTAAGCATGATACAACCAGGAGCAGTTCTCCTTATTTTTCTCACATTTGCAACTTTTCCCTACTTGCCATTAAATGAGACTTCTCCTTTTACCTTACCTTTCGCCACATAACTCTTATTAGTTGGCTTACAGCTGCCTATTCTGTTACTTCTAGCCCACTTTTACCAGTACCCATCAGTATGTGCCCTTCTCACCTCCATTTTGGTAATAATGCCTCTTCTCCTGTTGTCTTCTGAAAAACAAGTGGAATTAACCTTTATCAATTTTCTGTTCCAAGGCCAGAGAACATAAGACCATACCTGCTGGTGGTCTTTTGTGCAGGTACCATTTTCTTTTCTTAAGTGATTCCTCCTTAAACTATCAGGTTTTCATCCCTTGGCATTGTCTCTTATTGAGCATGATGCAACCACGGGCAGTTCTCCTAATTTGGCTCATGCTTGCATCTTTTTTCCCCTTTGCCATTAAATGAGACTTCTCAGTTCACCTTATAGCACTCTTCATCCCAGCACTCTCATTAGTTGGCTTAAAGCTGCCTTACTCTATATTACTACAGTTTCCATTCATGTTTCCATTCAAACAGCACATCATCATATGCCCCGACATAGCTCATGGTGGGCATATGATGATGTGCTGTTTGAATGGAAACATCTGAATGGGTGCTATGGATTAAGTCCTACAAAAATGATATACCTATTGTTACATTGCACCCATAACACTTTGTTGATATCACTATTTCAGGATGCATCTGTCAGGTGCTTTTTGACTTCTCATTATCTGTTATCTTAGGAGGGGCATCAGAAACGTGCTGTAATATTACTTCTTACTTCTTTGCAACATGAAAGCTGGGATCCCCCACTCAAGAATTCAACCATTTAGAAGAACCCAGTATGTGATGCCATATAGTGTAAAAAGGGAGCCTGTTCAGCTTCACAGATGGGGTTAACATTGATATTGCAAACCTTAGGGGTATCAATATTTAATTTTATAACTATTGACTTGAAAAAAGGAATATTGAATATGTTGTACTTTTTTCAGCATGGGTAATGATAGCATTAGATGATGACAATCATACCATGGTTATTCTTTGAAGGATAAAGGGTATTGCTTTCAAGCTCCAATTATAATGCAAAGAGCGAAAACCTGATATTATGGGGTCAAAATTAAATGGGGGGGATCGAAGCTCTGAGAATTAAGATTTGGGATTTGTGACATCTTGACAACACACAGTTGATTTATCCACCTGGCTGCTCCAGTGGCTTTTGCCAAGAGAATAATAAGCAAAATAGTAAAGTTCATTGATTCTTTAACAGTAATGCCTTAAATGAGTGATTAAATTGATAAAGATGTCATTTCCATCTTGAAGTGAAGGGGAAGAGTATTGTTAGGTGCTGGGAATATTAAAAACAAGTATTCTATTATTTACATAATTAGTTATTGCTTTCATTATGCATGCTCTCCTAATGGTTACAGTATTTATGTATAATTACTTTAATACTGTATTCACTGAAATTTTCCAAGTAGCTCCCTAATTAACTGTCTCAAATATATAATTACATTGCATCTTTACGCAAGACTTGCCTAATTAATTTAGTTACACCACGTCTTTTGTGAATATGCATTATAAAATGTTCTTTGCATTATTCTTTTGCCTTCTTATAATCCAGGCTTAACAAAATTGAGACCCCGCCATAGAGGATTTCGTGACCCGCTGCTAATTCAGATGAGAAAATGTCTTTCCTTGAAAAACAAGAACTTTATTACCCATTATAAGATAGCTTTTAAAAGCCTTCATTTTCCTGAGATTTTATTAAAAATGAAAATAGCGGCTTTTTTTGTTTTGTAGCACCATAGCGGTCATCAATCTGTGCAAGCTGTTCACATGAATGGCAAGGAGATACTGCATATGGAAATGTTAACTAAATCAAAGAAAACTAATAGGTTGGTAGCGCTATAGAAATATCAGGGAGACTGAGATCTGACAGTGGCAGTGGTATTGGCAATTTTATAAAAGAAGTCTTACTTACATGGACAAAATAATAGTAGATTTGTTTACTACATGGAGTTTAGGTAAGATCCCTAGAAGTCTTGGGTTCTTATACAAACAGTGGACAAAATTAGCACAGTAATCCTTACCGAACAATTAGTAATTCCCA
The DNA here is from genome assembly GCA_024363595.1 of Xenopus borealis. Classification (NCBI taxonomy): domain Eukaryota; kingdom Metazoa; phylum Chordata; class Amphibia; order Anura; family Pipidae; genus Xenopus; species Xenopus borealis. The sequence continues at coordinate 13,052,190 of CM044439.1, read as the reverse complement.
GTAGTGGGTTAAATTGCAGTTCCCAGAAGTTGGTTACACCAGAACATGCTATTGACAGTTTATTTGAGAGAGGTAATGTGTCAGAAATAGACTGAACATAAACATTCTGATGGCCAATGAAGCAGTGCTAAAGTGTCTTGAGCTTTGTAAGTTGATGGGACAAGAAGCTTGTGGCAGTTTACTGGGAAAGGTATAGATGGTCCTTCACACAATAGGTAGGTGTGCAAAGAAGACTTTAGTTTCACCTGACTGGGAAAGTTGAAGAGGGTCTTTAACACAGTAAGTAAGTGGGACAAGAAGACTTTGGTGGCATATTACTGGTTAAGTTGAACAGGGTCTTTAATTCAATAAGAAGGTGGAACAATAAGACATTAATGGCAGCTTAGTGGGAAAGTTGAAGATATTCTTTAGCTCAGTGAGCCCCAACCAGTAGCTCGTGAGTAACATGTTGCTCTCCAACCCCTTGGATGTTGCTCCCAGTGGCCTCAAAGCAGGTGCTTATTTTTGAATTACTGGCTTAGAGGCAAGTTTTGGTTGCATAAAAAAAAACAGATGTCCTGCCAAACATTCTCTCCTGTAGGCTGCCAGTCCATATCGGGGTTACCAAAAAGCCAATCAGAGCTCTTATTTGACATCCACATGGACTTTTTCATGCTTGTGTTGCTCTCCAACTCTTTTTTAAATTTAAATGTGGCTCACGAGCAAAAAAGGTTGGGGACCCCTGCTTTAGCTCAATACATAGGCAGGAAAAGAATATTTTGGTATCAGTTTCCCAAAAAAGTTGCAAAGGGTCTTTACCTCAATAAGAAGTTGAGACATGAAAATGTTGGTGGTACCTTGTTAAGAAAGTTGTAAAGGGTCTTTAATTCAATAAGTAGGTGGTACAAGAAGATTTTGGTGGCATCTTACTGGTTAAGTTGAACAGGGTCTTTAACTCAATTAGTAGGTGGGACAAGAAGACTTTCATGGCAGCTTACTGGGAAAGTTAAAGAGGGTCTTTAACTCAGTAAATAGGTGTGACAAGAAGACTTTGGTGGCATCTTACTGGTTAAGTTGAACAGGGTCTTTAACTCAATTAGTTGGTAGGACAAGAACAGCTTACTGGGAAAGTTGAAGATATTTTTTAACTCAATAAGTAGGCAGGAAAAGAAGACTTTGGTGGCAGCTTATCAAGAAAGCTCTAGAGGGTCTTTAATTCAATAAGTAGGTGGGACAAGAAGATTTTGGTGGCAGCTTGCAAAGATAGTTGTACTTTAAATGTACAAATATTTTCACAATATTGTGGCTGGTCTTTGTACAGCAGATACTCAAATAACAGTCACTGTTTTTCATCTGTTTGGTGATCTCTAATATTCTTTTTTGTGAGTGTTCTCTAATGAAGGTCTCTTGCAAAAGACTGCTGGTCCAGATAATGTTCTGGATACCATTTTGGCTCGGTCCAAGGCTACATATGACCCTTCCCTATCTACCCTTTGTAAAAGGATCTGCATCATCTTCTGCAAATTTTCCAGTTCCTTTGAGTTGGAAAATCTTGCTTGGCCACAAAATCTTTCGCCATTCTAGTGCTGAAAAGCCACAGCTCATACCAGAGAGAATCATAAACAGAAGATTCCAAGATGATGAATATTAAGAATATTTGTATAGGAACCTCAAAGAATTTACAAAGATAATAATCCTTTGTTACATGGACTGATCAGGTGGCTCAGGATTAAGGAAGATCATGGACAAATTAAATGGTTCATGTTCTTTTTAAGGAGATTTTGAAACAAAGGGATTGTAAGTAAGCTAGGGACTTGTGGAAGAGGACAAATCAAGGATAATAATACAAGAACTGCAAACTAGAAATGTTATTTGTTCTCATTAGTAGGAAATTGTGCCACTATTTTTGGCATATATTGTAGTCTAAAACAAAGTCTTTTTCAATTACTACTAGATTTCCAAACAGACCAAGACAAATATTTATAGCTCTAAGGGAAGAATCAAAACTTCCTTCATTATAAACATACATTTGTTCTGTTTTTTTTTTCATGTAATGAAACAGATCAGGTAAAAAGGAAGACAGATAGCTAGAAAAAGAGGCAGGCAGACTGACAAACTGAGATAGATACTTGATAGTTGAAAGATAGAGAGAGAGAGAGAGAGAGAGAGAGAGAGATAGATAGATAGATAGATAGATA
>CM044439.1:12996388-13049110 GCA_024363595.1 Xenopus borealis | reverse complement strand
AGATAGATAGATAGATAGATAGATAGATAGATAGATAGATAGATAGATAGATAGATTATCATGGATGACAATAACCCACAACCAGCCCACACTGACACCAAGTTATCCCAAGATTGGGAAAGGAAGCCAGTGGAGTGTAGGGAGGCTGGTGAGGTCTAAGGTCTAAGCACAGTACCCGGGTTCAGGAAAGTGGGAGGTCAGGCAGCAAGAAGGTTAGGGCGAGCAGAACAGTATAATGTTTAGAAACAGGAAAAAGGTCAGAACAGGCTGCAAACAAACAGGGTCAGAACGAGCAGGTGGCAAAAAACAGACGAGTCAGCAAATAATTAGCCAGAGCTGAAGAAGAAAGCCAAAGGTGTGGAAGGCTTGTAAAACCTAAAATAGGGTCACCTCCAGATGAGCAGTGTCACAATGCAGACCACATTGTGGCGCAACACATATGATGCCTGCATGTGGTGTTTGGCAAACAGGAAAAACCAGGTCATCAGGAAAGTCTTCTTAGAAAGGAAGATAGAGATAGACACTGAGAAATGTTTTTAGGCTAAGGCCAGACGGGGAGATTCGGGGGCTACAAGTCGCGGCGAGAAGTCGCCAGGTGACAAAATGCCCCCGAATCTCCCCGTCTGCCCTAGCCCTTAGAGTGTAAACTACAAAAGAAGAATACAGTATTTTCAAACTAGAATTACTGTGGGAGGAGATCTAGTCTTTTAGATAATCTGATCTCCCCAAAGCAAAGAGTAATCATGAGGTGTATAAAATGAGATTCCCCAACCTGTGTGATTTTAGTTCTAATAAATAACAAGGAATTCATTATATAACAAATAGTGAATTATTTCCTTACCTTTTCCTCCCACAGTGACCATAGAGAGTTCAGAGACTCCGTAAAGATATTCCTCTTGTGCAACGTGTTTTAAACTCACAATTTTATTGTTTGATTAATATTAATGTGAAGTTCTTGCCCTCAGTGTCCATCACAGCTTATCATGTGAATGTCATAACGGGAACCTAAACTGCCCAGACAGGCAGCCTATACTAGGGCTTGTACAAAGAGTATATTAAGTATATAAAAGCTATGTTAAAAGTGACTTTTGGGTTTGGTTGACTATCATGAAATTATATCAATATTGTTTTTACATTACAAGAAAAAGAATCCCCTTAACGAAGTAGCGTTTGTGAAATCTAGAACTTTCCAAGGAGGGTTAAATGCTTGCATATTGCCTGCCAATGAAAGAACCTGCAACATTTGTGCAACAGTCACACGGTTACGTTTTGATATGTTGCCCAAACAAAGAGACCAACATCTTTGCATGGCAGATGAAGAATTAACGGCCAGACAAACTCATTAAAGAGCTATCACATTTGCCAGGACGTTCACTGAGACAGCTTGATATATGGCCCCACATGCACCCAGCCAAAAGCAAAAGAGATACTGAGTTCATGATATACCATGGGACAATAATGGAGAAAACAAAAGTAAATACTCATAAAGAAAGCAGGTAAGTGGACAATGAATTCCACATTCTATGTGTGCACCGCACTGGCATTAGATTGCTATGCCAACCTCTCACCCTGCCAAGGAAATTTGTGCACTGCTCTAACACCGGATATCATTTAGGAGACTAAACAAAGGGAACTACATTCTCTTCCATATCTCTTCACTATAAGGCAACTCTTTAAGGAGCCAGAGGAACACGTGGACACAAGGGCACAGCTAGGTCCTCTGAAATAGGGAATGAAACCAAACAAATGTTTAACAGCAGTAAAAAAAAAAAGTAAATCCTTGTGCTCTTCTTGCTTTATCATTACAATAAAGTGGGTCATTTAGTAATATGTGCAAAGTTGGCTGTAGTTCTAGGAACATTTCAAGTATTGGGCTGCTGTTTAAATAAAAAATGATTGTTATGCTATATTGCTATATCATAAATTTTCATGATAGTGTAAATTTTAGACCCTGGTGTGTTAACCACACTGATCCCAAACTGTTAAATCTCAGCAACCCTGGTCTTTCCCCTATTGGCATGGCATGAAGTATGAAGCAATTGATGATCTGACCAAGTCTGAAGCATAATTGGGTGCCATATGGACTTATGTGCCATATTGACTGTTGTGGTTTATGATTGGAGAAATCATGGAGGTAATATAAGCTTGATGTCATCGATATTTACTGAAGCCTTCATAATTACTGTATGTCCCTACTTGAAGGTTTTACTGCAGGTAAAGTGAATATTATAACAAAGAATAACTGCCAAGGACCCCCATCATCAACCACACAATCCAATCTCCTGAAGATGGCCTTTCTCTTTATCCGCACAGGGCTGCAGGTACAGGGGACAAGGGCCAGGGCATGGTTGACAGCCACCATCCCTTCCAGTGCCTAGAGCTGATGTACACTGGAAGCCTATGTGGTCCTGGCTTCCAGTCACATGCTTCAGGTCAGCGATTACTTCTATGGACAAACCTGCCTTTGAACATCAGAAAAGTTGAGGAGATCTCTCTTCAGAAGTAAGGATGAGGTGGTCAAACAGTGTTCCTATGTAATAAAACTCACCTTACTTCTTATTTAAAATACTCTTTATAACATACCACTCCTTTTAAACTTGCAGTATAACCATTTCCTCCAGTACTGTTCATATTAGCCTTATGACCTCACAGTGTTGGCAGCAACTATAATCATCAATAAACCCATAATTACTGCCACTCTTTAAGCAGGCTCATAATTCATCTTGCCAGTTATAGCTCTGAGAACAATGGGCTTCTATTTACCCTTACCTCTCTTTTTACTTTTCTTTAAATCATTCTTACCAACGATCTATCTGATCTTTGATTGTTAAATCATCATCAAGGGTAGACTTTCATGCACATACCCTGTATGAGCTGTCTCGTAATTGAGAGCCTTCGTTCTTTTTAAAGGTTGTCTCTTTCAGAGTCCATCTTGTGCGTTTTTTTTTTCCTTTCTTTCTCACACTATGTTAACTCGGCCAGTGTTGTATCCTTAATTCCTTTTTAAAGCATAAAGGAATATTCTTCTAAGTTGAAAGCATCTTTTATTGGTTTTAGTGAAAGCCATATGATACAGAAATCAAAGCCGATGAATCTACTGTGTCTCCACGGAGAACATCCATTCTATTATGGAGATCATTTTTATGGAGAGTTTCTGAATGGAAAGTCTGATTTAAGGTAAAAAAAAGATTGTTTGCAGTGACAATCCCTCTATCCCTATGTATTTTGACTTTTCCCTATTCCAGGTTAGAGAAAAAATTGTATTATTAAATTATTCCTTGCTTCCTACCCCATGAAAGGATAGTTTAGATTGTAGGCTTATCAGAAACCAAGCAAATCTTAATCTTTTCTGCAGATTATCAGTTATCTCCTTTTTACTATATCTAGGTTACATGGAAGCTATGTACAGATGAAAATATGATCCATAATTCCAGCTCAGTTCTTAGCCGCCCTCTTAGCGGTGTCCTCTGCTTAATCTTGGAGAATCATATTCAAGCCATATGACAAGTAATATAAAAACTAACCAGAACAGTTATTATTCTAATGATCATGTACTGTATCTTCCTCGGTCACACCAAAGAAAAAATCAAAATGTTTTCAGTTATTTTGGGTGGGCCCTAAAGAAATCCTTAAAAACCCAAAAAAATCCATCAAAAGGAGAACCTAAGGGCAAGCCTTAGAAAACAACTTCCTTGCTTCTTATTCATTGAAAGGACAAATATTTGAAGGACAAATATATCAAGAATGCATAATGGAACTCATCTCATTAGATGAAGCACTTGCTCTCACCTCTGCGTGATGTCTACATGTTTTTAGTTTCTATGATCAGGTTAATAGTTTCCCTGAGGAAGCCAGCCCTATGTAATGAGATAAGTATGTGCTGGCACACTTTAGATTGATATTGAAGTGGCTTAGCCCCTACAGCTCCCATTGGCTACTAGACAGGTTAAAAACTGGGCAATATATGGGGGAGTTGGTCAAATTGTCAGGTACCAGAATTAATTTAAGACTAGGCCAGTAAAGCATAATAAGAGGTTCATAAGTAACATGTTGCTCACCAACTCCTTAGATGTTGCTCTCAGTGACCTCAAGAAGGAGCTTCTTTTTGAATTCCTGCCTTGGTGGCAAGTTTTAGTTGCATAAAAACCAGGTCTACTGCCAAACAGAACCTTCTGTAGGCTGTCAGTTTCCATAGGGGCTTTCAACTAGCCAAACGCAACCCTTATTTGGCATCCCCAGGGACTTTTTTTTCAGGGTTGTGTTGTTCCCCAACTGTATTTAGCAACTGAATGTGGCTCATGGGTAAAAGAGTGTTGAAGACCTCTACTCTAGGTCATTGTATTATCCGTTTATGGTATACCTTGACTTATGCACGGTTGCTATAATTTCCTCTTGTGATGCAGTCAAGTTAATAGTGCCACACTTCAACAGGAACTCAGCATCTCCAACATTGTTGCCCAGTAACCTAGTGCTTTCCATACCATTGATGGTTATATAGCATAATACAGTTACAGGTCAGATTGAATTCAGTCAATGAACTCTGTGGATCCCAAGAGTAGACTAAAGGTTATAGAACCATGTAAAGGAACATAGACTGGGCTCTAAAGAAAGAGCAATTTAATTACATTCATTCATAGAGATACACTTGTTGGGAAGGCAGATCCCTGGCAGTCAGAGAAATTGAAATACAATTCATTTATACAAAGAAATGAAGAGAATTATCCTTAAAACTTTTGAGTTGGAAAAGTGCTAAAGTAAACAAGTAACAGACCTTCATAATGAGTGAATATGAACCAAATAAACTCTCACATTGGGAGAGGCGCAAATTATTTTAACATGTGTCATGATTTCCTCTATGACATTTTTTGTGGGTCAAGCATGAAATACTAAAGCCTTTTTTTCTCTCCTTCAAAGCCCAGCAGTCAGTTCACTCTGTAAGACTCTAATGTAATAGGTATTATTAGACAATCAAAGGAGGTGGGAAAAAAAGAAACATTGAGATGAAGAATCTTATCTTGGCAAAGGAATCACATTATTTGTGCTGAAGAATATTAATGTTAAAGGTGGCCCTGAAATCTATAGGTTTGCTGATGTGACGCTGGCTGTTTTTTTTGTTATTATTATTGGAATTTGTGTAGATGATGTTGCACAACATGGAAATTATTCAGTTAAATAAAGGAACCCCAGCATTTGTAGATGTTATAATAATTTCCCATTGTTTGGTTCTGTATCTACTGATCCATTTGTGTTTATTGGTTCAATGCTGATGGATGTCCGTCTCTGTTCTTCCCTCTCACGCCAACATGGCCATTAGTAAGCCTTAGAGAGCGAGGAGAGCCATCAATACAATTGTCTTTATTGCCACACAATGTATCAAGCTTCTCATTCCCTGGTGGATGCTAACTTCCCTGAGTGTTCTGTTTTGGAATTCTGACTTTCATGCATCTGTCACTTGTCAGAGATAATCTGTGGGTAAATGGTTGTATTTCCTAATTAGATGTTCTGTTACAGTCTCCTTCTGCTGAGTTATTGCACATTCTTCTGCAAGAGGAAGACAATATTAACATGACATTTACATTATCCAAAGAGGTAATGCAGCATCCAACCAGCAACCAGGAAGGTCTAAGGGTTAGTCAGATTCTAAGTGAGCCACCAGCATCTTATAGGCCTCCTAGGAGGGAAACATAGAAGAGAAAAAAATTTGGAGCAACTGCACTACAACCAGATTCCAGGATAGGTTTTAGGGTTGGCCAGACCCTAAGTGAGCCACCAGCATCTTATAGGCCTCCTAGGAGGGAAACATAGAAGAGAAAAAATAATTTGGAGCAACTGCACTACAACCAGATTCCAGGATAGGTTTTAGGGTTGGTTAGACCCTAAGTGAGCCACCAGCATCTTATAGGCTTCCAAGGAGCAAACATAGAAGAGAAAAAAATCTTTGGAGCAACTGCAACTGCATTAAAACCAGCAATCAGGTCAGGTCTTAGGGTTAGTCAGAATATATAGTATTGGCCGAGCTAGAGCAATTATGGACAAATATCTGTAACCCAAACATATTCATTGTCTGCTGTCCACAAGGTTACATGGAAAGGGGGCTTGAATTAAGGTGAAATATAATTGTCTTTAGCCTTCACTCCCTTGTTTTTATTGGACACTGATATTAAAGCAAAAAAGGTCAGTTATTTATATAAGTATTATTAATATTAGCAGTTGAAGGATGCTGGGAGTTGAAATTCATAGACGCGGGGAATAACACAAGTCTAATATCTGTGCATGAAAGCAAAGCTTAAGTTCCAGGAATGTAACGAGGGAGCCTGGTGGTTGTCCCAGATTTAAGGGCCCTTTCAGTGCAGCGTTTATCTACTTTTGCATTGATAGAGTGCGCGCGAGCAAGTGAATGCCCTGGTGAGCCATAAAGAGTCTGCTTTTGCACGCTACATATAATATATCACTGTTTGTGAACAGCAATGGGAACGCTGTGGTCCCTGGTTTGGCATGCCTAGAGCAAAACAGACAGATGCTAGATATTCACATACACCCATTGTGTCTTTTTATCTGGTATTTAACATAAAGGCAATTAAGCAGAACTTGCACCAAATGCTGAACAACTTAACCATTTCTGTGAGAATCATACCCTAGATGTGCCCTGGAATTTCACTTTACAGCATTTTAGTGGCAGTTGCTCACAGGTATGCGCTGCGTGCATGATATGGCTATGGAGAGGCTTGCTCAGCTAGGAGTACATGTACAAAGATGTCTGAAATAAAAAGGCACCTTATAAAACCTATGCCCATAATTATGGAAGGCAAATAGAGGATTACGCATCTTCATTACCTGTCACTACACAATGGCCCACGGGCCTTGCATTACAGCTCCTCTCTATAGCAATATATGCTGCATTTGTTGTATTTTTGAGCCCCTGCTACCATATCATGATCTTCCAGGTAGGCTTCTTTGACTGTCTATACAAAAAAGCAGTTCATGGCTCGTCTGATAATCAGCCTCACTGTTTAATGCCCAAACCAATAGTAAGCCTTAGGACAAAGAAGAACGCACTGGCAACGTAAGAAGCCCCAATCTGGTGTAGGGGTAATGACATTAACAAAAACCTAGAACAAATAGTGATTAAATAAGCTGCATGTCAAGAAAATGCAGGTTGGAGCATGTGAACTGCAGGTGGAGCCACTACAAGTTGTCCTTCCAACTCTTATGGGGCAGAACTTTCCCTCTGACCCTTGTCCAAAGATCTCTTGATCTTTCTCTCTCTCTCTTAGCTCAACAAATAAAAGATTCAGATCTGAAATCCTTCATTCATGGTCTCATGGTTTTGGTATATCCAATCCCAGCACCCATACTGTATAGTGAAGTAGTCCTCAACCAGTGGCTCAGGAGTTACGTTACTCACCAACCCCATGGCCTCAAAGCAGGTGCTTATTTTTGAATCTGGAGGCAGGTTTTTGATTGTAGACTGCCACATCACATAAGGACTGCCAAATGCTCAATCACGGCCCTTCTTTGGTACCCCTTTTTTCATGCTTGTGTTAATTTTTACATTTGAATGTGGCTCAGGAGTAAAAAAAAATGTTTGGGGCATCATCTAATGTACCATCCTCTCACCATAAGTAATTTCATATAAGTAGAAATAAGTGCCAATAAGAGTCCTGCTCTCCCTTATAGAGGCCTCTATACTATTGAACATAAATAGAAAGGCAAATGAATCCAATACACAAACAATGCCATCATTTAATAACACCTGAGGCTTTTCTCAGGGCCCCCATTTTGCTGAATATATACTCACAGGGCTGGGGTTAATGTTGTGTAGTTGGTATCACAATCAGTAAGCACTGAGCTCTTAATAGATGTGTATTATATGAGTTACTGTACAATATCCACAGCCACCTGCCTCTCATTCACTGGCACAACGGGCATTAGCACTTCATCTAAACCTCATGCCAGTATTACACTCTTATAGGGGTCATGCGTGCCAGATCCCAGGTTGAAAGACTACAATTCTCAGCTTCTGCTTATCTGTAGGACATTGTTTACAATAGGTGTGTGGCCTGTAAATCTTCATCTTTAACAAATTGTTCAACAAGTCAAACATTATAATAATATTATAATAATATTTGTTTTCAAAACGCATCAGTTAATAGTGCTGCTCCAGCAGAATTCTGCACTGAAATCCATTTCTCAAAAGAGCAAACAGATATTTTTATATTCAGTTTTGAAATCTGACATGGGGCTAGACATGTTGTCAATTTCTCAGCTGCCCCTGGTCATGTGACGTGTGCCGGCACTTTAGGAGGGAACTGCTTTCTGGCAGGCTGTTGTTTTTCCTTCTCAATGTAACTGAATGTAACGCAGTGGGACATGGGTTTTACTATTGAGTGTTGTTCTTAGATCTACCAGGCAGCTGTTATCTTGTGTTAGGGAGCTGTTCTCTGGTTACCTTCCCATTGTTCTGTTGTTAGGCTGTTGGGGGGGGGAGGGAGGGGGTGATATCACTCCAGCTTTCTGTACAGCAGTAAAGACTGATTGAAGTTTACCAAAGCCCAAGTCACATGACTTGGGGCAGCTGGGAAATTGACAATATGGCTAGCCCCTGTCAGATTTCAAAATGAAATATAAAAAAATCTTTTGAGAAATGGATTTCAGTGCCGAATTCTGCTGGAGCAGCACTCCATTGCATTTTAAAAATATTTTTTCCCATGACAGTATCCCTTTAACAATGATCTAGGCCCATTGGTTGCTGAGAGGGGACCTACACAGAGGGGTAAGTAGCGACTTAGGGGCAATAGCCCGGGGGGGAGGGGCCTACAGGGGGTGGGGGGAGGGGTAAGTGCCAGGGGGTTGAATTTGCCTTTAAAACAAACAGTGAACATAACAGTATACAGATTATTAGGATGTAGTACCGTGTTAGCCATTCGAAAAAAATGTATAAAATGTAGAGTTTGGTGATACCTTTTATTGGCTAACTGAATAAGTAACAATTGCCTTGGAAGTGGTTTTATATATCCGGGTTTTTATGCAACTAACCAACTTTGAAATGGGAGGAAATAATAAACCTTTAACATGTATCATACACCAATTTAAGATATACTCCATTGTAGTGGTTTTCTTAATTGTGGGGCTGTCCCCACACAGGGGTAGAGGCTGAAGTATTGGCAAGAGAACTGGAAGAGGCCTGGAAGCCTGGATAAAGTCAAAGGCAGAGGTTGATGATTGTGTTTGAGGAGGAGAAATACATTTCTACAGAGATTCCTTCATAGTATCCCTGTGTGAATTCTATGTATAATGTCCAGAGTGTAAGGAGCACTTGCTGGCACTCCTTGCTCCGTCTGCATCTTCCCCCAGATGGCGGCGCCCAGGGGATCCACATGATAATCAATTATAGGTTCAACTTTTTGTGTTCCTGGATGTATTATTCTGCTTTTGATCCTTGATTCCTGATTTTGACCTTGGCCTGTTATTGTGACTAAGAACCTTGCTGCCTGAACCGACCTTTGCCTGGATTTGACTACTCTACTTCTTAACCACTTGATACCTCCAACTGCTTCCTCCTTGGTCTGTCATTCCAAATGGAGCCCTGACAGAGAGCATGTGGCAAGTGATATTTAGTGGATGTTACATGTAAAATAGCTCCCACAGTACATTATAGGATAAATGTATTGACAGCTTCTTATATAATGAACACTCTAGAAAACATGGCAAGGTAAATACAGTACTAAAACCATATATAATACCCCCAGAAGGAGGCTTAGCCTATCCAAGTCTTATTTTGTAATTATGGCTGAATGACTGAATTAACTAATTAGTTATTTATAATACATGTATGACTGATTAATTAAAATACATTAGATTACAATAAGGTTCCCATAACAGGTGGGTCTTTAGAGAGCATTAGGTTTGGAAAAAAGCAGAGAGTCAGAGAAGTTGAGGCAGAGAGTTCCAGAGAAAAGAGGCCCAATAGAATTTTGTAGGAATGAGCTGAAGTAATGAGAAGAAAAAAGAGACAACGGTCAGAAGCAGAGCAAAGGTTGCATGAAGAAGAGTATTTTGAGATCAGAAATTAAAAACAGGAAGGGGCTTCATTGTTAAGGGTCTTAATATGAGTGTTAGTAGTTTGAATTTGATTCTAGAGACGTGTGGGGCCCATTGAAGGGATTTGCATAGGGGAGCAGCTGATATTGAGCAGTGAGATGAATGAGTCTGGCAGCACCAGCATTTAGAAGAGATTGGAGTTGTGAAAGGCCACTTGTTGGAATACCTGCAAGGAGTAGGTTGCAGTAGTCAAGGCAGGAGACAATAAGAGACAATAAGACAATAAGAGACTGGATAATAAGGATCTTGAAGGAAACATAATGAGTTCTGTTTCATTGGTTACTTTGGTGAGTGCAGTTTCAGTTGAGTGTGAGGGGCAGAAGCCAGATTTCAGGGGGTCTAGAAGGGAATAGCGAGTGAGATCATGGACCAAGCATTTGTAACGAAGCCTTTACAGAAATTTGGATGTGAAGACATTTGGATGGAAGAAGGGAAACTGGGCAATAGTTAATGGGAGTGCTGGGATCAAGGGAATGGTTTTTGAGGATAGGAGTAATTAGTGCTTGTTTGTATAAAGATGTTAAAGTACCAGTAGAAAGGGAAATGTAAAATAGGTGGGTAAATGCAGGAGAGAGTGTATCAGAGATTGGGTAAAGGGATGAGAAGGTATGGGTCAAGTTAACAGTTTTGAGCAGGCTGGATGTATGTTAACAATATCTAATGCAACGTAGATGTGGACTGCAGGATACTCTGAGATTGTTGTCAGATGGTATGCTCAGTCTAATGACATCAATTTTTCTTGGGTTGTTACATTAATGAGTGGGGGGGGTAGCATAGTAGTGAGTTAAAATAGGTACAGTTGTTTAGCCATTGATAGAGCTTGTTCTACCAGTAGAGCATGAACTTGAATTGGTGTTGTTCAGCTGATCTCCTTCATCTTCTGAGGTACCAGGTTAAACTAGTGTGCCAGGTTTGGTTTTAACTGGTTGACTGACAAGTGCTAGAAGGAGCAAGGGAGTAAGTGCCAGTCTAGGCATGAAATGCGTTAGGTTTTGTTGATATGTCCTAATACATATTTTTGTAATTTTTTTTATTTATTGGTTCATTATTATTTTTGAAGGGACTCACATTATTTGTGGAATATTGTGGTCTTGCTCATATGTCGTAATAAATATTTTTCTAATTTTCTTTATTTATTGGTTCATTATTATTTTTGGAGGGGCTCACATCATTTGTGGAACATTGCAATAACTGAATATTACCTTGTACATTATCCCAACTTAAATATAATTAATCCTTATTGGAAGCAAAACCAGCCTATTGGGTTCATTTAATGTTTCCATGATTTTTTTAGTAGACGTAAGGTAATAAAATCCAAATAACGGAAAGATCCATTATCCAGAAAACCCCAGGGCCCGAGCATTCTGGATAACAGGTCCCATACCTGTAATAAACTGAGGGAGACCCTGACCAAAGGTTGACCCTCTAAAGAGAACTTGAAATAAAAAAGTCTTACAACCACTGCTCTATGATATGTAGTAACGTTCAAAAATTGTCTCATTGTAGCAACCTTTAGCAATCAATCAGCAGATAGCTTTCCAATCCAAAGGAAGTTGTTTCTCTTGTTTTCCAAAAATGATTTCTTCTTCATTAAATTAAATGAACCGAGGCCAAACGGGGGATGACACTCAGCATATGTCTGCACCGGGCTCTTCCAGAACCACTACAATCAAAATATTTCTTAAAATTCAAATTTCATTTTCGGCTGTTACTTTTAATCATCGACTCAAACAAAAGCAGGAAAAGTTTCCTCGTTCAGACAAACACTTGGCAAGGGGCGGCTATGTTTTTCAGCCAATGCAATTTTCATTCTCTCCCCCAATCTGGTCAAACGAAAAGCACTTGGAAAGGGAGGCAACGGCACCAGATTAAACTCTTGAGGCCGGCTAAGCTCACGTTCTTCAAGGAGAAACCACAACAAAAAAAAATAAATAAAACAAAAAAAAAAAGCCAGTGCCTACAGGCTGGAAAATCTGATTTCTATTTCCCAGCATTGATCCTTGTGTCGGTGGAAAATGTGCCCGTAGAACAGAAAGAGAGAAGTAAGAGGAGGCGATACAAAAACAAAATTGAGGATTAAACATAAAGGAATATGATCTGAATACATATTTTTGTTGCATCTCACACGGGCAACATCCTAGATGTAACAAGATCAAATAAACAGGGAAACCTGACAAAGGGAAGAATAGATAGTATGTGGCACCATCTGCCTTGGAGGAGGCCCAAAAGCGTTTGAATCTGCAAGGCCAAACTACCAGCTATTCTAAGATCCTCCATTCCAAGAGTGGCCGAATACGCATCCACACAATCAGCCTCTCTCTCTCTCTCTCGCCATTACTTTGGCGTCAACTTTTTTGTGCAATTAAGTAATTTATTCCTTTCTTTTTCCTCCTGATTCTAATGAATCCAGGCTACAAACAAGCCCCAGTTGCTGCTATTGAAGGAGTTTGATTGCATCTGGCAGTAATTGCTGAAAATCCTGAAGAGGGAACGGAGGAGGCAAGCATATTGTTTGTAGGGGTAATAGGTGAAGCCTTGCCTCTCTTGACCTGTAATACATTAGTGTCAGTGAACATTTGGCAGTCTTCAGATGATTAGCAATGAAGATGAATCAAGCTCCAAAAAAAAATGTAAAAAAAAAAAAGAGGTAAAAAAAATCAGCCTCATCTGAATCGCCAGAACCGCATAAATCTGCATACTGATGAGCTGTGCTTTTGTCTGGGCTCCTAATTATTATGACACATTATGTCTTCATCGTGCAAGATCCGGATGGGCCTTGTTGAAACCGCGCTGAGAAAGTCTGCGATTTATTGAGTCAACATGTAACTTTTATTTTCATCTTTGCTTTCATTAAATACACAATTAATTGCCGTCAGCCCAGATTTACTTCTGACATTTTTAGTTTATTTGTGCTGGTATTTTTTTTTTTTTTTTAATGGAGGGGGGGTTTATTTTGTTGACAAACAGTCCAATCGCCCTCCTATCATGTTAAAACTTGCCGATGAATGCACGGCGAATCAGACGGAAATTAGCGTTGACAAGGAATAATTAGAGCCTTTAAAACAAAATAGTTCCATAAAGGCATTGGGCTGTTTGCCAGACCTCAGAGGGCTTCCCCCCCCCCCCCCCCCCCCCAGATAAGCAGGTTCCAAGGAAGAATTTCTTTGTGAAGGAAATGTCCCCTTTTTATTTTTATTTAGAATCCACCAAAGCCGCTTTGGGATTTATGTGCATTTTCATGAAGCGGAACAGCTGGCTTCCAAAAGCCTCTACTTGCTTCTACCACAATGCTCAGCCTACTGATACTACAGGTATATAGTCGGCCCATTGTATCTTGAAAAATGTATCTCTTTTTTTTAATGTTTATGTTCTTTATAATATATGTCACAGCTTTAACTCTGACAGATGCAGGTATGGCCTGGGCTTTCTGTAATTTGGATCTTTATACCTTAAAGGAGGAAAGTCTTCTTCCACTTGGGGGTGCAAAATGTAAGCACCCCAAGTGATTGTATATACTTACCTGAAACCCCCGGCTGGTGCTCCTATCAGAAGAAAACTGCACTGGCCCAAGGTTCTTCCAGCGAGCACCACGGAACGATCCTCTTCCCGCCTCTCTTTCTTTATTCTCGCAGCTGCGCATCCGCAGTAGAGGAAAGTCCAGACTTTAAATAAAAAGTCGCCAATTTCGTTCTACTGCGCATTGGTCTGCACTAGGAAACTTGAAGAAAGAAGAAGCCAGAAGACGATCGCTCATTGGTTCTCCCTGTAATAACCCTGGGCCGGTGCAGTTTTCTGCTGACAGGAGCGCTGGCCCGGGTTTCAGGCGGAAAAAGACATTCATTCTCTTTTAAGTCTACTAGAAAATTATATACACATTAAGTAAACCCAAAACTCGAGTTTTGCTTCCAATAAGGATTAATTATGTCTTAGTTGGGATCAAGTACAAGCTACAGATAAAAAGGAAATCTTTTTTAAAAATTTGGATTGTTTGGATAAAATGGAGTCTACAGGAGACAATCTTTCCATAATTCAGATAACTTTATGGATAATGTTTTTTTTTTTCGTTAACGTATACCTGTAAATAGTTCATGGTACATTTACATAAGATTTGAGAACGATGACAGTAGAAATAGTCAAGGAAAACAAAAGATATTATTATAAGTTATTGCCCCCCCCCCCCCCCCCCCCCCCCGGAAAGGCCTCCATCCTAACTCCTTAATTGCATCACTGAGCCCTTTTCTACAGGGAGATAAACTCCCTGCCTGCATTTCCTAGCTGGAAGCAAAGGTTGGGAGGCTCCTTTTTGGTCAGAAGAATGAAAGTCACATGGAAGCTGGACATATGGCAAGGTAACAAAGGCCCAGGCCTGGGGCAGCAAAATATTAGGGGTGGCATGTTGCCCAGCTGCTTGCTGAGGAGCACTGGGGATGCAATTAGTAGAGGTGGCATATGTGCTAGTGTCCCTACTCAAAATAAATATCCCAGATTACTCCAGTCAAACCCATGGTAGTAAGTGTTGAGTAGTACCTTTTTTGCCCAGAAAAAGATTGTAGCGCAGTCCCCTATTTGTAATAAGGGAACTGATATAGATGGGTGAGAAATGGAAGGGTACATAAATAGGGTGGTGCAGGGTGATTGAGCCGAATTGGGAAGGGATGAAGTACCAAAGCACACATAACATTTATTAACAGAATATTTCAGTCGGCTAAGAAACGACCGGTACCATTTTATTTACATCAATAGAACTATCAAGGGACGGGACGATTTTTTTGCAGAGTTTCACCACAGAAATGACAATGGGATAAAAAAAAAAATGTTGAGCATCAAAAAAAATGACAAGCGTCAAAAAAAAATAGTTGTGCATCAAAGAAAAATTTCGACTTTACACTGCTTCTTTATACAGTTTACAGTCGGTGTAAAATGAGGGGTGGGGAGGCCCCTAAGTGCTCCCTACCCTTCCTCTACTAGGGCCATCATCAGGGGGGCACAGGGGGGAGCACAGTACCAGGCCCGTGGTTTTTAAAGCTTTAAGGGGGATCCCTCTTGAGCTGAAGCCACAGGAAGCCCCTGAATGGAGCTAAAAGCGGACAAATGGAGCCAAAAGCCACAGAATGGAGATGAAAGATGCCAAATGGAGACGAAGAAGAGGAGAAGCCTCCAAAGGAGTCAGAGAATAGAACCAAAGAAGAGAAGAATGAAGAAGAACTTTAAAGGTAAGTTTCAATGGTCTTTCAGTTTTTTTAAAAAAAATTTAAACTCCTGGCCACCAATGAGTTTTTTTACCTTATGGGGGGCCTGGCCACCAGTTTAACTTGAAATGGAGCCCTGACCACCAATGGCTTTTTATAACTTTTTAGGGGAAATGGGCTCAGAATACTTTGTCAGAAGGGGTCCCATGATTTCTGATAGCGGTCCTGCTGTATCCATCCCCTACCAGTACCTTTGATGCTGTGGTCTGCTCTTTCCACTGGTGCTCTGGACCCATGTAGCAGGTGTATGGTGGACAGAGGTTTGTGGCGGGGGAGCAGGAGGCATCTGTGGCAATGGGTAATAGGTGGTCTGCGTTGGGGGGACGCCGAGTTGTTCAACAGAGTGGTTAGTGGTGGTGGTGCCCTGGAGGTCAGGTCCTTTAGTAGAGTCTATGGTCACTCTCTAGTCTCAAAAATTGACGCATCCAGATGTAAGTAGTGCTGCCTAAATGATCATTAAGGGTATACTCCTGTAGTCTTGATAAATGACCCCTTCAATTTTTGGAGGCACAAAAAGGGTTAAAGAGGGGCATATTTAGTGCGTATTGAATCTAATTTCTTTAAATATATTGTTAGGGGGTGTGAGCAGCAGAGGTTCTATTTTAATTTACTTCAGTATCTATGAACCTGACAAATTATGCTTTCATGTAGCGCCCCCTGTTAATAACACAAAGAAGAAATAAAAATGAAATATTTCCCCAGAAGGAAGAAAGGAATGGACTCAGTAGAAGAAAGCTCCCACTCAGCGCTGCCTCTTCTCTCTCTAATAAACACATAAACCAGTAAATGAGCCGAGAGCGACACCTTCCAAAGGGCAAACAAATGGACAATTATTTACCTCCTTCAGCGAACCGATACCTAGGGTGACATTTATTAATAAACTGCATTATCAGGTGTCGGAGACGCGCCGCTTGCAAATTAATTACCCAGCCCATGGTGGAACTATAATAAGCCTGCAGTGTTGTAACATTTGTACTAATTGAAAATGAGATAAGTGCTGTGGGTGCAATTTACATCCAATGCACTGTATTAATTAGCTTCACTTCTCTCCGTGATAAATACACCTGACTCAATTACTCTGTTAATTTACCGGGTAATAGAGCCTTAAGTAGGTTCCCTTAGGTGACCAGCTAAATATACCAGCTCTTCTAAACACCCCCTATTTCTCCACCATTATTTGCCAATTGGAGATTTCCTGCTCAGATATCACTGGCAACACCATGATGTTTGCCACATTATGTTGAAAGCTATGTGCCCTGTGTTATTTGCTCCTAGTCCTGACCAAGGCCATATGCTGTACAATATAGGCACCTGTTAATAGCTTTAC
Organism: Xenopus borealis; assembly: GCA_024363595.1. NCBI lineage: Eukaryota > Metazoa > Chordata > Amphibia > Anura > Pipidae > Xenopus > Xenopus borealis. Next base: position 13,032,433 of record CM044439.1, on the reverse strand, counting down.
AGAGGAGAAACATGGGTAACTGTATTGTCAATACAAAAGTTGCTTGAAAAAATAATTGCCCAGTCCTTTCTAAAAATGTCTCTCTCTTTGGAATAGCAAGCACTCGTATGCAAACCCTGAGGCTCCACTTTTAGCCAGAAGCCTCATGGGAAACTCTTTGTACACCATCACTTCTGGCCTGACTTTTGGGGTTGCCATGTGTGTCAGTGAATTACTTATCTGCTGGATTGGGAGGGAGCCAATACCTCCATCATTGAGCACCAGGCCTTTAAAAAAATAGGCCAGAGTGCAAGGGTTGGAATTACAATTGTTACCGGCTTTTGGGGTTACCTTGTCTCCTAACACTTCAGTAGTTTGAAAAGTCTGTAGTTTATTATCTGACAAGTTTACATTTTTTCCTTCTTCTTCATGTGGACACCTTATATTTATTCCCAAAATATTGAAGAGGTCTTTTATTTGGCATTAATGAAACACCAGAGCACCAAGTCTACATTCTTCCTGGGTCTGTGTTCCAAGTGCTTTTACTGGCTTTCAAGTAGTCCCTCCAAGTTTATTTATAAAGCCTCTTTCCATCTCACAGTCAACCACAACACATTGTGGCCACACAGTGTTTATATTGTCATCAATGGGCTGTTGAAGATGGTAGCAGGAACCAACACCAGATCGACAAAGGGCTGTTGGAGATGGTAGTAAAAACCAACACTAGATTGAAATGATGTATTACAATGGACTGTTGGACATGGTAGCAGGAACCAACACCATATTGGCATGATGTATTTCAGTGGGCTGTTGAAGATGGTAGCAGGAACCAACACCAGATTGGCATGATATAGTACAATGAGCTGTTGGAGATGGTAGCAGGAACCAACACCAGATTCCCATGATATAGTACAATGAGCTGTTGGAGATGGTAGCAGGAACCAACACCAGATTGAAATGATGTTTTACAATGGACTGTTGGAGATGGTAGCAGGAACCAACACCAATTTTCACATGATATATAGCAATGTGCTCCAGGAGATGGTAACAGGAACCAACACCAGGTTCAACTGATGTAGTACAATGAGCTGTTGCAGACGTATCAGGAACCAACACCAGATTGAAATGATATATTACAATGGACTGTTGGAGATGGTAGCAGGAACCAACACCACATTGGCATGATATATTTGGAGATGGTAACAGGAACAAACACCAGATTGGCATAATATATTTCAGTGGGCTGTTGGAGATGGCAGCAGGAACCAACGCCAGATTGGCATGATGTATTACAATGAGCTGTTGGTGATGGCAGCAGGAACCAACACCAGATTCACATGATGTAATACAATAGGCTTTTGGAGATGGTAGCATGAACCAGTCCATATTGTATTTCCTTTTAAGATGTTTATTAAACTACTGTCAACCTACTTACACATTTTTTGATGCTTTGTTTAGATCAGTAAATGTTTAAAGAGGGTCAGATTTTTCCAGTTGTCAGAAAATATTTTAGTGATAAACCAAGTGCCTCAAAGAATTCCGCTCAGCCTTGCAAGCCTAGCCCATGGGAAATAATATAATTGGTTTGCCTTCAAATTTTCACAAAAATTTAAAAAAAAAAAGTTTAATAAATGAAACATAAGACAACATAATACAATGTATGGCTATGCCTTCTGATCTCTGATAAATTCAAAGCCCACTAAACCTTTCTGGTCTTTCTATTGGCTCATTACTGACACGAGTCACTAGGTGTCCATGAGATGTTTGCTTTCAACAGCAGAACACCAGTAAAACTAACTTCTGATTGGTTACTTACCCATGCACAATGATACATCCATGATGTCCACAATAAGGTTCTCTAACCTGTAATGTCTAAATATCTGGTAATGGATTCAGGGGATCTGGGTGGGTGTCCAGCAGGCTGACATTTAGTCAGCACCCATTATAAATCATAAAAGAGATTTCCCCAATAGGTTATTGTACATTCTAATACCATATAGTGGTTGGGTTTGTATTCTCCTTTTTTCTAAATGATGCTTTGGAAATATATACATAAGGGCTGGTTATTTTTCCTCTACAGTACAAGAATGCCACGCTTAAAAAACAGACTGAAAACACCTCAGGCGAGGTAATTGGATTAATGGAAGTGAAGTATGTAAAATTGGGCCATTATTAGTCCGTCATCGCATTTTCAAATTGGCAAAAGCTCTTGGCCATTGCAGTAAGTAGGCCCATTCATCCCCCCGTTCCTGAGTGACCGTTGAGAGAGGAAGGGCAAGCTTTCTTAGCATTCTACGGAAAATAAGGAAATTTCTATATCAGTGCATTATCGATCAAGTGCTTAAAATCATTACACAGACTAATGCCCAGGGCATTCATACCTTCCATTTTCCTTTTTTTTTTCTTTTTTTAAGGTGGGGAATTATATTAGTGACTGTGGCTTTGGCTAATTGTCTCTTATTACAGGAGGTGACAAGTGGGAAATAAGAGACACTTGAGGATTAAGGGCAATTCGCTCTCACTGGAAACAGATATTTTCATAAAATGTAATGGAGAAACCTGCAGAATGGAGAGAGGGAGGCAGCACGTAGGAGTATCCCTTGCAAAATCTGCAAGCGCTATTACGGTAATGATAACAGGTACAATAAGGAGATCAGGGGGTGTTTACACATTGGAAGCTAAATTTCAAGAAATTGTTTTCAGGAAAGTAACCACTGGGATATTTGTTATCCAGAGATTCCTGAAATAGGGTAATGTCCTACTCGTATGATTGTCCATTTTGGAGCAATTAGCTATTTCTTTCTAGTAGCAAGATTTGGGATTCATATATACTATAAAGATGGGGGTCTCCAACCTTTTGTTTTTACCAGTGAGCAACATTAAGAAACATTTGGGGAGCAATGAAAGTATGAACAATGTTCCTGGGTGGTGCATAATAAGTGCTGTGATTGGCCTTTTGGTATCTCTTATGACAGTGGTCCCCATGAGAGCAACATGTTGTCACCAACCCCTTGGATGTTGTTCCCAGTGGCCTCAACGCAGGTGATTATTTTTCAATTCCATCTTTCGGTTGCAAAAAAAAGAGAAGTACCATAAAAAAGAGCCTCCCATAGACTGCTGGTCCACACAGGGGCTACCAAAAAGCCAAACAGTCCTTATTTGGCAACGCCAGGAAGTTTTTCATACTTGTGTTGTTCCCCAACTCTTTTAATATTTGAGTAAGACCTGGTTGGGGACCCCTGCCCTGGGTGGACTGGCAGCCTACAGGAGACTCTGTTTGGCAGTACACTTGGTTTTTATTCAAACAAAACTTGCCTCAAGCCTGAAATTCTAAAATATACACCTGCTTTGAGGCCACTTGGTGCAACAGCCAAGGAACTGGTGACCAACATGTTGCCCACAAGTCACTGCTTGAAGATCACTGTACTAAGGGATGGGAGCACCAAGGAGCCAAGATTTGCACTCTTTTAAGACACACACACTAAACATTTTTGTCTTTCCATAGTGAAGTTCAAGTCATGCTCTGCACCTTGTGTGCTGAGTGGTCTGACTAACTGAACACTGGTTGGAACTCAAACAACCATTTGAGACACTATTCAGTGTGTACTACCATAAAAGCAAAGAAAAAAGCTTTGTTTCTAGCAAATTAATTTATTTGCTTCATCCATTGGTGATTTTGCTATGACACCGTGTCCCTTGATTGTCCGAAATGTTCATAAATCAGGGCTGGATCCAGTGTGGCTATCAAACATCTGGGATGTGGACAGACAGTTCTGAACTGGACAGCCCATGTAAAAACTGGACAGGAGTACCCCTATTCCCATCTTTAGCTAGCCACTCTACTAGTACTTTTACTCAGATACTCCTACATGTTGTTAGGGGTATGTAGGCCCAGTAGTTATTGGGGGAATCCGCAAGATAGAGGGTCTAATGGGCATAAAACTAAATTTTTGGGACCCCCTGGCCCCACCCCAGCCCCAAAGCCAATTTAATTAAACTTTTGTAACCTGACAAAGGGAAGTGTAGACCCCCGAAACGTTGTTCTGCATCTTTATGGTAAACCTGGCTCAGTAAAGGATTGATTGCACAGTAAGAAATGGTAGAGTGCTTTATGATGATGTGGACGTGTGTTTAGGAACAGCACCCCCATGAAAACCAGCACCAGAGTCAGTGTCGGACTGGGACACCAGGGGCCCACCCAAAAACCTTAGACCAGGGATCCACTCTCAGTACTAATATCCTTCATCTCCTCAATCAACCTCTATTCTCCTAGTTTGTTTTCTTTACATACCATAATCAATTATTCCATCTATTTAGCCTCTTTGTTCTCATAGAAATGGGGAATGGCCATGAAATAGGCCAAAGGTTTAGCAGCATAAGAGCCCACTGACACCTTGGCCCACCGGGAGTTTTCCTGGTATTCTGATGGGCCAGTCCGACACTGACCAGAGAAGTGTGATTAGTGCTCCCTTTCCAAATATATTCGTGAATACCACTGTGTCATAGCCCATCCCCTGAACATCACCAGACTGCCCCTAATGTCATCAACACTGGCTCTGCCCCTAGTCTATAGCATCCAACATTCAAAGATGGTAACCCAGGACAGGTAAATTATTATCTTTTAAATACTCATGGCAGGGCAAGCACAAATATGAGTGACATCATGGATGGGGAGGGTCGTGGGCTAAGTCTTACCCAACATCTACCCATAATTAAGTAAAAAAGTATTTGCCATCCTGAACCCCTGGGTACAACACTGCAGTAGAAGTCTTGAGTCCCCCACATGATAGTAACAAGTCTTTACTAGAGATAATAACTCAATATTATATATTGCTTTAATGTCTTTACTACAATTTATTCAGGTATGGATTCCGTTTTCCGGAAACCTGTTATCCAGACAGCTCGAAATTACGCAAAGGACGTCTCCCATAGACTCTGTTTTATCCAAATAATCCAAATTTTTTTAAATGATTTCCTTTTTTCTGTGTAATAATAAAACAGTAGCTTGTACTTTGATCCCAACTAAGATATAATTAATCCTTATTGGAGGCAAAACCAAAGCCTATTGGGTTTATTTAATATTTACACTATTATCTGGAAAACCACAGGTACTGAGCATTCCAGACAACAGGTCCCATGCCTGGTTTTTCAGCTAAAACCTAAAAGAATTCTTTAAAACCTTCTGCAGATATTGGTGACTGCAGCGGAACAAGCACAAAGAGTTAAGGTTTTACCTGCCAATTATATATATATATTTTTTTCGTCTTGAAAAAACAAGCAATAATTAACGCAAAAATCAAAAGGACGTTATATATTGACAAATCAAGGCTAGCGAAAGGCTGTGGGCATCTCTGCTTCCATCCATATTTTAAGAGCAATTAACTCCAACCCTATATTTTCCATAGTAATGAGGCAAGTGTCCCTCCTTGCCTGTCAAAAACACACACAAAGCCTGAAAAGATAACTTCCCTTGCCCCCACCCCTTCCTTTTTAGGTTTCTAGAGACATAATGATGGTGTGTGTTTCTGGTGGAAATATCATGCTTTTCTGTCTTCGGGGAGTATGTCGATTTAGTAAAGTGCCTCATAGCAAAGGAAATGCCGGCATCTTGCTTTGTATTTATATGTTCTTTATGGTTAAAGCTGTTGATACACCTGCCAATCATATTGTATGATTATTGATATGTGTGTGGTGGCCCACCAATCCTCTGGGACTCTGGTCATCAGTCAAGAGCCACAGCTCCTCTTCACTTCCGGCAGTTGTAATCATTCTTGCACTTTGCACAATAGGAAGGTGACCATAGAATTAGTGGCCCCTCTCCTATACTGCCCATGGGTCAATTGGGCAACCTTTAAATCAGGGGTGTCCAAACTTTTGGCTTCGAGGGCCACATTGGAAGAAGAAAAATTGTCTGGGGGCCACACATGAAATACACAAACACTTTTGATTTGTAAAAGTAAAGAAAATACACAAAAAAAGAACTACAATACCAGTTGCATAACTAGATGGAGCTATACACTGGACTGAGGGACACCTTATTATTACTAACTGGACAATGGGCAGAATCCTCCTCCTTCTATATCCTTTGCAACAGGAACTGAGCGTTTCAAGCTGGACAACATTCATATCCATCCTGGGCCACATTTGGCCCTTGGGCCGCAGTTTGGACACCCCTCCTTATGGATTATTTTTCCACTGTCAATGGGATGCCATCTACGGTGAGAAGGTTCTGTTTGATCCCCTCTACAAGTAGCAAAGAGCAAAAACACCCCTAGGGGCAAATTCACTAAAGGGCAAAGCGGCTAACGATAGCGCTAATTCGCCAGTGTGACGTAATTTCACAACTTCGCCAATTTACTAACAGTGTCCCTGGTGAAAATTCACTAGCAAAGTAAATAGACTAGTGAGCTTCACACCATTACGCCAGGAGAAATTGTGCACTGACGAAGGGACGTAACTACGCTAATTCACTAAGATTTTACTGAACGTTACCTCTTGCCTGAGACTTTACTTAGCCCAGGTCAGACCTGGTGAAGTTCAATACAATAGATAGGAGTTTGGGGAAAAAAACACGCTAGCGTCTTTTACTTTTTTTTAGGATGATAGTCTGAAAAATAAGGTTTTTTTTAGCGGGTTACCCTCCTTCCCCCCTACATTTGCCAACATATGGCAACTCAACTATACAGGGGGCACATGTAAGCCAATAGGACAACTTTATTTTATTAATTAAAGGTTTCCTGGGCTTGTGTAGTGGAATGTAGTGGCTGTTTTTGGCCTTTTTGCTAGCCCCTATGTGGACTGGCAGCCTATAGGAGGCTCTGTTTGGCAGTACACTTGATTTTTATGCAATAAAAACGTGCAGCCAGGCCAGGAATTCAAAAGTGGGAGCAACAATGAAGAGGTTGGAGAGCAATGTTGCTCCCAAGCCACTGGTTGGGAATCACAGTTTTAAACAAAGGGCCAGATTCAAATCAATGACAAAATGTTATTTTATTGTTTATCATGTGAAACCTTATGGGTGACATTCAGTTTAAGGAGAAAAAAAAGTTTTCAAGCTTTCTCACTGAATTGCCTCTGGCCCAAGGAGAAAATCTGATATTGTATAAGGAAATAAGTTTTTATCTTGCCCAACGTCACCTAGGACCGGCCCTATGTATGGTTGTTCAAGCTTTTATTATGAAGAAAAACATATTCAGCTTTACATAGTAACACAGTAAGTCAGGTTGAAAAAGACATACGTCCATCAAGTTCAACCGTTTAACTTTTTAACCTGCTGAACTAGTTGATCCAGAGGAAGGCGAAAAAGCCCGTCTGAAGCCTCTCCGATTTGCAAAAAATCGTTCCTGCCTCCAGTCCCTGGATCAACTTGAGTTATCTTTGAGTACTATGAGCTATCTTCCATAACCCTGTATTCCCTCACTTGCTAAATACCATCCAACCCCTTCTTTTACCTATCTAATGTATCACCTGTACCACTGATTCACTTCCCTCCCTATAACACCCCTTTCCTCTAATCTCATTGGCTCCCTCCTGTCTGCTGGGAGGAGCTACTGGTGAATAAAGCATCCAAACCCTTCTTAAAGCTATCTAATGTATCAGCCTGTACCACTGATTCAGGGAGAGAATTCCACATCTTCACAACTCTCACTGTAAAAAACCCCTTCTCAATATTTAGGTGGAACCTCCTTTCTCCTAATCAGAATGGGGACCTACTGATAAATAAAGCACTAGAGATATTTTAGGTGCCTAAATTGTTCTTGGAATGTAAAAAGCCTGTTAGCTAAAATTTATGGAACTTGGCGAGTTTTTCCATCTCCAAACTGAATTAAGGAATTCACGTTGGGTTTTCAAACCAAAAAGCTAAAGCAATCATAAGTGGGACCCTAAGTCTTTCTAGCTCCAAGCAGTCTATGAGCATCAATATCTGACCACTTTCAACAGATGATCTGGATTCTGTTCAACACTTTGTTGGGGATTGCTTGACCAACCTGGTTCTTCTAAGAACTTGGCTGATTAGGGAACTGCTTGGTGGGCCTTTGGCATCTGGCCATTCTTGAGCGCAGTCGTGTTGCCTCAGATTACATGAGAATTTGGCTTTACCCTGAGCCTAACATATTTTGTTTTGTCTTACATAATGAGTTTCCAATTGGAATCTAATCCTCAAAAAAAAATAAAAATGATGAAAACGTTGAATTAAACCCCACCCCCGATTCAACTTTGATCATGATCTAATCACAGACAGCGTCTTACAGTTTCCTTTAGCGGAATTCATTAGTAAAAAGTTTGTTTATCCCCATGAGCCAGTGAATGAAGTGCCTGATTAGTTTTAATGTGTTTACAGTAGGGGTCAGCGGGGTCTTCAGCGCTCAGATATATTTCTTGGTCGCCACCGCCCCATCCCTTTAGGAATTGCCAAGTGGGATTTTCCACAAGAGGAAAAGAGTGTTGGGATACAGTATTTCCAGGTGTCGTGCCAAGAATGCAGGAGGATGACGTTTAGGCACGAGGCTTCTGTGGGACAGAAAATAAAAAGATTTCAACTAATATAACCTGGCCAATGGGTTAGACAGCAGCACTGCCCAGACCCAGATCCTTCCTGGTGCAGCCAACCCAAACATACACAAAAACATTATAGTAAAGCTCATGGGTGGAGCACACGGAGGGGATATTACATCTCTGAACTGATCACGAGAGCGTTGGCTGAAACAGTCGCCGGCATCAGCTGATTCATTCAATTCACTTTGGAACAGGGTTTATTATTTCCTGTCAGACATTCCCTGTGATTAATTACATAAGGAAAATTCATTAAACCAGAGCAAAAAAATGAAAAAAAAATTCCACACTCCCAAACTGTGATTTGTGACAAAGTGGGAACAGTTTCGGCTGAGACCTTATACCTGAGACCATGATGGTGAAAGGAACGGAGAACTTTACAACCAGAAATTAGAGCTGAAGATAATCTAGTTAACAATGAAGTCTTTAAGTGTTCTTATCAGTTTTATTTGACTTCTGGGCGTCACCTTTAAGAGAACTTCTAGTATTTTATTCCTAGCAACTTTGCAATTGGTTTTCATTTATTATTATTATTTATTATTACTCTCCTGTCTCTTTTCAGTTTCTCAGATCTCTCCCGACAGCCAAAAACTGTGAGGCTTCAGTTTTATTGTTGTGCTTACTTTTTATTACTTATCTTTCTATGCTTGCCCTCTTCTATTCAGATTCCCGTCTCTCGTTCAAACCATTGCCTGGTTGCTAGGGTAAAACAAGACCCTAGCAACCAGAGAGCTGCTCAAGTACAAAACCAGAGAGCTGCTGAATGAAAAGCTAAATAACTGAAAATGGCTAACAATGGCACACACGTGGCAACCAATGGAGAGGGAGTGGGCCTTTGCAGAGTTGAATTCATAACAAATGTATTTATAATACACGTATATATCATTTAATTTGAAACTAAGTTCCATAGGGTCTTGTCTGCACATGTATGGTGCCCCCCGATCCCAACTGATGATCCCATCTATGTACAGCTTTAGGACCTGTTATCCAGAATGCTCAGGACCTGGGGTTTTCTGGATAACAGATATTTCCGTAATTTATACCTTAAAGAGATTCTGACACCTAAAGTCAAACTCTTTTTTACATCTATTATAATAACTGGCTTTGAAAGCTACTTCTAACTTTGCCATAAGGTATTTGTATGATGCTTTTCCATTACCTGTCTGATCCCTCATGTTCCTGTATGAGGGGGCTGCCATATTTGTGCACCCGGCATCTGTTATCATTAGAAACTGTAACTAACAGACTGAGATGGGACTGTTAGGTTGGCAAAGTAAGAGTGTCAGAGAGTCAGGCTTAGACATTTCAGCTAACAGTTATATACAAAAACAAACCTCTCGGCAAAAAATGATCAACATGACCTATAGGTAACAATTAATGTACATTCATATGTTAAATTTCATTTTTTTGTGTCAGTATCACTTTAAGTCTACTAGAAAACCATGTAAATATTAAATAAAGCCAATAAGCTGGTTTTGCTTCCAATAAGGATTAATTATATCTTAGTTGGGATCAAGTACAGGTATAGCATCTGTTATCCAGAATGCTGGGGAACTGGTGTTTTCCAGATAATGGATCTTTCCATAATTTGGATCTTCATACCTTAAGTCTACTAGAAAATCATATAAACATGAAATAAAGCCAATAGGCTGGTTTTGCTTCCAATAAGGAATAAGGATTAATTATATCTTAGTTGGGATCAAGTACAGGTATAGCATCTGTTATCCAGAATGCTGGGGAACTGGTGTTTTCCAGATAATGGATCTTTCCATAATTTGGATCTTCATACCTTAAGTCTACTAGAAAATCATATAAACATGAAATAAAGCCAATAGGCTGGTTTTGCTTCCAATAAGGAATAAGGATTAATTATATCTTAGTTGGGATCAAGTACAGGTATAGCATCTGTTATCCAGAATGCTGGGGAACTGGTGTTTTCCAGATAATGGATCTTTCCATAATTTGGATCTTCATACCTTAAGTCTACTAGAAAATCATATAAACATGAAATAAACCCAATAGGCTGGTTTTGCTTCCAATAAGGATTAATTATATCTTAGTTGGGATCAAGTACAAGCTACTGTTTTATTATTACACAGAAAAAGGAAATCATTTTTAAAAATTTGGATAATTTGGATAAAATGGAGTCTATGGGAGATGGTTCAGAGCTTTCTGGATAAAAGGGTTTCTGAATAACAGATCCTTTACCTGTACTATGAATATCTGTCGATTCAAGAATCGGGTAGGTTTGAAACTGTCACCCCCTCAGCCAGTGCAATGGCAAATCAGGAGGGTAACAGCTGCTCCTCACATACAAGAAATACGAGAAACACGAGGATTTTTCACGATTTATTATACCCCGATGCTACAAAAAGCCTGAATCCGAAGATGCACCTGTCGAGGTCCTGTATAAGTCCATGGGAAAGGCGCTTATTTTGGTCTGCGCTGGGTTTAGCCTCATAATCCGAAAAATGTTGAGTTTTTTGGCAAAACCCTGGAAAAAAATTTCAGGAAAAAAAAGTCCAAAAAAAAATCAGGTGATTCAGGATTTTGCTTGATTTTATCTGGTTTTTCCTGATTTCTATTAAATTTAATTTTAATTAGTGAGTAAGAACAAATCCTGCATGGGAGTTTGGTCATGGTTTTTTTTTAAATAAAATAATGAGATAAATTCAGAGTTTAATAGAGAGAGAGATCCAAACCTCTAATCAGGAAAACCCCTGGATAACAGGTCCCATACCTGTACTAACATGATATCCATGACCATGTAGGGGTGTAACAATACAGGGAGCAGACCCAGCAGTTGCCAGGGAGATCAGGGGTACAGGGTATTGCTGATAAAATGCAATTTCAATATGTTCCTTCAAATCAGAGCTGGTCTTTCTCAATAAACTGATGCAGAAATGGAGAATATGGGGGTGTGGGTGAGACAGTAGCATTATGGAATATACATGTGATCAAGGGATGCTGTTTGTATTCAGGATTTTATTCCCATCATTGCTGATGTGTTCAGCTCTAGCGCAACATGAAGCCCCTCGCTACCCTCCAATTCCTCCTGTAATTCCATCAGAAATAGTGGCACCTCTGTAGGGAAGCCGTTATCATGTGCCGTCCATGCCAAACACATGGCCTCCGATGAGAGGATTGTGTCTCACTGTCTCTAGTGATTTACATTCGCTTTTCTACATGCTCCATGCCTTTAGGCCCTGAAAGCCCAAGAACTGACACTTTTGCCAGATTCAGATGTTCAGAACAAGGGTTCCCCCCCTTTAAAGTGCTCTCTTCTTAACGATTCCTTTTCACCCTGATTGAGAACAAACTAGTTCCAGAGATTCCCCCTGGCACCTTTATTTCCTTTCTTTAAATGGAATATTACAGGTGAATGTATTTGTTTTTGTTGCGGGAGCAAAAAGAGGGGGCACAGCTGTAGCAAGCATTCAGCAAAACAATGATGGGGGCTACAGCTAGGGATTTCCCAATTACAGATCCCTCTGTAATTTGGATCTTCGTAATTTAAAGGACCTGTAACATCAAAAAAAAATTTTTTATTTTTTAGTATGCATTTAAAAAAAAAGACACCAAGACAAATTAGACTTTAAAATTGCAAAGACTTTATAACCGAAACTCCGCTTGAGCTCCTCTTCAGAATAGGCAACGGGGTGACGATCCATCGTGTGGCGCTCGATTACTCCTCCCTGGCTATCTCCTATAAGGAAGGGAGATTGGAGAAATCAAGCACCGCATGATGGATCACCCAATCGCCTTTTCTGAAGAGGAGCGGTAATGGAGAAAGTTATTTCTTAATAAAAGCTTTGCGATTTTAAAGTCTAATTTGTCTTGGGTCTTTTTTTAAAATGTATACTAAGTTTAAAAAAAAAAAAGTCTACTAGAAAAACATTTATTAAACCCAATAGGCTGGTTTTGCTTCCCAATAGGGATTAATAATATCTTGGTTGGGACAGAATAATGGATAATGGATCCCATACCTGTATAAACATTTACAAAGATGTGAGAGCCAAATGAGTACGGCAATAGTCCCTGCCCCATAGAGCTTACAGTCTAAGTGGAAAGGTAACTTACAAGAGGAACTGGATGCAAAATCTGGCACCATCTGGTACAAGGGCCTCCTCCTCTGGAGAGCACTGGTCTATACTGGGCGGGTGGGACACCGGAAAAAAAACCCAACCCAGACCTGCTCCCAGCTTTGGGTGTTGCACCCTTGCCCCTCCTGCCCCAATTGTCGCTGCAACAAGATAAAATAAAGGTGGGGGCTGGGCAGTTAGGTTGCAGCTGGGGCATGGAGGCTTAAGGGGGGTGTGCAGGCCCCTGAAGTGGCAGCCCTGGACCCCCCCAGTCCGTGGTTGGTTAGTTCAGTCCAAATGGCTTCATTATGTACAAAGCAGATACAAGCAGGCTACATGCGACATGATTAATTGCAATTTTCCTTTCAGCCACTAGGGAGCAGTGCACTGGGCCAGAAACTATACAGAGGCAATGGCCACTGGGGAGCTCTTTCTACATTTACACTCAATGAGGGGATGAACCTTTATTAATATTGATATTTTTTTATAAAACAATATTAATGAAATAGGCATACAGATATACAGGATCAATGATTAAACCTTTTTAATATCCTGTTTGTGAGCAATCACTTACGCACACACACAACTAAAGGTAGAATTTAAAAAACATTGACTGAGCTTCGTATGACGGTAATTACAAGAATAGTCAGTTCAGGGTCAATTCAGCACAATCGGGGAACCCCACAACCTTTGTGGCTAAAGAAGACTGAAATCAGAAATAATATTGCAAATCATCAAATTAAATTAGAAAGTATCCACTGTGCTACAGTGAGTTAACAGGGGCGCCATTATTAACCCATACCAGACCACGCTGAAGTCAATACGCAAATACTAGGGTGTGTATTCCTCAGTTCCTGTCCCAATGGTCATATTAACAAGACTCTGTGTCACTTCTTCTCTTTCTCTCCAAGTCGTTCCCCAATTATTCCCTAGGAGACAATGAGCCACAACTTTGCACTTTGTTTCATGACTTTCCTCTATTATCTTCTCATAAATCTCACAGAAGAGGAAGTTTCTGCTCGTTTAGCTTCCTATATATATTGTCCTTGGGATATAACATGAAATCACTTTCTAAACAATCTGCCAAGTCTCACTTCCCCTTTTCTGCCTCTTATTACCCTGTTGTAATTCCTTTTGTTTAGCTAATAACTGACTCCTCCAGCTTCTCCATTACTTCTGCTCCTTTGTGTTGTACCAACCCACAGCCCTTGCAAAGTGCCACACGGGGAGAGAATAATGAGAATTGTCTCTGGAGCATTCTCCTATGTATATATCATATATATATATATATATAAGCGAATCTTCAGGGTCACTGTCACACTAAAGGTGGGGTCACACGGGCAGGTTCATGGAGATTTGTCGCCCCAGCGTCAAATCTCCTCTTTTTCGGGGCAACAATCTCCTTCCCGCCGGCTTGAATGAAAAGTCGCCAGTGGGATGGCACTTGCAGCACCTCGTTTTCCGAAGTAGCCCGAAGTGTCCTCCTTTATACTTGATTTTACATTCAAGCCCAAGGGAAGGCCGTTTGGAGAGATTGTCGCCCCGAAGAGGAAATTTGTCAATGTGGCGACTAATCTCCCCGAATCTGTCCGTGTTCCCTGACACTAAACTAGGAGTTTGAGCCTATGCCATATGTATCCATGGAAATCATGTTTTCTGCAGTGTCTTCAAGGAAAACTATACCCCTCAAGTATATATACCCCAATGTAGGTCTCGATAAAAAGATATTGCATAAAAATTGTGAGTATTTCTTCCAGGAAAATAACAATGACCATTTGGCATTAAAAATTCAATCCATTTATTAGGACATACAAAAAAAACAGCCTAAAGGGACACTGTCATGGGAAAAACATTTTTTTCATCAGTTAATAGTGCTGCTCCAGTAGACTTCTGCACTGAAAGCCATTTCTCAAAAGAGCAAACAGATTTTTTTATATTCAGTTTTGAAATCTGACATTGGCTAGACATATTGTCAATTTCCCAGCTGCCCCTGGTCATGTGACTTGTGCCAGCACTTTAGGAGGGAACTGCTTTCTGGCAGGCTGTTGTTTTTCCTTCTCAATGTAACTGAATAGAACACAGTGGGACATGGGTTTTACTATTGAGTTCAGTACTTAGATCTACCAGGCAGCTGTTATCTTGTGTTAGGGAGCTGTTATCTGGTTACCTTCCCATTGTTCTGTTGTTAGGCTGCTGGGTGGGGGAAAAGGAGGGGGTGATATCACTCCAACTTGCAGTACAGCAGTAAAGAGTGATTGAAGTTTATCAGAGCACAAGTCACATGACTTGGGGTAGCTGGGAAATTGACAATATGTCTAGCCCCATGTCAGATTTCAAAATTAAATATAAAAAAATCTGTTTGCACTTCTGAGAAATGGATTTCAGTGCAGAATTCTGCTGGAGCAGCACTTTTAACTGATTCGTTTAAAAAAACCAAAAAAAAAAAAACATGTTTTCTCACGACAGTATCCCATTAGTAAGTGCCCCAACAGGCTAGAAACGCGTTAGGCTGTTTTTTGTATGTCCTAAAAATGGATTGAATTTTTAATTCCAATTGGTCATTGTTATTTTCATGGAAGAATTACTCACAATTTTCAGATTTTTAAGAGCTTTAAAAGGACAATATTTACTTACTATACCCCCCAAAAGGAATACTCAAGCAACAAATTATTTTTAAATAATATTAAAGTGGGATATATATGTAAATAGATATTGCCCTTTTAGAGACTCGTTAGTTTTGAGTTTTTAACAGTTCAATCTTCAAAAATAACAGCCAGAAATTATCGTGTGTCATCCAGAATGTTCAGGGGCTTTCTGGATAAGGGATCTTTTTGTAATTTGGATCTGCATACCTTAGGTCTACTAAAGAATCATTTAAACATTAAACCCAATGTTTTGCTTCTAATAAGTACAGAGAACGTGTTTATTATTACAGAGAGAGCTGGAAAACATCTGAATTATTTAATCAAAATGTCTATCGAAGACTGCCTGTAATTCAGAGCTTTCTGGATAACGGATCCCATACCTATATATATACAGTTTAAATAAAGCACAAGCTTTTGGTGATTGTCTAATTGTGACTGTGTGCACAAATCCACAGCCACTCAATTTCCAGCTGAAATTAGAAATGCATTGGCGCTAAGCTCTCCCAAGCGCAAGACATGCAGCAGATGCAGAATGCAGGCCTGTCACTATATTTACCTCCCAGCTAGCCAGACACCGACCCCTAGTAGTCAATATTTTGCTGTGACAGGGCCGTGTGCTCTCAGATTTGTTGCACAGCTGTTATTTTTCCTGAATTTGCATATGCAAATGAAGCCATTAAAACTCTTGCCCAAAAAATGCCCTGATGCCAATAAGTGTAAATCTAGATTCAGTTATTCTAAATATTTTTTTCCCTGCGGTTAAACAGAACACGGCGTATAGTCCAGAACACTGAGTCTGCTTGGGAAGCTTTTTGTATTGTTTGATTTCTGTACGAGATCTATAGTAGCTCCGTTACCTCCAGAACTTTTGTCTCAATCTATTCTGACCTCCCCGCAGACAAGTGCAAGCTGCTGTGGTTTTTACACTGGGGGCATAATGTGGGTGTCCCCTTGATTTTCTACCTCTTATTGTTCTATTACTTCTGTTTGCAGAATTGATAAATAACTCCTATTGGGTCTCATTTCTCATACAAAAAATATTTGCACCATGCAAATAAAATATCAACCTCGTTGCACCTATGCATGATTTTATAAGTGAGAGGGAGAAATCTAAATATCAAACTGCTTAATCCTTTCAAAGGTATTAGCAGTTTTTGCTGCCAATATCAAGCTCTGGCTTATGACACTGGGGTAACAGTCACCCTGCTATAGTTCCTATTCACACTTTTATGTTTACAACCACATAAATATCATTCATACAGCTATATATACACAGTATATAGCACATCTCCATTTGATATTCAGGAATCTGCAATGGATACAAAGAATAAAGCCAATAATGACTGCATACAGCCATCCACCCCCCTTGTGTGGCCCTAGGGTTGCCACCTTTTCTTGAAAAAAATACCGGCCTTCTTGTATATTTATATTTTTTTCCTATTAATAACATTGGGCTCAACCATCAAAAATACCGGCCAGGCCTGTAAAATACCGGCCAGGCCTGTAAAATACCGGCCATGTAGCAACCCTATGTGGCCCCCACATTAAAGTAGGCATGCTGTGACTGCTTCCCTTGTGTAAACTATAAAAGTTATCATTACTGAGATTAACTGGCCCCCAGCATTGTGTACACCTCAAATTAAGACTGTAAACTCCTGCATTGTTCACACCTGTAATCTGCCTGTATTGTTCACACCCCTAAAGTCCTGTACTGTTCACAACATAGACCCAGACTGAAAATGCCCACATTGTTCACAAAGTGCTGAATAGGCACAAGCATAGTGTCACTGTCTCCTGCTCTATTCTGCCGGCCCTATGCTCTCTGTGTGTGCCATACTCTACCTGCCACATGCTCCCTATATGTGCCATACTCTACCTTCCCTAGGCTCCCTGTGTGTGCCATACTCTATGCCCCTTGTGTGTGCCATACTCTGCCTGCCCTATGCTCCCTGTGTGTGCCAAACTCTACCTGCCCTATGATCCCTGTGTCATACTCTACCTATGCTCCCTGTGTGTGCCATACTCTGCCTGCCCTATGCTCCCTATGTGTGCCATACTCTACCTGCCCTATGCTCCCTGTGTGCCATACTCTGCCTGCCCTAGGCTCCTTGTGTTTGCCATACTCTGCCTGCCCTAGGCTCCTTGTGTGTGCCATAATCTTCCTGCCTATGCTCCTTGTGTTTGCCATACTCTATCTGCAGGACTTGAGCCTGGAAGGTTTTGTTCTGGGGGTGTTTAGCATTTGTAAAATGTTGTTAGGGGTCCCTAAGGTGTTTAATCATTTGCTGAGGGGTGTACACACAATATCTTTGTATCTTATGAAAGATACAGAGGGGATGTTATTAATTCATTGTTTCTGGGGTAGACATAAACTGTCCAAATTGCCATTACTATTCATCACCTTTTCCCATTCAGACCTGCTCCATGTGGGGTCCTATGATCCTACAATAGAACATTGTAATATATAGCTATGCAGCTATGAAATAGTTTGTGGGTCAAAAAGTTGATTCTGAGCACTTGTAAAGATAAGCTTTAGTACCCTCTATTCCACCACACCATCAGACCCAGTTTCTCAAATGTTGCCCCCCCTTTCCCAAAACAGTTTTACTTTATGCTGGAACCTGATGTCTATCCCAGTGCAGCCCTACTATGCCTTGGGGATTCATTTCCAAAATATCTATTGATCTCATATAACCTGGGACACCAATATCACCATCACCAATTCCTGATTTCATGGACAAACTGGGTAGTCAGGACGGTGCAAGATGTGCACAGTGAAGCCTCCTTCAATGCTGAATTGCTGCAGAGTGGAAGGTAGGAAGACCATGCTCACAAATTAACATACTGGTGATAGAACCAAGCCCACTGGTTCTGATTTATATATATTTATATTATAACCAAAGTTCTGTTTCATGAACACTTCCCAAGCAGCATCAGACAGGACAACCATGACACTGGGTGATATTGTATAAGTTGAACATGTGCTATTGGTAGAAGGGGGTGAGGGTGGTTGGTGATGACAACAATGAGATTGGGAGTGTCACAGGGGCCTGAAGGTGAGATCCTCAGGTGGGTCCAGTGGTCTCCACACTATTCCGAAGTATAGGAGAGTAGAAGGACAATTTTGTTGGGGCCACCAGTAGAAGACTTTCCATTGGAGAATTTATACATGAGATGATTATGTTATAAGTATACTGTAAATGAATATATATCACAGCTTGGGTTAGTCAATCCTTAGAGAAACACATTATATAATACAAAATATTATCCTTTGTAGCATCAAGGACTATGGTTTTAGAATCCAACAATACAGCCCCAGCCTGTCATAGCTCTTATGGTTCTGTCACTTAGAGCTGTCAATCAGTGTGACTCTGGGGGTAGCAGATTTTGGGATCTGTACAACATCACCTGCCAAACAATTGCAGCCGAGAATGACGGCGAGGGCAAAGGTGGAAGGAAGCTTCGTCCCAGTCAGGCCTAAACCCATTCAAGCAGATATTTCCTACGGGCCTAACTGAGGAAGTTCCTGTGTCTTACCTGGGGGACTTCCTGTTATGAGGCAGATGAGCAGGAGAAAGGTGGGGGGCTGAAGTCATAAAGACAAGCACCCTGTGCATTGATACTGGTGACCTATTACAACTTCCAGTGTTGTTACAGCCCTTGTGTTGTCACCGTGTCAGAATGTGGCCACCGGCACATGAAAAGAGCAAACACAGGAGCCATGGAATCATTTAAAAAGGAAAAAAATGTGATTTCCTCTGGAGTTTGAACACTTTCATTTCCCTTGTAATGTTTAGAAAACAGAGTCTGCCGCGCACACAGATGGTCCCTCTGCCCGTCGGAATTTACAGATAATGAAGCTGAGATGGGAATAACTGGTATTGTTTTGTCACTCGATGAAAGGCAAAGTAGCCTGCTAAAAAGTAGCTTAATGGGAAATGTCTCCCCAAATATTGCCAGGGAGTCAGCTGTTTATACTGTACCCTGTCCTTACCAACTGTGCCCTGCTACTGTGCACCCATGCATTGTACACTTTGGTATACAGGGGGCATACTAAGATTTGCACAGTGACTAGGGGTAGGCAGCAGAGGTGGTTGTTTAGGGTGCAGCAGGGTGGGGTGGTGCATCCTGGGACAGTGAGCTAGTGACCAGTGGGGGGTACATGAACAAGCAAGCAACTGCCAGGGGTGGAATTATGCAGAAGGGGAGGGGGGTTGAGACCGATCATGGCGACAATCAAAGAAAAGTTGCAAACAACCTGGGTGGTGAATTTCGTACACAAAAATAAACATGGGCCAGCACTATGACTTGGACTTTGTACTTTATGCTTGACAATGATCAGGTGCAATGTCCAAGCTTGCATGCAAATGAGTCCGAGCCATGGATTGCATGTGCTTAGTAGAGGGTGGAGGCTTGGGACAGGTGTGGTGATGCCATAATTGTTGGTAAAACACTTCACTTGCGCACTTGGAGAGAACAGCATCACAATAATACACACCTTGCCTAATAAGAATCCAAGTGAATTCAGATATCAGTTGGGCAAGCCATTAGAACACCAACCTTATCTATCCGTGAGCCACATTCAAATGTAAATAGAGTTGGGGAGCAACACAACCATGAAACATGTTCTTAGACGGAACCAATAAAGCTATGATTGTTAGCCTTTGTGTGGACTGGCAGTCTACAAGATGCTCTGTTTGGCAGTATAAGTGGATTTTATGCAACTACAACTTGCCTCCAAGCCTGGAATTAAAAATTAAATTTGGGGATCACATACATACACCATACATGGGCCCATAAGCTGGTGACTTTGGCCTAAGCATGGCCATTGTTATTTCTTATTTCAGAGAGAACGGCTTATATTTCACACTTTTTGCATGTTTTCTGTGCTGAAAGGTAATGCCGATCGACATCAGTGTAGCAAGATCAAGATGGCTTTGGTGGAAGATTGGTTCTAAAGAGTAAAATGCTTGTATTGTGGGTAGTGATGGGCGAATTTATTCGCATGGGGCGAATTCGCGGCGAATAAGGGTTGTCTTGCCATTTAAAAATGACAGGTCTGGCAGGTCAGTGAGGCTCAAAGCAGTGGCTGGGGTGGGATTTTTGGAAGAATTCCTATTTGATCTCCTAGATGCCTAGCTAGGAGGCCAGTGAAGTTTAAGATGGCGGTGGGGGGGTACTTATTCTTGAAGCTTTATTGTATACAATAATGTTTCCAAATTATTATGGACCTAGGTGGGCTCACACCAAATTTTGATCTTCATACTGTAAATGAGAATAAATGTCCAATGTTCTGTACCTCAGTTTATGACACTTTGGAGGTTATTTGGAATATAGCAGTGTTTCTACACTGCACCAGCATACTGTAACCCTTGCTTATATGCTGAAAGAAAATTGGTTTAGCATCTGTAAAAAGATGAAAGTCTCTTTAAATAAGGCTTTAAATAAGTAGGCCACCCCACAAGAGTTCTCCCTTCTGCTGTCTAAACCGCACCACTGAGGACCTTGTTAGCTAAGTTGGCAGGTGCTATCTCAACCCACTTTAGGTCATCTACTCTGCAAGACAATCTGGACTTTCCTTGGTTCAATGGCACTTGGTAGAAGTGCAAAGTGGTGCCCACAAACTATACTGAGCTACTTTGCCTTTCACAACAAATTACTCAAGTTCTCTAAATGACTGGAACCTCATCAGTATCTTTATGCCTTAAGTGAAGCCTTCTGAAATCAGAGGAATTTACTTGTCTCATGCCATACACATAGCATTGCCTAGATACCAAAAATTGGAGTTTTAATTCTCCCATAAGACATCATGGGCAGAAACATGTCAATTATTCCTCTATATAGCCCTTTGGCCAACTATGGCCAGAATTGCATGTTTATAGCACAGATACAGCCTAATGGTTCAGAGCCATATAGCCAAACTTGCAGCCTGTTTTGCTCATTAGATCTCATTAGTGCAAGATATTGGAACATGGCTTTTAAGGGTAGGACTTGGAGAGTACCGAAAAGTTAAACTGAACCTAGTTAGGGTGAGAAGGACTGAAAGGAGCAAAGACTGAAAAGGGAAGCAATTACATGCTAAGCGAAGCCTTCTGAAATCAGAAGGTATTTACTTGTCTCATGCCATACACATATCATTGCCTACATTAGAGTCCTGCAGTGGGTCGGGTACCCACCAGGTTACCCGCAGGTTGCGGACACAAGTTTCGGGTCGGGGTATAGACGCGGGTCGGCGGTTCTGCGGGTCGGCCCACGGGTCTTCTCAATAGCGATTTTTACTATTTTTTTCTGATCACGCCTACTTCCGATGATGTAACTACTGGTTACAATGACAACACTTCCTGATTCTTGATTGGCAGCATGACAGCACTTCCTGATTCTTGATGGTCAGCGGGTCGCGGATCCTGGTTGTGGATAAGGTACTCGCGGGTCGGGTGGCGGGTCGTAGATCTGGGTTGCAGGTACAGGTCTGGTCGCAAAAAATGGACCCATGCAGGACTCTAGCCTAAATACCAAATATGAGAGTTTTAATTCTCCCATACGGTATCATGAAAGATACTGGTTAGGGTGAGAAGGACTGAAAGGAGCCAAAAAAGCCCTTAAGCAATTCCATGCAAAGTGAAGCCTTCTGAAATCAGAAGGTAATTACTTGTCTAATACCATACACATAGCATTGCCTAGATACCAAAAGTGAGTTTTAATTCTCCCATAAGGCATAGTTGGAGACATGCAGATCACTCCATTATGTCCCTTTGACCATCCAGAACCGCTGGTTTATAGCACAGATACAGCCTAATGGTTCAGAGCCATATATCCAAACTTGCAGACAGCCTGTTTCAATCTTGTTAGATCTCATCAGTGCAAGATATTGGAACACGGCTTCTGAATTGCTTGTGAAGGGCTTTTTGGCTCCTTTCAGTCCTTCTCACCCTAACCAGATTCGGATTTCCATTTCGTTAAACTCCAAGTCCAACCCCTCAGAAACCATGTTCCAATGTCTTGCACTAATGAGATCTAACAAGATTGAAACAGTCTGTCTCCAAGTTTGTATATATGAATCTGAACCAATAGGCTGTAACTGTGCTATAAACCAGCGATTCTGGATGCATAGTTGGCTAAAGTGACATAAAGGAGTAATTTGCATGTCTCTGCCGATGATGCCTTATGGGAGAATTAAAACTCTCACTTTTGGTATCTAGGCAATGCTATGTGTATGGTATGAGACAAGTAAATACCTTCTGATTTTAGAAGGCTTCACTTTGCATGGAATTGCTTGTGAAGGGCTTTTTTGGCTCCTTTCAGTCCTTCTCACCTGAACCAGTATCTTTATAAACTGCACTTTGAATGAAACCAAACAGGCCTGCCAGCATAGCCAATCACTGTAAGCCTTGCCATGACATCACGAATTGAAGCCCCTGTTAATCTCAAGCACTGGAGCATGCTCTAAAGAAGGGGTCTCCAAACTTTTTTTTATCTGTGAGCCACATTTAAATAAAAAAAAGAAAAGTTGGGGAGAAACACAAGCATGAAAAAAAATTCCTAGGGAGTGCATAATAAGAGCTGTAATTGGTTATTTGGTAGCCCTATGTGGACTGGAAGCCTACAGGTGGGTCTGTTTGGCAGTACACATGGACTTTATGCAACCAAAACTTGCCTCCAAGTCAGAAATTCAAAAATAAGCACCTGCTTTGAGATTAATAGGTGCAATATCAAAGGTCTTGGTGAGCCACTGGTTGGGGCTCACTGCCCTAGAGTTATTTCCATCAGAAAGAGCTACATTGTTCAACCTGGTCTGCTTCTAAAACCTCCACGGCAACGTTGTAGCTGCGGTTCCTGCATAAATCATCAGTGTTTTCTATCTTTGGAAGCCACTTGGATTCTCGGTGGACTACGTGAATGATGGTCTTATTTCTAAAGATGAACATTTATTGGCACACGGCTTATGCGGTTTGCTCGCTACTCTAATAAGATAATTATTAGTTGACAGAAGGTTTGAGAACAAAGCTAGGCTGGTGTGTTTCCTCAGCAATATTTGACTAGCTGGGGCTCCTAACACAACTTCCCGTCTCACAAATAAAGACAATAGGTTTCGCTGGAGCTGAACAAAGTTATTTTCCCAGCAAAATGCTCGGCTGCAGGACATGGAGAACTTGCAAACGCGTTCGTTCTTAATGGGAGGAAAATATGTTTTCAGGTAATCATCTCATTTAGCTTGGTCCCCTGAAGGAGCAGCAGATTGTGTATACATAGACACACAGAAGAGATTAAAATATAGAGACGCGGGTATTCAGCCCGGCATCCACAGTGGAACAATCAAACAGGTCATCCAAAGGTTTCCACCAAAAATGCTCCCAGAGACTGAAATAACTGCTTAGGAAATGAATACGGCAGCACCTCTACAACCAATAAATGTCTTTATTATAGTCGTATTGTTGCAATGTGTCGTTCTAGTTTCATCTATTAACCCCTTGCATGTCAGCGTGGTGTCCTTTGCATATAAGATCCAAAGCAATAGAATTCACCGGGGTCTGTTTGAGGAGAGGACATTTGCATCCATGGTGGGAAAGTAAGATAAGATTACAAAGGGCATTTTGTACTGTGTAACAGGTTAAATGTATTTTTTTAGTATATATGTCAACCCAGAAGCCCTCTGGAGCATTCAGGTTCCCCATTCTAATGTCTGATCTCATAGATAAGCAAATAGGAGAAAAACTGCAGCACCTCTTGTTTGCCAAAGTGAGAAATTTATTTATAGTTGGTCAGTTACAGGCAACGTTTCGGGCCTTGTCTTGCCCTTTCTCAAGCCTGACAAGGCCCGAAACGTTGCCTGTAACTGACCAACTATAAATAAATTTCTCACTTTGGCAAACAAGAGGTGCTGCAGTTTTTCTCCTATTTGCTGTAACATTGGCCCATGGCAAGGGCCTATACACTGCTCTGCACTCTGCCCGAAAGGAACCTATGTGAGGTGGTCGAAGCACACACAACTATATACTTTGATCTCATAGATAAGGGCCACCTCTCTCAAGCCCCCAGATTTACACCAAGCAACATGCAAAACATTCTATATTTTTTCTTCCTATCTCAACATACTTTGTTCTACTGTAAATGACGGTATCTCAGATTCATATTGAAAAAAAATTAATTATAGTTACTACACAAACAGGGAGGTGTTTAGGTGAAGGACGGCGCTGTACTGCTCAGTTTTCCCCAGCAGGCCCTATTCAGGGGGCAGTTATTGTTAGAACTTTTCCACTCATTGGCTTTCTTATGTACGGATCCTTAAGGTTTCATCTTTCAAGCTCCTCCCACTTTACGTCGGCAAAGAAAGGATGAGATTTGATGTCTTCAACTCCTGCAACTCCGGCACCAAGTCGCTCCAGTGGGTTAAACTGCAAAAGCTAGAAGAGAAATAATGCACAGTAAATAATATTTACATATATTCTTGCGAAACGCATAAGGCTTTTTGAACGAAGACTTTTGTACTTTTACTCTTTCGTAGCGTTAGTCCATTTTAGTCCTACAGTGTTCTACTCCCTTTGGCCAAAGGTTTCAGGCTTGGCCCCCAAACCCAACGTTTCTGCTGAGGAGTTTGTCCTGCAAACCTGGGGTTGCTTTTATATATGTTCCCTATGGATATCACATACATGAAGTGTTTCATAGTAGGGCCGTGCTAATGTTTCCTTCTGATGGGGACAAACTGTAGTTAATTCTACCCAAGGGCATTCTGTGCCACAACACTACAGGGCCTTTAGTCTTGCACAACCTTTTGATTTGATATTCTTATTGAAATATAGAAAAAAAAAAAAGAACCGATATACAAACAAGCCATTAAATTGCAAACCCATCTACACAGAGGCTTCTGAATGAGCTTATTGAATAAACATTCAGCATCAAATAAAGGAATTCAGAGATGTCGGGTGCATTTGCTTGTGCTGTCGACTGCAATTACAGAACATTAACACTACGCATGCTGGTGGGGGAGAGCCGCCGCTCAGCAGAAGAGGTTACAGGGGTATGGCACAAGTCTCCTATTTCTCTTGAACTTTATATACAATATATGCCTCACAGCTTGCAGTTCCGACCACACATACAGACCTGGTCTTTAGGCACTCGGCCAAAGACCTCCATACAGTGAAGGTTTGCAGAACAGACATTTTTGGTAGGAAGAGCAATAGCAGGAACAGAAGGGCAACGTGTAGAGGTTGAGGACAAGGACACTTTGTAGTAGAGTCCTGCTGGGTCTATTTTAATGGACACGTGATCCAACCCACAAAGCACCTCAAGTGTAACTCTACTCAAACGTCTCGTAGCTAACCATCCCCCTACTGAAAGTATCTATAAGCCAGGATTAAGTAGTAAGGGTTGGATAGGTTCAGAGAACTGGAAGTGGCTTCATCAACAGGCAAGATTGCTGGGCAGTATTTTTTTTCCCAATGTTTTATAGCTACCTAACGGATTACCTCTGTTGGGTTCCCACAGCACATCAAGGCTTCAGCACCCAAAACATGACCATTTTGCAGGCACTGACCTCGTGCCTCTCCTTTGTGTTGTTCAATCTGCAGCCCTACCCACAGTCACTTCTTATATTTGTGATTCAGGCTTTTTGCATTATAGAGGTATAGTAAATCTCAAAAATGTTTAGTTTTTTTCCTCTAATAATTCAAGTATTCAACTGAGATTTTACTAGTCGTACTTTAATAAATAATCCCCTAAATTTTAGTTGGGATCAAGTACAAGCTACTGTTTCATTACTACAGCGAAAAAAGGAAGTTTTTTTTTTTTTTTTTAAATGTGTTATTTGGATAAAAGGGAGTCTATGGGAGATGGTATGTGGAGCTTTCTGGATAACTCATCACATATAAATGCAGCATTTCCAGCCATACACTTATTGAAGCTTTAGTTCTCCTTTAACTTCTCATCTGGCCATCAATAACCATTATCTGGATATAGAAGACCTCCTTAGTATCTTACCCCAATAATAATAATAATACACCTACACGACTACCTTTGTTGGGTTCCCACAGACCAATACGAAGAAGAAAATTAGGATCAAGCAAGTGGGCCAAGCCCTACGTGTTTATTGCAAACTAACATTTCGGGGGCATGCCCCTTCGTCAGACCTTTTTTCTTTTGGATATTCACACAGACCACCCATGGCACATCAAGGCTTCTCCATCCAAATCCTGACCATTTTGCAGGTACTGACCCAGTGCTGAACTCTCCTTTGTAGTGGCGTTGCCCAATCTCCAGCCCTAACGCACAGTCACACTTCTATTTGTGACATATCCAAGATAATTTGCTTTATAAAGTATCAAACACAGAAATCCGACCATTGACTTTTGATGCTTCTAATTTCAGAAACGGAATTCATACCCCTACATTATTTTGCAAACACAATGCAGTCAATAAATCATCGGTAATGAAAGGCAGAACAAATCTTAGACAAGAATCAACATCGGTGTTAACAGGGCAGAGTCTAGCAGAACTTTCTCTGCTCCTGAACCAGACATTCCCCCTGGACCTGTCTGTGACATCTGTGAACCTTTCAGTGGGTGGAAAAGGAAAAGTAAAACAGACAAACGGCTGCCATGCTTGTAGACCCCCTTCCTTTTCCTGCCAAGGGCTTCCTGGCAATCACGACTCTCCACTTCCCTTTCAAAATGCAACAAATAGAATTCACGGGGGTCTCCCCAGTGAGCACTCTGATGTGTTATGAAGTCTAATGAAGTGGCCAGGTCGCTGGAAGGCCAAAGGTTAACTTGTGAGACTGCATTATGTAAGTTTATTACTTCTGGTGCAGCAACCCAGGTGTTATGAAGTATTCACAGCAGACAAGATGCAACACCAGAGACCTCATGCTCCGACTTATAAAATGGGATAAAGGCTGATGCTTAAAGGAGAAGTCTACCCTCCCAGCGCAAAACCCCTCCCACCCCGGGTAAATGCCCCTAAGTTGCTACTTACCCCTTGGTGCAGGTCCTGTCCATGAGTTTGCAGATGTCATCTTCTCCCCAGGCGTGTTCTTCCTGGATCCATCGGCTCATGCGCAGTAGGAGAAATTACCGGTTCAGCTCTACTGCGCTTGCTTCGAAAGTCACAAAGTTTCAATCAGAAAACTTTGTTTGTGTCGCCAAACGCCAATGGATCCATGGACTCCATGGACAGGACCTGCACCAAGGGGTAAGTAGCAACTTAGGGGCATTTGCCGGGGGAGGGGGGTAGGCGTCTTGTTTAAGGCATACAGATCCTTGGCCTTCCTCAAATCTTCCCTTTCTTTTATTATGTTTGTAGTCTCGAGCTCTGGGTGCACTACAGGTATGGGATCCGTTATATGAAAATACGTTATCCAGAAAACTCCAAATTACAGAAAGGCCATCTCCAGTAGACTCAATTTTATTCAAACAATTTGAAAAATTTTAAAACGATTTTCTTTCTCTGTAATAATAAAACAGCAGCTTGTACTTGATCCCAACTAATTAATCCTTATTGGAAACCAAACCATCTTCTTGTGTTTTTGCAATATTTAAAATAGTTTTCTAGTAGAATGAAGGTATGAAGAAGAATTACGAAAAGATCCATTATCTTGAAAACCCCAGGTCCTGAGCGTTCTGGATAAAAGGTCCAATATCTGTACCAGCTCCTCCAAACTTTATATATAAAATAGAGTGAATGAATTCATAATCAGCCATGTAGCATGAATTCTTTGACAGGCATAACGTCACTTTCTGCTAACAGCAATGTCCAATAGCCCCTAAGCTTGGCTTGTAAACAGCAGCCCAGAGAACACTGAGCATGTGTAGTGCCACTGACACTCCTAACAATATCCAAGATGGGGGATCTGTTGAAGAGAACGTTGATTCCTAGAATTATTACTAAGATAGGGCTGCTGAACCTCTGGCTGGAACAGTAAGTTCAGTATGGTACAGTAAGTTCAGTATGGGACCTGTTATCCAGAAGATTGGGACCTGGAGTTTTCCGGCTAAGGGATTTTTCTGTAATATGGATCCCCATACTTTAAGTCTAATAAGAAATGATTAAAACATCAATCCAAAAGCAAAAGGAGTATATGAGGTATGGGTATGGGACCTATTATACATAATGCTCAGAACCTGGGGTTTTCCATAATTTAGATCTTCATACCTTTAAGGAGAAGGAAAGGTTAAATAAGCTTTACCAGAAAGGTCTATATAAATACATCAGTAAACCCTCAAAGTAATGCTGCTCCGAGTCCTCTGTCAAAACAAACACAGAATTTCTTTCCTTCTATTGTGTACACATGGGCTTCTGTATCAGACTTCCTGTTTTCAGCAAAAACCTCCAGGGCTAGGGCTTGAGCATGCTCAGTTTGCTCCACTAACCCTCTCCCCCTCCCTGCTGCAATCTGAGCCCAGAGCTATGAGCAGGGAGAGGACTCAGGCTGATAGTGATGTCACACCAAGCTAATGAGGGACCCATAGGTTTCTACTTGTCACCTTTGGAGTTAAGTCCCTGATCTGTCACTAGGCAAAAGCCTACTGTATGTTGCAATTTATTGTTATTAACCAATAGTTATAGCTAAGAGTGTAATGACCACTTCCTGCCACACAGCTTTATAGTGCTGGAAAGGAGTGGCCACTTCCTCTTTGGCTGCTGGTACTCATCAAGCTGGAAGCTCATTGAGCCTGGGAACCACAAGGCCCCAGTAAGCCACATGCCCTAACAGGACCTCCAACAGTTGGTGATATAAGTCGGGGACCAGGCCACCCCGTGAATGAGGGATAGCAAGTGCAGGGTAGTACTGTTATAAAAAGATAGTTAGCAGTATTTAGTATGAACAGTGTGTGTCCCAACGAGGAGAGTTAGCAGGAAGAGCTCTTTCCACAAAGCTTCCCCTGTGATGCTTTTAGTACAGGGATATCATTGTGATAAGGATTAGGACTTAGCAGCAGCTATCCGGCCTTACACTGGTTTTCCACTCACATTGCAGCAGCAGGTACGTTGTATGGAATTGATGTACCCTTACCTATCAGGAATAATCACCTTGTGATGTGTTGCATGAAAGTCTGCTAATATCTCAACTACTCCTGTGT
Organism: Xenopus borealis; assembly: GCA_024363595.1. NCBI lineage: Eukaryota > Metazoa > Chordata > Amphibia > Anura > Pipidae > Xenopus > Xenopus borealis. The sequence continues at coordinate 13,003,102 of CM044439.1, read as the reverse complement.
GAACAACGGCTACTCTCTTTGAAGGCTCCTGCGTGAGTACAAACATGGGGATATTTCTTATGCGAATACATTTCTACCTTTTATTGTAAAGAACCTCCTGGCACCCATTTAATCTTTTCTTGTACAGTTTGCCCGGGTATTGTAGTTATTCTACCTACTAAAGGATATCTTCCACCTGACAAAGACTCTGCCCTGGTGTGTAGGTTGCAGTGTAACCCATGCTTATACATCACTAGCTGGACACTTTAATCCTTTTTGCTGTACTTAGCCCAAAAAGTGTTACACTAATATATGTGTTACACTAAGCTGCTTTCTTAAACAGAGAGCTTGTAGAGCTGTTTACTCCGGTATGGTAAAGCATTCTACAGAGTAAATATAGTGTTACAGCTTGTACTAGTGTGGTTAATCTATTGGCAACTAAGCTTCAGTAGCTTTCCTTCTCCTTTAAGTCTACTAGAAAATCATATAAACATTAAATAAAGCCAAAAAGCTGGTTTTGCTTCCAATAAGGATTACTTATATCTTAGTTGGGATCAAGTTCAAGGTAAAAAAAAAAAATGGAATAATTAAAAAAAAAAATTGTAAATCTCTGGATAACTGGTCCCATATAAATGCAGGATTTCCAGCCATATACTTTGAGGTTTTAGTTCTCCTTTCACTTCTTATCCGGGAACAAGTGAATTGATAACCATTATCTGGGCATAGAAGGTCCCCTTAATACAGATTGGGGTTCTTACTGCTATAGGATTCTTTTAGAGTTATTTGTTGTGAGAATTACTTGCCGTGCTTCAGAATCATTTCCTTTTATTCTAGTTTCTAGTTCAGTTTGCCTTTAGACTTCACACCTTCATTATCAGCTCGTATAGCTCTGTGCTGGTGGTATACTCTATGGGGGGCATGGTATATTCTAACTGGATGTGTAGACAGTGGAAAACAGTAAAAGATGGAAACATACAGACACAGCTGCTACGGGAATATTGCCATACGTTTTCTCATACCCTGTACAGAGAAACTAAGATATAAAACTTATTAAAGATTCATAACCAGTCAGGACCCAAAACTGGCTCCCCATACTGTGTTTTATGGGTCCTCATATGCCCTAAAATAAAAACCTCATCTGTGTCCTAAAACTTTTTATTACTAATCTTTCTATTCAGGCCTCTCCTATTCATATTATGTCTGTTATTCAAATCAATGCATGGTTGCTAGGGGAATTTGCACCTTGGCAACCCAATTACTGAAATTGCAAACTTGAGAGCTGCTGAATAAAAATCTGAATAATGCGAAAACCACAAATAATAAAAAATGAAAACCAATAGCAAACTGTCTCCGAATATCCCTCTCTACATCATACTAAAGGTTACTTTAAAGGAGTACTATAGCCCCAAAATGAATAATTGAGCAACAGTTTATATCAAATTAAGTGGCATATTAAAGAAACTTATCAAACTGGAATATATATTTAAGTAAATATTGGCCTTTTACATCTCTTCCCTTGAACTTGAAATATCTTGCTGCCTCAGATCACCTGACCAGAAATACTGCAGCTCTAACTGTAACAGGTAGAGATCACCTGACCAGAAATACTGCAGCTCTAACTGTAACAGGAAGAGATCACCTGACCAGAAATACTGCAGCTCTAACTGTAACAGGAAGAGATCACCTGACCAGAAATACTGCAGCTCTAACTGTAACAGGAAGAGATCACCTGACCAGAAATATTGCAGCTCTAACTGTAACAGGAAGAGATCACCTGACCAGAAATACTACAGCTCTGACTGTAACAGGAAGAGATCACCTGACCAGAAATATTGCAACTGTAACAGGAAGATGTGTGGAAGCAAAAGACACAAATCTGTCTGTTAATTGGCTCGTGACCTAACATGCATGGTTGGTTTGTGTGCCCCATGAATCATGCGATCCAGGGGGCAGCCATTATTTTTTAAAATGACAGTTTTCTATTTATGATTACCTATTGGCATGTACTACTAATCAAGAATATTATTATGAAAATGGTTTGCAGTATCTTTTTATAGAGACCTACATTGTTCGGGGGCAATAGTTTTCAGATAAAGGTGAGCAATCCCTTTAAGGGTTTACATTTCCTTTAAGTCACTAAACACTTTATATGACTTCCCTTCTCACACAAGCTGTACTCTCTCCTCCCATAGGATTGTTTCCTTGGAGTGACCCCTGAGAGCACATGACTAGACTGTGAGACAAGATAGTCCAAGAGAAGACAGACAAAATGAAAGAGTGCCGCCATCGGAGTGAATTAGTGAGACACAGATGTTGGAACAAACCCGTCCCAAATAGGTTAACGGAGGCGCAGATAATCAGTATCCCCCCCCCCCCCCCCCCCCCCAACTCTATGCTACATCTATGGAGCCAAAAAGCTGCTGTGGGCACAGGAGAGAAGGGCAGAGGGAATTTTTTGCGCTTCTATCCTTCTTTTTAATGGCAGCCCTGTCAAGATCTCGCAATGTGCTAGCCAAGATCAGGAGCAAAGTGCCGACTCCAGCAAAAGGCACCTGGATCCAAGGCTGCGTCGTTAGAAGTTCCGTGTCAAATAGGCTGGCGTCTGACAAATTCTGCTTTTTAATATTTCATCGCGGAGCGCCACATATCACTGAGGGAAGGCGATTCTCTCCGAAGCAGCTGTTCACAAACCAAAACAAGCAAAGGCGGCGATCCTTTCAAATGCATTTGTTTTATTCACCTGCATAAATTGTTCATTTGATCTGGAATGTCAAACAAAAAGGAGTCTGTCTAGAATACTGATGGGCCCCCGAGCGGGACCCGTGTGGGTCTCCTTGGATGGCTGAAGTCATTCTTGAAGCCTGATGTCTTTTTAGATATAAAAGGCTCTGTGCTGAGATACCTCACAAGACCAATGAGGCAGAACATTAACAGGGACAGAAGTTTAGAAACTTTGTAAGCGAATCCCAAGGAATCCTTTCTTTTCACATCTTTGATAAAAAAAAAACCTTTTTTGGCTGCATTCCTGTTCTCCCACTCCAGATAGTAAAGCAATTATTATAACCCATAAATGAAGACCATTTTAACACGGTTTACTTTTTTCTCAGAACAGAAAATGATTTCTGTGGTTCTTCTTTACGGTCTTACTTAAAGGAGAACTAAAACCTAAAATGAATATGGCTAAAAATTGCACCAGCCTAAAGTTTCAGCTTGTCAATAGCAGCAATGATCCAGGACTTGAAACTTGTCACAGGGGGTCACCATCTTGGAAAGTGTCTGTGACACTCACATGCTCGGTGGGCTCTGAGCAGCTGTTGAGAAGCTAAGCTTAGGGGTCGTCACCAATTATCAAGTAATAATTCTCTCTGTAATAATAAAACTTTGGAAAACCAAGCTCTCCGAGTGCCATCCTGCTGGCAATTTAGAATCTAGCCGGTGGGAAGGCTTTTCAGGGAAATCAATCACCCAAAGAAGAAGCAATTTGTCGCTGAGCAATTCAATATCCCTGGATCTTTTGCTTATTGGAAGAGTGTGTGGTTCATCAGCAGATCCAGATCTTTTATGCAAAACCGTGAGAGTCAGTGAAAGTTAAGCTCATGAAACACATAGGTGGCTTTAATTAAAAAGCGAAGCGATTACAAAAAATGCCTTAAATAAAGTCTGTGATAAACGCATTCAAACGGAGTTCCAGTGAGTTCAAGGATGGATGAAGTGCTGTCAAGTAAGTGGTAACGGAAAGGGTAAGTTAAATCTGTGGATTTATTTATCTTTTTAGAATAGAATATTTTTACATTATCCATTGCGGTGTGTCAGTCCCTATTAGGAGCCCTATCCATGAACATAGTGTTTGTTTTTATGTAAAGATATATTTCCTCCAGTTTCCTGTGTCTGTTTACCCTCCATGTTCAAGGATGACCTTTTCTTCCAGCAGCCCCCTCTCCAAGATATTAACATCCTTCCTGGCCTCTGCTGAACCCTTTCATGTACTTAAAGGTGTCAGCTCTTTAACCCAATGTCAGGCTCATAAAGACTGGGCTAAAGTTGCAGTCCTGCGCGATCAATCACATAATATTGCATTACAGTCGAGAGATTTACTTTGTGTTACTGGCAGCCCACAGATCTACCCAAGATAATGCCCATTCAGTTCCAATGCACGGATTCCATGGAGAAGCAACACTGCCATAGCAATTACAATAAACAAGGTGGATATTTGACCAAAGACTTCTTCTTTCAAAGTCACTTTCTTCATGGTTCTTCTAGAAATCTGTTTCAGTCAGCTAAGTTACATTTTTCAACAGTATAAAATAATATTCTGAGACACTTTGCAGTCAGCTGAGCTTCATTTTTGAAAATGTTATTGAATTATTTTGCTTTTCCTTTGGTGTGAAGATGTGGAATTCTCTCCCTGAATCAGGGGTACAGGCTGATACATTAGATAGGTATAAGAAGGGGTTTGGATGGTGTTTAGCAAGTGAGGGAATACAGGGTTATGGAAGATAGCTCATAGTACAAGTTGATCCAGGGACTGGTCCCATTGCATCCTGGGAGTCAGGAAGGAATTCTCCCCTATGAGGCAAATTGGAGACACTTCAAATGGGGTTTTCACCTTCTTCTGGATCAACTGGCAGTTAGGCAGGTTAAATATAGACTTAAGGTTGAACTAGATGGACGGGTGTCTTTTCTCATCCTAACTTACTATATTAAATGGGTAGTTTTTTGTTTGCCAAGGTGAGAGAACTCGGCTTGTTTGAGAGAACTCGGCTTGTTTGAGAGAACTCGGCTTGTTTGAGAGAACTCGGCTTGTTTGAGAGAACTCGGCTTGTTTGAGAGAACTCGGCTTGTTTGAGAGAACTCGGCTTGTTTGAGAGAACTCGGCTTGTTTGAGAGAACTCTGAGAGAACTCGGTTTGAGAGCTACAATGAAGCAAGCCCTTTGGCTTTGGTAAAAATTATGCTTCTAACAGGAATCTTCACTGTATGGCCTGATGAAAGAAAACATTATTATGTGCAGCTTTCCACTATCTATTCACTGCAAGACTGCAATGGTTTTAAAGTTACTGGTAAATGTATTTGCTGCTGAAAGAAGCATTTGTCTGTCCGTTTCTATATTTTGCAATTCTGGTTCCGACTCCTACAACAATGAAGCAAACGATGAACAGACCTGGAGGGGTACTGCTGTTTGCTGCACTGTTTCAAGGGTCAGAACCAGAGAACACAAAGGCATAAGGCTAGAGCCAAACTGGACCGGTTTCAGCCCCTACCATGGGCAGTAGCCTCCATCTTCTTCTCACATGCTCAGTGGGCTCTGAGCAGCTGTTGAGAAGCTAAGCTTAGGGGTCGTCACTACTTATCCAGCTGCAGAAAATGAGCTTCCCTGGCTGTAATATAAGCTGATGCTACAGGTTTGCTGATTATTAAATTGTGATGTTTCTAATGATGTGTATTAATGACTAATCAGCCTTATATTGTGACTATATTTCTATGACACTATCAGGTGTATATTGTGAGTGGGTCCCTAAGCTCAGTAAGTGACAGCAGCACAGAGCATGTGAATCAGTGAATCAGTAGAAAAGAAGATGGGGAGCTACTGGGGCATCTACTGGGGAGACACAGATCTTTACTGCTAAAGGGCTGTGGTTGCTGCGGGCTGGTACACAAGCACAAACATCATGTACAACATTTCTAACTACTTCTTTAGATAAGCTTTAGTTCTCCTTTACAATAACACGGCAGAAACCTAGGTGTGTACCTATGCCTGTATATTCTATTATTGCTAATTTTGTCCAACTTTCCCCCAGGTCATCACCTAAGAGATTTATTAACTCAGAATAAACAGAGAGTGTCACTGCTCACTGAGACAAGATTAAGGAGGCAATAGATTTGTATAGGCAAATCAATAGCATGCTTCATTGCCCAGGCAAATTTTAGTGACTTAAACAAAACAGTTTAGCACAGAATTCTTGTCTGGTCTAGGGCACAGACCAATAACCCACTTAGGTAGACAACAATATATGTATATAACATTACCTGTACTGAAATCTCTGAATTTGTTTTTGTTTCCCCAACCCCAAAAATAATTTTTGCCTACTAAAAGTATGATTCTAAGCAATATACATTTATTACACAATTTCTATGGTTTTTATTAAGTTATTTGTACATATATTGCTATTGAAAGCAGTGCTGGTCTGTCCCTTTCTATTATTCTCTGTACTGGTGGTGCTGGCTTTTGAAATAATGTAACATAAGACAACCCATTAACAGACCTGTCTTGCTGGAGGAGACTGGTTTTTGCAACATTGTTTAAAATGTGAAAACCAGGAATTTTGCAAATGCTGCTTTCACTAGCAATTAGCACCAGCAATTTTTAAAGCTATTATTTTGGAAAGTTGTTTATAATTGTGTTTTCTTTTATTATGCAAAAAGTAATTTTGTGGGTTGTTCACCTTCCTGGGTTATGGTCAGGTGCAGGTTGAGAGGGTGCGGGTTAGGGTTGGGTACAAGTTGAGATGGTGTGGGTTAAGGTCAGGTGCAGGTTCAGAGGGTGTGGGTCAGGGTCGGGTGCAGGTTAGGATTAGGTGTGGGTTAAGGTCAGGTGCAGGTTCAGAGGGTGCAGGTTAGGGTTGGGTTGAGAGGGTGCAGGTTAGGATCAGGTGTGGGTTAAGGTCAGGTGCAGGTTGAGAGGGTGCAGGTTAGGGTCTGGTGCAGGTTGAGAGGGTGCGGGTCAGGTTGAGAGGGT
>CM044439.1:12966557-12987807 GCA_024363595.1 Xenopus borealis | reverse complement strand
GGGGGGGGGGGGTCGCCGACCCTGTAAACTGTTCTAAATTGATCCATTTCCTTTCTTTGTCCCTGCTGATAGAGTCTTGCAGCGGGTCGGGTACCTGCAGGTTACCAGCAAAAACAGTTCTGGGTGCGGGTATAGACGTGGGTAAGGCTTTGGGTCTTCTCAATAGATTTTTACTCCTTTTCTCTGATCACGCCTACTTTCGGTGATGTCACTTTCGGTTTGCAATGATAGCACTTCCGGATTCTTACTCCCTTTTCTGGTCACGCCTACTTCCGCTGATGTCACTTCCGGTTTACAATGACAACACTTCTTGATTCTTGACAATCAGCCGGTCGTGGATTAGGTTGCGGAGAATACAAAAAAAAAACAGTTTGTTCTTAAGCGGAGATGGTACTCGTGGGTTGGATAGCGGGTCCAAGCAGGTAAGTATGCGGGTTGGGGTTCCGGGTTGAGGATTGCAGGTTGCGGGTATGGGTTCCAAAAAATGGACCTGCGCAGGACTCTACCTGCTGAGCAGAATTTCTGGGTTTCATTACAGGCAGCTGACACAATAGTTGCTAATACTCCAGAGATGCTGCTGAGAAATGGATCAACATTGTTTAGAGTCTGCACCTGAATTACTGAGCTGCCAGACTCAAACACCAGAGACACCAACATTCAACTTTACACTTAGATTTTGGAAACAGAAAAAAATAAATAATGGAAAGTAATAGAAAAAAAAGTCTATTTCTGGGGAACAATCTGAAAACAACTGAATTGAAAAAAGTGTTTGGAAGGTGCTTTAAGAGCAAAAAAAAATTAAATTAAATGTATTACTGGGAGGCTAACATTTCGGCCAGCATTCTAGTCCTTTTACAAAAAAAAAGAGAAAGACTAGATTGCTGGCAGAAACGTTAGTCTCCCAGTAATAAATTTAAATTTTTATTTTTTTTTTTTTATAAAAAAGACCCGAGTGTGCGGACTTCATTTCGGTTTGAATAATCCTGCCGCGGTTCTGCACCCAGTCAAGTGAATATATTTTTTTTGTGAAAGCCGACATCTCTGTGGACTCTCTATACATACATACATACATATATAGGATTAAAGAATTTATAAGTCCACCAAAACCTTGGTAAGGCGCTGCCACCTGCTGGGAATCTTTAGGAGATGCGCACAAAGTCCCTATACAAGAGACATGGGAAAGGGAAAGCCATAGAGAATAAACACACAGACTAACATGGCTGTCTATTGATAGTCAAAAGGCTACAGGACCAGGTATGGGTCCAAAATCATCTTCCCCTGTCTGGACCATGGACAGGGTTCCCACCATTTTTGGACAAATTCTCTCCTATATCCATTCATCTTATCCATTCATATTAAAAATATTGAAATAAAGTACCACTTTTGATGGACAGGTTGGTAAAATACCAGCTGGGTGGGAACGCAAGTCACGGATGTGGGCCTCAGCTAATAGGGGTGCATAAGCCCCTATGCGATCCATTAACTGGAAGGAGAGCTGCAGAGCTTACAATCGACAACCAATGTGGGTGGAGGTTGAATGCTGCATTAAAATGCAATTTGCGTACCATTGTTTTGGTACCTATTGGCACAACCAGCGGGTACCCTGGAATTACCAACATTTTCAGGGTGGCTGCAGCTCCAGGGTTTCCCAGCGTCAGTCAGATTCATTTATAGCATAAGGGATGATGTATCCCCTACTATAAAGGATAAGGATATTAGAAGTCACTGAGGGGTGTGACCATATAAAGGCACAAGGCTGCAGGCTGAGTTATACAGGGAACTCTGAGTATCACTCATGTATTATAAGGGATAATGTACCCCCTACTGTAAATGATAACGGCACAATGCTGCAGGCTGAGTTATACAGGTTAGGGACTTCTAATATCCTTCTATTTTAAAGAAGGGGGCAATATTAACAATACTCTGAGTAATGGGCTACCCATTTTACAGAGTACCTTTCCATCTTAGGTTCAAATCTGCTGCGGAGTCCCTGATTGCAGTACCCCCTGTATCCCCCTAAAACCGTCTCCAACAGGTGAATGTAGCTGAGCACAGAAACATCCTTCCCTACTGTATCTCTATGGAGTCATCTATCTGGTCAATAATAGCAAACAAACCATCTTTTTATAAACGCAAGGAGCAATTACGGCTACAGTTGTCTAGGGACAATGCTTCATTCCACTTAGCCCCCGTAAGTTATTTTTTGTACACACGGGGCATAATTTACGAACAAAATTGAAGCAGTTATAATGATGATTATTATTATATACCAGTACTGTCGCCAGCAGCAATTAGCGCTCATTTTTCTAACTGACTGATCTAAACTCACTGATCATTGGTCACTATTAGCACATGCTCTGGTACCATTCAGCACCAATAATAGCACAGGTATGGGACCTGTTATCCAGAATGCTCAGGGTCTGGGGTTTTCCTGATAATGGATCATTCCGTTATTTGGATCTTCATAGTACAGAGAAAATGTTGGGTAAAACAGTGGGAGACAGCCTGAATAATAGAGCCCCTACCTGTAAATCGGCCGTTTGTAGTAAAGGCAAAGATAAACATTGTATGGGACCTGTTATCCAGAATGCTCCGGCCCTGGGGGTTTTCGGATAACAGATCTTTTTGTAATTTGGATCATCATACCTTACATCTACTAGAAGATCATGTAAACATTAAATAAACCCAATAGGCTGGTTTTGATATAAGATTATGTCTTAGTTGAGATCAAGTACAAACTACTGTTTTATTATTTCAGGTATGGGACAGGTTATCCAGAATGCTTGGGATCTGGGGTTTTTTGGGATAATGAATCTTAACTGAAATTTTGATCTTCATACCTTAAGGAGAATGAAACCCTGTCGGCGTAAAACTACCCTCCCCCCCGCCCATAGGCCCACCTCTGCCCCGGGGCAAATGCCCCTAACTCGTTACTTACCCCTCCTTCTAGGTCCTCTCCAGCGGAGTTCACGGCAGCCATCTTCTCAAGAGCGCTCTTCTTCCTGTAGTAAGCAGCGTCTTCTGGCGCATGAGCAGTAGGAGGCATTTGCCCGTTCCTGATCTACTGCGCCCCAAGGTCACGAAACGCCAGAAGACGCAGATGGATCCAGGAACAAGAGCACTCGTGAGAAGATGGCCACTGGAGAGGACCTAGAAAGAGGAGTAAGTAACAAGTTAGGGGCATTTGCCCTGGGGGGCCTACGGGGGGGGTGGGGGAGGCGTTTTGCACCAACAGGATTTGCCTTCTCCTTTAAAGGGGTTCCTCACCTTCAGGCAGCTGTTAGAATCGATACGATAGTTGCTAATACTAGAATTGTCTGCACCTGAATTACTGAGCTTCCAGACTCAAATACCAGAGACACCAACATTCAACTTTAAACTGAGATTGTGTTAAAAAAACAGTAAAAAATAAATAATGAACTGAAAAAAAAAGTGTTTGGAAGGTGAACAACCCCTTTAAAGCATTTCTGCCATGATTTTTTCTTATTTACACTGCAACTTCACTCTACAATATAAAATGTAATTCCTGAACCAGCAAGTGTATTTATTTAGTTGTAATATTGGTGTGTAGCTGCATCTCAGGTCATTTTGCCTGGTCATGTGCTTTCAGAAAAAGCCAGCACTTTAGGATGGAACTGCTTTCTGGCAGGCTGTTGTTTCTCCTACTCAATGTAACTGAATGTGTCTCAGTGGGACCTGGATTTTACTATTGAGTGTTGTTCTTAGATCTACCAGACAGCTGTTATCTTGTGTTAGGGAGCTGTGGGGGGGGGGGGTGATACTTCATTACCCAATGGCATATACTACTATAAAAGTATATTATTATGAAAATGGTTTATTTACAGGGTTACATTTACAGAGCTGTCTGGGGGGTTCCTTTAATAGCAACTTCAATCAAATTTTTATGCCCCATCATTTTCCAAAACCTTGTTATGTTAAATCCAGGTTTTGATTTTATACATTTTCTTGAATATATTTTAATATTTACAAACCGCATGATGGATATCGATATGCTTAAAGGTCTGGACACTGTGTCAATGAACACATCGGAAACGATGAATATAAATGTCAGTAACTTTCATACTTAGGAATAACAAACTGGCATTTCATGATGCACAAAAGTCTATTTACTGTTCAACAAGGCTTCAATTATGAGCCATATCCACCACGACTTGACAGCCCGAGAATTACAGTGGATATCAGGCCATGCATTAACTTCCACGTCCAATAAAAGTATGTTACCAGAGCTACAAGAGGAAATGAAAGCTGCTAATCTACTTTTCAAGTGAAACATTTGAGGTGATTGATCTAACCTGGGGCACAGTACATTTTCTCTATTGCATTGCTGTCACACGAATCTTCAACCTCACTCCACCTGCTGAAATACGTTAGCTGAATGTGTCCTAAAAACAAAACGACAGGAGAAATCAAAACATTTTTCCCTTTCCATTTTCTGTACAAGTGAACTGTAATTACTCTCTTTCTAGCTAAAAACAGTATCATTAAGAATAATGGCATCATTAAGTACTAGAAGCTATTACAGTGGGTGAATTTGCGGCACTGATAATGAAGCTCGAGACAGGAAATGAAGATACTAATTACAAGATAAAACGCCTACTCAGTTAATTGGAAGCAACAGCGAATAAAAAGAAATGCATTTGCAAAAGTTCCTGACCTCTATCATTCAATAAGATGTTGTTTGGGTTCAAATCCCGACACACAATTCCTTCCCCGTGGAGAGAATCAAGAGCCAGAACTATTTCGGCGGCCCATCTCTGAATGCAGGTCTCTGGGATGATAAAGTTAGATGCGGCTGACAATTTATCATCGAGTTCCTGGAACAGTTTATGGATCTCCTTCTGCTCCCGAAATTCTTTTTTGACATCACAACGGTCTGTATCCTCAATTTTGATCTTGAGCTGCACCAGATTAGTAGTTAACTCATCAGGCATTTCAGAACTGACCAAAGGTATCGTTTCTTGAGGACCACAGACATTCTTGATGCCTGAAGATGTTTCATGAGGAACTTGGGAGATTTCTTCTGTAGCCGTGGAACACAACGAAGGAAAAGTCAATGATGCTGGTAATAAATTGTCTAAACCCCCTGATTCTAATGGATCAATAGGTGAAGATTTAGAAGACTCCTTGTTGTTAGTGTTGACTTGACATTGTTCAATGATTTGTGAATGAGAGCCCCCTGTTTGTTCAACAGCCACAAGTGGATTTGGATTAAACCCCGTCAATTGCTCCAAGCTGTTGTTCACCAGTAAAACGTCAGGGGTTTCTAAAAGTTTGGTCTCCATAAAATCAGTTTCTAGAAGGTTGTGTTGAAAGACGACTTCAGTTTCGTCCACTTGTTCGGTGCCAGGCAGGTTGACTAGAAGGTCTGGTCTTCCTTCATCGATGCAAACATCATCTAAAGCAGCATCTTTGAATGAAATGACAGGAACAGAATCATTTGATCCCCTGCTAATTGCATCATGAGTGATAGCTGATGTGCCAACATGTGGTCTTGATGGCTCAAATTCACTATCATCCTCAATGTCATCTTGGAAAGGGGTATATGAATCAACTGTTCCTGCCTTTGAGCCATGATCTCCAAAATCACTATTACTTTCCCGACTATCAATTCTAAAAAATTCCATGGGACTACCCCTACATTTTCTCAGTGCATCAGCCATCACAAGTGGCTTGGGCATGCCATGTCCACTCTCTTCATTAAATAAAGGTTCCCCACTAGCTATCTGAGAGTTTAAACCATTATAGGTTGTGCAATGTGGCTCTTGCTCTACAAAGTCTGTGGGGGTATCCTCCTGTTCATCCAGTCCGAGTAAAGGCTCTACACTTAATGTATCAGGTTCAACCTTCTCTTGACTGTACTCTCTGCACAGGGTTAGATAGCTTGTGGTGCACTCCTCGTCAGAACTTGATGCAGAATCTGCCCATTTAAGAGGACTTTCCCTCCCTTCCTCATCTTGGGTGCTACTGTCATCTTGAGAGCTAAGTGTCAAGCTACTTTGCAGCGGTTGCACAGACAGCATGTTTCTTTCACTGCTTCCCCTGGAGTCAAGGCTGCTTTTAGGACAAGGAACTAGATGTTTTAGAAGGTCTTCATCTGAATGGGAGCTCTTCGAGGGAGCAATATCAAAGCTTTCATCAGCACTTCTGCTAAAAAATTTACTCAAGTAGTTCCATAATTTTCCACCTGCAAAAAAAAAACAAACAAAAATAACAACTGATTCAAGCGAATTAAATGTAAATGTATTTTATACAACTAAAAAGTGATGCTACATACACTAAGGAATGCATATATGAAACAAAAACAAAAATCTCAAGCCGATCCAAGGGCTGCAATTTTTTAGCAGCCGTTAGCACAAGCTTATTTATTGACAAAGTACATGCTAATTCTCAGCCTAGCCTAGCACTGCTCCTCACCAGAGGGAACTAGATTAGCTTCAACAAAGACTGGCTTGCATGTGTGTACCATTAGAATATCACCCAAGAACTGCTATTGTACCCTACTTTAATGGAGAAGGAAAGTAATTTTACATTCGGGGGTGCCAAATGTTAGGCACCCCCAAGTGATTGTACTACAGTACTTGCCCGACACCCAGGCAGGTGATCCTATCAGCAGAAAACTTGGGGGTGCCTAAAATTTGGCACCACCAAGTAGAAAATGACTTTCCTCCTCCTTTAAGGGGTTATATGGTAAACAATGGGGGTCATTTAAATAGGGCAAATTTGCACCTGGGCAGTAACCAATAACAACCGATCAGATGATTGCTTTCAGTGTCTAACTTGCAGCTGGCTGAGAAAAGCTGATCACTGACTGGTCGCTATGTGATGCGGGGCGAATTTGCCCACTGTTTATAAATGAGCACCAGTGAGTTTTAGATTTTTAGTTATTAGTATTTGTGATCTCTGTGAATTAAAAGTTCTTCAATAAAGTTGGCCAATATCTTGATTGGGCTGGTCTTTTCCCAAGCTTCTCTTAAAGGAGAACTTTACCTCCAAAATGAATATTTAAGCAACAGATAGTTTATATCATATTGACTGGCATATTAAAGAATCTTACCAAACTCATAAATATAGTAAATATTGCCCTTTTACATCTTTTGCCTTGAACATTTAGTGATGGTCTGTGTGCTGCCTCCTAGATCACCCGACCAGAAATACTGCAGCTCTAACTGTTACAGGAAGAAGAATGGAAGCAAAAGACACAACTCTCTCTGTTAATTGGCTCATGTGACCTAACTTTATAGTTTGTTTGTGTGCACCCTAAATCATACGCTCCAAGGGGGCTTTTTTTTTTTATTTATTTTTTTTTAAATGGCAATTTTCTATTTAGGATTACCAAATGGCACATACTACTTATAAAAGTATATTATTATGAAAATGGTTTATTTACATGAAGCCTGGTTTAACATATGAGCAGTTTAATGCAATATCTTTTTATAGAGACCTAAAATGTTCAGGGGATATAGTTTTCCTTTGAAACTGTGCCTAGTTTCCAGGCTCCCACATTATTTTATCGAGAGTCTTCCTTTAAATTATCCATATTCCTGATTCATTCCATTGAGGCACAACAAAGGCCGACCAATTTCACTAAATAAACAACTACATCATCTTATCGGTTCAGTATTGCTGACACTCTAGCTCCACGAGAGAAGCAAAGATATAATTATTTCGCTGTTTGGAAGCCCTTTCCCTTCTTCCTGTATCTGTGACACAGTCCATCTATTCAAATACAGCACCAATAAGATGTCTGGCATTGGCCGGTGTTGTATTTGGAATTGATTGCAGCTTGGCAGAGGCAGTGTTGCTTTGTGCGTAATTAATGCCAAACTGTGATTATGGGCAAAGGCAAATAGCAGCAGTTTAAGGATACTGTTAGATTTTCCAGTTCATTGATGATTTTTTTTTCTTAACGTTGTTCTTATTCAGTGATGTCAACCGATGAGTAATATTAAAAGCTCAGTTTTTTAAATCGATGGTGTATGTGTTTTAATAAAATAAAAAAATCAGCACTAAGAAATGCCATTTCCCACAGTGTCATACTTAAAGAATGCTTAATTTCTGAGTAATGTGCTTTTTCTTTGCAATAATAAGAGATTACCTTGTTCTTCATGGTAACTACAGTAGCAGAAATCCATACTGAAAACAATCCTTACTGGTTTATTAAAGGGGACCTGTCACCCAATCAAATCTTATTTTATCACGTTAGTCAAGTAAAATACACTTTAATTACACTAATGATTTGAATCTTGTTTCCTTCAGTTTATGAATTCATAATAGCTAGCTGGCAGGACACTGTTTTAAAGACAAAGCCTTGCATCGTCTTAAAATCTTGTTTGTGCACCTGCATGGGGGACCTAATGTCCATCCCCATGCATGGGCTACACAATTGTATGGTAAAGAGGGGGGGAGATGAGGGGAGTGCAGTGACAACTAGCAAGTGCTAAGTGAAAGTGAACGGAACTGCCTGCCCTGCATAGAGGAGGAGCGGGCGTAATTTGATTGATAGCTGAGATTTTTAACAGGTTGCCAACTAAGAAGCAAATTTTTGCAAAAAATTCCTAGAACCGAGTCCAAAATGTTTTGCCACATTATTTAGATAAGGAAGGGATCATCACATAGATGTCCCCTAGAATACTCCTAGTGCTCAGTTAATTCAAAAGGTGCAAGCTAGGGGGCTCTGGAAGAAGGAAGTTCCCAAGGAGCCCTGCACATAACACCAGTCAAGGGGGCACATATGTAGGCTGCACTCTAGACCTTGGGTCCAAAAGATGAGCTGCCTGGCAGCACTGGCCCATTCATGGTTCCCTTTAGAGAGTTGCTTAGTACAAGGGAAACTTTCTTTTTCACCCCAGCCTTCTGTTTTTGTATATGGAGAAATGGAAAAGACCACTTAGGTAAGATCTAAGGATGACTAATTGCTCTTGCAGATACACTTACTAGCCCAGCTTGATGTTTATTTAGGCTGAAATCTTAAAGGAATTGTTCAGTATAAAAGTAAAAACTGGGTAAATAGATAGGCTGTGCAAAATAAAACATGTTTTCAATATAGTTAGTTAGGCAAATATGTAATGTATAAAGGCTGGAGTGTCTAACATAACAGAACACTACTTCTTGCTTTTCAGCTCTCTTTTGTTTCCACTGACTGGTTACCAGGCAGTAACCAATCAGTGAATTGAGGGAGGGCCACATGGGCCATAACTGTTGCTTTTGAATCTGAGCTGAATGCTGAGGATCAGTTGCAAACTCACTGAACAGTTATGTCCCATGTGGTCCCCCTTCAAGTCACTGACTAACTCAGATTTAGAGAGCTGAAACGCAGGATGTTGTGTTGTATTCTGTTATGTTCGACATCCAGTCACTCCAGCCTTTATACATTACATTTTTGGCTAACTAACTATATTAGAAACATTTTTTATTTTGCACAGCCTATCTATTTACCCAGTTTTTATTTTTACCCTGAACTGTTCCTTTAACTGTTGACCTAGATATACTTAGAAGTATGGCTGAATGACAGGCAAACCTCTGGTCCTGGATGACAGGTTCCATACCTGTACATAAATATTTGCGTAATATGACCAATGGCTGGATCTCCAAGGGGACTTGAACTGAAAAAGCCAATGCTCTATAAGGACTCAGGATCCCTTTAAGTGTGGCATTTGGACAGTGGGAAGGACAGTTGTTATGCACTGCATTTTGGTCTTATTTCTCATCTGTCATGGGAAAAAAAAATTTTTCAAAATGCATCCGTTAATAGTGCTGTTCCAGAAGAATTCTGCATTGAAATCCATTTCTTAAAAGAAAATACAGATTTTTTTATATTTCATTTTGAAATCTGACATGGGGCTAGACATATTGTCAGTTTCACAGCTGCCCCTGGTCATATGACTTGTGCTCTGATAAACTTTAATCACTCTTTACTGCTGTACTGCAACTTGGAGTGATATCACCCCCTCCCTTTCCCCCACCCAGCAGCCTAATAAAAGAACAATGGGAAGGTAACCAGATAACAGCTCCCTAACATAAGATAACAGCTGACTGGTAGATCTAATAACACTGAATAGTAAAACCCATGTCCCACTGCGTACTATTCAGTTACATTGAGAAGGAAAAACAACAGCTTGCCAGAAAGCAGTTCCCTCCTGAAGTGCTGGCACAAGTCACATGACTGGGGCAGCTGGGAAATTGACAAAATGGCTATCCCCATGTCAGATTTCAAAACTGAATATAAAAAAAACAGTTTGCTCTTTTGAGAAATGGATTTCAATAGAGAAGTTGACTGGAGCAGCACTATTAACCAATGCATTTAAAAAAAAAAATTCCCATTTAAGTCAAAGACTCCAGGAAAGAAGCAGGAGTGAAATGGTTACATGCTTCAAAAAAAAGCCCACTTTCTGCTGAATAGGCTTCCTATAGCTTCCCATTTAAAAGAGTTTTCTAGTATGACTTGTTCACATTAGCATCTTGGTGCTCGAGGAGAAATAAGGTTCGGTGTGTACAAACTACTTTTAAACGGTTAATGACTTAAACTGAGCCATGAACATTATAATCCAGGTGTGAGAATTACGTTTCATTTGCCACCTGTTCAGCGGGCACGGGAGGTGAGCAGAATTTCAAAAAGGGACTTCATAAGCAATTTTATTGTAGGAAATACTCTGGGTTTTTTTTTTCTGCGTCCATATGTGTTGCCACTGGCTGTATTGCCTGCAATCTAATGCCGAACAAACATTAAAATGTTGGCCGCAAACTACTACTGATAAAACAAAATAAAAAAATTAAAAGAGAGACATCCTAATGAAGTCTAGCGGGAATATGGCATTTTCTACTCTCACAGCAAACCTTTAGCATGAGCAGGTCGGCTTGGCAAAGACTGAGACAAGAGAAAAGGAAAGAGTTTCTGCTGAAGCGGCATGGTGCTTATATTCCTGCATGTGCCAGAGCAATTCCTGTGGAAAAACACATCACGAGCGCTGTCTAATGATGTTACTACAGTTCATGCTTATTAGGCAGCCATTACCAGCAGCACAGAGCATTCATTTGGGTTGTGGCAATGCAATATTAACTTGAGACACCCTGGTATCTTACACAAGGCTTCAAACCACAAAGTCTACAAGTTATAGCTTCCTCGAGTAGCCAATAGCAGCTTCAGAAAGGTCTGTAGCATTAGAACAGTGGTTCTCAACCTGGGGGTCGGGACCCCTTTGGGGGTCAAATGACCCTTTCACAGGGGTCACTTAAGAGGTTCCAGGAGCAGCTTCATCTCTCTCCCCACTAGCCCTGGGCCAAGGTTGTAGCTCTCCGGGGGTTGGTGCTGGGAGTTGTAGTTCAGTAACCTGTGTAGGGAAGCCAGTTGCACTACAACTTTCTATATCCCCTTAGTAGGGACTGCCATACCGCTCTCCCTGCCCATTTAAAATGTGTAAATTAACATGGCAATTGGGGTGTGGCCACAAAATGGGTGTGGCGAATATTTTTTGCTGCACTACGCACGGAAAACAAACCTTAATGCAGCCACGCTGTACTTTCCTAACAATCCGCTCTGGGCTGGCAACGAAAATATTTTTATATTTTATGGTTAGGGGTTACCACAACATGAGGAACTGTATTAAAGGGTCACAGCATTAGGTTGAGAACCACTGCATTAGAACCTCTGGGGCACCTCATCTCAGCCATCCCTGGAAGTTTTTGAACATATGGACCTGATATTTCCCCTTCTTACGCCATCGCCCTGCTAGGATGCCTCAAGCTTGGTGTTATACATCCAGAATGAAACAACGTGAGCAAAAGTACAAGGGATGCTCTGAAGCAGGACAGGAAAGCATTTGGCACCCTCACAAATGTAGGGAAGCACAAGCAGTGGTCAGAGAAGTCCTAACTGCTGCTCATTGGGGAGAATGGTCACCTAGTTAAAAACCCTACTGTAGTAGAGCAAGCACTCAAAGGGCAATCCTCCAGACTGACGTGAATGTTCAGGACGTGGACCGCTTCCAAAACCTGGTGACTTTGACATCCGAGACCTGGGAATTTTATTTACATCTAAAAAACCCTGTCTGATATTTTCTATTCCAGTTATTCTTAGAACTATGTAAAATGACTAAGGCAAAGTCGTTTTCCTAAATCTAAAACTTTTTTAAAGGAGTACTAAACCCTAAAAATGAATGTGGTTATAGTTATATTTTATATTTATGCAAACTGTATTTACAATAATGCACTTATTGTTACTTATTAATGCAGTGATCCCTTGTTTGTTACTAGTAATTTATTGTTGCTGTACAGTGCTTTGCCCTCAAGGAGCGCTATACAAATAAAAATATACATACATACATACTAATGCCATATTTTATATAGTGAACTTATTGCAGGAGGCTAAAGTTTCAGCTTGTCAATAGCAGCAATGATCCAGGACTTGAAACTTGTCACAGGGGGTCACCATCTTGGAAAGTGTCTGTGACACTCACATGCTCAGTGGGCTCTGAGCAGCTGTTGAGAAGCTAAGCTTAGGGGTCGTCACTGATTATCCAGCAGCAGAAAATGAGGTTGGTCTGTAATATAAGCTGATGCTACAGGTTTGCTGATTATTAAATTCTGATGTTAATTGCACTGGTTTCTAATTATCTGTATTAATGACTAATCAGCCTTATATTGTGACTATATTTCTATTACACTATGTTTACTGTATATTGTGAGTGGTTCCCTAAGCTCAATAAGTGACAGCAGCACAGAGCATGTGAATCAGCAGAAAAGCTACCGGGGCATCTTTGGAGACACAAATCTTCCCTGCTAAAGGGTTGTGGTTGCCTGGTGCCTGTGGTGGCTGGAACAGAAACCCAAAACATAAATGAACAATGTTTCTAGCCTACGTCTTCAGTTAAGCTTTAGTTCTCCTTTAAGGGCTAATATGGGTCCTGAAAAAAGGCTTGAATGCCAGAGAAGGGGGTATTGACCTGAAACAGTCCAACAACCACTGCTCTAAGCCAACGGTTTGGAGATCCTGACCTGACCGGTGAACTTTTTTAACAATATGGTCAGTGGTTTCCAAAGTATTGTGGTTTCCAAAGTATTGTGGTTTCTAAACTATTGTGGTGACTTTTCTGATAAAGGGAAGGGGGCGACTCAGAAAAAAAGTGGAGAATGCAACCTGAAGGCTCTGGGATTAAGAAGGTAAGCAAGACAGGAAGCAGCAGGAGAAGAAAAACTACTAAAGTAAAGGCAGAGATAAGGCTGGGTACACCATTGGCCGCAGCTCTGAACAGTAGGTGTTATTGTTCCTTTGCTTTGCAGAACCTATAATGCATATACATGCTGGCAGCAAACTGAAATAATGGGGAAATGACTGTGGCAAAGACAGCTGTACCATATTTCTGCCTTTCCTTGTCCTTTAAACTCTAGATTCTGCAAGTACCATAGAAATGCAGAAAACATCAGTGGATGAATAGCACTTTCTTATCAGACCATTTCCTAGGGCACTTTCTTTATTTTCTTTTCTTTAATCAAAGGAAAGTGATTGTGTATTCTGATCGATTTACACTTCATTTGGCAAGAAAATGCAATTCTCTTGCTCCATAGCAGTAATGCTAGATTATAAACTCAGGAAGTGAAATATAGGACTCGTTATTCGCCCACGGTGGGGTTCCGAGATGGCTCTTTAAAAACTTTTCAATGACAAAGGTCGATAACCTGCTTTCATTAAAAAGACACAGACAGAACAGGGGTCACAAAACAACCCTTGGTGCTATAGTTGCAGTTTTTTTTATACATCGACCGACCTTCTGCATGTTGGAGAACAAGGAACACGGACTCTTCCGAGATGATGTACTCCTGCAGACGCACCATGTTGGGCACACGGCGGGGAATGATAGTCTTTCTGGTTGCACAGTGCTCGCTTTTCCTCAGACCCTGACAGAAAACAGAAAGGTTACTTGTACCCTCAGTTATCTTTGGAGCCTGCTGTGCATTATGTTAATCAAGTAAACTAATCTGTCCTGGTTACTGTTGGCTTGAGGGAAAAGTGCTCATCTGCTGCTCCATGTCACTGGTCCCCCTGAGGCTCCACTGATGGCATCTGGCAGGTATCCAGAGAACAGGAGATGGCACAAGGCTACCATTAAATTGAATTACGGGGGTCATTGTTTTCATTAGAATCTCCCCCTCAGACTAAGTCATCAAAATGACACGTTCTCTACTCCTCATGTGACCTCTCAGACTCATTTTCTAAACATATATTTAAATCGCAATTCCACCAAGGACCTCACAATTTCCTACTTCGTAATGATCAAGAAATGGAGACAGCCATCTTCTCAGAAATCATTCATTAATGCTTGTTAGAGGTTTGAAATGGTTTCTACTGGTCTTCAACGTACTGCCCTATAGCTGTTATCTACTACTTGTGACTGGGGATGCACCGAATGCACTATTTTAGGATTTGGCCAAATCCTGAATCCTTTGTGAAAGATTTGTCAGAACGCCGAACTGGATCTGAACGATAATTTACACTCAAATAGTGGTCCTCCAGGCAGTTGTAGTTAAAAAGTAGACGTTTTTTGAAGTACAAACATAAATTACATCCTTACGCGTTTCCTGTTCTCTCAACACTTACTTAGAGCCTACGATTAAGTGGTGTGAGAACACGAAACACGCAAGGCTGTAATTTATGTTTGTACTTCAATAAACATCTACTTTTTAACTTCAACCGCCTGGAGGAGCGCTCTTTGAGTGCCTGCTAATTTGCATATGGTGGCCATAGATGTAACAATTACAATCTTTCCTGGAAAAAATCTTTGCGAAAAAGTTCATTTCAATACACACATGTAGAGCTGAATATACATATATACACAGATATACATATATAAACAATAGAATTCTACCTGTATCTGACGATTCAGCACTAAAAGTGGGCGCCAGATCAAAATTTTCCGTCTGGCCCAATCAAGGAGCCAAATGATTTCCAAGTCTTCAGCCGATATCGGTCTCCTCTTCCCCCACACACACACAACGAATATTGTACGAAAATTTATTTTGTACGGTAATATCTATGCGTCTATGGCCACCTTTTGGGTAAAGATGACTAAAGGGAATCTCGCATGTAGCGTGCATTTAAAACATTTTTGACTTGCTTGTTTGTGTGATCAAAAGTCACATGATTTTTTGGATTCCGTTCAGCCAGGCACTTGGATTCGGCCAAATCTGAATCCTGCTGAAAAAGGCAGACTCCTGGCTGAATCCCGAACCGAATCCTGGATTTAATGCATTCTTACTTGTGACATTCCCAAAAGGTTATTGTTTGAATGGAGAAGTGGCTGCACTTGCAAAGAAGCAATAACTGGTGAGACATAGGGGTCGGGAGTGTGCTTTGATGGCCATGAATGTGTCAGCAGCAATTATGAGCACATCATTGGCGCTTCCACTATACATTAAGATGGAGTGCTCCCAAATCCTAAGAGGGGTTTCCCTGCAGGAAAGCAGGCCAAATGTCTATGTGATTGGGGCACCCCTATCTGTTACCTATTAGTGGTCGACAGCCTATGAAACACATGGCCATAGCAAAATAGAGATAGGGAGATTTCCTCGACATGGAGAAGGTGGTTATACAGCCACAAGTTGAAGACAATGGAGATTTTCTAACTCTGCTGTGGCATAAAACCAGATGGGGTTGAGCTTTTCCTAATAAACAAAGAGTCACATTTTTGTACAAGTGAATATACATGTTCTGTTGTATATGAAAAGCAATCATATTGTAATAGCAGGTATCTGGCCACAACTGGAGAGTTCTGAGGTTTTCAAAAATATAATATTCATACATGTATGATCTTAATGCAGAATTTAAGGATTCCAGACTTGAACAACTTACTTTTAAAATAAAGGTCTCCTGCGTCCGTGTATCCAAAACAAGTAAAACCTTTTAAAAATATAAAAAAAAATTCAAAATTAGATTAAACTGTATACCATGGCAACAGTATAAAACGTACTGAAATCATACCATGATCCAACCAGCATTGCTAACTGTAGGAACATTTCATTTAGGCCACGGAACCAACTCATCCTGACCTCAACCAGTTACACTCCGTCATGCCCTCCATTCTGGAAAACCCTACCCATTTTGTGTAAACCCCATCCATTTGGTTCAGTCCTGCCGTAAAAGGGCCGTTGGGCGGTATTCCATACATTTCTAAATGTTGCATCTAAAGCAGTGATCCCCAACCAGTAGCTTGTGAGCAACATGTTGCTCTCCAACCCCTTGGATGTTGCTCCCAGTGGCCTCAAGGCAGGACTTTATTTTTGAATTCCAGGTTTGAAGGCAAGTTTTGGTTGTATAAAAACCAGGTGTACTGCTAAACAGAACCTCCTATTTGCTGCCAGTCTACATAGGGGCTACCAGATGGCCAATTACAATACTTATTTGGCACCCCAAGAACATTTTTCATGCTAGTGTTGCTCCCCAACTCCTTTTACTTCTGAATGTTGTTCAAAGGTTCAAAAAGTTGGGGATCCCTGATCTCTAAAATCTAAAGACTGTCTTTTGACCCTCCAAGGCAGATGGTCAACCCCCCCCCCCTGCAGCACACAACAATTGCCATTTGTACCCATTTTAAACATAGCAAAAGGTGTTGCAAGTTCTAATATAGCAAACAAAGTCTAAAATGGCATTCACAAAGGTCTTGTGTGATTAGGTCCAGAAGAATTTATTAGAGACTAGTGTGAAGTACAAAGACCGAATTGTACTACATGTACAAAAAAAAAAGCCTTATGGGGGTTTCCTACCCATAGGCTTCTATTGCAATTCGGTTGACAGTTGAATAAAAATTTAAAGGGCAAGTTCTTCGACTGGCGAATAGCCAAGCACTTGAATATGTATTTATTCAATCTATTTGATGCGCCTGAATATTCTATATTCGATGATCGAAAATACTTAATTTGCATATTTGAATAGTCGCACGATCGAATTGAGACTATTCAAGACTATTCAAGACTATTCAAGACTATTCAAGACTATTCAAGACTATTCAAGACTATTCAAGACTATTCAAGACTATTCAAGACTATTCAAGACTATTCGCGCGAATATTCGAATCCTTCACACGAAATTAGTAAATCTGCAGATCCACATTAGGGAAATATGCCTTGGAAAACTCCAGGTCCAGAGCATTCTGGATAAGAGGTCCCATACCTGTACAAGGGAACAGTATACGGAAGAAGAAGTGATCAGGATACCCCAAAACATACCGATTTCTCCATTAAATTCTTTTGATGCTTTTTATTCAGAACTTGAAAGGGGTGGTTCACCTTTAAGTTAACTTATGGAATGTAATAATATTGCCTCATCTTAGCAACCTTTTAATTGGTCTTCATTTTTTTTTTTAAACAATTTTTTAATTATTTGCCTCCTTCTTCTGACACTTTGCAGCTTTCAAAGGGGGGGGTCACTGATCCCAGCAGCCAAAAGCTATTACACATGCTTTGTTAATGTTCTTTACTTTATCTTTCTATACAGGCCTATTTATATTCCAGTCTCTCTTTCAAACCACTGCCTGGTTGCTAGGGTAATATGAACCCAAGCAACCAGATAGATGCAGATTTTCCAAAGTGCAGAGCAGCTAAACAAAATAGCCACAAATAATAAAATATGAAGACCGATCACGTTTCACAAGGAAGATATAAAAGTGAACAAGATGGGTCTATTCTGTTAAAACCTGAAGCAGCCAGCCATCGGCCCTGACAGGCAAGCGCATCTTTAAATTCCAAATTAGCTGAAGATATAATTTGCTATATTAGAACTGAAGATTTCTTGATACACATCCCATATTTTGTAATCACATTTATTAGTGTCTCGTCTGCCGTCCAGTGTTGGAGGCCATAATTGTCATGGGCATCCTGCTGCGAATCTTGGGATAGAGCTGCGACTCGATTGGTTACAAACCAAAGGACAAACGGGACATTAGGGAATACGCCAGCTGTTAAATTCTGCCGATATCCAGAAGGGTCATCTTCAGTTTGAAGAAGCAGGCAATCTGCAGACTAATTACAAATCCTCGCGTGCCCGCTGCCCACTACAACTGGTGACTTTCAGAGAGAAAAAAAAAAAAAAAGAAATTCTGGTAGGCATGCAAATGGCTTTGTGGATAGGAAGGTGCCAGGCAATTCCTCTGTTGACAGAAAAAAAAAAAAACAGACGAGAAATTCGAAATGTGCTCAAAAGTCATTGTTCTTCAAACTGTAGCACTGGGGTGAATTGTGGGTAAAATTAAACCCGATTCGGATTCCATGTTTATAGCAAGAAAGGGTTTCACGGGTGAATTGCAAAGTCACTTTCTGCTTTAAAGGGGACATATAGGCTTAATCAAACTTAAAGGGATACGGTCATGGGAAAAAATGTTTTTTTCAAAATGCATCAGTTAATAGTGCTGCTCCATCAGAATTCTGCACTGAAATCCATTTCTCAAAAGAGCAAACACATTTTTTTATATTTCATTTTGAAAACTGACATGGGGCTAGACATTTTGTCAATTTCCCAGCTGCCCCAGTCATGTGACTTGTGCTCTGATAAACTGCTTTCCCTCTTTACTGCTGTATTGCAAATTGGAGTAATATCACCCCCCCAATCAGCCTAACAACAGAACAATGGGAAGTTAAACAGATAACAGCTCATTAACACAAGATAACAGCTGCCTGGTAGATCTAAGAAAATCCAGGTCCCACTGAGAAACATTCAGTTAAATTGAGTAGGAGAAACAACAGCCTGCCAGAAAGCAGTTCCATCCTAAAGTGCTGGCTCCAATATTACAACACATATTATATGGTAGAGTGAATTATTTGCAGTGTAAACAGTAAAATTTAGAACAAAAAAACTACACTTCCCAATATCTGTAACCTTGGCATGAGTTAGTATGGGCCCGAACCTCGGAGAAGTCCAACAGTCACTGGTGTAGGCACTTACAAACAACTCCCTAAAGTTCCTTGGAGGTCCAGACATGGGGCTAGACGTATTTTCAGTTTCCCAGCTGCCCCCAGTCATGTGACTTGTGCCTGCACTTTGATGGTACTACTTTCTGACAGGCTGTTATTTCTCCTACTAAGGCTTGTGACACATGGGCAAACTGCCTTTGTGTGTCTTCCCATCCACTATAGACACCAAAGTTGCCCAAAATTTCCTTGTAAGGCAACTTCGGAAAACGAAGCACTGCGTGTGCTTTAGTACAGGCGACTTTTCATTATAGCAGACAGGAAGACATGTAAAGGCAGTTCAGGGAGATTTTTGCTCAGAATAACAGTCGCCAGTCGACTAAATCTCCAGAATCTAGCAGTGTGTCACAAGCCTTAATGTAAATGAATGTGGTACTTGACTTTTACTATTGAGTGTTGCTCTTAGATCTACCAGGCAGCTGTTATCTTGTGTTAGGGAGCTGTTATCTGGTTACCTTCCAATTGTTCTGTTAGGTTGCTGGGGGGGGGGGGGGGGGGAAGAGGGGGTGATATCACTCCAACTTGCAGTACAGCAGTAAAGTGACTGAAGTTTATCAGAGCACAAGTCACATGACTGGGGGCAGCTGGGAAACTGACAATATGTCTAGCCCCATGTCAGATTTCAAAATTGAATATAAAAACATCTGTTTGCTCTTTTGAAAAATGGATTTCAGTGCAGAAGTCTGCTGGAGTAGCACTATTAACTGATGCATTTTGAAAAAAAAAAATTTCCCAAAACAGTATCCCTTTAAGGGGCAGATTTATTAAGGGTTGAACACTAAATTTGAATTCAAATTCTAGAATTGTGATTTTGGTCACAACTCACAAATTCGAATTGGTAACAATCCAAACTCGATTCCAAATTTGAGATTTATCAAAGCATGACCCTGGGAACAATTTGATATGGACTATTCGCTGCCTAAAAGCTGCCAAGTTCATGTAGAAGTCAATGGCAGAGGCCCAGTGCCCCATTTGAAAATGTCAATAGCCTTTCTGACATTTAAAGGAAAACTATACCCCCCGAACAATGTAGGTCTCTATAGAAAGATATTGCATAAAACAACTCATATGTAAAACCCTGCTTCATGTAAATAAACCATTTTCATAATAATATACTTTTTTAGTAGCATGTGCCATTGGGTAATCATAAATAGAAAATAGCCATTTTAAAAAATAAGGACGGCCTCCTGGGATCGTATGATTCAATGGTGCACACAAACATACCAAACAAACTATAAAGTTAGGTCACATGAGCCAATTAACAGACAGAGTTGTGTCTTTTGCTTCAACACTTCTTCCTGTTACAGTTAGAGTTGAAATATTTCTGGTCAGGTGATCTCTGAGGCAGCACACAGACCATCACCAAATCGGGGTTCAAGGCAAGAGACGTAAAAGGCCAATATTTACTTAAATATATATTCCAGTTTGGTAAGATTCTTTAATATGCCACTAAACTATCTGTTGCTCAAGTATTCATTTTGGGGGTATAGTTTTCCTTTAAGTTTTTCACTGAGAAATAGCTCGAATCGAGTTTAGTCGAGTTTGATTCCAAATCTTCGAGTCTGTAATAATCGTTTTAGACGTTCAAATTTTTTCATAAATAACCTCCCATTCCAATATATTTGAATTTCTTAGAGTAAAAATAAAAAAAATCACATGAATTCCAAATTCGACCTTCGATTAATGGGCCTCTAAGATTAGACCATTGATCATTAAGTGGTGGATGTTTTGAAGAACAGAAATAGCAGAACCCTCTTATTTTGCCGGTTTGTTTGCAGCTGGATGCTGTTCACATTGAGGTAATAAATACAAGAACATATGTGATTTTTTTTTAAATGTGCCCTTTGACTGTCAGTTTTTTCCCAAACAGGTGTTGCCTAAATGATTATAAATTGGCCCCTGGATACACCTCTTCAACTGAGCCGTACAGGACTGGTGATAATATAATTAGAGCTGAAAACATGAGGCTGGTGAATGCCTCCCATCTGTTTGGCAATAATGTTTAGTTAACAATAGTCTTTATAAGAAGCACCTTCAACACGCAGCTCTCAGACATACGCCTAGTTAGCACCATTAACCGCTCCAGCGCTGGAGTCGAGCAGTGACCGCATCTCTCGATTTTTGCTTCTGGCCTCCAACAATCTATTAAACACCACAACATCATCCCCTTATAATCCCAATACAGATCAGCCTCCCTATGGGGTTAAACTGGCCTCCGAATTAAAGGAAAACTATACCCCCCGAACAATGTAGGTCTCTATAAACAGATATTGTATAA
>CM044439.1:12950742-12963874 GCA_024363595.1 Xenopus borealis | reverse complement strand
CACTCCCTTCCCAGAGACTATTATCCACTGTTATTATAGGGACCATCTCTCCCTACTATAGGCACCATCTCTCCCTACTATATCTGCTATTCTACAACCACACTCCCTTCCCAGAGACTATTACCACCATTACTACAAATACCATCTACACAACTATACCTTTTATACTACAGCTGTAGCCAAAACACATTTCTTGTGTTTTACTGAGCTTGTCATGTTGGTCTACAATGACCCCAAGATGTGTGAAGCAAATGGCCTCTACTTTGCACAGCCAATGAGGGTTGTTTCGGCATAGGAAAAATGCAATATTTTATTGCAATAAGGTGACCGCTGATGTCCTACTAATAAAACAGCTAGATAGAGAATGCTGGGCTGATTTTTATTTTTTGCTGCTAAGAGCTATAATCAGAATCTCGTGCACAGATGGATGGGCAGTCTGCCTCTGAATAAATATAACATGGAGACTGAGCGATACTGCCCATACTATTGTGGGTTCAGTGCAAGCTGTAGGAATGGTATTAGGCAGCGGCTCTTTCTTCAGCAGTGAATGGGTTTAGCCGTCAGTCCTGTAGTAACAAAAGGCATCGGGAGTTATTGGCAGTGTAGCTATACATAAAGGGGAGTCTTTCCTCTGAACATCTGGAGAACTTCTCATTTGCACCATCCACACTTGGTTTAAGTCATTTCTTAATGAACAATTCCGGGTCTCTGTATTAATAGGATAGCTTCATTCACAAAAGATCATAAGGAGCCAAATAGCTGCTTTTCCATTTTTTTCTTTTTTTTTTTTTTTAATGCTGACAATAGGCCAATCGCTAATGAATCCATCTACATAAAGGACAGCTAAAACAGCTCTGATAAGCCTTCACATAGATTTCTTTGCTGAGAGAGCAGTGATTTTCCGTGGAAATAAATTAAAATAAAGATTCCACTTCAATGACAAAAAAAATAGGCATGCACCGAATCCAGGATTCGTTTCGGGATTTGGCCAGGATTCGGCCTTTATCAGCAGGATTCGGATTCGGCCGAATCCTTCTGCCTGGCCGAACCGAATCCGAATCCTAATTTGCATATGCAAATTAGGGCCAGGGAGCTAAATCACGTGACTTTTTGGCAAAAAACAAGGAAGTAAAAAATGTTTTCCCCTTCCCACCCATAATTTGCATATGCAAATTAGGGTTCGGATTTGGCCCGGTATTCGGCCAAATCTTTCGGGAAGGATTCGGGGGTTCGGCCGAATCCAAAATAGTGGATTCGGTGCATCCCTACAAAAAAATTATTCTGATTTGCCTGTTTTTCACCAGTGAAAAGCTGTTTTTTTAACGGGACATGTATAGACCAGTGGTGAACATGAACCAATAAAACTGGGTGTTCTGCCTATTATTTACAAGTTTATTTTAACCAA
Source organism: Xenopus borealis (assembly GCA_024363595.1). Lineage (NCBI taxonomy): Eukaryota > Metazoa > Chordata > Amphibia > Anura > Pipidae > Xenopus > Xenopus borealis. The sequence goes on along the minus strand of CM044439.1, from coordinate 12,962,469 downwards.
GCGCATTTATTTTTACATAATGCGTTTCAGGCTTATAGATAAGGAGGAGTTTACATCATAGGAGCTTCATCTAGAACGGAGACTATTTTTACACATTCTCTGAACTTGATGTTAAGAAGAAACAATATGGAATCATTAAAACTAATAAATAGTTCTGCTCGGTGCAACTAAAATATCTATTTAAGATACATATACAGGTGTGGACAAGAACAAGTAGAACTTGCTTTAATAGATCAAATTGGGAAGTTAACCCTTTCCAATGCCCCCTCACTTTCCAAAATATTTAATTGTACTTAAAGGGGTGGTTCACCTTCAAGTTAACTTTTAGTATATTCTAAGTAAGTTTTCAATTGGTCTTCATTATTTATTTTTCATAGTTTTTTAATGAATTGCAATTTCCTTCTGTTTCTTTGCAGCTTTCAAATGGGGGTCACTGACCCCATCTAAAAACAAATGCTCTGTAAGGCTACAAATATATTGTTATTGTTACTTTTTATTACTTATCATTCTATTCAGTCCCTCTCCTATTCATATTCCAGTCTCTTATTCAAATCAATGCAGGGTTGCTAGGGTAATTTGTACCCTAGAAACCAAATTGCTGACACTGCAAAATAGAGAGCTGCTGAATAAAAAGCTAAATAAGTATAAAACCACAAATAATAAAAAATGAAAACCAATTGCAAATTGTATCAGAATATCACTCTCTACATCATACTAAAAGTTAACGCAACGTTGAACAACCCCTTTAAAAAGGGATTCTATAGTTATTTTTATGGTATCGTTTTTATTACTAAATTGCACTGTGTAAATTGCAGCTAATTCATTCTTCCATTTAAAATGTTATTCTTGGATCAATAAATTTTTTTTTTTTTTTTGCCATCTCAGTTCATTTTGCCTAGTACTGCGCTATCAGAAAGAGCCAGCACCTCATAACGGGAATACTTTCAGACAGGTTATTGTTTCTCCTAACCTGAAGGAGTTGCAACTTGGGTTACCCGGACTTAGATTTTTACTATTGAGTGATATCCTCATAGCTAACATTAGGTAGGAGAATGTATAGCAATGTGGGTGCCAGGGAGCGGATATCGGTTTACCCTCCCACTGTTCTGCTGTTAGGCTGCTGCAGGGAAAGAGTTGGGTAATGTCGCTCCAACTTGCAGTTCAACAAGAGTGACTGAAGTTTATCAGAGCACAAGTGACATGGCTGAGGGCACCTTGGAAACGAACATGTCTAGTCCCATGCCAGATTTAAAAAAAAAAAAAAAAAAACTTTGCTCTTTTGAAAACCAGATTTCAATGCTGGATTCTGCTGGAGGAGCACTATTCGCTGATGAAAATTCCTATAATAAATGGGATTAACCCTAATGACAATTAGTGACTGCCATGCTATTCCATCTCTCCTTGGAAGGGTTACTCTTGTTAACGTCTAAGAGAAAACCCCAGGGTCAGTTGATACAATTGTGCTCATAAGTTTACATACCCTGGCAGAATTTATGATTTCTTAACCATTTCTCAGAGAATATGAATGATGATACAAAAACTTTTCTTTCACTAGTGGTTGGCTGAAGCCATTTATTGTCAAACAACTGTGTTTACTCTTTTTAAATCATAATCACTACACAAACTACCTAAATGACCCTGATCAAAAGTTTACATACCCAGTTCTTAATACTGTGTATTGCCCCCTTTAACATCAATGACAGCTTGAAGTCTTTTGTGGTAGTTGTGGATGAGGCTCTTTATCTTCTCAGACTTGGGTAAAGCTGCCCATTCTTCCTGGCAAAAAGCCTCCAGTTCCCTGGGTAAATTCTTGGGTGTCTGTCTTGTATGAACTGCACGTTTAAGGTCTCCCCAGAGTGGCTCAATGATATCGAGACTGTCAGGAGACTGAGATGGCCACTCCAGAACCTTCAATTTATTTTGCTGTAGCCAATGACAGGTCGACTTGGCCTTGTGTCATGTTGGAATGTCCAAGTACGTCCCCACCCCTTCCGTGCAAATTTTCCTCCAGTATTTTTTTTTTTTTCTATAACTTACTGCATTCATTTTTCCAACAATTCTGACCAAAATTCCTGTGCCTTGGTACCTCACACATCCCCAAAACATCAGCGATCCCCCACCCTGTTTCACAGTAGCAATGTTGTACCTTTCATCATAGGCCTTGTTGACTCCTCTCCAAATGTAACGTTTATGGTTGTGGCCAGAAAGTAAAATTTTAGTCTCATCTCCAAATGACTTTGTCCCAGAAGGTTTGAGGCTTGTCTCTATGCTGTTTGGCATATTGTAAGTGGGATACTTTGTGTAGTAATGACTTTCTTCTGGTAACTCTACCATGCAGCCCATCTTTCTTCAAGTGCCTCCTTATTGTGCATCTTGATACAGCCACACAACATTTTTTTCAAGTGAAGTTATTTGTGGGTTTTTCCTTGAATCCCGAACAATTTGTATGGCAGTTGTGGCTGAAATTTTTGTTTCATTTTGTTTGGTTTCAACAGAACCCCTAATTTTCTTTATTAGAGTTTGAACACTGCTGATTGGCATTCTCAATTCCTTTGATATTTTCTTATATCCCTTTCCTGTTTTCCTGTTTAACTACCTTTTCCCACAGACCCTTTGACAATTCTTTTGCTTTCCCCCTGACTTCGAATCCAAAAAACATGAGTGCAGCACTGGATGAAAGATATAAGGGTCTGTCAGGAGTCCAGAACGTCATTGACCTTTTATACACACCCACTAATTACAAGCAAACAGATCACAGGTGAAGATGTTACCTTTAATAGCCATTCTAACCTTTTTGTGTCATGTTGTGTGCATGTTATTAGGCCAAATCACCGGGTATGTAAACTTTTGATCAGGGTCATTTGGGTAGTTTGTGTAGTGATTATGATTTAAAAAGAGTTAAACACAGTTATTTAACAATAAATGGCTTCAGCCAACCACTAACCATGAGTGAAAGAAAAGTTTTTGTGTTATTATCATTCATATTCTCTGAAAACTCTATAAAATCGAGCATTTGGGTTTTTCACCCGATTAGACGTCTTCCAGTTTTTTTACATTCAAGCTTTTTCATAAAAAAGAGAAAATATTTGAGTTGTAAGGGCAAGGCCACACGTGTCGTTTTTACGTCGCATAAAACCGTTGGCGTAAATACACATCAATTGCACTACCACTGAAAATAATGGAAAACGCACTATGGCAATTCACACAGGGCATTTGCAAGTTGAGATCCGCCACAGGACACCATTATTGGCATTTTTAAGCAGAAACACCAATACGTAATGAAACTACAAAATCAATAGACTCTATGGGATCTGCATGTTTGAAACCGCAGGTTGCGTAAATAAACAGCATAATTTAAATATGGAGTCCAAATACTCATTGAAAACAATGAGAAGTGCATGTTGGGAAAAGAAACCTACACGCAGAAAAACGCAGTAAAAACGCATTGTGTGGTTTCAGTGGCGTTTTTATGCCTGACGGAGCGTTTTTAAAAACGCCATAAAAAACGCCACGTGGCATTGCCCTTAGTTTCTTCAAGGTTAAAAAAAACTCACAAGCTCGAAATCTGATAAATAAATGAAGATCTAAATTGCATATCCGGAAAACCCCAGATCCTGAACATTCTGGATAACAGCTTCCATACTGCCTGTATAAGTAAATAAGTAAAATGAACAGAAGGAATCATTTGTATATTAGGGATGCACCAAATCCAGGATTCTGCCTTTTTCAGCAGGATTCAGATTCAGCTGAATCCTTCTGTCTGGCCGAACCGAATCCTTATTTGCATATGCAAATGGGGGGGGGGATCTTGTGACTTTTTGTCACAAAGCAAGGAAGTAAGAAATGTTTTCCCCTTCCCACCCCTAATTTGCATATGCAAATTAGGATTTGGTTCGGTATTTGCCCAAATATTTTGGGAAGGATTCGGGGATTCGTCCCTGTTGTATACACAGCATTATGCTATATTTCATCAGCTTGTATTTAAAAGACATTAAAGTATTGATAAATACAGTAATGGGACCTCTTATCCAGAATGCTCGGGAGCTGAGGATTTCTGGATCTTTCACACCTTAACTCTACTAGAGAATCATTTAAACATTAAATAAACCCAATAACCTAGTTCTGCTTCCAGTAAGGTTTAATTATATCTTAGGGGCATGTTTACTAAGATTGGAGATAAATATCTGGAGAGATTTCTGGAGATGTTGCCCATAGCAACCAATCAACAATTAGATTTAAACAGCCACTTATAAGTTAGCAAAGATCTGATTGGTTGCCATGGGCAACATCTCCAGAAATTTCTCCAGATATTTATCTCCAATCTAGTTAGGATCAATAAGGTATCCTTATCCGGAAACCAGTTATCCAGAACGTTCCTTATTACGGAAAGACGCTCTCCCATAGACTCCATTATAATCAAATAATCCAAATGTTTAAAAATGATTTTCTTTTTCTGTGTAATAATAAAACAGTAGCTTGTACTTGATCCCAACTAAGATATAATTAATCCTTACTGGAAGCAAAATAGGTCTATTGAGTTTAATTACTGTTTAAATTACTTTCTAGTAGACTTTATATATGAAAAACCAAATTACAGAAAGATCTGTTATCAGGAAAACCCCAGGTCCCGAGCATACTGGATAAAGGGTCCCATACATGCTCCTGTTTTATTGTTACAGAGAAAAAGAAAATCATCAAAAATAATCTCGATTATTTGATTACAATCGAGTCAATGCGAGACGGCCTTTTGGGAATCCTGAGCTTTCTAGAGAACGGGTATTCCGGATAACGGATCCCATCCCTGTACGAATATCCCTGTTAACCAATGATGCTATAAAGACACTTATACTAAAAAAAAAAAAGCAGTCATTCATTGCAATAAATGTTACCAATTCTAGCAAGCAAAGAGAATAATTAATCATTTATACAATGTAATACAGTAAATATTAAAAAAAAAGAAAGAAATGAATCCCCTCCAGGAACATGAAATAATGAGATATCAATGTAAGCCATTAAAATGCTTATTTAAGTAAGTTTAGTGCATACACGTCTGGGAACGTTCCCTATGCAAATGTTATTTTAATTAAATATATTTGTGTTGTCAGGTCCTTTTATATGCACTGCTGATCCATCATCAAACGTTAACTTTCCAACTTAACACCAGCATAGCCGGTGGCAGCCTGAAGCTTTGCCATCTGCTGCCATCCAAAGTCACTGTGGCCACCTTCAGAACATATGCATCAAAGCCCTGAGACATGAGATAGAAGGAGTTTTGTAGAAGTCAGCATAAGGGAAGCTGCAGACCCAGAGGCAGGCAACAGGCGAGCCTACAGAAATAGGGAGCACGCCGAGCGATTTGTCACCTTATCAAATAACCAGCCAAGGTCGCAAGGGACATGACGGAGTAAGGAAGCTACAGCGTTTGCATAATATACACGGAACGATACCACAAAGAAATATTAATGGGGGGGGGGGGGAATGTAACCCTGTTATTGCCAGGAACCCAAGATACCCACAGCGTAAACTCATCCTTAAAAGGGCACCTAGCGTACAAAACAGTTACCCCTAATCGAATGTGCGGGCTGATAGAGTCTGCATTCCGGTTGGGGGTACTAGTACTTTTTTTTTTTTTTTTTAAATGCACCCCCGCCAGCACGCTCACACCTTGAGGGAGCTCCAGATGTGAGCAGCCATGAGAGTTGCAGCACATGCGAGTTTGCGCGTGCGTGATGTCATGCGCATTAAGAAAAGAGGTCTCTGTTGGGGCCGCTTTTCTTAACTTTTCATGGCGGCTCGCACCTGGAGCTTACTCTCGGTGCAAATGCGCTGGGCGTTAAAAAAAAAAGTATAATAGGTGCCCTTTAAAGGAGAATCCAACCTGTAATGAAAAAACCCTCCCCTGTGTTTGAACCCCCCCTCCCTCCTCCAACTCCATTACCCCCCCCCCGTGGGCAAATGCCCCTCATTTTTTACTTACCCCTCCTGAAGATTCAGGCCACGGGAGTTCACGGCAGCAGTCTTTTCCGGCGTATGTGCAGTTGGAGGATATTTCCAGACCTGAACCACTGCGCATGCACCAAAAGTCAAGAAAACGTTTGTGACCTTCGGCGCATGCACAGCGGTTCAGGTCCGGAAATCTCCTCCAACTGCGCATGTGCCGAGACTGTCCCACATAGTCTCACTTTTATCCAAATAATTCACATTTTAAAAAATGATCTCCTTTATCTTTGTAATAATAAAACAGTAGATTGTACTTGATCCCAACTAAGATATAATTAATCCTTATTGGAAGCAAAACCAGCCTATTGGCTTTATTTCATGTTTATATGATTTTAAGGGATGAAGATCCAAAATTAGGGAAAGATCTGTTATCCGGAAAACCTCAGGTCCCGAGTATTCTGGATAGCAGGTCCCATATTTCTACAATATTTCAGTAGGTGAGAAGTAATGGAATAACTTAACAGGTATTGGACAATGCTTGGGAACTGGGTTTTTTTTTTGGATAACAGATCTTTCCGTAATTTGGATCTTCACACCTTAAGTCTACTAGAAAATCATATAAACATTAAATAAACCCAATAGGCTGGTTTTGCTTCCAATAAGGATTCATTATAGATAAGTTGGGATCAAGTACAAGGTTCTGGTTTATTATCACAGTGAAAAAGGAAATCATTTATATAAATTTGGACTATTTGGAGAAAATGGGGTCTATGTGAGACAGCCTTTCTGTAATTTGGAGCTTTCTGGATAATGGGTTTCCGGATAACGGATCCCATACCTGTACTCATCTCTTTAGGAATTTTCTCTTATATAAACCCCTTCTCAACCAGCCATGCTTGCTAGTCCCTTTGCAATTTATTGCAGGGCAAGATTTAGGAACCTAAGTCACTTTTGTCAGTGGAATACCTTTGTTTGTTTTTATGGGAATACTTTAACAACACTAATTAACGCCAGTTAAAGAAACAGAAAATGTCCACATTTAGTACCCTCACTACACCGGAGAAATATGAAAACAAGGCACAGCTACAGGCCCAAACATTCTTCATAGATTACTTTATAGTCAAGAATACTTTGGACCTGGGGTTTTCCAGATAATGGATCATTCCGTTCATATCTGAAGTCTAGAAAATCATGCTTCGAGGTATAAAAAATCTTGAAAAAAATTGAGTTTAAATTTTTTTTTTCTTTTTTACCTGAAAATTTGAGTTTCTACTGAAATCTACCTTTGAGAACTCAAACTCAACCCACAGGTCTAAGAGAAAATCATTAAATAAACCCAGCCGGCCGTGTTTGCTTCCAATAAGGATTAAGAAGATCTTAGTAGGTACTGTTTTATTATTTTAGAGAAAAATCTAATCTTTTTTTTTAAATTTGGATTATTTGGATAAAATGGAGTCTATAAAAGAGATGGCCCTCCCGTAATTTAGAGCTGTAGTTATAGAGTGCTGGCTAACATGTTGATACGTTACTAATATATACAGGCTTACCTAATTTAGAAGTCAGTGAAAGGACACATGGAACAAACTAGATATTTGGGGTGGTAATCCCTATCCCACTTTTTCAATAGTTCCCAAAATTTTTACCCAAGGGAACAGGAGTAAGGAGCACTTAAAGGAAAACTATACCCCCCGAACAATGTAGGTCTATAAACAGATATTGCATAAAACAACCCATATGTAAAACCCTGCGTCATGTAAATAAACCATTTTCATAATAATATACTTTTTTAGTAGCAAGTGCCATTGGGTAATCATAAATAGAAAATTGCCATTTTAAAAAATAAGGACAGCCTCCTGGGATCCTAGGATTCAACGGTGCACGCAAACATACCAAACAAACTATAAAGTTAGGTCACATGAGCCAATTAACAGACAGAGGTGTGTCTTTTGCTTCCACACTTCTTCCTGTTACAGTTAGAGTTGAAATATTTCTGGTCAGGTGATCTCTGAGGCAACACACAGACCATCATGAAATGGGGGTTCAAGGCAAGAGATGTAAAAGGGCAATATTTACTTAAAGAATCTTACCTACCTGGTATATATATTAAATATGTCACTTGATTTGATACAAACTATCTGTTGCTCAAACATTAATTTTCGGGGTATAGTTTTCCTTTAAGTAGTCCCTTAAAAAGATAACATGACTGCACTTGATGGCCTACCTTATACAGCAGTTAGTGAATGGACACATGGGGCAAACGAGGTATGTGGGGTGCTTATCCCTAGATAGCAACCCTGGGCCAGTGCCCCTATCAAGCAGAAAAGTGCACTGGTCCGGGGTTATACCATTGAGCACCATGGAGCGATCCTTTTCTGGCTTCCCCCTTCTTCGTGCGGTTGCGCATGCACAGTAGTGTGAAAAGCTGAACTTAAATTTAAAAGTCAGCTATTTTGTTCAACTGCACATGCGATTTCCCCAGGAAATTCAAAGTAAAAAAGCAGGAAGAGGATCGCTGGTCACTGGTATAACCCCAGGTTGGTGAGTTTTCTGCCGATAGGAGCACTGGCCCGTTGTTACAGGTTAGTCAATACAATCACTTGGGGGTGCTTAACATTTGGCCTTTCCCTCTCTTTTAGATCTCACATGGCCACCTGCATACCCATTGCTACAGGGCCTGGTTTGGTCCTTGCCTGGCAGGAGTTCCCAACCTTTCCTACTGAAATCAGACTAAGCCCTAATTTAATAACTACAATAAATTTACTAGAATCTTTCAATCCCCACGTTATATTAAAACTTGATGTGCAGAGAAAAAAGGAATCAACTGTGCACATTTCCACCCTTTATAAAAGGTAAAAAGAACATGGGTCAGATAAAATAGATCTCACAGGGCCCCCTGCATACCAAATGGTTTGGTCCTCGTCTGGCAGGATTTTCTAACCTTTTCTACTGAAATCAGACTGAGAACTAATGTAAGAACTACAATAAATATCCTAGAATATTTCAACTTCCTTTCAAAACTGGGTACATTTTCCCCCTTTATGAAGGTAAAAAGAACATGGGTCAGGCGTCACTCCAGAACACAAAAAGAGGAGACTTGCATATCAAACAGACACATTCCCTTTAAAGCATGGCGCCCCTTATTTGGGAAAATCGGAGGTTTTAAAGGGGCATAGGAAAATGTTTTTTTTTTTTTCAAAAAGCATCAGTTAATAGTGCTGCAGAATTCTGCACTGAAATCAATTTCACAAAAGAGCAAACAGATTTTTTTATATTTGATTTTGAAATCTGACATGGGGCTTGACATATTGTCAGTTTCCCAGCTGCCCCTGGTCATGTGACGTGTGCTCTGATAAACTTCTTTCACTCTTTACTGCAAATTGGAGTGATATCACACCCCGCCATCACCCTAACAATAGAACAATGAGAAGGTAACCAGATAACAGCTCCCTAACACAAGATAACAGCTGCCTGGTAGATCTAAGAACATCACGCAATAGTAAAATCCATAAAATCCAGGTCCCACTGAGACACATTCAGTTACATTTAGTAGGAGAAACAACAGCCTGCCAGAAAGCAGTTCCATCCTGAAGTGCTGGCTCTTTCTGAAAGCACATGACCAGGCAAAATGACCTGAGATGCACCTACACACCAATATTACAACTAAATAATACACTTGCTGGTTCAGGAATTAAATTTGATATTGTAGAGTGAATTATTTGCAGTGTAATTTATAAATAAAAACATCATCATAAAACTCATGAAAGAATCCCTTTAAGCATACAGGTATGGCATCCAGAAACTCGTTATCCAGAAAGCTCAGAATTACAGAAAGTCTGTCTCCCATAGACTCCATTTTATCCAAATAATCCACATTTTTAAAATGTATTACCTATTTCTCCGTCACAATAAAACAGTAGCCTGTACTTGATCCCAACTAAGATATAATTAATCCTTATTGGAAGCAAAACCAGCCTATTGGGTTTATTTAATGTTTATATGATTTTTTAGTAGACGTAAGGTATGAAGATCCAAATGGGGGAAAGATCGGTTATCAAGGAAAACCCAAAGTCCGGAGCATTTTGGATAACAGGTCCCATACCTGTAATAATAAAACAGTAGCTTGTACTTGATCCCAACTAAGATATAATTAATCCTTATTGGAAGCAAAACCAGCCTATTGGGTTTATTTTAGGTTTAAATGATTTTCTAGTAGACTTAAGGTATGAAGATCCAAATTACAGAAAAATCCGTTGTCCGGAAAAACCCAGGTCCCGACCACTCTTTATAACAGGTCCCATACCTGTACTAGAAAAGAGATGCTATACCTGTATATACTCCTACAAAATCTTTTACAAAAAATAACCTACCACTCAGCATGTGTTACACAGCATGAAACAGAAATGGATTTTGGCATAGATTTAAAGGTCTCTCCTACTGTGCGTTTGTGGCTTATCCTTTAGATTGATGCAACGGCCTCGCTGTTTGAGTGTTTATGTATCGGCTTCAGATTCCTGACCTCAGAGTAAAAGGAGCAGCGGCCTTGTGTTTATACCTGGTGCCACAACGCTAAACAACCAAACAAGTGTCGTGTCCCCTTTTACCTTGAAATTATTTCACACAACCTTACATGAATTGCTTACATAAAGCCAGCGCTTTTTTTTTTTTTAATGCCGTTTTGCTGCTTTTTGTGCAAATGCATCCAAGTCATTTTCCCCTTTTGTTTCATATTCTTAAGATCCTCAACTTCAAAGGCAGAATGACAGCATGCGGTCGATTTATGAGTGAACTCTTGAAGAGAAGCTGAAGAATTACCTTGTCAATCACCCCAAGGACTCTGAAGGCCTTCAGTTCCTCTGCAGGACTCCTTAGGTTCCAAGAGGGCCTTGAACTTAGTGCTCCTGGAGGCTAATGGAAGATATCAAAGATGAGACATCAATCAGCGAGGTACTTGAAGGAAGGCCGCCTGCTGGAGCAAATGCCAAGCCGAAGGAAACTAAATTTATCATAAATCACAGAGCCGAGATGAAAGATGACGTTTTATGAGTCGCTCTAATTATTAAGTTGCAAGTAAATAAATCAGGAGGAGGAAGCCAGGAAAAAAAAAATAAACCCCCAGTAATACTGAAATCTGCTTTTTGGTGGTATTTGTTGCAAGGGAATTAAAGAAATTAATGCTAATTAAGTGGTTATTTCAGCTCTGGAAAAGGTTTACTGGAATGAATGAAAATGCAATGTAGAAGGAGAGGATTGACACAAAGGACAGACAAGTTCTGCTGCTTTAGGCTATTTTCCAGCAGAGAGGTGCTCAACATAAAGAAACAGCTAGAACTTTTCTATCCCTGTCCTTTACGGACTTTTTCAGTGGTACAACATTTTGTTAGGTCCACCCTTAGTTCATAACAAGGTAACAGCTATATACAGTATAGTAGTGCTGCTTTCTATCCTGTTCAACCATAGTTCCAAATATATTTAGGGTACCACGTGTTGACTCCAAAGCTCACACTTATTGACCTTTAGTCTGGGCTTCCAGGGAAATCTAGAATTGCTCACAAACCTCTTCCTAAGGTCAATTGCAATCCTGACTAAACTGGGACCAATGTTCCACCATCCTTAGGCTCACAGTATAACGCAACCCCTTCCAACACTTTCTGGGATTTGAAGTCCCTTGCAAAAACATCTGTGCACTACTATTATGGAAAGCAGAGGAACATAAAGGAGAATTCAACCCTAACATTAAAAAACCCTACCCCCCATCCCCAACAAGACCCCCCTCCCTCCTCCCCCCCC
>CM044439.1:12900077-12912255 GCA_024363595.1 Xenopus borealis | reverse complement strand
ATTTTACATTTTCCCTGATTTTACATCATTTTTTTCTGGTCCCCTGAAAAACGTAAAATGCGGGTTCTACTGTATATCATGCACATTGTATATTGTAAACCTAAAAGAGACCGGTGAAATCACTAGAAGGTAACAAATGTTAGGGTAGAACTACACGGAGGAATTCGGTCTGTTTTCGGTGGATCCGACCCTGGGTGACAAGACGTATGCAGCAAGTCGGATGCGACAGGAACAAGGTAAGTAATAGGAAGTCGGATGGTGTTGCAGGGTTGCAACTTCTGGCTGCCCCTAGTGATTTTCCCCTTTCAGTCTCATTTAAAAAAAGGAATGTGACCAATAAAAGACTCACCGAACAGCTTGGCTTTGGCAAAAGGGGGAAAGAGCTCTTGCTGCCTGAAGAGATGTTTGTGTATTTGCCAGAGATCTCTGTGTAAATTCTTGAAGTCGCTGTATCGCTTCCAAGCAACTATCTGATGGGGGAAAGGAAAGAGAGAAATTGTTACAGGCTACAGAAAATGAGATTCCTATACATGCAGGTATTGTTGGCTCAGCATAGATTTAGCGCAGGACCGGTGGCAGCATCATGGAACACGCAACACAGAAAGCATCAGACGGGTTATTGCTTTATTGTTGTAGAAGCAGTGCCGGTCTTAAGCACATTGGACCAATTTGGCCCAATTGGGCCCCGCACTTATGGGGGCCCCACTCCAGTGCGAGCTCTGATTCCTATTCCCTTAATCCCCCAGTAGACAAGCCTGCCCCTAATCCTGATTGGACCAGCCCACCCCCAAACACAATTCGACCATCATGCCCCAAACCCAATTGGCTCAGACCCTGTGACAGACAGCAAAGTTCATTCTAGGGGGCCCCGCAAAAATGGTTCCAATTGGGCCCCGCAGTTGGTACGACCAGCCCTGTGTAGAAGGTAGGGTGGGGGCTCACACTGATGCCTAGAAACCCACACACTAAAATACAACCATATAAATGGACTGACAAAACTGCCAGATGCTTTTAGCAAGAGAATAGTGCCCAATAGCAACCAATCAGATTTTTCACTGAGCGACAGTTGATCAATCAAAACCAATTGCTGATGGCTGCTATGAGTTTCCACTCTGGAGTTTGGGGCAGATTTATTAAGGATCGCGTTATCTTTTCCACGAAAATTAATTTTCATTTGTGAGTTTATTAGAGTTCATTTGCGGTATATAAAACTCTAAAATTCAACCTTTGATAAATAACCCCCTTAAAGGAAAACTATACCCCCCCGAACAATGTAGGTCTCTATAAACAGATATTGCATAAAACAACTCATATGTAAAACTCTGCTTCATGTAAATAAACCATTTTTATAATAATACACTTTTTTAGTATCATGTGCCATTGGGTAATCATAAATAGAAAATTGCCATTTTAAAATAGAAGGACAGACTCCTGGGATCCTAGGATCCAACGGTGCACACAAACATACCAAACAAACTATAAAGTTAGGTCACATGAGCCAATTAAAAGACAGAGTTGTGTCTTTTGCTTCCACACTTCTTCCTGTTACAGTTAGAGTTGAAATATTTCTGGTCAGGTGATCTCTGAGGCAGCACACAGACCATCACCAAATGGGGGTTCAAGGCAAGAGACATAAAAGGGCAATATTTACTTAAATATATATACCAGGTAGGTAAGATTCTTTTATATGTCACTTAATATGATATAATCTGTTGCTCAAAAATTCATTTTCGGGGTATAGTTTTCCTTTAAAGGAAATAAAGTGTTTTAAAGGAATGGCATTACAATATACTGCTGCCTTTTGTGTATGTATTTGCTTGAGAAACACAACTATAGTTTATATAAACAAGCTGCTGTGTAGCCATGGGGGCAGCCATTCAAGCACAGGATACACAGTAGATAACAGATAAGTACTACTATAGTTTATACAAACAAGCTGCTGTGTAGCCATGGGGGCAGCCATTCAAGCACAGGATACACAGTAGATAACAGATAAGTACTACTATAGTTTATATAAACAAGCTGCTTTGTAGCCATGGGGGCAGCCATTCAAACACAGGATACACAGTAGATAACAGATAAGTACTACTATAGTTTATATAAACAAGCTGCTGTGTAGCCATGGGGGCAGCCATTCAAGCACAGGATACACAGTAGATAACAGATAAGTACTACTATAGTTTATAAAAGCAAGCTGCTACTTTAAAGGCTACTTTAGACTTTCCCTGTCCTTTAAAAACATAAAATAACATGACAAAAAATGTAACAATAAAGTTAATTACCTCCTGAACATCCTCTGGACTCTTTCTTGACACAATCTGAAAATGGAAATACAATATATAATGAAGAACATTCCAGTTATAGCAGTGCATAGACAGGAGGGGAGTGGATAAATACAGATAAATAGATTATGCCAGTTGTTGGGGTACAAACATACTGGCGCTGCTCATCAGCTTCATCTGGGGAATAAAACTTGATTTCACCAAACATGAAAATCGAGTTTCCTTTATCTGTGATTCAGACTGTCAATTAGGGAAAGTTGTTATACCACACCCGAGTTGTGCACAACCCTCGCAGATAGACTGAACGCTCCCTTCATACGAAGAGATATGCTCAGCAGCCTCATGTAAAGGGAAGGTTCAACTTTAAGTTAAACTTTCAGTATGTTACAGAATGGCCAATTTTGAAAATTCGATCAAACCAAATGATTCGACTAAAAATCTATTTGTAAATTCGACTGTCGAATTACTTCCCCTTTAAATTTGTAAACTGCCTAGTTTAAAAGATCAAAGCTACCGAATTGGCCTTCATTATTTGATCGAATTAAAATATTCGATTGAATTGATTTTATCGATCGATCAAATATTTTATACCCGATCGTTCGACCAATCGGATTGCGGTAAAATCCTTTGAATTCGATTAAAAGGATTTTACTTCCCACAGTATTCCCAGCTATTCCCATGGTCAAAGTAGAGGGTTTTTTAACCCTCAAATTTAACCCTTAGTAAATCTGCCCCCAAATGTTCTGTAAGGCTACAAATGTATTGTTATTGCTACTTTGTATTACTCCCCTTTCTATTCAAGCATCTCTCCTATTCCAGTCTCTTATTTAAAGCAATACATAGTTGCTAGGGTAATTTGGACCCTAGCAACCAGCTGTCTGAAATAGCAAACTGGAGAGCTGCTGAATAAAAAGCTAAATAACTCAAAAACCACAAATAATAAATAATGAAAACCAATTGCTAATTGTCTCAGAATATCCCTCTCTACATCATACCAACAGTTCATTTAAAGGTGAACAACCTATCACTTCTCTAGCTGTGCTAACCAAACACAAAATATCAATGAATTAGTTAAATGAGCCACAGCTTCAATAAATTAACCAGGGTGAATTATTAAAGGTCAAGGAAAGTGTAAAATAGAATAAGGGTAGAAATGCTGTATTTTGTATACTAAACATAAACATGAACTTACTGCACCACAAGCCTAATCAAACAAATGATTTATGCTTTCAAAGTTGGCCACAGGGGGCTGTCATCTTGTAACTTTGTTATACATCTTTGCAAGACTAGACTACATACACATGCTCAGTGTGGTCTGGCGGTCAGGATCGCGCCGCCCGGAGGCTTACCTCATATATATATGAAATTTTTGTCGAAATCTTTTATTCAAACATCACTCCTGTGTCCAACATTGGACACAGGAGTGATGTTTGAATAAAAGATTTCTGGAGTGTTGATCCATTCTGAAAGCTGCATACTACATGTGACCAGAGCACCCATCTTGGATCATGAAAGAAAGAGTGCAGGTACTTATAGAACAATTAAATATTATATATATACACACACACAAGATTTTTTTCTTTTTTTTTTTTTCTTCTTTACATGGCGTGCCTGGGTTGAATACATTTTATATACAGAAATATCTATATTCATATACAGGTATGGGACCTGTTATCCAGAGTGCTTAGGACCTGGGGTTTTCCAGATAATGGATCTTTCCGTAATTTGGATCTTCATGCCCTAAGTCTACTAGAAAATCATATAAAAGTTAAATAAAGCCAATAGGCTGGTTTTGCCTCCAATAAGGATTAATTATATCTTATTTGGGATCAAGTACAAGCTACTGTTTTATTATTACACAGAAAAGGGAAATCAGTTTTAAAAACTGGATTGTTGGATTGGATTGTTTGGATAAAATGTAGTCTATGGGGTAAATTCATCAAAAAGTGAAGTTCCGCCACTCTCAATTCATTTCTATGGGATTTTGAAATGTGTATTTATCAATGGGTGAAAGTGAAATTTCACCCTTTGATAAATATGCCTTTAAATGAATGGAGAGTGGCGGAACTTCACTCTTTGATAAATTTGCCCCTATGGGAGAAGGCCTTTCCGTAATTCGGAGCTTTCAGGATAACGGATCCTATACCTGTATTTAGACACGACTGTGGTCGGTAGCCATTATTGATGTGTTATCCTTGAGTACACATGAATGAAATAAAACTCCATTTCAAACGGTTTTCATGACTATGCAAATGCTAGATGATTGCAAAACTTTTGTTGCAACACCAGTCATTTCCCTGAAGTTGGCACGTAATTGTTTCACGGTGCTGCATTCAGTCATTTCCAAAAAAAAAATAAAAAATCAGTAAAACAGAAATAGCCCCTGAAAGCAATGTCAATGCACATGAATAAAACGGTGTGTGGGCTATGCACATCATTTCCATCCATTACCAAGTTCATGATCCAATGCACACTCGTAGATATCTCCTACATCATGGAAACATAGGCATTCTTGCAATTTTACCCCTATATGTAATATAAGGCACTAAGTTTGCCCAGGGGCAGTAACACATGGCAACCAATAAGATGCTTGCATTTAAACAGGTGACTAGTGAATGCTACCTGCTGATTGGTTGCTATAGGTTACTGCCCTTGGGCAAACTTAGTGCCTTTTATTACATAACCCGAACTACAATTTTCAACGCCCCTCCACTACCAGCTGGGTTTGTACAGAACGCCGAGAACTGCAGTGAAAAGGATTGGTCACCTTTATGGCTCTTACACACGGGCGTTTTTACCTGCGCTCCGTTTTGCTGCGTTCAGCCGCAGGGGAGCGCAGGTAAAAACGCCCGTGTGTAAGAGCCCTTACATTAACTTTTAGTAGGGATGCACCGAATCCAGGATTCGGACATTTTCAGCAGGATTCGGCCGAATACTTCTTCCCGACCGAACACTAATTTGTATACGCAAATTAGGGGCGGAGAGGGACATTGCTGACTTTTTGTTACAAAACAAGGAAGTAAAAAATGCAAATATGCAAATAAGGATTCGGTTCGGTATTCGGTCAAATCTTTTGCAAAGGATTCGGGGGTTTGGGCCGAATCCAAAGTAGTGGATTCGGTGCATCACAAACTTTAAGTATGATGTAGAGAGTGATATTCTGTGATTGGGTTTCATTATTTATGATTTGTTGTTTTTGAGTTATCTAGCTGGTCTCCAGTATGCTAAACAATCTGGTTGCAAAGGTCCAAACGACCCTAGCAACCATGCACTGATTTGAATAAGACACTGGAACATGAATAGGAGAGGCCTGGATAGAAATATGATTAATAAAACCATCAATAACTACACATGTGTAGTCTTTTTTATAATTTATCATTTGTTTAATAATAATAATGAAGACCAACTGCAAAGTTGCAAGGAATTGGCCATTCTAGCACATACAAAAAGTTACCTCAAAGGTGAACCACCCCTTTAAGCTTTTTTTTTTCCAGTTTGCAATGTCAGCAATCTAGTTGCTAGGGTCCAATTACCCTAGCAGCCATGCATTGATTTGAATAAGAGACCAGAATTTATTTATATATACACCCCCTGCATGTCATCTACAGGTTAAAAAAATGCCTGTGGGTGGAGACCCTATGGCTTTGATTAATCTATAGTAACTTCTACAATTTCCATAGGGGGCATAGTACAGGTAAGGGACCTGTTATCCAGAATGCTCCAGACCTGGGGTTTTTCCAGATAATGGATCTTTCTGTAATTTGGATCTTCATACCTTAAGCCTACTAGAAAACATGAAATAAACCCAATGGGCTGGTTTTGCTTCCAATAACAATGAATTATATTTTAGTTTGACTCAAGTACAAGGTACTGTTTTATTATTACAGGGGGAAAAGTAAATCATTTTTTTTAAAAATGTGGATTATTGGGATAAAATGGAGGCCATTCTGTAATTCTGAGCTTTCTGGATGATGGGTTTCCAGATAACAGATGCCATACCTGTACAGGTATTGGAAGAATTGAAGCAAGACTGCCAATATCAATAAACATCAGCACTGCAAAACAACAAAGAAATTGCCTTCTGTGGTTTGCGGTCTTAGAATAAATCTATACTATTATATCAAACTGGAAATAAATCTTTCCAGAAATGCTGAATTTTTGTATGTATATATATATATATAGTCCAAAATGGTGCACTCAATCTTCATATAGTCACTGCCTGGGTGCTGGTCATAAACAAAATATACAGATATAAAGAAACCGCACTCACAGGTCTTCTGTTGGTGATTATATATATATATATATATATATATAGTAACAGGTAATGGTGCACACCGTTAACAAAAAACAAATACCTGGGTGCCCGCAAATGAAAAAAAAATTTTATAGTAAAAAAGTTGCAGCACTCACAGGGTTTGTTTGGTGAAAAAAAAACCACAGGGATCTTCGTCAGGAGTGTTTTTTGTTTTGTCACTCCTTCCAACTTCTTTTACTATATATATATATATATATATACTAACACTTGCGTGGGTCATGGCCGCCTTGCTACATCAGCTTAAGCAAGAATGTGTCATTCTGTTTGGTGTGAAATGACTCTTGCAGCGAGAACTGGAACTTGTGAATTATGCTTCCCTGCTGCAGAACAGAACCACAGAATGAGCCACAGACTGAAGACGCCAGCGTCTGCCTGTACCAGCGTCTGCATTTGCGTGTGTATAAGTGTGTGATTGTGTATAAGTGTGTGATTGTGTATAAGTGTGTGATTGTGTATAAGTGTGTGATTGTGTATGAGCCTTAGACTGTTACCTCCATCAGGACAGGGACTGATGTATACTAGGTATAAAGTAATGCTATGTAAATAAATGACAATAATGCCAGTGATGGTGTGATCAGGCAAAATAAGACAATGCAGCGACTTACCCGTGCTGTGACTTTATAGATGGTGAAGCCTTTCTGGTGCCTCCTGGGATCAGTGACGGTGTAAAAACGTGCAAGATCCCCTCTGTCTCTTTGGGAGATCATCATTCCCAGCTTGAACCCCAGAGACAGACCTTCAGCTCATCCCCTCCCCCACTCTCTGCCATTGACCAACCACAACACGAGCTACACCTGTCACTTCCTGCCCCAATCACACAAATATACCGACACACTCACTGGTGCACACTCACTGGTGCACACTCACTGGTACTGGTACACACTCACTGGTACTGGTACACACTCACTGGTGCACACTCACTGGTACTGGTACACACTCACTGGTACTGGTACACACTCACTGGTGCACACTCACTGGTACTGGTACACACTCACTGGTACTGGTACACACTCACTGGTGCACACTCACTGGTACTGGTACACACTCACTGGTACTGGTACACACTCACTGGTGCACACTCACTGGTACTGGTACACACTCACTGGTACTGGTACACACTCACTGGTGCACACTCACTGGTGCACACACAAGAGATGAGTGCAAGCCTCCCTGGTCAGGAGCAGAAATTCACTGTAGAGCAAATAATTAGTGTTAGTATGAGTATGTTCCAGTGTGAATCCTTTTTCCGCTACAGCATATACCTCTGACAGTAATAACAACCAAATACAGATTACTCACACACACACCTGCCATAATGTCACACACATCTACTACCGTATTTGCTTCATACAGCAATAACCCAATCACATTCCTGCACACGTGCCGTACCGACCCCACTAACACGGGATGCAGCGCACAATTCAATCACCATCCTGTGAGCCCTACACCTCCCGTCATTCACAACTTCCGGCTACCGAGGCCACAGCCAGCGAAAGACGGAGGACTTCCGCCTCTCACGTGACTTTGTTGCTGTGCGACGCGATCTCATTGGGTTTTACAATCTCTTAAAAGCCATTGGCAATTCGGCTGTGTGGGCGGAGATTGTGAATCATCTGTGGTATTTCAGGTCACTGCATTTGGGAGGTCATTGGCAGTGTGTGGCGAAGTGATACTTTTTAGGACTCCCTCTTAGTATTATAATCCACAAGTAGATAACATCTTTTTTATAACAATGGGCCATATTTAGGGAAGCAACAACCCCAGGCCAAACTGCAGGACTGACTGAGAGCCCCTCTGAAGTGGGAGTGGTATAAACAGGGATGGCGTCCATTTTATAATGCCTGAAAGCCACACAGCTCCTTACAAAGTACAAAACCTGCACTAGTCCTTTAATTCACAGCTCCATAAATGCTGTGGCTTTGCAACCTGAACAGTTTGTGACTGACCTAGTGATAGGGTTGCCACCTGGCCTGGCCGGTATTTTTGTTGAACCAAATGTTAATAGGAAAAATAGATAAGTAAGATAAAAGGTGGCAACCCTAGTTACCCTGAGGGTTGCCGGTAGAAATTCCGGGTGCGAGTATAGACACGGTTGGCAGTTCTGCAGGGTTGCAGGTCGGGCTGTGGATCTTCTCAAAAGGTGATTTTTACTCCTTTTTTCTGATCATGCCTTCCAGAGCTGGGCCAAGGTAGGTTGGCAGCCTAGGCAAGGACTTCAATTGGCGCCCCCCCCCCGTTTTCTAGGACCATTTCCCACCTAATCATTTACAGCTTTTTTAATAAAGATTTTTTTAATAGGTTGTGCCAACCAGCAGCACCCAAAATATTGCCCCCATTTTGTACATGTGCCAGCCAGCAGCACCCAAAATATTGCCCC
The DNA here is from genome assembly GCA_024363595.1 of Xenopus borealis. Lineage (NCBI taxonomy): Eukaryota > Metazoa > Chordata > Amphibia > Anura > Pipidae > Xenopus > Xenopus borealis. Next base: position 12,903,281 of record CM044439.1, on the reverse strand, counting down.
CAATCTGTACCTGTGCCAGCCAGCAGCACCCAAAATATTGCCCCAATCTGTACATATGCCAACCAGCAGCACCCGAAATATTGCCCCCCAAATCTGTTCCTGTGCCAAACAATGCATTGCCCCCCATGTCTGTACCTGTGCCAACCAATGCATTGCCACCCCCAAGTCTGTACCTGTGCCACACAATGCATTGCCTAATTTGCCCCCCAAGTCTGTACCTGTGCCAAGCAATGAAATGCCCCCCCTCGTCTCTACCTGTTGTGCCACACAGCCAAGATCAGTGTGCACCTGTGTCCTCACTCTCTGTTCTCCAAAAACACCAGCCACGCCACCACACAGCACCAGCACTGCCTGAGGGCTCTCTCCAACGCACCAGGAGCAGGCCAGACAGCACCGGCGCACAGCTCCCTCCCCGAGTGACATCATGTCACCACACCGGCGCCACTTAGTACAGCGCATAGATGCGCATTTCTCTATTTTCTTCATAAGATGCCAGATCCAGCCAGGGCATGCAAATAAGAGAGAGGTGGGAGGGAAGCCGTGCGGAAATCTGCTGGGGATCCACGTCGGAGGGAGAACAAACAGTATCTTAAGTTCATACTTTTAAAAATCTTTCTTCTCAAAAGTGCGCCCCCCCCCATGACTGTGCCCTAGGCGGGCTCCTACTCTGCCTACACCTAGTTCCGGCCCTGATACCTACCTCCGATGATGTCACTTCCGGGTTTACGACAGCACTTCCTGATTCTTGATGTTGAGCAGGTTGCAGATAAGGTACTTGCGGGTCGGGTAGCAGGTCCAAGCCGGTAAGAATGCGGGTTGCGGATTAGGTAGCGGGTTAAGGGTTCAAAAAAATAGGCTGCTCAGGACTCAACCTCAGAGGGTTATTTACTAAAATCTGAATTAATCCCATTTTTTTAATTAAAAAAACACAACCAATTTACTTTTTATTTAAAAAAAAAATAGCAAGCTTGATTTAATCTGTTCAGGTAAAAACTGGATAACATCTTTCAAAAACCTGAATTGTATGTTTTCTTCCCAAATCACTAGTTTTTTTCTTTCTTTTCGGACTTTTGAGGCAAATTCCAGTTAGGGTTGCCACCTTTTCTGCCAGTGGAGACCAGGCAGGGAGTGGGGTTGTGCCACTGGGGGGGATGGGGCTATGGCGCAGCGATCAGCCGATGAATGTGTCAGGGAATCCAAATTAGGAAAACCAGGCAGGAAGTTTTGACCTGGGCAGCCCTTCAAATTATCAGGCTGTCTGGGTCAAAACCGGACAGTTGTAGGGTTGCCACCTTTTCTTAAAAAAAGATAACGGCCTTCCTATATATTTATCTTTTTTCCCTATTAATAACATTGGAATCAGCCATCAAAAATACCGGCCAGGTGGCAACCCTAATTCCTATTTCCAAATAGGAAAGGAACCTCAGCCATTGACTTATACACAACCTTGGCTGCGTAGCCACCTGGCCAGTATTTTACCGGCCTGGCTGGTATTTTTGATGGTTGATCCCAATGTTATTGCTAGGAAAAAAAAGATATATATATATATGTATATAGGAAGGCCGGTATTTTTTTTTCTAGAAAAGGTGGTAACCCTATCAGCAGGTCTGAGATGGCAGATTTTCTGATTTGGGATTTTGGGTGCATCGGGCTTTAATAAATCTTGAAAAATTCGAGTTGTAAAAAAAAAAAAAAAAATCCCTGAAAAATTCGAATTTTGCCCCAAAACGCCCAAAAGTAGTTTATTAAATAACCTTCTTAATGTTAAGCATCGTTTTATCGCTACAAAAAACAATGTGTGGTTACAGCAGTATAAAAAAATAATGTTTTTAAACATTCATTTAACAACAACATTTTATTCCAATTTCTCGCCAATTTCTTTCTTGGTGAGCTCCCCGCCTGACTCTACTTTTGTGAACACACGCCACTGTCCCTTTACCAAATTCCACGCGATGTTGTTGCCGAAGAAGCGCGGTCGTCTACGTAATATCACGCCTGACAAGTTTGCGGCTGCTCAGATCAATAGCCAATCGAATCACGGACACAGTCGACCAATCAGAAAAAAAGACAGCCGGCAGCCAATCACGAGCAGCCTTACATAGCGTACCCAGCGTGCCTTGCTGAGCTATGGCTGACGTTACGTGGTGCCGCTGTACTTTTGAGGAAAAAGCTGCTGATCATCTGTGACCCGCAAGTGAGTAGTGTACAGCTTTGTTACTCAGGCGGGCTCCTCACTAGCGCTTGGGAGTTGTTGTCGATGGGTAACTGCGCCTGGGATATGTTATGGCAGCGCTGTCAGCTTTTTTACTTCTCAGTGTTCTCTCCTTTATTTGGACGGTGGCCGCCAGAGCTTGTCCCTCAGCAAAGGTTTTGTATAGGACAAAACGTAAGAGGGGACTTGTTTGGGCTGAGGGTGATACAAGTACAAAGGCAGTGCAACTCTGCAGCCAGTGTGACTCAGGGAAGCCCGACATCATTGCTGGCTCGGTATCTTGGGGGTTGGCACATGCCTCTGGGCTGGAGATGTGACTACAGGACTGGACTGAGAATTAAAATAGGCCCTGGCATTTCAGGTACACAGAGGCCCAATCAGCTCACATAGAGACCCAAACAGTCCCCACCAGCCCACTAAATACTGACTTTCTATGGCACCTTATAGCAGCCCCTCTGGCATTTGCCCTAACCCACAAATGGCCAGTCCGGGCCTGTGTGACTACTACCCGCATTAGTAAAGGAACACGTCAATGTGCTGCCCACTTTGCTTATTACCCCATGTATGGAACCGAAGCAGTTGCCTGCCCATATATATCTATTTCAAATGGTTCCAAGAAACACGGTGCTCCAGAATCAATTGTAAATGACTAACCAAATAGTGAAAGTGGTCCGGGTGCGTCCCAGCTTTAGGGAGCGGTACGGCAAAGGATGTGAAGAAAAAGCAAAGCTGACTGGCTCGTTTCACACCCACTAATGGTACTAAGTCATGATTGCTAAGTACCCTAAGTGGGTGTGAAATGCGTAGGGCGCATGGAGATACAAGTATACATTTTTTAATTTTGTATAGATAAAAATATTACTTAACTAATTTGTTCTAGTCCTGTAGATCCGTTCGAGTGCCGGTCGGCCCTGCTTTTTCTTCACGTCCTTCACCATACCGCTCCCTAAAGCTTCATTTCGCGCAACTCTTGATTTTCCTTCCCCCCCCCC
>CM044439.1:12877093-12896003 GCA_024363595.1 Xenopus borealis | reverse complement strand
TTTGAGGGGCTGTTTAGAGCAAATTTAGAGATAGAAAAAAAAAAAGGTTTACTTGTTCTTGAAGCTTTGCTCTGCCTCCAGGTTTGAGCCTTTTGAAATCTGAGATGAAGATGACCATGTTCATATTGGAAAATGCTAAATCTATTTCTGTTTTCCCCTGCAGCTAACCACATGACCCCATATCATCTGCAGACCCCGAGTAGAAGGTGATTTGTGGGTGACCGACACACCTATGAGTAGAAACGTCTTTAGATGTCCATGGTGGGCCGGATATTCTCCCTGGGCCCCCAGCCCTCCTTCCATCAGCAGTTGGAACCCTCAGGTAAATGGGAGGCCGAGCTTTTCCTTGAGACCTAGTGGAGCTTCCACTCACAACTCCCTTGGAATTACCTGGAGCCCCCAGCCTTCATGTTGGATTCACGTCTCAAACCTTAATATGGCTTCTAAAAGGGATGAACCGTTACCGAAACGTATGCGAACTGGAGAGGAAGAACAAGTTCAGCGGAATCCTTCTCGCAAGGGATCATCCAGTTCTGCAAAGGATCCTAGAGTCCCACCACTCTATGCACCTCCCATTCCTCCTCCTCCTAAACATTCAGCGCAAGTCAAAAGTAAGTGAAACACATGTATTTTACAGATTATTTGTTAGAAGGGGTTGTTCACTATATAATAAAAACTACATCATAAAAAATCATGACAGATGTAGAAAGTGAGACCGTTTGCAATTGTTTTTTATGTTTTTTTGTTATTTAGCTTTTTATTCAGCAGCACTCCAGTTTTCAGTTTCAGCAATCTTGTTACTAAGATCAAAATTACGCTAGCAACTATGCACTGATTTGAATAAGACACTGGGATATGTATAGGAGAGGACCTGAAGAGAGAAAAAAAGTAGAAATAACAATTGATTTTTAGCTTTACATAGCATTTGGATCAGTGACTCTCATTTGAAAACTGTAAAGAATCAGAATAAAAGGACAATAATAAAAAAAAGGATAGTGAAGACTAATTAAAAAGTGAACTACCCCTTTAATTTAATTTAATGTACTTCAATATTTCCCTCCTTCTCACTGTGTTGGCCAGCAAGAGGTCACTCTGTTGCATTACAGGTGTAACACAAAGCAAAAAGCCAGACCGTGCTCAATGGCTTCATCACTTACATTCTGGCTGGTTCTCAGTGATTGGCTGCTCACAAATGGAAGCCAGCTGTTTACTTTATAACCTCATCATGAAGATATAAGGCACACAGGGTATATTATTGTTATATTGCTATAAGGTATAATAAAACCTAAAGAGGGGTCTCTAAATAGTAAAATGGTTACTCAACATTTAAAGGAGAATTCAACCCCCTAGGCACAAAATCCCTTCCTACCAAAACTGCACTGCATACTCCAGATGAGGCCTTACTAGGGATCTATAAAGAAGTACAATTCTGTTTTCATCCCTTGAGTTTATGCCCTTTTTTATGCAAGACAGAACTTTATTTGCTTTAGTAGCTACAGAATGACACTGCCCAGAATTAGACAATTTGTTATCTATAAAAACCCCAAGATCCTTCTCACTTAACGGAACAGTAACACCAAATAATTAGTGTTTTAAAGTAAAGGAAATATTATGTAGTGTCCCAGTGTATGCATATTATGTAGTGTAGCAGCCCTATGTTGTTAAAACTGATCTGTTTGCTTCAGAAACACTACTATAGTTTATATAAACAAGCTGCTAAGTAGCAATGGCGGAAATTTTAAAAAACGGCTATATGGCACAGGATAAGTAATGGATAACAGAGAACATTATGTTCTACAGAGCTTATCTGTTATCTGCTGTGTAACTTGAGTCTTTTCTCCTTTGACTAGTTGTCCCCATGGCTACACAACAGCTTATTTCTATAAACAATAGTAGTGCTTCTGAAGCAAACACAGCAGTTTTACAAGTGCAGGGCAATACTGCATTATATTTTTATTACTTTAAAACAATTTCATTTTTTAATATTACTGGTCATTTGAGGAAACTCCCAACACACTGCCATTTAGTGCATAACTTGCATTTATATTATTTTTGCCAAAGTGCATAACCTGCATTTATCAACATTAAACCTTATTTTCCAGTTTGCTGCCCAGTTTCCCAACTTAGACAAATCACTGTGCAGAGTGGCAGCATCCAGCATGGAACCTATAGTTCTGCACAATTTAGTATCATCTGCAAAAATAGAAACCGTACTTTCACCCGTACCCACATCCAGGTCATTAATAAACAAGTTGAAAAGCAGGGGACCCAGTACAGAACCCTGCGATACTCCACTAACAACACTGGTCCAATTAGAAAATGTTCCATTTACCACCACTCTTTGTAGTCTATCTTTTAGCCAGTTCTCTATCCTGGTGCAAATACTATGTTCCAGGCCAACATTCCTTAATTTAACCAGTAACCTTCTGTGTGTCACTGTATTGAATGCTTTAGCAAAGTCTCAGTAAATTATATCCACAGCCATACCAGAATCGAGGTCCCTGCTTACCTTCTCATAAAATAAAATTAAGTCAGTCTGACAAGATCTATTACGCATAAAACCATGCTGGCACAGACTCATAATATTGTTATTTGCTATGAAGTCCAGTATCCTATCCTTTATTAATGCTTTGAAAAGCTTTTCTACCACTGACGTCAGACTAACTGGCCTATAGTTGTGAGGCTGAGAACGGGATCCCTTTTTGAATAGCGGCACCACGTTAGCAATTCGCCAGTCTCTCGGCACCATGCCAGACCTCAATGAATCCTGAAAAATGAAGTAGAGAGGTTTGGCAATCACAGAGCTAAGCAAGTTAATTACCCTGGGATGAATCCCATCTGGCCCTGGACCTTTGTTTATCTTAACATGTTCTAGTCTCTTTTGAATTTCAGCACGTGTGAACCATGCATCATTAGATGTATTATTAGAATTGGGACTATTGATAAGGAAACCTTCATTAGCTGGTTCCTCATTTGTGTAGACAGACAAAAAGATAACGGATCCTATACCTGTAGTAGAACATTTGGAGTTATTCACTCAAAATGCGGTTGTTCTCCTTTCCATTTTTTTTTTAGATTATTCCAGCTTTCAAATGCCTTGTAAGGCTACAAATCTATTGTTATTGCTTCTTTTTTTTTACTCCTCTTTCTACTCAAGCCTTTCCTATTCATTCATATATTTAAAAAAAAAATTGATTATTTGGATAAAATGGAGTCTATGGGAGATGGCCATTCCATAGTTTGGGTAATGGGTTTTCGGGTAACAGAACCCATACATGTATCAGCGTAGTGCATGGCCACTTTTAAAAATTGTTCTGCCCTGAGGTATAGGTATATGTAGCTTTGTTTTTCATCTATTGCTCCAGTTCAGGGGCAGTAGATGTGGAGATCCATGTGTGGCAACAGAGAGCTTGCACATTACAATGAATATTGTTGCTGTATACACTCAACTGGAAAAGCTTGAGACACTTTATTGTATTCCACTTTGTCTTTTACAGTAACCACTACCCAGATGCCCTTGCTTGCACGTGATGTTAGGAGAAGATGGGAAGACTTCAATCCGAATTATTCAGAATTATCCAGGTGGAATCGTATGTTTAGAAGAGATCCAGAGAACTTTGACTTTACTGTCCTGTCCTACAATATCCTTTCCCAGGACCTACTAGAGGACAACTCCCATCTGTACGGCCACTGCAGGAGGCCACTGTTGACCTGGAGCTTCAGGCTGCCCAATATTCTCAAAGAGCTGGAGGATATGAATGCAGATGTAAACAGGATAATATAATAAAATACCATTTATTGCTGGCTTTTGTATCCTTATAACCATGTCCAATCAAATAAGATTTATAATCTCCTTGTTATCTTTGCAGATACTTTGTTTACAAGAGGTTCAAGAAAATCACTACCAAAATCAGATCAAGCCCAGTTTGGAAAGTCTTGGTATGTTGTGTTTTATTCACCTTACCTTTCCCCTACCTTCCAGCGTCTTTAATGAATAATCGCATGCGCCTATTCACATGCAGCGCTGGCTTTTTTGAAGTTGCCTCCTTAGGCGATTTCGGGAAAGCACATTGTCGCTTGTGAATAGGCGCATGCGATTAAAAATTAGACGCTGGAAGGCAGGGGGAAGCGGTTCGTGGAGATTAGTCGCCAGGCGACAAATCTTCCTGTCTGGCCTGAGCCTTATAGGAAATCCTTACACTGTCAAAAGATAATGTGCATGCATACGATTATATGGAACCCCTAGCTTTCATTTTGATATATTTATCCTATGGTTGTGGCTTGCAAGGACCTATTTCTCAGCATTTTTTATTAAACAACACATAGGTATTGCATATTATACTGTAGCACGTGTTATAGGAACAGTTCAGTGTAAAAATAAATCTGGGTAAATAGGCTGCGCAAAATAATCTACCTAGTTTTTATACTGAACAATTCTGATTCAAAACTGATGAAAGGTTTATAATATGTACACATTGAAATGCAATTTTGAAAGCGTGCACCTTTCTGGTGTACAGTTTCAGAGTTAATCCACATAAAGGGCTTAAAGGAATTGTTCAGTGTAAAAATAAAAACTGGGTAAATAGGTTGTGCAAAAAAATGCTTCTGATATAGTTAGCCAAAAATGTAATGTATAAAGGCTGGAGAGACTGGATGTGTAACAGAACAGAACACTACTTCCTGCTCTTGGTTTCCACTGATTGGTTACCAGGCAGTAACCAATCCTTGATTTGAGGGGGGCGCATGGGACATAACTGTTTTTTAATCTTAGCTGAATGCTGAGGATCAATTGCAAACTCACTGAACAGTTATGTCCCATGTGGCCCCCCTTATAGTCACTGATTAAAGGCCCCCATACACGGCCAGATAAAAGCTGCCGACAGACCGAGTCTGTAGCTTATTGGCCCGTGTGTGAGGCCATCCGACGGGGTTCTCCGATCAATCTCTGGCCAGATCTCGATCGGGCAGGTTAAAAAACCTAGTTGGATTGCGGGCGCATGCGTCCTGCGATCCAACTGCCCGTATCACCTCTATTCTGATCCGATCGTTGGGCCCTAGGGCCCACGATCGAATCAGCCCGATATCGCCCACTTCAATGTGGGCATATGGGGGAGAGATCCGCTCGTTTGGCTATATCGCCAAACGAGCGGATCTCTCTGTCTATGGCCACCTTAACTCAGAGTTAGAGAGCTGAAAAGAAGGAAGTAGTGTTATGTTCTGTTACACATCCACTCACTCCAGCCTTTATACATTACATTTTTGCCTAACTAACTATATTAGAAGCATTGTTTAAGTTGCACAGCCTATCTGTTTACCCAGTTTTTACTTTTGTGCTGAATCGTTCCTTTACAGCTGCATTACATGGCAGAGAAAAGTTTGTTACAATCGGATTGGTCACATTAAACTCCATAAAGTCTGTGCTAGTAACGACACCATTTGCTTTGCCTTTGTTTCCTCAGGGTACCACTGTGAGTACAAGACTCGGACTGGGAATAAGCCAGATGGCTGTGCCATTTGCTTCAAATCCAGTAAGTTCTCCTTGGTGTCGGTGACCCCCGTGGAATATTATAGGCCCAATATGGCGCTGCTGAACAGAGACAACATCGGACTTGTGCTTTTGCTTCAACTAAAATCTCAAAGAGCGGCGCCTGTAATCTGTGTGGCCAACACCCACTTGTTGTATAACCCAAAGCGCGGGGACATTAAACTGACACAGTTGGCCATACTCCTTGCTGAGATTGCTAGTGTGGCATTTACCAAGGACAGAGGCTTTTGCCCGATTGTGCTCTGTGGGGACTTTAACTCTGTGCCTGGATCACCTCTGCACAGCTTTATCAGGGAAGGAAGGCTTGATTATAAGGGTCTGACCATTGGAAAGGTAATGCTTCATCTGCTATGGTAACATATAGAATCGAAATCTAATTTTTTAAACATGGATGAATGGAATCGACTCAAAAACTCTAATTCAATTCAAATTTTAAAAACTCGATTGTCAGGAAGACTACAAACAAGTCCAAATTGATTCCTGGATCTCTCCCATTGCCTTAAACGGCAATTCGGCGATTTTTAGGTGATGAATAGTCGAATTTGAGTTCTTAAAGGGCCAGAGTATGACAGAGTATGATATATCTTGAAATTCAAATTTAAAAAAAAAAATCGAATTTGACAGTTCTGACCATAAAAAAAAAACTTGGCATTTTGAATTCCAGTTTTCAATTTTGACCGTTCAAGCAGCTGATGTTGAATTATGTATTTTGGCATGTGCTTGCATTTTGCATTTTTCAGACATTAAGGGCTCCTACACACGGGCGTTTTTGACCTACGCTCCCCTGCATTGCGTTCTGCTGCGTTCAGCCGCAGGGGAGCGCAGGTCTAGACGCACCTCATTTTGTTCAATGAGGATTCAGACGCAACATGCTGCATTTTTCCTGCTTTCGGCACTCACATGCGTTCGTGTGAGTACAGCCCCATTGAAAATAATTGAGTGCGTCTATACCTGCGCTCCCCTGCGTTTGAACGCAGCAAAACGCAACGCAGGGGAGCGCAGGTAAAAACGCCCGTGTGTAGGAGCCCTTAATGTCTGAAAAATGCAAAATGCAAGCACATGCCAAAATACATAATTCAACATCAGCTGCTTGATAAAGGCTAGCAAGCATTCCACTTATTTCCATGATTTATCCACTGGAGGACACTGCTTTATCAGGTGGCCAGCACCCAACATAACACTTCTATCTCTATGGGGCAGATTTAACTCTCAAATTCGACTAGGGAGTTATTAAAATTCAATTCGAGTTTTAAAAAAAAAAAAAAATTTTAATTTGATTTTCGAAATGTTTCGAAATACTCTTGCCCTTTAAAGGAGAAGTCAACCCCTACCATATAAAACCCCTACCTATGTAGACCCCCCCAGTCTAACTTCCCCCCCTGGGCAAACGCCCCTAATTTTCTACTTTCCCCTCCATGCAGATCTGTCCTTGAGAGTTCATGGACGCCATCTTCTTTTCTTCGTTAAACTTCAGACTGGCGTTTTCAGCGCATGTGCAGTTGGAGTAAATTTCTGGTCTCGAAGATGGCGGGCGTGAACTCACGAGGACAGAATCTGCATGGAGGGGTTAGTAAAAAATTTAGGGGCATTTGCCCTGGGGGGGGGAGAAAGGAGGGGAGTCTACGTAGAGTAGGGGAGGTAGGGTTTTTTATGGTAGGGGTTGATTTCTTTAAAGCAGAAGGAAAGGCTAAAATTAAGTAAGCTTAATCAGAAAGGTCTCTATAAATACACCAGTAAACCCTCAAAGTAATGCTGCTGAGTCCTTTGTCAAAAGAAACACAGAATTTATTTCCTTCTATTGTGTCACATGGGCTTCTGTATCAGACTTCCTGTTTTCAGCATAAACCTCCAGGGCTAGGGCTTGAGCATGCTCAGTTTGCTCCTCTCTTCCCCCTCTTCTATAGCAGTTTACTCGGGTATGGTAAAACATTCTGGGCAATAAATATAGTTTGCACTATTGTGGCTAGTCTATTGGTAATTAACAACTTTGGTAGCTTTCCTTCTCCATTAAGAATTTGAATTTGATTATCCACCACCTAAAACCTGACCATTGCTGTTTAAGTCAATGAGAGAGCAAAATGACTGCAAAATAGTAACTGTGATTCCTACCAGTGTACAGGATATAATTAGAGGCCATTTATCACAGGTCGAATTCTGAATTCATGTGAATTTTTATTTGACCTGGAGGTTAGTTAAGAAAAAATTAGATTGTCTAATATTCAATCGAATAGTTCCGACATGGAAATCCAAATCCAACGGGCCTCTGCCATTGACTTTTACATGAACGCGGCAGCTTTTAGGCAGGGGGATAAAAGGATTAAAATTCGAATGTGTGAATTTTTAAACTTGAAAATTCCTGTCCTTGGAGAATCCTGTGTTGTTCTGACCACTGGCACCTGTCATTTATATGAGCTGCTGATTTGTTAAAAATGCATGAAAATATGACTATATATAACTATAAAAGTGTAAGGTTTGTTCATTTTAAATATAAAATGTTGTAGAATTAGCAATTCATAGCAGCTTTTCATTAGCAGCTTTTCAATGGGCCTTTTTGAAGTTTTTGCCATTCCAGCTTTGAAATGTGGGCCACTGACCCCAGAATCCAGTGAGCTATTGCTTTGTGAGGCTGCAATTTTTTTATTGTTTTTGTTGCATTCTCTTTATTTCTGTTAGGGTCTCTCATTTCATTCACAGCACACAGTTTGGTTGCTAGGGTAATTTGGACCCTAGCAACCAGATGGCTGCTGAAATTCCTGAGTAAAAAGGGTTAATGATTAAAGAAAATGCACATGATAACAAATGCAGACCAATTGCAAATTGTTTTAGAATATGATACTAAAAGTTGAGTTAAAGTAATTGTTCAGTGTAAAAATAAAAACTGGGTAAATAGTCTGTGCAAAATGAAAAATGTTTCTAATACAGTTAGACAAAAATGTAATGTATAAAGGCTGGAGTGAGTGGATGTGTAACAGAACAGATCACTACTTCCTGCTTTTCAGCTCTCTAACTCCGAGTTAGTCAGTGACTATAAGGAGGGCCACATGGGACATAACTGTTCAGTGAGTTTGTAATTGATCCTCAGCATTCAGCTCAGATTCAAAAGCAACTGTTATGTCCCATGTGCCCCCCCCTCAAGTCTCTGATTGGTTACTGCCTGGTAACCAATCAGTGGAAACCAAGAGAGCTACAAAGCAGGAAGTAGCGTTCTGGCTATTATGTTAGACATCCAGTCACTCCAGCCTTTATACATTACATTTTTGGCTAACCAACTATATGTTGTTTTTTTTTTTTTTTTTTTTTTTTTTTTTTTGCCAATTTTTATTTTTATACTGAACAACTCTTTTAAATGGGAATGACCCCTTATATATGAAGCTGAGACTTTCATTGTCTGCTTTGAGCATCCTGTGAGATCAACCTTGAAAGTTTGACCTTGCATTCTAAAGCATCTTAGAGCAGCTGGATTCTGCTGAAACATAGGTGGGCAGAGTTACATTCCAAACAGTGTATGTCTGCAAGGGGTTAATATTGTCTCCCTGTGTCTGTGGTTTTCCTCCCACACTCCAAACACAGGCAAGTAAAACCTTAGATTGTAAGCTCCACTGGGGCAGGGACTGATCTAAATAATGTATAATATGTGCAATGAGTTAACATTTAGCATTGGTAGTTATAGAATGGCTAATTCTAATCAACTTTTCAATTGGTATCCATTATTCATTTTTTTAAATGGTTTTCCTTTTTCTTCTGATTCCTTCCAGCATTCCAATAGGTGGGGGCACTGACCTCCTCTGAAAACAAATGCTCTGTAAGGCTCCACATGCATTTGTATTGCTACTTTTTATTACTCCTCTTTCTATTCAGGCCTCTCCTATTTATATTCCAGTCTCTTCTAAATCAGTGCGTGGTTGCTAGGGTAATTTGGACCCTAGCAACCAGAAATTGCAAACTGGAGAGCTGCTGAATAAAAAGCTAAACAACTCAAAAACCACAAATAAAACAAAATGAAAACCAATTGCTAATTGTCTCAGAATATCCCTCTCTACATCATACTAACCGTTAATGTAGAATGGAATTCAGCAGCTCACACATTCACACACTTGAGTGTTTGAGCTGTATGCAGGGGATATTTATCTGGATGTAATGAGTGGAATGTTACTTTATACACCATTTGTTAATTTGAAATCACATTTTTTCTTTAGGTGTCAGGCCAGGAACAGTATCCTCGAGGGCAGAAGATTCTCTCTATTCCCATATGGCCGGAAAGTTTGGGGATCTCTCAGAACTGTGTCTATGAAAAAGGGGAAGATGCAAGAAATACAGGTAAGGTTAAAGGGGAACTATACTGAAAATTTAATATAAGCTTCTTCATACTGAAATAAGAAACTTTCTTAATACAATCAATTTAAAATGTTGTACCTTTTCTGAAATATCAAGTTCATCTTCACTATCCCTCTCTCAGCATCTGTTTCTCTTCATTCTGTCTTCATGCAGCAGTTGGGTGTCAGATATTGATTGTTACATCCAATATATCTTATAGGGGGGCTCCTTTTGCCTAGAAGATGTATTAGAGCTCACTCTATTAAACTCACCAGACATCACGTCTCTCTACATGCAGCAGTTGGGTGTCTGATATTCATTGACCGTTACATCCAATATATCTTATAGGGGGGCTCATTTTGCCTAGAAGATGTATTAGAGCTCACTCTATTAAACTCACCAGACATCACGTCTCTCTACATGCAGCAGTTGGGTGTCTGATATTCATTGACCGTTACATCCAATATATCTTATAGGGGGCTCCTTTTGCCTAGAAGATGTATTAGAGCTCACTCTATTAAACTCACCAGACATCATGTCTCTCTACATGCAGCAGTTGGGTGTCAGATATTCATTGACCGTTACATCCAATATATCTTATAGGGGGCTCCTTTTGCCTAGAAGATGTATTAGAGCTCACTCTATTAAACTCACCAGACATCATGTCTCTCTACATCAGGGGTGTCCAAACTTGGCACTCCAGCTGTTAAGGAACTACAAGTCCCACAATGCATTTGCCTGACTGTGGCTGTCAGACTCCTTCATTGCATTGTGGGACTTGTAGTTCCTTAACAGCTGGAGGGCCAAGTTTGGACACCCCTGCTCTACATGCAGCAGTTGGGTGTCAGACATTCATTGACAGTTACATCCAATATATCTTATAGGGGGCTCCTTTTGCCTAGAAGATATATTAGAGCTCAGTATTAAACTCACCAGTCATCATGTGTCTCTACATGCAGGATTTGTGCAAAAGGCAGTTATTTTGTTTGTTCTGGAATCAGTGGAGTGAGCTCTAATACATCTGCTGGCAAAGGAAGCCCCCCTATAAGATATATTGTATCATTAATCTGACACCCAACTGCTGCATGAAGACAGAATGAAGAGAAACAGATGCTGAGAGAGGAATAGTGAAGATAAACTTGATCATTTCAGCAACAATGGCAGAATATTTAATTTATTATATTTAGAAAGTTTCTTATTTCAGTATGAGAAAACATATATTCAATTTTTATTTCTGCGATCGTTCCCCTTTAAGGGAGAAATCAACCATAGTGTCTATCATCCTAAAGGCTCGTACAGACGAGCATTTTTTACCTGCGCTGCGCAGAACGCAGGTTTGGACGCTTCATTTTGCATTTTACTTGCGTTCGGCGCTTACATGCGTCTGTGTGAGTACAGCCACATTGAAAAGAATTCAGTGCTTCTACCCCTGCCCTCCCCATGAAACACATGAAACTGGAAGGCAGGTAAAAAAAAATAGTCTGTAAGAGCCCTAAGACTTGCAGTGCAGCTTATTTGTTTTTTTTTGGGGGGGGGGGGTGTTGAATGATGCGAGTTATACAGAGAGACCAGTCGTTAGGCAGCTCCTGTTCATTGTTATAGCCTGAAGGCGCCTCTCTATATTATAAGATAGGAATGTCCCAGAGGAGGTGCAGCTGGATGGGCCATACTGAAGCCTACTTTATAATCTAAACTCATGCTTTTATCTTGTTACAGAATCATCCAACGAAAAATCTGCTGAGAATTCTGCGCCAACTGCACAGTAGGTTTTTGCTCTGAGTGCCAAGCCTTCAATGCTCTGTTAATTCCCCATGACATTCGTGCATGAACTAAAGGAAGTGTTTTGATTTGTCAGGGTGGAATCAAGTCTGCACCATCAGTTCAGCCTCTCCTCCGTGTACAGTCATTTCTTTCCTGGATCAGGAGTCCCTGAGGTTACTACCTGCCACTCCAGATGTGCCCTGACAGTGGATTATATTTTTTATTCAGCAGCATTGAATGGTCTGCGTGCACAGCTAGGTATGTTCATATTGGAGTTTATTCGGGGGTGGGGTCATATTGATTATAACTGCAAATTGTTTGTATCTCTATCTTTCCTGTTGTCTCTACAGTGAACGGGATGTTGGGAGCAATAGGGGATATCTTGTCCTGCAAACCATTGAGTTAGAAGTCATTTGAAATCCTTTGGGTTATGAGTAGCTGGGAGTTGTATTTCTAGTAGGGATGCACCGAATCCACTATTTTGGATTCGGCCGAACCCCCGAATCCTTCCCGAAAGATTTGGCCGAATACCGAACCGAATCCGAACCCTAATTTGCATATGCAAATTATGGGTGGGAAGGGGAAAACACTTTTTACTTCCTTGTTTTGTGCCAAAAAGTCACGTGATTTAGCTCCCTGGCCCTAATTTACATATGCAAATTCAGGTTCGGCCAGGCAGAAGGATTCGGCCGAATCCGAATCCTGCTGATAAAGGCCGAATCCTGTATTCGGTGCATCCCTAATTTCTAGTTAAAGGAGAACTAACGTTAAACTAAAGAAGTGTGTATAAATGTTGTACATGATGTTTTGTGCTTGTGTACCAGCCCAAGGCAACCACAGCCCTTTAGCAGTAAAGATCTGTGTCTCCCCAGTAGATGCCCAGTAGCTCCCCATCTTCTTTTCTGCTGATTCACTGATTCAACCATATTCATTTTTAGGGGTTACTTCTCCTTTAAGGTTCCTTCCCTCCTGTGTATTATTATATGGTTATACTCTTAAGAAATGAATAATCATTTGTCCCTAAGAACTTTTCAGTGTTAAGACTTGCATTTACCTTAAATAAACTCTAGATGGAGTATGAGACAGTACAAATTGAGTCACAGATTAAATGGGATGTAATCCTTCTTCGCAAATGTTTATTTCGTCTTGCAGTTGTTTGAATGAGAGACTGGAAGCAGGGCCGGATTTACATAGCGGGCGCCCCTAGGCCCACTGCCATTCGTCGCCCCCATACTCTGCCCTTATTCGCAAATTTTCATCATAAAGACCAGAGCAATGGATATTGGAACATGGGAAATGTAAAAATTTGTGTATACCCAGTGTTTCTGGACCAATATGGGAGTGGCTGGGCAGCATGCCGCCCCCTAAAATCCTGCTGCCCTAGGCCCCGGCCTAGGTGGCCTTTCCACAAATCCAGGCCTGACTGGAAGATAACTAGGAGTGGGGCCTAAAGAGAAAATAAAACAATAAAATTGTAGCGTAGCGTTTTTGCTGCCATGGTTAGCGACCCCCATTTGAAACCTGGAAAGAGGCAGAAGATGGGTGAAGGTGACTGCCCATATGTTAAACCCATGGGCCTGGGAACCTTAAAGGATATGTAAAGTCTATGTTTTATATAAATTGGGCATATCGTCCCCACCCAAGCCACATCATTTGTGCTGCATATGCCCCCTACATTTTCCAGCACCATCACATTAACAAATAGCTTTCACCCGGCGGCCATTTTCCCTCTGGCACATCATCAGTAACATTGACATGCAAACAGAACACGTATGTTGTGCATCATGCAATGCAGAATGGAGGTTACACAGGCACAACACACTTTGATAAAAAGTTCTGCTTAGGTTGAGCACTGTAAGGGTTGAACTGAACTCAGGAGCGGTGGTTAGGAGAAAGAAATAGGATCAGACAGCTAGAGTTTCTATGGGAACCAGCAATGCGGTCTCTTCATTGGCCGGTAGACTGGAGGGTGTGTTTAGTAATCTGAGCTGAGAAGAACGGAGCATGCTCATAAGTCAACAGCCAAAGCAAATTCCTTAGGGAGGGGGGTAGAGTGGATTAGAGGAGTAGAAGGAATTCTAAGTAATTAAGGGGATGCTGCAGCCTTACCTTTAAACTTTTAACAACCAGAGTGGCAATTATCTAAAAATTTCAAAGAGGCTGTTCACTGATTACATTTTTTTTTTACATGTCCTTTAACAGCCCATCTTTTTCTTTTTAGGAACACATTTCTCCCAGAATGGCCTCCAGCTCCTGGGGAGACTGTCGCTGCTCACGGAACAAGATCTCTGGAGCGTTAACGGCCTCCCCAACGAGACCAACTCCTCCGATCATCTCTCCTTACTGGCCAAGTTCAGGCTGGAGATATGACCTCATTTTATATTTGCTCGGCCTCTTTATTTAATTACCCTCCCCCATTCTCTTTTAGTTCTCGGGATATTTTAATTAAGCACATAAACAAAAGTCATTGTTTATGAGAAAGACACAGGTTGGTTTTTGTGATGATTTTCCGCCTTTGACATTTTATATGTGTCTCTGAATTTCATTATTCTGTGAGATTTGTAAATAGTCTCAATTCCTGTAAATATTTTATGAACAAAAGTAAAAAAAAAAAGTCATGTTTATTTGTTTTGGTAAATGCATCTCCGTATGAGAACGGTATAATGTGTGTATGTGTATATAATACACAAAAGCTGTGAATATCTTGTAAATTATATCCTTATAAACGGTGAGTTCTGATGTCATTTCTGTCACATGACTCCCTGAAACTAGTGTATTATAATAAATAAAGTACCCCCAGTTGCAATATGAGGATATTAGAAGTTACCTCGGAGTTCCATGAAACTCCTCGGTAACTTATAATATCCTTATATTTTACAAGAGGGGGTATTTTATTCACTATATAATACACAAAAGCCTTGCATATCAAGTGAATTATATCCTTCTAAACGGTGACTAGTGATGTCATCAGTTATAAACGGTGAGTAGTGATGTCATTTTTGTCGCATGACTCACTAAATCTGGTGTATTAAAATAAATAAGTACCCCATGTTAGAGTCCTGCAGCAGGTCAGGTACCCGCGGGTTACCCGCCAAAAACCTGTGTTACCCTGCAGGTTTCAGACCGAAGTTCCGGGTGCGGGTATAGAAGCGGGTTTGCGGGTCGCAGGTCGGGCCATGGGTCTTCTCAATAGCAATTTTTACTAATTGTTTTCTGATCACGCCTACTTCCGATGATGTCCCTTCCGGTTGCAATGACATCACTTCCTGATTCTTGATGGTCAGTGGGTCCGAGTTGCGGATAAGGTACTTGCGGGTCGGGTATTGGGTCCAGGCGGGTAAGTATGCGGGTCTGGGTTGCGGATTGCAGGTTGTGGGTACGGGTCACAAAAAATGGACCTGCCCAGGACTCTACCCCATGTTGCAAAATATGAGGATATTAGAAGTAACCTAGGAGTTCTATGACTTGTTTAATATGGTCATGAAACTCCTCAGTATCTCTTATTCACTTTGTTCCATTACTTCAGAATGGTTGAATGAGACTGACCACCTAAGGGGGGTGGGGAAATGATTTCATTTTAATCTCTCAGGTATGTTTGCTTAAATAAATTCTATATGTGCATGTGTTTGTACTGGACCTATTATCCAGAATGCTCAGGATCTAGGGTTTTCCCACATAATGGATCTTTCCATAATTTGGATCTTCATACCTTGTCTACTAGAAAATCATTTAAACATGAAATAAACCCAATAGGCTGGTTTTGCCTCCAATAAGGATTAATTATATCTTAGTTGGGATCAAGTACAAGCTACTGTTTTATTATTACACAGAAAAAGGAATTTTTTTTTTTTAAATTGTATTATTTGATTATAATGGAGCCTATGGGAGATAGCTGTCTTGTAATCCAAAGCTTTCTGGGTAAGGGGTTTACGGATAACTGATCCCATGGTTTCTGAGATTATATTTTGAGTTTTAGACTGCTAATATGTGTTATCCAGAATGCTCGGGACCTGGGGTTTTCTGAATAACAGATCTTTCTGTAATTTGGATCTTCATACCTTAAGTCTACTAGAAAATCATATAAACATGAAATAAAGCCAATAGGCTGGTTTTGCTTCCAATAAGGATTAATTATATTTTAGTTGGGATCAAGTACAGATTATTTGAATAAAATGGAGTCTATGGGAGACGGCCTTTCCGTCATTTTTTAACTGCCATTTTTACAGGATAAACGAAACTACAGTAACGAGAACAAAAAATGTTTATTTTAAGTAGCACAATATATCAATCTGGTAATAGTCAAAAATGACAAATTATAAACCAGAAATAGGGTAAAAAATAAAACAACTTTCAATGCAGCGTCTTAAAAGATCCAAGACAATAGAACATAATGTAGATTACCATACGTTTATACCAAATAAGAACACCCCCCCCCTTTTGTTTTCTGCGATTTGGACAAAACCCAGAACTTACCACAAATAACAAGTATTCTATGATTTGGATTCTCATTCATTATTAGCCCAACACTGTAGCTCCCCATTCATTTTTTATTATAGGTAACTGATGTCACAATTGGGCCGTTGGTTGTCGGGCGCTGGAGTTGGACATTCCCTGTGTTACATCCGTTTATATTTGAGTAGGGTCTATATTTTTTATTATAGGTAACTGATGTCACAATTGGGCCGTTGGTTGTTGGGTGCTAGAGTTGGACATTCCCTGTGTTACATCCGTTTATATTTGAGTAGGGTCTATATTTTTTATTATAGGTAACTGATGTCACAATTGAGACATTGGCTGCCAGAGGACGCAGGGGGATGTCCATAGGCAACAGCTGGAGGGCTGCAAGTGGAAATTCAGACTATTATAAGTATGAATACAGTTTGTATACCTACCTGTTTAATAATATAATTGTATCTCTCTCTGACATCATAAACGGATCATTATGAGAATATTACTGTGCAGGAATAGCAATTTAAGAATCCCCCCCCCCCCAAAAAAAGGTCT
This sequence comes from Xenopus borealis, assembly GCA_024363595.1. Classification (NCBI taxonomy): domain Eukaryota; kingdom Metazoa; phylum Chordata; class Amphibia; order Anura; family Pipidae; genus Xenopus; species Xenopus borealis. The sequence continues at coordinate 12,879,379 of CM044439.1, read as the reverse complement.
CTATGGCAACCGACAAACCTCAATATGTATAGTTTCACTGATCCGCAGCTGCTGTTAGAGGTTGTTCACCTTTGAGTTAATTGTCCGTACGATGTACAGAGTGATATTGGGTTTCATTTATTATTATTTGTAGATACAAGACTGGAATATGAATGGGAGAGGCCTGAATCATAAGACGAGTAAACAAAAGTAGCAATAAATGTGTAGCCTCACAGAGCCCCCCCCCCCCATTTGAAAGCTGGATAGAGTCAGAAGAAGAAGGCAAATAATTCAATAAAAACTATAGAACATAAATAATAAAGACCAGTTGAAAAGTTGCTAAGAACTGGCCATTCTGTAATATACTAAACGTTGACTTAAGGGTGAAGGATCCCTTTCAGTTGCCTATTGTGCGTGACTAATAAACAATGAATTCAGACACATGGGGGCACAACACACTGGATTCTAAGCAGCCATGTTGTATAAATGTAAAATACTCTCATTCAGACTCCAAATCAGTGAGGGCACTCGCACAGTCACTCTGCATGAAGGACATGAAGCTGATCTTGTGGATCTTGACCCTCCTGGCATGGAGGGAGTTAAATAGCCAATTATCATTAATGGAACTGTCCCCGGGGGAGGGGGATACAGATACAAACAGAACATCTATTATGGAGTATATGTCAGATCTTTCCCCATTCTGTGTGTGTGTGGGGTGTATAGTTGGCTGCATATTGAGCTGTATAGTGGGCTGTACACTGGGGTGTATATTGGGCTGTACAGTGGGATGTATAGTGGGGGGAATAGTTGCATGTATAGTGGGGTGTATATTGGGCTTCACAGTTGCATGTCTAGTGGGGTGTATATTGGGCTGTATAGTGGGGTAATGGGCCGTATAGTGGGGTGTATATTGGGCTTCACAGTTGCATGTCTAGTGAGGTGTATATTGGGCCATACAGTGGGGTGTATAGTGGGGTGTATATTGGGCCATACAGTGGGGTGTACAGTTGGGTGTATATTGGGCCATACAGTGGGGTGTACAGTTGGGTGTATAGTGGGATGTACAGTGGGGTGTACAGTTGGGTGTATAGTGGGCTGTATAGGTGGATGTATAGTGGGGTGTATAGTGGGCTGTATAGGTGGATGTATAGTGGGGTGTACAGTTGGGTGTATATTGGGCTGTACAGTGGGTGTATAGTGGGATGTATAGTAGGGTGTATAGGGATCTATTGCATCTACCCAGAGCCCCATGTTGCATAGCTTAGGTCTCCTTTTCCAATCAGCTTCTTCACAAGCCCAAACCTCAGGCTAGTGAGGATCATTGTGCACAAAGAACACTGTTCCATCCAAGTCCAACACAATTCTGCAGCCATTGGGTTGTACACCCCTCCCTACATCATGCACCCAGATATACCCAGCTCTATTATACCACTGGGGAAGACGTGTTGGTTAAAAAAAATGGCTGAACTGGACAACAGGTTTATTAAGACTATTAGATATGTGCCCGACTTAAAGCAGGAACAGCATGTTCCCCATATAAACTGTAATTGCCGACTGACGGTCCCTTAGAATATCCATGTCTCTGGATCCAGGCGTCTCTGTAGGAATAACAAAGTTCAATTCCCATTTTTCCCCACCAGGGGGCTCACTGACTCTTCCCTTATTCCTTTGGCCTGGAACAAAGCCAGGAGGGAGATGCTGTGACATTTAACTCCTTCAGACACACGGACGCTAGGGGGGAAGGACGGAGGGACACAGAATTCTTCTCGACATCAAGCTCAGTATTAAAAAGTGTAAAAAGTCCTCAGCGAGAGCATAAATAAAAATCCGGTAATAATAATAAATAGTCACAAATCCTTACAAAAGAATAGGTGGGGGTAAAGTGCAATCAGCCCCAGGGCTATTAAATCCGGATCTGATAGCCGACGTCCTTCAAGGTGCTCAGTTCCGCTGGTTTCTTGTCCATCGGGGCCGGCCTGGCAAAGACAAGCGAATAGGGGTCATTCACACAAATCACAAAATTGTTTCTAAAATCCTAATGTCTCCGTTGTACCCTAACCTTTAGTTTGTGCACTCTAATCCTACTGTACTCTGTAATCCCTTGTTCATTATCCACCATTTATTCCATTTGTTATAACCAAGGAAAAGCAATATATAAATCAATTGTGACGATGACTTGCACATAAATATAATGAATATAACTTAAAGGGATACGGTCATCGGAAAAAAAATTTTCTTCAAAACACGTCAGTTAATAGTGCCTCTCCAGTAGACTTCTGCACTGAAATCCATTTCTCAAAAGAGCAA
>CM044439.1:12789474-12810648 GCA_024363595.1 Xenopus borealis | reverse complement strand
ATATATATATATATATATATATATGTGTGTGTGTATTTATATATATGTGTGTGTGTGTGTGTGTTGTATTTTGTGTGTAATAGGTGTGAGTATATGTGTCTATATATATATATGTGTGTGTATTGGTTTATAGTGTGGTCGTGCATCACGTGAGTGTCTCCCCTGTGTCTGTGCAGTTACATCTCTATCCCCCCCCCAGTCCTCCCATGTGACACTGCGCTACAGTCAAGCGGTTCCACTACGTCCCTAAGTCCAAGCACCGCAGCCGTGCCCTGTCAGATACTGATGTTCTCCCCGACCTCTCCCCAGCCCTCCCGCAGCTTCTCTTCCCTGACCCCAGATTTACCTTCAGTGACTGCAGCGCAGACTCCCCGGTCCACACATCCCGCAGCTCTGGCTGCTCCACTGTCGCCCGGTAGCCAGCAACGCTCTAATGCTCTGCCATTGGACTGCACAACAAAGAGGGGTGGGGGCAGCGCACTGGGATTGGCTGCCCATCTCCCTGTGTGGGTGGGGCTTGTACAGGCAATAAATAAAGAGGCAGGATGTGTCAGGCGACAGTGTCTGTGAGGGAATGGCTGGAGTTGGTTGGGTTGTCTGTGGGGTTTTTCCGTCGAATTTCGGGGCAAAGCTGTAAATGAAACCCCTCATAGCTGCACACATAGTTCCCACATTTATCTGGTTTCTGGGATGAGAGATTTATAGTGAAACTCGATGGTGTTGTCTGTATGACACCCGCACAGTCATGTAGCTTGTACACATTCTTATAAAACATTCATGAGGCGCTTGTGGCCAATGCCAGAGGGGCTGCTGTAAGAGGCCACAGACAGTCACTATTAGTGGACTCTTTGGGCCTCTGTGGAACTGAAATGCCAGGGACTATTAAGATTCTCAGTCCAGAGTTGGTGACTGATGCTCTTGTGTATAGTGTGTGTGTGTATGTGTGTGTGTAAATATATGTGTGTGTGTGTATATATGTGTGTGTGTGTATATATGTGTGTATATATATATGTGTGTGTGTGTGTGTATGTATGTGTGTGTGTGTAAATATATGTGTGTGTGTGTATATATGTGTGTATATATATATATGTGTGTGTGTGTGTGTATGTATGTGTGTGTGTAAATATATGTGTGTGTGTGTATATATGTGTGTATATATATATATATATGTGTGTGTGTATGTGTATATATGTGTGTGTGTAAATATATGTGTGTGTGTATGTGTATATATGTGTGTGTGTATATATGTGTGTATATATATATATATGTATGTGTGTGTGTGTAAATATATGTGTGTGTGTGTGTGTGTGTATATATATATATGTGTGTGTGTGTGTGTATATATGTGTGTGTGTGTAAATATATGTGTGTATGGGGAGACAGACAACTTCCTCTCTGCAGGCCTGGTGGATTTGTGGCACGGCCACATAGGCCCGGCCCTAAGGAGGCAGATTTTTAGAGGCAGCGTGCTGCCCCGCATACCTTGTTTTCACAAGTAACGAGGCTAATTTTTTGACCACGCCCATTTTTGTGGCCACATCCGCCTAATTACCATGTTCATTTTACAAAATTTGGCAGATTATGAAAGTTTGAAAATATTTCTCCTGTTACAATTACCTATTTTCTTAGCTCAAAACTGTTACAAAGTATCTTATTTGCACCTGTTAGCTGTTCTGGGCTCTCTGCCAAAAGCCAATTATGGTTAGAAACATTGTTTCTTTTTCAGGCTGTTCAGTCCCCACAGGGCCCCCTGGCAGTCTCACTGCAGCGGCACGAAATCAGTCACAGATAGGGTTGCCACCCGACCAGTATTTTACTGTATGGTAAAACACCTGCCAAGGCCGGGGCCGGTATTAGAAATTTACCGGCAATGTAGGTAATTTGTAATGTCCCTAGCCCGCCCCCAATTCGGCACTTACGTTTTTTTTCAGTGTTCTGGGCATCTTGCACTGTTGCTCTGCCCCCTCCTGCGGCATATTGCGTGACTCCACCCCCTTTGAGGTCGTATCCCGCCCCATTTTCTGCCTGCCACCCCCACTGGCCGTTAATCTTTTGCTGAAGAGGTTGTAACCCTAGTCACAGACTAAGGTGGGGGAGGGCCTGGCTGCACGGCCTGCCCCCACCTAGTTCTGTTACTGTCCGTCACCTAACCCCAGTCCGCTCCTCTCTGGCCAACTCTGCGCTTTCTACTTTTTTTGCGCATGAACCCAAACACACATTCGCACATGCGAGCGCCAATTCACACATGCGCACCACAACCGCTAGGCTTGCCTAAATCTCGCCCCAGTATCTGGGTCAGTTTGGGCCATGAGAATCACATTCCCCCTATAATTTAACTGTTAGAATGATGTAGAGAGGGATATTCTGAGACCATTTGCAATTGGTTTTCATTTTTTATTATTTGTGGTTTCTGAGTTATTTAGCTTTTTATTCAGCAGCTCTCCTGTTTGCAATTTCAGCCATCTGGTTGCTAAGGTCAAAATGACCCTAGTAACCATGAATTGATTTGAATAAGAGACTGGAATAGGAATAGGAGAGGACCTGAATAGAAAGATGAGCAATACAAAAAAAACTATAACAATAAATCGGTAGCCTTACAGAGCATTCATTTTTAGATGGGGTCAGTGACCCCCCATCTGAAAGTTGGAAAGAGGCCAAATAATTCTAAAACTATAAAAAAAAAGAAAAAAATGAAGCCCTCCCCCCGCACACAGTTACACTAGAATTGTGTCCCTTAGATATTCACACCCGCACAGGGGCGCCATGTTTATCAGCCTCGGCTTCTTCCCGATCCTCTTCTTGCCATTCGTTAATTTACGGAGCTTTCCAGCTCCAACTGCGCATGTTCCATATATGGATATGGATTGGCGATTGCTCAGCGAAGAAGCTGAGGCTGATGAACATGGTGGAGGGTCTAGTTCTTCTTTAAAGAAGAATTAAACCCATTTAAAAAAAAAAACCCTACCTCTCAACCAACGTAGACCCCGTCTCTCCTCCCCCAGCCTTACTGCCCCCCCGGACAAATGCCCCTGCCTCCTTACTTACCCCTCGCTGCAGATTCCAGTGTCGGAGGTCATGGCAGCCATCTTCTTCTTCGGTAATCTCGGTGTCTTCTTCCGGCTCTTCTGCAATTCCCGTGACTTTCGGCGCATCACAGTTGTCCGGAACCGGGAAGTTGCTCCAACTGCGCATGCGCCGAAACGCTGCTCAGTTACTGAGATTTCCAAAGAAGATGAAGATGGCTGCAGTGAACTCCGACGCTGGAATCTGCAGCGAGGGGTAAGTAAAGAGGTAGCGGCATTTGCCCAGGGGGGCAGCTCAGCTGGGGGGGACGCAGGGGGGTCTACGTGGGTTGGGGGTAGGGCTTTTTTTTTTTAATGTGTTTAGTTCTCCTTTAAAGGGGTTGTTCAACTTCAAACAACTAGTTGTTTTCAGATACTGTTTTTCACCAGAAATAATTACTTTTTCCAATTACTTTCTATTTTCTAAGTGTGACTGTTTTTCTTATATTGAAATGTAAAGTGTCATTTGTCACCTTCTAAAGGTGTCCGTACATGGTGATGTTACCAAACGAGTGGATCTCTCCCTGATATGCCCACACTGAGGTGGGTGATATCGAGCTGATCCGATCGTGAGCCCTAGGGCCCAACGATCGGATCAGAATGGAGAAGGAGATATGGGTGGTCTGGCCGAAATCCGACAAGATATTTAGTCCCATCTGGCAATACATGGGCCAATAAGCTGCCAACTTGGTCTGTCGGCAGTTTTTATCAGCCCATGTATGGCCACCTTAAGCTAGCTCTGGGATCGGGGGGTCGCCGACCCTGTAAACTGTTCTAAATGGATACATTTAGTTGACCCTTTTCTTATCTTTTTCCCTGCTGAGCATTATCTCTGGGTTTCATTACAGGCAGCTGTTAGAATTGATACAATAGTTGCTAATACTCCAGATGCTGCTGAGAAATGGATCAACTAAATGTTGCAAAATTGTATCAGTTTAGAGTCTGCACCTGAATTACTGAGCTGCCAGACTCAAACACCAGAGACACCAACATTCAACTTTACACTTAGATTTTGGGGAAAAAAACAGTAATAATAATAAAAATAAAATAATGGAAAGTAATTTAAAAAAAAAGTCTATTTCTGGGGATCAATCTGAAAACAATGGAAATGAAAAAAGTTTTTGGAGGGTGACCAACCTGATGGCAGAGCAGTAGTAGTTAATATCTCCACCAGCCCCTTATGGGTCCCTGTGCTGTCAAGTGCGTCTCACCCAGTGTTTACATTGGTCGGTTTCTGCCCCTGTTGTCCATTGTTTCTCATTCTGGTGCAGCGCTGCGGAACCTCTTTGTTTGTCCTAAATAGCGAGAAGGAACAAATTGCCCTTCCCTAAATAATCACCTGACAGGGACTCACAATAGGATCTGCAAATAACCCACAATAAACAACAATAAAACTTCCTGCCATTCCCTGTTATATATAATCACTAGAGCTCCTCCGCACAAGGGGTTAATTATTGCCGGATTATATCCATTCAATAACAAATAGAACCAAGGAACCTTCACTCACATGTCCCCTGCCCAATGGGACCTTTAAAAGGGTGTTTCACCTTTAAATTAACTGTTAGTATGATGTAGCGAGTGATATTCTGAGACAATTTGCAATTGGTTTCAATATTTTATTTTATTTTTGAGTTATTTAGCTTTTTATCCAGCAGCTCTCCAGTTTGCAATTTCAGCTATCTGGTTGCTATGGTCCAAATTCCCTTAGCAACCATGCGTTGATTTGAATAACAGACTGGAATATGAATAGGAGAGACCTGAATAGAAAGAGGAGTAATAAAAATTCACTATAACAATATATGTGTAGCCTTGAAGAGCATTTGATTTTAAGGTGGGGTCAGTGACCCCTATTTGAAAGCTGGAAGGAATCAGAAAAAAGGCAAATCATTTAAAAACTATAAAAAAAGAGACCAATTGGAAAGTTGCTTAGAATAAGCCATTCTATAACATACTGAAAGTTAAAGGACCAGTAACATCATTTTTTGTTTTTTAAAAAATCCGTCTGCCCGTAACAGAAAAAAAACCCAATACACATTTCAGTCTAAATTCGCATAGTCTTTATTAAGAAAGAATTTACCGATACTCCGCTTCCGCTCCTCTTCAGAAAAGGCGATCCGGAGACAGGACACAATGTGTATTGTCTGACATCATTTGTAATTCAAGATTGTTAGATTGTAATTATGTCCCCTCAATGTCACACCTTAAATCTACTAGAAAATCATGTAAACATGAAATAAAGCCAATAGGCTGGTTTTGCCTCCAATAAGGATTAAAGGACAAGGAAAGTGTAAAATAGAATAAGGCTAGAAATGGTGTATTTTGTATACTAAACATAAACATGAACTTACTGCACCACAAGCCTAATCAAACAAATGATTTATACTTTCAAAGTTGGCCACAGGGGGCTGTCATCTTGTAACTTTGTTATACATCTTTGCAAGACTAGACTACATACACATGCTCAGTGTGGTCTGTGCTGCTTAGGGATCGTCATAAATGATCAAAAAACAAAGCTGTTTGAGTTCTGCATGGCTGGCAAGTAAGGCAGGGGCTCCCCCTGCTGTTCATAAGTATGATTGTTTCCCTGCCAGAAGTTAGGGACCGTTTGACAATTCCTATCCACAGCACTAAATGAAGGGAGAATTTCACTGCATACAGTCAGGTTTCTTATAAAAATGGTACACATTTTTAAATTAAAGTATATTGGAGATAGATTTATTTTTCGTTAAAGAAAGTAAAAATGGGTTTTTATTTATTTGCCTTTCCTTGCCCTTTAATTATATCTTAGTTGGGACTGTTTTATTATTATTATTATTATTATTATAGAGAAAAAGAAAATCACAAGATAGCTCATTGACACTGCTGGTACAGACAGATTTCTTCCCAAAAACACAATGTGGCCGCTGATATCACCTGTAACCCTGCAGTCTGTTACCATTTAAGGCAATGGGGGTTGGCACGGGTGATAATCGGCAAAAAGAAGCAGCTGAGGGACAAGGGGCAGCAGTAACGGGGGCACAGAGGTTTGTATATTAGTCGCACAGATCATGTACAGATGCTGCTCACTGTCAACTAATCTCTGCTCATGTGAGAGAATCCACTGTCTCAGGCTGGGGACAAATGCCAGGGTCTCTTCCATTCTACCCAATGGCTCCCCCTAGTGTCCATTAGTGTGCTAGTCTGATTAATAGGATGGCCTGTTCTAAGCAACTTCTCAATTGGTCTTCGTTCTTTCTTTTTTATCCTTTTTTTTTTTGCCTCATTCTGACTCTTTCCAACTTTCGAATTGGGGTCACTGACCCCATCTAAAAATAAATGCTCTGTACGGCTACAAATGTATTGTTATTGGTACTTTTTATTACTCATCTTTCTATTCAGGCCTCTCCTATTCATATTCCAGTCTCTGATTCAAATCAATGCATGGTTGCTAGCGTAGCCTGAACCCTAACAACCAGACTGTTGAAACTGCAAACTCAAAAACCACAAAGAATATCTGGCTGATATGGGATGACTTTGACGTAGTTGGCCAGCTTAAATATATTGCAATATATGGACAAACAATCCCTGTTTTGTTTAAAGGGTAAGGCATTTCATAGTAGCTGTATGCACAGAATGTCTCAATGTCTTAAATATATTGATAATGGGTTGAGTGCAGAGGATCTTGTATTTGTCTATATGTATTGTGTGGTCACAGCCTCATTGCACCCCCACCCAGTGCCCGGCCAACCTGGCCTTAATCAGCCTGGTCAATAGTAGCGCCCAACAATGTGCAAAAAGACGCAAACATGCATGCACGCTCGCGTGTTTTCGCGTATAGATATAAGGTAAAGGTATAAATAGGAAGGAACTGCGCACCCCGGCAACAACGGCGACCAGGGACTGAACTAGGGAGTAGGAGAGGCAGAGAGAGAGAGGTTACCTACCTGATCCCCTCCAGTAAATACAATTTTGCCCCCCTCCACAATGCATAACCAGGGATCCCACCCTAGATCCTTACCAGCCCACCATCTCCTTGCATCTGCTGCTCTTCTAAGGGCTCTTACACACGAGTGCCTGAAGCTGCGCTCCCCTGCATTCTGGTTTTATGCGTTGAGCCGCAGGAGCAGACGCTTTATTGTACTCACACAGGCGCATGTAGGCGCCGCACGCAGGAAAAATGCAGCATGTTGCGTCTAAACCTGCGTCCAGCGCCTACGTGCGTCTGTGTGAGTACAGCCCCATTGAAAAAAACTGAAAGCGTGCGCTCCACTGCGGCTGAACGCATAAAACCGGAATGCAGGGGAGCGCAGCTTCAGACGCTCGTCTGTAAGAGCCCTAAAACTTGTAGCAAGTCCAGAACGGATCCCCTCCTGACCTAGAGGAAAAAGAAAGGAGAAATCCAGAAAACTGGATTTTGGATGGACAAGAGAATAAGGCGGGACCATGAGAATAGCGCCTGTATAAATCCACCTGTGCAGGTAAATTCATCTGATTGGTGATCACAGGCAATAGATACCCAGTATTGGGTTAGTGGTACCTGCAATCTAAGCCATGTATTAGATAAGTAGCCCTCCGAGCAGGCCCAGATTGCCAATTTGTTGTGTACTTGATATGTCAGTCCTGTTGTGACTCTGAGCCTCCAATATCTGAGATGAATGAGCCCCTGATTCATAGAGACATAGAGGTATGGGATCCCTGTACCATATTTGTACCTTCTCTCTGTGACACAAAAAAGTATTATCTTTGGGGAGAGAAAGACCATACCTGCTTATCTAAGCAGGTATGGTCTTTCTCTCCACAAAGATAATACTTTTTTCGCTTAGGATAGGACTGAGGCATGGACACTGCCTTGACGGGGCGCGTCAGCTTATGCATATTTTGTACAAACCTTGTAACTAAAAGTGTCTTTTTTGTTAGTTGCAGTTCAGTTGTGCAAATTCTCACTTAGGGGTTAAAGGTTGGAGTGCTGGGGAATTTTCTAATTTTTTATATATATATATATATATATATATATATATATATTGATATATATTGATATATAGATGATTATATGCAGAGCTAGTATTAGGGAATAGTGCCCCCTGTCTATGGGATGTAGAGGACCCCAGTGGTGAGGGATTGAGAACATAAATCAGGAATGTTCCTCCTTTGTCTCTCCCCTTGTACCCATAAGTACTGACTATAACAATCATAACAACATAGATCATTTCTTGCTAAACAAAAAGTAGTTGTATAACCTGACTGCCCCTTCCTTAACTGCTGGCGACACTCTCCTTTCCTCCAGTCACATCCCCTTCTAAGGTGTCCTGAGGTTTTAGGTCTAATTTGTCAGACTGTTCTTTGTTGATCCCATAATTAATTTAGTTGCTTCTCTGTGAATCTTTTCTATTCAACTACACAATGGGCAATGAGGTGTTAAAGATCTGGGCAGAATTAGCAGCAGTAGTTAAAGACAGGCCACATACACGCAGGGTTTATGTATAACGTATGTCTGATGTTGTCATGAGAACATTGATTGCAATAGTAGCAGTTACACTGGGTTTGTTGTTAATGGTGTTCTTTTGCTTCTACAACTTCCCATGTCCTGATGTCTGTGTGTGATACAGGGTGTTTGCTACTGCCTGCAATTCCATCTCACATCAGCAGAGGGCAGAAATGATCCATAAATAACAGGATTTCCATCTCAGAGGGAAAGACAGGAAAGTCAGGGAAGCTGAGGATCCCTCCCTGGGTCCCACATCTGGAGAGAAGGGAATATCTGTATCAGGGATGTCCCACCTGCAGAACTATAGTTATTATTGAGCTGCAAGTAGTAACAGAGCAGTCAGTTTTGGGCTGTGAGTGGGATCCTGGGAGTTGCAGCTGCCCCTTTATCTTATGATTTAGATCTGCACAGGGGACTCCTATGGACTGGCCGAATCAGACAGTAGAACTTGCCCGGAGACAGGGTGTCCCCCTTCCAGATGGGGTTGAATAGTCAACATCTATTGAATGCTGGAATGTGTAGCACAAGCACTTCTGGTTGCCAAATACTCTGGACAGGTGCCCATTGTGACATTAGTCTGACACAAGTCAAGTCCTTTCCCACCACTGGTCATTGAGAGGCCGTCATCCAACCCTAATCAGTAATGTTCTCTCATACTCACAGACCCCAACATTTGTCCAGTCTACACCCTGAAGGGACACAGCTTTGTTATAGACCAGCGGGGGATTGTGCAGCAAGAATAAGTGTCCATGTGTCTGGCCATTCCCTGCCTGCTACAAGCACCCAAAGAATTTTATAGTAAGCCCAGTTTTTGTTCATCTGTGAACCCAACATTCAGCAAAGCTTTGTCTGTGGTTATCAGTTATGTCCCATCAGTTTTGAGCCAACATCCACCCGGCCACAGTGTCTCTGTCAGCGTCTACAAGGACTGTAAATCCATTCTCTCATTTATAAATTAATTATCGTACTTCTAAATTAATTCTCTCACTTATAAATCTATTCTTTGACTTATAAATCTGTTCTCTCATTTATAAATTCATTCTCTTACTTCTAAATTAATTCTCTCACTTATAAATCTATTCTTTGATTTATAAATCTGTTCTCTCATTTATAAATTCATTCTCTTACTTCTAAATTCATTCTCTCACTTATAAAACTATTCTTTCACTTCAAAATGCATTTTTTTCTCACTTCTAAATTCATTCTATCACTTCTAAATTCATTCTCTCACTTCTAAATTCATTCTCTCACTTCTAAATTCATTCTCTCACTTATAAAACTATTCTTTCACTTCAAAATGCATTTTTTCTCACTAAATTCATTCTATCACTTCTAAATTCATTCTCTCACTTATAAATTCATTCTCTCACTTCTAAATTCATTCTCTCACTTATAAAACTATTCTTTCACTTCAAAATGCATTTGTTCTCACTTCTAAATTAATTCTATCACTTCTAAATTCATTCTCTCACTTCTAAATTCATTCTCTCACTTCTAAATTTATTCTCTCTCACTTCTAAATTCATTCTCTCACTTCTAAATTCATTCTCTCTCACTTCTAAATTCATTCTCTCTCACTTCTAAATTCATTCTCTCTCACTTCTAAATTCATTCTCTCTCACTTCTAAATTCATTCTCTCACTTCTAAATTCATTCTCTCACTTCTAAATTCATTCTCTCTCACTTCTAAATTCATTCTCTATCACGTTTAAATTCATTCTCTATTACTTCTAAATTCATTCTCTATCACGTTTAAATTTATTCTCTCTCACTTCTAAATTCATTCTCTCTCAATTTTTAATCCATCCTCACATTTATAAATTAATTATCTACTAAATCCATTCTCTCACTTATGAATTTATTCACTCAATTATAAACTCATTCTCTCACTTATAAATCCACGCTCTCACTTAGGGGCAAATTTACTATTATTCCCCATAATTAGCTTGAACAAATTCGCAATTCGATAAGCATTCGACCATCGCATGCTTATCGAATTTTTTTAGGCTATCATTTTGCTCGCAATACGATTTCTCCATGAATTTGTACAATCAGATACAGATCATTCGATTTCACGAAAATCGACCCCTAATAAATCAATTCTTTAACTTACTGTATAAATCCATTCTCTCACTTATAAATCCATTCTCTCACTTATAAATCCATTCACTTATGGTGTGTCCCTTGATCAAAGCAAATACTCTGTACCAACCAGTTGAAGCCTAGGGTCTACTCACATCTTTTCCCAGGTACTCAGTTGTGTTGATAAGACCTGGATTAGGCTTAAGGCTCCTCCTGCTTAGGGTTCATCACTGCCTCAGAGATGTCAAACTACCCCATATTATTAGGGTGAGAATGGTCCATGACTGGCTCATTATCTCCTTGACAATATGGACATAGCTCATACATTATAAGTCAGGGCAGCAAAGAAGCAGCCGTGTGGACCATAGGTCTCTGGGATAAATAACTACTTTACTTGAGAGAATGGGCACAGGCAAAATGAAAGTTTTAAACCTCTATCCATGCCTGTTGGAGGACGACCACCAGAAGGGGACAGACAGATGTTTGTCCTGGTCCTAGTGAAGGCTGAACCACCAACAGGAGAGGTCTTGTCCTGGTCATAGTGAGGGCTGGACCACCAACAGGAGAGGTCTTGTCCTGGTCATAGTGAGGGCTGGACCACCAACAGGAGAGGTCTTGTCCTGGTCCTAGTGAGGGCTGGACCACCAACAGGAGAGGTCTTGCCCTGGTCCCAGTGAGGGTCAAGCTGCAGGGCCAATATCAGGAGGGAACACAGGCAAGTTCCTATCCAGGTCACAGTGAGGGGTGAACCACCAAGTCACACATGCTTTATATTAGGGATGTGCAGCCAACCACTACAACTCCAAGCTCTCTGCTCACCCTTTAGCTGAACCAAATTGCTAATAAAAACGCAGGCTGTAATCCCTACTCTATATACCACATTATTCATTGTTACCCATGAAGAGTTCATTATCAGCCTGAGGAGTGTAGACTAGAATAGATCAATGTAGCGCCATCTACTGACTGAGGGTGATAATACTGTATGTGTTCTCCTGCATGATTGGAACATTGTACAGGCATGGGACCCCTTATCCAGAATGCTCGGGACCTGAGGTTTTCTGAATAAGGGATCTTCCTTAATTTGGATCTTCATACCTGAAGTCTACTAGAAAATCATGTAAACATGAAATAAATCCAATAGGCTGGTTTTGCTTCCAATAAGGATTAATTATATCTTAGTTGGGATCAAGTACAAGCTACTGTTTTATTATTACAGAATAAAAGGAAATAATTTTTTAAAAAATTTGGATCATTTGGGTTAAATAAAGTCTATGGGAGAAGGCCATTCCATAATTCAGTGCTTTCTGGATAACAGGTTCCCGGACAACAGATCCCATACCTGTACAGCAGAAATTCCCATACCATGCAGCTGCCCCTCATTGTTAACCATGAAATGATTTGATGAACTAAAGGCAACGTTTAGGGATGGCGCGAACTGTTCGCGCGAACATCGGGTGTTCGCGCACGCCGGAAGTTCGCGAACGTCGCGCGACGTTCGCCAATTTGGGTTCGCCTTAGTTGGCGCTTTTATTTTGCCATTTCTCCCCCAGACCAGCAGATACATGGCAGCCAATCAGTAAGCTCTCCCTCCTGGACCACCCCCACACCCACTGGACCACTCCCCTTCCCTATAAAAACCGAAGCCCTGCAGTGTTTTTTCACTCTGCCTGTGTGAGCTGAAGAGTTAGTGTAGGGAGAGAGCTGCCTGTTAGTGATTTCAGGGACAGTTGATAGTAAGTTTGCTGGCTAGTAATCTACTGTTCTTCAAACAACTGCCATCTAGCTGTGTGAGCTTGTTAAATATCAATAATATTACCGTCTCCAGAAAAAGCACCTGAGTGACTTTTTTCAAGCAGCCATAATATATTTTACGTAATCCGTATCCACCGCTGTAGTAGTGTATACGTTGACCTTGTAGGCATTATTTGCCCTGTAGCCATTTTTTGCCCAGTGTGTTCTTCAAACAACTGCCATCTAGTTGTGTGAGCTTGTTCACATTCTGTCTAAATATCAATAATAATACAGTCTCCACAACCACCTGAGTGACTTTTTTCCCTTCACAGCACAAAATGCAGCGCTGTGTCAACAATGGATTTTTCAGATACATTTTTGCCCTTGATCCCCCTCTGGCATGCCACTGTCCAGGTCGTTGCACCTTTTAAACAACTTTAAAATCATTTTTCTGGCCAGAAATATCTTTTTTAGCTGTTAAAGTTCGCCTTCCCATTGAAGTCTATGGGGTTCGCGAACCGTTCGCAAATTTCCGGAAGTTCGCGAACATGTTCGCAAACTTTTTTTCGGTGGTTCGCGCCATCCCTAGCAACGTTGTGTTTATGGTACGTTTGTCAGATGGATTTGTTCATTATTAACTGGACTATTGTGACTTTGTGCTTGTGAGGCACTTATAGAATAAGAATGTGTTCCAAAGGGCAGCCATATGCTCGCAATGAGATAAAACTCAATGTAAAGTCCGTCCTGTCTCAGCAGTCACACTTTTATTATGTTCCCTTTCCTCCAGCAACTGCGTATAATCAAACAGATCAGCGGCACCAGAAACGGCTACAACTAAACTTGTTTGGGTTCAACTATTTCAGCTTCATTACCTTCCTGACATTTGATATTCTGCCTGTTGTTTTGTCAAAATCACAAAGGCAAAAACAGAAAAATAAGGAACCGATTGTCTCACTGGAAAAGATTAATCAGATTTTTTTTTTATTTGTAAGGGTTGGGGCAGGCGGGCAGATTCGGGGAGTTTTAGTCGCCTGGCGACTAATCGCCTTTTCTGTAGGGCGACAAGCTTCCAGAAGAATCGCCTGCGCTAATGCACTCGCAGCGATTCGATTTCTGTAGTCGAAGGAAAATTGAAAGGAAATCGAAGCCCCGTGAGTGCATTACTGCGGGCGATTCTTCATTCAAGCAGACGGAAGGCAGGAAGAAGGAATTTCAGGGAGATTGTCGCCCTGCGGAAGAGGCGATTAGTCGCCAAGACGAATAAAGGTGGCCATACACGGCTGATAAAAGCTGCTGACAGACCCAGTAGGCGGCTTATTGGCCGGTGTATGGGGCCCTCCGACAGGCTGCTCCAATCGATATCTGGCCGAAAGTCTGCCAGATATCAAGGCGACAGCCTTGACAAAGCAGACATTGTGAAACGCGCGTCGGCGTTTTGTTTTTTAACAATTTTAATTGCAGATCCTTTACCTTAAAGGGCAAGGAAAGGCAAAGAAATAAAATTCCATTTTTACTTTCTTTAATGAAAAAGAAATCTATCTCCAATATACTTTAATTAGAAAATGTGTACCGTTTTTATAAGAAACCTGACTGTATGCAGTGAAATGCTCCCTTCATTTACTGCTGTGGATAGGAATTGTCAGACGGGCCCTATCTTCTGGCAGGGAAACAATCACTTATGAACAGCAGGGGGAGCCCCTGTCTTACTTACCAGCCATGCAGAACTCAAGCAGCTTTGTTTTTTGATCATTTATGACGATCCCTAAGAAGCCCAGATCACACTGAGCATGTGTATGTAGTCTAGTCTTGCAAAGATGTATAACAAAGTTACAAGATGACAGCCCCCTGTGGCCAACTTTGAAAGCATAAATCATTTGTTTGATTAGGCTTGTGGTGCAGTAAGTTCATGTTTATGTTTAGTATACAAAATACAACATTTCTACCCTTATTCTATTTTACACTTTCCTTCCCCTTTAACTGAATCACGGAATTAATATTAGTGGGGAGGTGGGAACTGCCCAGATCACTACCTTATTCTTCTCTTTAACTACCTGCCCAGAGTCCGTGGATTTGTGGTTTTGCAGGGTAGAATAGCCTCCTACAGAGTTAGGGTTTAGGTAAATACTGAGACCACAGTCCCGGGTGCTCTGACTTCTCCAATCTTTGTGGTGTCCCAGGTCAGAAAAGAATCAGGCAGAAGAAATTGGAACTCCACCTCTTTCTTTTCCATTTTCCTTTTATGAACTGAAGCATTTATTTATCTTATCCTATTTATTGGTCAATTATTTATCGGACTTTAATCAACTTGCACCATTAGCACTTTATTTGTGAGGGTTCAATTAAGACAATTACATTATATCAGATACTGGTTTGAATTGATTGGAACCTAATCATTAATTTTGTCCTTTTAAATTGAATGAATTTATTTATGAATTAATAATTATAATCATAAATGATCATGGATTATTGATAGCACTGCACTTTATAAATTAATGAATTTAGTATTGGGTAATCTGGGCTCCCTGCCAAAAGCCAATTAAGTTAGAAACATTGTTTCTTTTCCTGGCTGTTCAGTGCAGAGGAAAAACTGAACTTTCCAGTAGAAACGCGGGACTGCGGGTTCAGCCGTCAAAAGAGGGACTGTCCCTCTCAAAACAGGACAGTTGGGAGGTATGATGTAATGTATCCAAGTCTACAGTAAGGGGCTGATTTATCAAGGGTCGAATTTCGAAGTGGAAAATACTTAGGAATCCAGCCATCGAATTTAAATACTTCGACTTTGCATATTGAAGTCGAAGTTTTTTTCGAACGATTGTAATTTACGATCGAACAATTTTTTGAAAAATGCTCTAGAAGGTCCCCATAGGGTAACACAGCACTTCGGCGGGTTTCATTTGGCAAACTATTGTAGTCGAAGTTTTTTTTAAAGAGACAGTACTCAGATTATCGAATATTCGAACGTTTTAACTATGAATCGAAGTCGAAGTAGCCTATTCGACGGTCGACGTATCCAAAAAATGACTTTGAATTTTTTAACTTCGAAAATTCCCTTGAATTTCACTTCGACCCTTGATAACTCAGCCCCTAAGTGTAGGTTTCCTTGTGACCCCACCCACCATAAAGGGGTCCCTGTGAGGCTGAGTTTCATGAGTATTAATAGGAAACATCACAGCCCAGATATGAAGGCAAAATGTTTTGTTTTTTATTGATGGTGAGAATAACAGTAACAGTGATGAAATGTTCCATTGGTCCCAGTCATGAGAATGGTGAAGGCTACAGAGCAGGACAGATACAGAACATTATACAGTATATACACACCCATCCTTCCTGAACAGCATTAACTATATATATATATATACACAATTATATAGAGGATTCCAGCAAACACAAATGCAGTCAGTATAAAATACATTAGGATAGAGGAATATACTGCTTGGGATGTTCCGCGTCCGTTTAGCTACAGACTTGAGCTTCGCTAGAGACATAGTACAGGTCTATAGGGAGGGAGTTCTCTAGACTCCAGTTTTGTTTAAAGGAAGAGTAAACCTTGAAACAGAATAATAATATACAAGATTGCAGAATTGCTTTGTCTGGCTGGGAGGGTTTCTACTGTACTGTATATTCCAGTGTGATTGCCAATGCATTCTGAGAAGCACTTTGGTTCTCCAATTGTATTTAATATTGTACCTACCTCTACACCTCTTACTGTATATTACTGTAAATTCTTCCTTTGATTAGGGTGATATCTACTCTATTTACCTATCTAGCATTGCTACAGAACTGTTTGCTTTCTATTTCACACAAGACCCTTGCTTGCAGAGCTTACACTCTATTTGCAGCAGAGGCCTGTACATTAAGAATCCTCCCATGAAGAGTAAGAAGCTCTTTCTGCATTAAAACACCTCCTATGAGGAGTCGGTAGCTCTTTCTGCATTAAGACTCCTCTTATGAGGAGTCGCTAGCACTATCTGCATTAAGACTCCTCCTATGAAAAGTCGGTAGCTCTTTCTGCATTAAGACTCCTCCTATGAGTAGTCGCTATTTCTTTCTGCATTAAGACTCCTCCTATGAGGAGTCGCTAGCTCTTTTTGCATTAAGACTCCTGCTATGAAGAGTCAGAAGTTCTTTCTGCATTAAGACACCTCCTATGAGGAGTCCGTAGCCCTTTCTGCATTAAGACTCCTCCTATGAGCAGTGGGTAGCTCTTTCTGCATTAAGACTCCTCCTATGAGGAGTCGCTAGCACTATCTGCATTTAGACTCCTCCTATGAAGAGTCGGTAGCTCTTTCTGCATTAAGACTCCTCCTATGAGGGGTGGCTAGCTCCTTCTGCATTAAGACTCCTCCTATGAAGAGTCAGAAGCTCTTTCTGCATTAAGAAACCTCCTATGAGGAGTCAGTAGCTCTTTCTGCATTAAGACACCTTCCATGAGGAGTCGTTGGCTCTTTCTACATCACAAGCAGTCTTTATCATAGCTATTCAATCGGCAGCCCCATACACTCTCTTACTCAACCAGGGGCCCCTGTAGTACAGCAAATGCTTATAGGCTGCTGGAAGGACGTCCTGCTCATTTATTCTGCTGCACATCTTGCACTTGGTCAATAGAGGACCATCTCTGTGCACCCGGAGCAATTAAAGCAGGGTTGCTACAAATGTGACCCCCTGAACTGTCCTGATCTACAACTCCCACCTGACATTTCAGGGAAAGGGAAGCAGTTCCTGATTTAAAGTGATAATACCACATTTCAATGAAGTATATATAAAATAAAGCTTTTCCCTCTTCTTCCCCTTTAAACAACTAAATGGGAGACAGAGGCTACATGTAGACAAGGTATATGTTGAGAGTGAGGCCTAACCCTAAGCAAAGCCTAGCGTCAGACAGATGGAGAAGGTTGCTAGGGTTTGTGCAGGGCCCAACTGCCCATGTGTTAATGTATCCAACATCTCAAGGGGCTCCACAATAGCTGCCTTAAATGTAGGGCCCAACCAAGCAAGCGTAATATCACTTAAAAAAAAAAAGCACCTTTTGTACAAAATCTACAAGAAATGTAAAAAATATAAACTATTAAAAACAAAAAAAAACATCCGTTCACATAAATTCAATACTGTGGGGTGTGCCATTATTTCTATTTGTACAAAAACTGTCGACTAATTAAAATCCATCGCTTGGGGAGTTAAATACCAAGCGACTCCATATAAAATCCTCAATTTCCCACAATGAATGGATTTCTCTTCCTGCCGCATCCAGTATAAATATCACACGGGGAGACTGGTCTTTTTTGGGGTGGCTCAGAACCCATTTCTGCTGGCAGAGAAGCATAAGTTACTGATGCGGGAGGCACCTCCGGGTGCTGGCTCTTCTCCTGAAGACTGAACAATAACACGGAGCAGAGAGGTTCCTGTAGTTTCGACTATGAAGATTTTCATTCATCCAGGTCATGGTATCTCTAGTATAAGTAATTCTAAAACAACTGGACTTGCTGAGTAATCATTGAAGACAGTTTACTACTCATCCGAGCAGCTTCTTCAGTTCAACTGACTGGTTTGGGAAGTCCTTGGCATAGAAACTCTTCTACTAATTCAATCACAATGGCACATTGTAACTCAGAGGTTGTGATTGTTTTATAGTTACAATGATAGGAGAAACCATCCCTGAACAGAGGAGGGGGCCTTCGACACCACCGGTATGCTACATACAATGCTGTTCTAACATCTGTTCCCCGGCGGTTTCAGAACATTTCACACATCCATTCATGCAACTCTCACAAATAACACCTGTTTCTAGTAGTTGCATGATACCTTGGTAATCCGATTACAATAAAGGTGGCCATACACGGGCCGATAAAAGCTGCCGACAGACTGAGTCGGCAGATTATCGGCTCGTGTATGGGGCCCTCCGATGGGCTACTCCGATCAATATCTGGCCGAAAATCGGGCAGATGACGATCGGGCAGGATTAAAAATCCTGTCGGATCGCGGCCGCATCTGTCTGTTGATGCAGTCCCACGATCCGACTGCCCGTATGCCCTGCATTGTGATCGGATTGTCGGGCCCTAGGGCCCACGATCGGATCAGCCCGATATCACCCACCTCACTCAAGGCGTGCATATGGGGGAGAGATCTGCTCGTTTGGCGACATCACCAAACGAGCAGATCTCTCAATGTATGGCCACCTTAACCCCACAGAATCACACCTCTGTGAGTTTCAGATGCCACCTCTATGAAGAGTTACAATGTGCCGTTGTGATTGGATTAGTGGAAGAGTTCATATGGTGATGACTTCCCACACTAGTCAGTTGATCTGAAGGAGCTGCTCGGATGAGTAGTGAAACGTCTTCAATGATTACTCAGCAAGTCCAGTTGTTTTAGAATGACCTATACTGGATATTCCTGTAGTTACCATCCTGTTACACATTCATGCTATTACAATGTAAAACCGCTATTGTCATGAAAAAGGAAATAAATAAATAAATGTCAAGGGCAATCTGACATGATATTTTCTGTAAAACAAATTTGCGAGAAATCTCCCATCTGCAGCCAACAGTACGACACCACGGCGATTGTGCGTCATGTGACTTCCCTAAGAGGAACTGAATTTGTTCACTGCTTAGTCCCCTAATATCTTCCCCACAAGAAGACAAAAATAGTTAAAATCCTAGTTTACAAAAAATACAGCTGATTGCCTAGAGATCCAGTTTAACCGTTTCGCATCCCCAGTCCCTTGATTCTGTACATTTCCTCGTGCACAAACCACAAATAAATATTTCAATAAATATTCCGACACGACAACACAAAGTGCTGACTACACACATTCTCATTGGTTCTTTTATGCTCTTAACTGTTTTTTTCTGGCTAGGCCTGATCCACCCTCGGAACCATCCAATTGGTTCTGTCTGTTCTCAGAGGTGGGGGAATAGGATACAAGGGTGGATCTATCCTTCCCCTGCTGTAACAAATGCACATGGATTGGATAAACCGTAAACCACACATAAGCGATTGGTAATGTAGTAAAACTCCCAGCGACCCTTTCTAGCTTCTCAGATAGAAGACAATGCTGGGAGTCAAGGCTCTGCAGTGGCTGCAATTCTGATGCCTTTATATTTGTGTCCTCAGCTAATGGGGGTCATTTATAAACACTGGGTAAATTTGCACCTGGGCAGTAACCCATGGCAACCAATCAGAAGATTGCTTTCAGTGCTCAGCTTGCAGCTGGCTGAAAAAAGCTAATCACTGACTAGTTGCCATGGGCAACTGCCCAGTTGCATATGTGCCCAGTATTAAGAAATGAGCCCCAGTGTGTCTTGTGCCATAAGTTGCCACTGATTGTATTCTAAGTAATTTCCCTTTGCCCTGAAGCAGTAGTAGGAAATCAGTTAGGGTGATAATATCTAAAGGAATGCTCTAAAATCAGCAGACTGAAACGTACACAGTCCCACCCTACAGTGCACCCATTTCATTTCATGAGTGCGGCAACGTGTTTGTTGATGTGACCGACACTAACTTCCAGGAGATACAGCATGGACTTTAATATCCACCAGCTTTGTGCATATTCCCTTTTCTCAGCCAAGATACTAAATAAAAGCATCTTAACCGTCACTGAAATGTATAAGTTACGGGCAAGTGGGAGACTCATAACCCACCTGGGAGCCACAGGGGCCACCTGCCCGTGTACTAATATAATAAATAATATTTTTTTATGTTACCCCCTTCCTCCCGTTTCTTCATTTCCAATATTAGCCTGGGGCATCACTGTCTGATCTAGAAATAGCCTTTGGAAAACCTCTGTGACACAGATAAAAAATAATATAATTACTAAAATAATAATAAAAAAGGGAGAGGGGTTTAAAGGGCAGATAAAGAATCCACGTAAATGGCTTTATCTGCCAAAAGTCCTTCTATGATTAAACCCAGTCTATATTTCCCTGCAGGAGAGCCGGACTGTTTCTGGCACGTCCCTTGTATCATTTGCACTGTATAACCCTCATGTGATATAATGAGCAGCAATACAGTGTATATATATATATATATATATATACACACCAGTGACTACATCTCATCACTACAGTATATGCCTCTCCGCAGGGACTGTTGTCATCAGACGGCAGAGGAGGACTGGGTGCTTGAAATGATGAAGGCTTCTTCCTGCACGGGGACCTGCAAACACAAACAGAATGCTAGTAAGGAGCCGTGGCATACAATTCATGGACATTATTTCTTTTATTAAACCATGGAACACTGGACCCCACACTGAGGGGCTTAACTCTTTCCGGGTGCCCAAGTCTTGGCTGGGGGGGGGGCTGAGCCTGAAAGCTGGTTAGGTTTATGGCACACGTGCATCTTCCCCACTGACAAAGAAAATGCAAATCTGCCACGACCCAGAACAACAACAAGAATGGCATCCACATCACTGCATACATGGACTAGATTAGGGCTCTAAAATACTAATATTTTTTATTATTTATCAGCCAAAATCTGACCAGTGTGTGACTGGACAGATAGATACCATTACTTGCATGGGGCCATTTGGAGTAGATTGTTGTATTCTCTAATTTTCTGTCCAAGATTCCTACTAAACCCTTGACCTTCTCTTCCTCCCTCCACTGCTCTCTTTACTGCCCCACCCTCTCCAAGCTCCCTGTCCGCAGTATTTATTCTTTTTAGAAGTCTCCCTTCTGCTGACCTGCTATAAATTTGCAGAGTTGCTCAGCGGAGTTCAAAGGCACCATCTTCCGAATATGTCCTCTACTGACAGTTGCGTCCTCATCCTCGACTGATAGTTGCGTCCTCATCCTCGACTGACAGTTGCGTCCTCATCCTCGACTGACAGTTGCGTCC
>CM044439.1:12760925-12772847 GCA_024363595.1 Xenopus borealis | reverse complement strand
GATAAGTACTACTATAGTTTATATAAACAAGCTGATGTGTAGTCATGGGGCAGCCATTCAAAGATGAAAAGGCTCAGTTTACACAGCAGATAGTTGTTCTAAGCTCTGTAGAACATAATGGTGTTCTCTGTTATCCACTATTTAACCTGTACTGTATAGCCTTTTATGAATTTCTACCATTGTACACAGCAGCTTGTTTATATGAACTATAGTAGTGTTTCTGAAGCAAACAGGTTAGTTTTACCAGTGCAGGGCAACACTACAAGCTATTGTCATTACTTTTAAATACTTTAATTTGTTGGTGCTACTGTTCCTTTAACACCTTTACAGGTCCTGAATGAGTGTCTGTACTGGGATTTCTTATACAACGTCCTCACCAACATTTTTCTACTTTTAATTGAAACCGCTGCTGTGTGTAGAATAGTATGATGGGAAGGGACATCCTACAAGGACGTGTGGACTTTCCCCCTTTTTATACTAAATAATGTACTTGCAGGAAACATTGTGACTCAATGTGCAAATGTTGTCTATAAAGAGTATTCAGGCTAAATCTGTGCTGTGCACTTCCAAGCACAGCCAGCATGAAGCAGATGCAGTTCAAAGGGGTCAGCTCTACCCCCACCCAGAGTCACTCACCCACCCCAGGACTGTTTCATTACAAGCCAATTAACATTAAAGGGATACAATAATCCCCAAACTGCCTTTTTTATTTATTATTATATTATTATGTCCATAATTTACCCAACACAATACTCCTGCACATAGCGAATATATTCAATTACTCATTGTTAATAATTAACCCTGTTAAAGGAGAAGTCAACCCAATTGGCGCTAAAATCACTCCCCCCTCTCTCCTCCTCCCTGGCCTACCTCCCCCACATTGTGCCAAAACATATTTATATATATATATATATATATATGTGCCCTGCTGACGTGTGCACAGCTAATCATGCAATCTTGTTCTTGCCCTACTGACATTATGTCTCAACTAGGGATGCACCGAATCCACTGTTTTGGATTCGGCCGAACCCCCCCAATCCTTCCCGAAAGATTCAGCGGAATACCGAACTGAATCCGAAGGGAAAAAAAATTTTACTTCCTTGTTTTGTGCCAAAAAGTCAGGTGATTGCCCTCCTTCGCAATAATTTGCATATGCAAATTAGGATTAGATTCGGCTAGGCAGAAGGATTCAGCCGAATCTGAATCCTGCTGAAAAAGGCCAAATCCCGAACCGAATCCTGGATTCGGTGCATCCCTAGTCTCAACATCAACAAAGGTTTTAATTGCTCTGAAATAACTTTGAAGGGGAACTCTGCATCACTTGAAATCCTGGCAGGCCAGGAGGGACTAATACAGTGGTTCTCAACCTGGGGTCACAGGAGTCACTTAAGGGGTTCCAGGAGCAGGTTCATCTCTCTCCCCACTAGCCCTGGGCCAAGGTTGTAGCTCTTCGGGTGTTGGTGCTGGGAGTTGTAGTTCAGTGACCTGTGCAGGGAAGCCAGTTGCACTACAACTTTCTATATCCCCTTAGCAGGGACTGCCATACAGCTCTCCCTGCCCATTTAAAGCGGACAGTCATATTTGTAAAATTAACATGGTAGTTGGGGGTGTGGCCAAAATATTTTGCCGCACTATGCATGGAAAACCTTTATGCAGACACACCATCTCCTGTACTTTCCCAACAATCCACTCTGGGCTGGCAATGAAAATATTTTAATATTTTATGGTTGGGGGTCACCACAAAATGAGGAACTGTATTAAAGGGTCACACTACTGGGAAGGTTGAGAACCACTGGACTATACGCTAATGTTACAAATTGTAACAACTTCTCCACAGCTTACAGACAGCATGAAGGAACTACATAACCCACAATGCATTGCACTGTGATGTTCCTTTCCTTACTGAAATCACATGTGCAGGGAATTGTGGAGGATGCAGGCTGAGGACAGCTGGCTGCTGATACAAAGTAACAGTAGTCAGCCAGCTCAGCAAAGTAGTCAGACGGATCAGCAGGAGAGCAGGGGGCTGGGCTTAGGGAACTGTCAGAAACCATTAAAAATCAAGAAAAGTCTGCATATTTTTGCATTGACGCTGCTTCACATTATGTTTACTTTTCACAAAGCTTATGTTTTTGTGGAGTTCCACAAATTTCCTGCAATACTAACCATTAAAGTGATTTTGATGCAATAGCAGACCTCTCAATTCATTCAATGCACACAGCTCAATACAGATAATGCTTTGTATCGTTCTGACTTGGTCTATGGCAGGGGTGTCCAAACTTGGCCCTCCAGATGTTAAGGAACTACAAGTCCCACAATGCAATGAAGGAGTCTGACAGCCACAGTCAGGCAAATGCATTGTGGGACTTGTAGTTCCTTAACAGCTGGAGGGCCAAGTTTGGACACCCCTGGTCTATGGGAACCCCACCAAGAAACCAAGGAGCAAAGAGTGAAGTTAGAGATCTCCACAGTCCTCTCGAGAAATTACGCCACTCTCCATTCATTTCTATGGGATTTTTAGAGGCGTATTTATCAGAGGATGAACTTTCACTTTCACCTATCGATAATTACGCTTTTAAAAATCCCATAGAAATGAATGGAGAGTGGCGGAATTTCCGTCTAGATCTCTGACTTCACTCTTTGATACCCCTATGTGTCTGGGAATCCCTTGTGTTCATCTCTAGGTTCATGACTTTTACTCACCGCATAATGAAACGTGATCATTTGGTTGAGCAGAGTGGATACAGAATAGAAGGATCCAGTCATGATACCTGCAGAAAGAGAATGGGTTGGTGTGAGTACAGGGAACACAGCACAGGAGAAAAAGGCTCCAATCCTTCCGTTGGCTTTATGCAGAGTTTTGTAGCATGGCTGGTGATTGACATCTGCAGTCTGTATCTGGATTCCAGTGAGCATACTCCTGATTGGCCGACACCAATGGGAGCCTAAACCAGACGTGATGCAATCAATGATGAAAGGCACCAAGCCTGGCTGCAAGCTCTGCCCTACACTGCTCTGCTCTGCTAGACACCCTAGAACAGTGATTTTCAACCTTGTGCCTCCAGCTGTTAAGGAACTACAAGTCCCACAATGCAATGAAGGAGTCTGACAGCCACAGTCAGGCAAATGCATTGTGGGACTTGTAATTTCTTAACAGCTGGAGGCACAAGGTTGAAAATCACTGCCCTAGAAGCAATAATGCAATAAAGATCAGTTCATGGAAGATTAATTAATAGGGATCCTTACTGCAGTTTTTCTGACAAATAGAAAAGTCATTATGTTAAAGGAAAACTACAGCCTAACTAAAGAAGTAGCTAGAAATGTTGTACAGGCATGGGATCCGTTATCCGGAAACCCACTATCCGGAAAGGCCATCTCCCATAGATTCCATTATAAGCAAATAATCCAAATTTAAAAAAACGATTACCTTTTTCTGTGTATTAATAAAACAGTAGCTTGTACTTGATCCCAACTAAGATATAATTAATCCTCACTGGAAAAAGAACCAGCCTATTGGGGTTATTTAATGTTTGCATTACGGAAAGACCCGTTATCCGGAAAGCCCTAGGTCCTGAGCATTCTGGATAAAAGGTCCAATACCTGTACATGATGTTTGTGCTTGTGTACCAGCCCAAGGCAACCACAGCCCTTTAGCAGTAAAGATCTGTGTCTCCCCAGTAGATGCCCCAGTAGCTCCCCATCTTCTTTTCTACTGATTCACTGATTCACATGCTCTGTGCTGCTGTCACTTACTGAGCTTAGGGACCCACTCACAATATACACCTGATAGTGTCATAGAAATATAGTCACAATATAAGGCCGATTAGTCATTAATACACATCATTAGAAACATCACAATTTAATCATCAGCAAACCTGTAGCATCAGATTATATTACAGCCAGGGAAGCTCATTTTCTGCTGCTGCTGGATAATTAGTGACGACCCCTAAGCTTAGCTTCTCAACAGCTGCTCAGAGCCCACTGAGCATGTGAGTGTCACAGACACTTTCCAAGATGGTGACCCCCTGTGACAAGTTTCAAGTCCTGGATCATTGCTGCTATTGACAAGCTGAAACTTTAGCCTCCTGCAATAAGTTCACTATATAAAATATGACATTTTTTGCCATATTTATTGTCAGGGTTTAGTTCTCCTTTAAGGTATAGGCAGCATTACTGGTGCAAGGTGTGTTCATGGGTGTGCAAGGTGAAGGGAAGTGTTTACACAAGGTGTGGTGAGCCTGGGGCATTCTTTGCAGTTACTGACAAATCACAGACACCTGTATATGTGCGAGTGCTTCACAGTGATGGAGTATAACATAACAAAAAGAGAACTCTCCTTGTGGCATTCTCCACTGACAGAGAAGTAGCCAAACCCAATCCTACAACCTGCCTGGAAACTGCAAACCCACCAGGCCTGGGATTCAAAATAGGCACTGGCATTTCATGTACACAGAGGTCCAAACAGCCCCCTAGTAGCCCACTAAATATTGACTGTCTATGGCAACTTACAGCAGCCCCTCTGGCATTTGCCAAAACCCACAGATAGCCAGCCCAGGCCAGCAAGGAGCAGGACTAGATCAGGAGATAAACAAACCTGTAATGGAAAACAGCTTCTCCCCATTAGCTTGAAGGTAGGGACAGACAGGGAGAAGGAAATTCGGGGAGATTGTCACCTGCTAAAAACGCCAAGCGACAAAATCTCCCCGAATCTCCCTGTCTGTCCCTACCCTTAGGGGAGGATCCCTCAGACTTACCGTAACTGATGAGCAGGAGAAGAAATGGAACATTCCTGAAGAGGTTCACTATGGAAGTCTTGTAGGAATAATCTTCCGGAGCCTCGTCTTGTAGAACGGCTTGAGACTGGCTTGGAGGGATCTTTGGCTTCTCCTTGAAAACTGAAATGGATAAATAATGGATCAGGGGTTACCCAATTAAATCAAGCTCTTTGCAATTCCTGGGACATGTTCCATACGCAGCAGTTTCAGGTCAGGGACAGAACTATAACAGGGAATGACAATTACTCAAAGCCTCAAAGAAAGGCTTTACATTACAGCCATTGCTTTCATGTAACAGCAACACCAACTGCAATAAACAGTGAGGTGGAGACATATATTAATTTATCCACAAAGAACAAGCAAGAATCCTGTGTATGGTAGTGTTACATTGACTATATACGAGGCCAACAATATCCAAGTGATCCAGCTGATCCCTCCAAAGGGTCCTGGTCCAACATCAAGATCACAAGTAGAACCTGTGTAGGAGTAAAGTGTTGGTCTGGGGGAGACAGGGCCCTCTAGAAAACCCAACTCATCCCCAAGCGAAGGGCCCCCTCCAGCACATCACCCCACACCACATACCCTCCAGTGTTGACAGCTTTAGGTGCTGAATTTCACTTGTATCATCTCCCTACCCCCAAGCTCCTCTACTATCCTCTGAACTATATCGCCTGCCCATGTACCTGAACTGTGGGGCCCAACAGAACCAGACCCTGGGGCCCAACAGAACTGGACCCTGGGGCCCAACAAAACCGGACCCTGGGGCCCAAAAGAACCGGACCCTGGGGCCCAAAAGAACCGGACCCTGGGGCCCAAAAGAACCGGACCCTGGGGCCCAACAGAACCGGACCCTGGGGCCCAACAGAACCGGACCCTGGGGCCCAACAGAACCGGACCCTGGGGCCCAACAGAACCGGACCCTGGGGCCCAACAGAACCGGACCCTGGGGCCCAACAGAACCGGACCCTGGGGCCCAACAGAACCGGACCCTGGGGCCCAACAGAACCGGACCCTGGGGCCCAACAGAACCGGACCCTGGGGCCCAACAGGACCAGACCGTGGGGCCCAAAAGGACCAGAGCCCATCATGTTTTTCTACTGGTTTCCTGGCAGACTAGTCCGTCGCTGAAATAGTATCATGCACTGGCACCCTCTTGTTATTTTATATAATATGTCTCCTTTAACAATCTGAGAAGCAGTGAGAACACCATTAACTACTGATTTACAGGCCAAATCCAGCTACATCTTCAGTTACCTTCTGGTGCATATATAGGGTTAATATTGAATAAATATATATATGAATGATCCAAACAGATAAAGCTAAAACTTTCTTCTTCTTCTTTTTTTTTTTTGCATGATTTGGAAAACAATATATATTTACTGTATATGCAATGGAGCAAGTTACGATCATCCACTGTAAAAACATCCAATCAAAACAGCAAGTGTCTACCTATAGCTACTGAAGTACAGGAAAAGAGAGAGAGAGACTGAATAGAAAAATGAGTAATAAAAAGTAGCAATAACAATACATTTGTACCCTTACAGGGCATTTGTTTTTTTTAGATGGGGTCGGTGACCCCCACTTGAAAGCTATAAAGAGTCAAAAATGTTTTGTGTTATTTTGCTTTTTATTCAGCACCTATCTGGTTTGTAATTTGGTTGCTATGGTCCAAATTACCTGAGCAACCATGCACAGATTTGAATAAGAGACTGGAATATGAAGAAGAGAGGTTCTGTATAGAAAGAGGAGTAATAAAAAGTAGCAGTAACACTACATTTCTAGCCTTACTGAGCATTTGTTTAAAGGAGAAGGGAAGTCTGTTCATACTTGGGGATTAGCGAGCACCATGGAGAGATCTTCTTCCATCTCTTCTTTCTGCAAATTTCCCGGGGGAAAAGCACGTGCAGTAGTACAAAATAGTTTTTAGTTCATCTTTCCGTTCTACTGCGTATGCGCAGCCATGCGAAGATAGAGGAAGCCGGAAGAGATTCTCTCCATGGTGCTCACTGGTATAACCCTGGGCCAGCGCAGATTTCTGCTGATAGGAGCAATGACCCGGGGTTTCAGGTAAGCCAATACAGACTGCTAACAGACTTTGCTTCTCCTTTAAAGAGGAAGTCAACCCCCCCCAGGCGCTAATCCCCCCCCGGTGCTGGGGGGTTGAATTCCCCTCTAAGAAGCGGTCAGTGAAAGGTGGAATGAGTCCGCAGAAGGCAAATAATTAAAATAAATTAAATATCTAAAAAAAAAAAATGCAGATTAATTGAAAAGTTGCTTGGCCTTTCTGTAACATACTAATATTTAACTTCAAGGGGAACCAACCCTTTAAAAGGTTTCCTATCAGCGACCTGCTGGTTACTTGGAGCAGTATATTGAATCAATCTGTGCTGAAGTTCACAGCAAGAATATCCTTGTATCACAGAATGACTCTCTTCCTACTTGTTGCCAATAGCCCGCAGTGTAATCAGCTGTAATAGCCAATACACATCACACCCCGCAGTCCCTTGTGTTTACACTGGATGTGTAACAGATACACTTGCTCAACACTTGCCGTATGGAACTATCCAGCTATTCTTCATGGAAGATTATCCTCGCCCCCCTCCTGTCCCGAAATCCACTTAGACCAGACCAGGAAGGGTAATCCTCGGAGAGATGAATGAGCAGGTTTCTAACTGACGGATTAGTACTTACAATACTGACTAATCTGACTATCTGGCTAAAGGATTGTATATGGAACGTATAGGATTGTATAGGGAATACTACACAAGGTTGTTTTATCTGCCCTTAACTTTCTGGACATCATAATGGTTTTCAAATTGCTTCTATTGGCCAAATAAACCTGGGACTTCCAGATGTGGGCTCTGCAGTGGGGCGAATTACTGGTGCCTGGACTCCATGCCAACATTCAGCCATTAGTAGGCTTGTTAAAGGGGTTGTTCACCTTTAAATTAACATTTAGTATAATGTAGAGAGGGATATTCTGAGACAATTTGCAATTGGTTTTCATTTTTTATTATTTGTTATACATATGAATATATAAGACTGGAATATGAATAGGAGAGGGTCTGAATTAGGGATACGCTGAATCCAGGATTCGGGCAGGATTTGGCCTTTTTCAGCAGGATTTGTAATCGGCCGAATCCTTCTGTCTGGCCAAACTGAATCCGATCCAGGGAGGGAAATCACACGACTTTTTGGCACAAAACAAGGAAGTAAAAAACGTTTTCTACTTCCCTCCCATAATTTGCATAATTAGGGTTCGGATTCGGTTCGGTATTCAAAATAGTGGATTTGGTGCATCCCCAGCCTGAATATAAAGATGAGTAATAAAAGGTAACAATGACTCTGTAGCCTTAAAGGGCAATTCAACCCCGCCAGTACTAAACCCCTCCCATTCAGTAGGGGTACATTATGCATTATAATCTACAGTTAGTGTGAAATGTCGGGGGGGGGGTTTGGTCAGAGTGGTCAAAATCTAGTCGCCGGCGTCCAATTCGGAGGCTGGGGACCTCAGTTGTAAACGGAGTGTTCTGTCGTCAGAACGCGCCATTTGTAAGGATAAAATTTACAGTGTGGTCCCATCGGGAAATGACTAGACTATAGATTTTATTTATATATATATATAAACTACAGAATAGTCATTTGCCGATGGGACCAGACTGTAAATTGTATCCTTAGAAACGGTGTGTTTGGACGACAGAATGCGCCTAATCGCATACAGCAGCTCAGTGCACGGCAGTGGCGTAACTACTCGCTGGTGGGCCCTGGTGCAGGATTACCATCCGGGCCCCCCTATTGGGCTCTCCCCCATGAGTTGGAGTTCTCCTAGTCTCTCCAGTGGGCCCCGAGAGGGAGCGGGCCCTGGTGCAATTGCACCCCCTGCTCCCCTGGTAGTTACGCCACTGGTGCACTGAGCTTTTCTCCTATTAGGACTCTCAACCCTCATTGGTCCTTTAAGAATCAGTCACTGTAAATCTGCATTGGGATTGGATCACCTTTTCCCATCCCTGTGCAGCTTTACCGGGACTTATTCTTAAAGGACCACAAGTAGGAGAAAAGCTTCCATGCACTGCTGTGTCCTATTTACCTGGCAGCACACTGAAAGCAGGGGGGCCCAGCTTATCAAGTAAGTGAACACATGTTACACACAAAACCCTGGCAAGCAAATTTTAAAAAAATCTGGGGGGCATGGCCAACTGATTTTTACTTCTAGGGGGGGCCCTCATCACCAATGGTTTTTATAACGTGTGTGTGTGTGTGTGTGTGTGTGTGTGTGTGTGTGTGTGTGTGTGTGTGTGTGTGTGTGTGTGTGTGTGTGTGTGTGTGTGTGTGTGTGTGTGTGTGTGTGTGTGTGTGTGGTCAAACACTGATAAAAGACAAGTGGGTATGAGATAAGAAATGCAATTCATAATTCTTCTTGAAAACCTCTTCTGTTGCCTTCAAGGAGCACTAAACTCATTTAGCTCTACACTCTCAGACTAGAACTGCCCAAATACCCTCTCCTCTGCGCCAGTAATACACACGGGTGGTGAAATTCAAACACGAGTGAAAATAACTTGTGCAAAGAATCCCTTTGGGCAAGTCACTGCAGGTGAAGTAGAAACACATCCCAGTTCATAAGGACTAAACAGCAGTGACAGCCTAAGCACTAATACTACCCCCAGATATAATATGATTTACCCCATTTCTGTTCCACACTGGCTGTGCCAACATGCTTAACATAGCCATAAAAAGGTAGGTGTTGGCTGGCAGTTTGGTCCATTTATGTCCAAAGAGGCCTGCTCCTGTTCAGTATTCCATTATTAAAGTGTTGGGTCCCCTTTAAGTTAACATTTATTTAGGTTATAGAATTCTAAGCAACTTTTCAATTGGTCTTCATTATTTATGTTTTATAGTTTTTTTTATTGATTATCTTTTTCTTCTAACACTTTCCAGATTTCAAATGGGGGTCACTGACCCCATCTGAAAAACAACATGCTTTGTAAGGTTACAAATGTATTGTTATTGCTGCTTTTTATTACTCACGTCCTCATACCTCGTGCCTACACCATACAAAATGTTTATTTAGACTGTCGTCAATCGAGTACAATACCCCCTTGGTTTATTCCTCACCTGATCCTTACCTAATTCTACCCACCCAGACATGTTCTCATTTAGAGTACAAATGCCAGAGCCATTTCCGTGCCCAAGTATTTGCAGTGTATTTGTTTCACTAACTTATTGTACCATTTGAAAGGAACAGTTCAGTATAAAAATAAAAACTGGGTAAATAGTCTGTGCAAAATAAAGAATGTTTCTAATATAGTCAGTAAAATGTAATGTATAAAGGCTGGAGTGACTGAATGTGTAACAGAACAGAACACTACTTCCTGTTCTTCAATTCCACTGATTGGTTACCAGGCAGTAACCAATCAGTGACTTGAGGGGGGGGGGCACATGGGACATAATTGTTGCTTTTGAATTTGAGCTGAATGCTGAGGATCAATTACAAACTCACTGAACAGTTATGTCCCATGTGGCCCCCCTTATAGTCACTGACTAACTCAGAGTTAGAGAGCTGAAAAGCAGGAAGTAGTGTTCTGTTCTGTTACACATCCACTCACTCCAGCCTTTATACATTACATTTTTGGCTAAATAACTTTATTAGAAACATTTTTTATTTTGCACAGTCTATCTATTTACCCAGTTTTTATTTTTACACTGCAATGTTCCTACAGAGTAAAGCAAATATAATGTTGTGTTACCTAACACTGGTGTATTTGCTTCAGAAACACTACTATAGTAGTATTGCTGTGTAGCAATGGCAGAAATTGAAAAAAGACTCTATAGCACAGGTTAAATAGTGGATAACAGATAACACCATTATGTTCTATAGAGATTATCTGCTGTGTAACCTGAGCCTTTTTGTCCTTTGAATGGCTGCCCCCATTGCTACACAGCAGCTTATTTTTATAAGCTATAGTAGTACTTCTCTGTTATCTACTGTGTATCCTGTGCTTGAATGGCTGCCCCCATTGCTACACAGCAGCTTATTTATATAAACTATAGTAGTACTTCTCTGTTATCTACTGTGTATCCTGTGCTTGAATGGCTGCCCCCATGGCTAAACAGCAGTTTGTTTATATAAACTATAGTAGTAATGTGTTATCTACTGTGTGTCCTGTGCTTGACTGGCTGCCCCCATGGCTACACAGCAGCTTATTTATATAAGCAATAGTAGTGTTTTTGAAGCAAACACACCAGTTTTACCAGTGCATTATATTTGTATTACTTTAAAACATTTTAATTTTTTGATGTTACTGTTGCTGGCCATGGATCATGTGACAAGGTTTACTTTTTACCTTTCTCAGAATGAAGAAGTGAATGCTGAGTGGATCGGCCTAACTATTGTGATGGCAGGCATGGTTGGTTTGTAATTTACAATTTTGGCTAACTATATTATAAATTGTTTTTTATTTTGCACAGCCTATTTACCCAGTTTTTATTTAAAATGGAGATGTTCCTTTAAGACACACACCCAAATAGGTATTGTAATGGGCCAGGCTGGCCACTCACCTGCTATAGTCAATATGAAGAGCAACGTGGAGACGACGGCTGTCCCATAGAACATAATACTGATGTTGTGTCCAGTAAGTTCCACATCATTGTCGACCTTTGGGACCAACACAGGAGGTAGAAGAAATCCAATAGCGGTTCCAAGCTGTAAAATACACGTTACACAGGGTTAGCCTAGGGGGGTTAAAGAGCACGTTCCTTGTAAGATAGAATGTGAATTCAATGACGACACAATGAGACATTTTATTGCTGAAGCCGTGAGTCTATAAGAGCTGCTATGGCTGTTATATCATTATCATAAGAGTAGGTGCGTTTCAGTTGGTTTCATGGGAATATCAATAACCTTCCAGCCCACACAAGGAGGTGTCTTATATACAGGATGGAACTGCTTAGCAAAAATGGGCAGAGGAAGGGAGGATTGTGGGAGTTGCTGTCCAACAAGTGCTTGAAGGTCCTAAGAGGCCATATTCGGCATGCTGCTCTCCAGGCTTTGGCCATGGAAGTCACTGGGCATCATGGGACAATCCTGGTGCCTACATCAAGTACAGGCTGCATTATTAAAGGGGAATTCAACCCCCTGTGAGCTAAACCC
>CM044439.1:12719615-12751124 GCA_024363595.1 Xenopus borealis | reverse complement strand
GTTACACATCCACTCACTCCAGCCTTTATACATTACATTTTTGGCTAAATAACTATATTCGAAACATGTTTTATTTTGCACAGTCTATTTTCCCAGTTTTTATTTTTACATTGAACTGTTCCTTAAAGGGCACCTATTGCAAAAAAAAAAAAAAAAGTTACCCCCAACCAAAGGTTGAGCCTGCATTCCTGCTGGGGATAACAGAACTTTTTAACAAAAAAAAAAAAAAAAGCCCCCCGCCAGCGCTAGTAACAACGCCATGACAGTGGAAGCACATGCGCATTATGTGCATAACGTCAATTACATCCGCATACTGAAAAGTGGCCACAATTTCAGGCCAGCGCTGGCGGAGGCTTTTTTTTTTTTTTTAAAAGTACTGTTATCCCCAACCGGAATGCGGGATCTATCAGCCCACAGCTTTGGTTTGGGGTAACTTTTTTTTGCAATAGGTGCCCTTTAAAGAAAAAAAGTTCAAGCCTGAAATGGGCCCAGAGGGATCAGTTCTCCCCTCAACCTAAAGTGGACGTGCCCAAATGAACAAAATGGCAAGTGCAGCAGATCTATAAGGGGAAGCCCATTGCTTTGGGGGGCGGTCCATTTTGCTGTCCTTTAAATAGCTCAGGCTGCAGCATTCATAATAAATGGAAAGTGAACAACACAAAAGATAAAAAAAAAAAACGAGACCAGGAAAGTGAGATGCCTTCCAAGGGTAACAAAGCAAAACGAAGCAGCAATTGTTATGGCAGACTCTCCGAAAGCAAACAAAAGCAAACTTTCCACACAGAACGGGGGCGAATGTGAACTCTGTGCACTCTTTAGCATGCGGGTTATTAGACAAGCAGGTATCCCTCTGCATTCTTACTATTTAATCACACCCAGAAGCTTAGCACATCTCTGTTATATCCCAGTCAGTGGCTATTAGCTCACCTATAGACACTGCCAGGAGCTTGGCTTAAAGGAACTGTAACATCGAAACATAAAAGTATTTTAAAGTAATACAAATATAAAGCAGTGTTGCCCTGCACTGGTAAAACTGGTGTGTTTGCTTCAGAAACACGACTATTGTTTATATAAATAAGCTGCTGTGTAGCCATTCAAAGGAAAAAAGCTCAGGTTACACAGCACATAAGCTCTGTAGAACATAATGGTGTTATCTGTTATCCACTATTTAACCTGTGCCATTTAGCCTTTTTTCAGTTCCCGCCATTGCTACACAGCGGCTTGTTTATATGAACTATATAGGGATGCACCGAATCCAGGATTCGGTTTGGGATTTGGCCTTTTTCAGCAGGATTTGTATTTGCATAT
The DNA here is from genome assembly GCA_024363595.1 of Xenopus borealis. Classification (NCBI taxonomy): domain Eukaryota; kingdom Metazoa; phylum Chordata; class Amphibia; order Anura; family Pipidae; genus Xenopus; species Xenopus borealis. The sequence goes on along the minus strand of CM044439.1, from coordinate 12,749,816 downwards.
GCAAATTAGGGCCATGGAGGGAAATCACATGACTTTTGGCACAAAACAAGGAAGTAAAAAATTTTTCCCCTTTCCACCTCTAATTTGCATATGCAAATTAGGGTTCTGATTCAGTTCGGTATTCGGCCGAACCTTTCGGGAAGGATTTGGGGGTTCAGCCGAATCCAAAATAGTGGATTCGGTGCATCCCTAGAACTATAGTAGTGTTTCTGATGCAAACAGATCAGTTTTAACGGCGCCGAGCAACAGTACAGGATATATTCCTTACTTTTAAACGCTTTCATTTTTTGGTGTTACTGTTCCTTTAAAAGGTTACTTAGGGTGAAGCTTTGGGGCGAGTGCTCATTTGCAGAACTGTGTTTGGGGGTGCCACAGGCAGCAATATAAAGGTTAATCAATGTATAGTTCAGTGACAGCAAGAGAGCCACAGGCTGATCCATGCAGAGAATGTGATGCCCCCAGCACCGTGCATCGGCAGCCAGTCTGTAGCACAAGGCCTGGGCCAGTAAAGGAACTTGCCTGAGCACATGCAGCTGCCCCTTTGCCTTCTTCGCTCTTTCATATTAAACTCTCTGACAGCAGGAAACACAGCCCCACGTTGTGCTTAAATTGCGGCTTGTGTGATATGAAACTGAAGTCGCAGCCTCCAGCAATAATGGAGATGTTGCCAAAAGAAATAAAGAATCACTTCCTCATTGCAACACCAGGCCATGCAACCATGATTCCAGATCGGATAATTATATGGGTGCACCCTACAGCAACAGGCACCCCGTGCAGGGAGCAAGGTTTTTACAATTACTGTACCTACAGCCTGGTCTGGACTGAGAATTAAAATAGGCCCTGGCATTTGCCAGAACCCACAGATTGCCAGTCCGGGCCTGCCTTCAGCTCACCCCTTAAAGTGGTTGTTCACCTTAAATTAACTGTTAATTAACTGTTATTCAGCTTTTTATTTAGCAGCTCTCCAGTTTACTGTTTCAGCAATCTGGTTGCTAGGGTCCAAATTACCTTAGCAACCATGCATCGATTTAAATATGAACAGGAGTGGGACAGAATGGAAAGAGGAGTAATAAAGTTAGCAATAACAATACATCTGTAGCCTGACAAAGCATGCTTTGTGCAATGGGTCTGCGACCCCCTAGTTGAAAGCTGGAAAGCATCAGAAGGCAATTAATTCAAAACCTAAAAAATGAAGACCGAATGAAAAGTTGCTTATAATTTGCCATTCTATAAAACATTAATGGGGGAATGTAATAAAAGTCGGTAACGGAAAAACTAGATGTGCCTCTGCGCGAATTTGCGAACCCGGTTTAGTGAGCACTTCCGTCAGTGGAAGAAAGTTTGCGAACTGTATAGCTTGCACCAATGCGCAATCAATGCAATAAAACTTCTGACTGAAAAAGTTATGTTTGCTCCAAAGGATTACGACACCTTCAAGCACTTCTTAAGAGTTCGCAATGCAATAACGATATTACATTGCGAGACGTGGATTTTTATTCTTATTGATGCACATTCTTTTGCTCTTTGTGACTTTAATTACATTCCCCCTAAGGGTAGGATTCCACGGCTGATATTGCGCAAAAACGCAGGCATCGCGTCGGATGCGACGGAAATAACGTAACATGTTGGATGGTGTCGCAGCTTTGATCCGACGGGACACGACTGTCGGATGCAGACGCTGCAATCTGACGCACTGCGCAAAAACGCAGGCGTCACCTCGGATGCAACGGATATAAGGTAAGGCTAAGGCCAGACAGGGAGATTCGGGGGCATTTTGTCGCCTGGCGACTTCTCGCCGCAACTTGTAGCCCCCGAACCTCCCCGAATAGCCAAGTACCCAAGTGCACCGGCGTTGCTTGAAAACGCCGGCGCGTATTCACACGGAGCCTCGCCAGGCAATTTGGAGCGATTTCAAAAAGCGCGCCGCTCCGTGTTGAATACGCGCCGGCGTTTTCAAGCAACGCAGGTGCGCTTGGGTACTTGGCTATTCGGGGAGGTTCGGGGGCTACAAGTTGCGGCGAGAAGTCGCCAGGCGACAAAATGCCCCCGAATCTCCCCGTCTGGCCTAGCCCTAAGAGATGGATATGTGGGATGAAGTTGCAGCGTTGACGGACAGACGTTGCATCTGCATCAGACAGTTGTGTTGCATTGGATCAACGCTGGGAGATTGTCGTCCAGAAGAACAAGCTATTAGTCACCAGGCAACTAAATCTCCCGGAATCTGCCCGTGTATCACAAGCCTCAGTCGCTGATCAGCAGATCTCAAGACACGGTCACCAAACAGCTTGACTAAATTAAACTTCTGGTTTCTTCGTTTCAGTCGGAGATTTGTCCTGTTAAGGCTGGTTAATAAGAAATGTACAAAAAAATAGTACATAGTGATATAGATTCTCTCATAAAGCCAAAAAAATACATTTGTAGCCTTACAGAGTTAGTTTTTTAGATGGAGTCAGCGAGGCAAATAGTTGAAAAACTGTGAAAAAGAAAAACTGAAGGCCAATTGAAAAGTTGCTTAGAATGGACCATTCTACAACATGCTAAAAGTTAACTTAAAGATGAACCACCCCTTTAAATGTTATAGACTGGCCATTTCTAAGCAACTTTTCAATTGGTTTTCATTATTAATTTTTTATAGTTATTTGCCTTTTTCTTCTGACTCTTTGCAGCTTTCAAATGGGCGTCGCTGACTCCCTTCTATAAAACAAATGCTCTGTAAGGCTACACATGTATTGTTATTGTTCCTTTTTATTACTTATCTTTCTATCCAGACCCTTTCCTATTCCTATTCCAGTCTCTTATTCAAGTCAATGCAGGGTTGCTAGGGGAATTTGGGCCTTAGTTACCAGATTGCTTGAGCAGGGCCAGAACTAGGGTTAGGCAGAGTAGGCACATGCCTAGGGCGCAAAGCTTTGGGGGCGCCAGGCACATACCCTTCACTGTTGCCTACCGTTTGCTCGTGGGAAGTCCTGCGCCTGTTTGAGTGTGTGCGCATATGTATGCATATATGAGCGTCCCTGAAGCAGCCGCTCAGCGTGCGTATCTCCTGCACGCTTGGTTGAGGGGGCGTCTCGGCTGGCCATGTTGCCTGGGGCGCCCGGTCCTGCCTGCGAGTGCCTTGCTATACATGATATTCTAATGACTTTCCTGCAGTGAGCACCCAGGCTTTATCGCTAGTAAGTGAGTGCAGCTATTTTTCCTTTATATATATATATTAGATCATGGTCTACATGAAGGCTTAGTTGACCCTTGTCTTCCATGGCCCAGGATGATCCTTATTATTATTATTACTAGTAGTTGAAAATGTCACAGATCCATTGGATGAGAACTGTTGGCCAAAGTAACTACCAGGGGTGCAGGGAGTGCAGTTGCACCATCGGAGCCACTATAATGGTTATGGCAAGCAGTTATCTAGGGGGAAAATTTACAGCACACATGCCATCAACACTCCAGCATGGGATTTATAGAGGTAAGAGCCAGACAGGGGGGCCCAGTTGCCTATCCTATACCGGGGCCCACCAGGGAGCCGTTAGGCCACTGCTAGCGTTTCAGCTTACCTGGTTGCCCAGTACTGCGGTTGCGCACGCCGTGGACACCTCCTTGGGTCCAAACCACACGGAGGCCACATGAGAGGGCAACCCCAGGATAAAGACTTGCGCCACGGAGCAGACGGTCTGGGCGAACACGGTGACCCCGAAGAGGTCGGGTCGGACACTGGCACACTTGAGCCACGCCCCCAGGCAGTTGAGGCCAGAGCCCAGCAGGGCGGTGATCCTGAGCCCCTTCTTGTCCAGTAGCCAGGTGGCAGGGAAGATGAGGGGCACATAGGCCACCATGTAGACCACAGACAGCCAGTCGATCTTGTCGCTGGAGACCTGGTAGAATTGGGTGAAGATGGAGGTGATGATGCTGTACTGGATCCACTGATAAGCATTCACCAGCGAGTACAGGCTGAACACCGCCAGGATCACGAACCTCCTGCGGTACAAGCGGGTGTCCAAGGGCTGCCCGGGCAGCATGGCCTCTCTCTCCTCCTCCTCTCTCTCCTCATGCTGCTGGGGCGGCAGCTCAGTGTCGGGACTGCGGGGGAGCTCGTCACTGACTGTCACCTGCAGGTCCCCATTGCTCACAGGCGCCGGCACGTCTTCCTTCTCCAGAATGTGCCCGTTGTTGTGATGCTGCGTTATCTCCGGAGACACCATGATGCCGCCAGAGGGTTTAACACTTGGGTGTGACAGACACAAAAGGCCACACACATACCCAACAAGCCGGCAGCTGCAGACACGGCGAGAGAAATGACAGCGCTCACTGACTGCACTGTCCCTTCAGCCGAGCACACGGATGAGCCGGCATGCACCAACCAATAGCAGCGCAAGCCGAGCCCAGTCAGCCAATGATAACAAGGCCCGGGGGTTCATCCCTTCTCGTATGGGGCGGTGCTTGTCTGACTAGACAAGAGTGCTGTATCCGCTGTAAGAGATGCTCAGCTAGTGCTGCTCAGTCACGTGGTTCACTAGGAATGCTTTCTCTCACACACTTCTGGGGCAGTGATCGTGGCTTCACAAGGATACATTTTATATATGTGTATAATACACACACAGTGTATTTTATAATCAGCGCACAGCAGGGGACGTACAAAATGCGCCCCTGCTGCTCTTCTTGGCGGGCTGCAAACCTGGGAGGAGGTCGCCTTCAATGTTTGACTTAAGTGCGCATGCGCCGTTCTTTCCAGTCTGGCCGCCGCAGAATATGCCCCCAGCACGTGATTTACACCTGACACCGAGCACAGTATTTCCAAGCTACACGTTATTTACACTGTAATAGCCTAGAGATATACAATGTTTTATCCCTGCTCCCCAAAGAATCCCACAGACGTTTGGACAGTAAAGCTAAGGAAGCCCGCAGGGACCAAAACCTATGCTCATATTTTTTGTACAAGAAGGAAAACATTACTAGTTTGAATAGATTCAGTTTTAAAGAGCATCCTAGATCAGTGATTTTCAACCTTGTGCCTCCAGCTGTTAAGAAACTACAAGTCCCACAATGCATTTGCCTGACTGTGGCTGTCAGACTCCTTCATTGCATTGTGGGACTTGTAGTTCCTTAACAGCTGGAGGCACAAGGTTGAAAATCACTGTCCTAGATGAAGGGTACAGCTTTGAGACGGTGTTTATGTATGTTTACATTCTTCTCCCAAGGGCCCACTTAAATGCTTGGGGCTAAATGCCTTATCCACACAAACAACCCTGGTTCCTGCACTGATCACATTTGTGGTAGAACTAGAATAAAACTGAAAGTGATATCATCATAAAATAAAATTGTTGTCGTTGGATCCCATGACCAGTATGTCCTGTACAGACCGGTGCGACTCCTCAGGGAATGGAATAAAGCCACAACAAAGCGTCAAAACCTTAAAGGAAAACTATACCCCGAAAATGAATTTTTGAGCAACAGATAGTTTATATCAAATCAAGTGACATATTAAAGAATCTTACCTACCTGGCCTCAGAGATCACCTGACCAGAAATATTTCAACTCTAACTGTAACAGGAAGAAGTGTGGAAGCAAAAGACACAACTCTGTCTGTTAATTGGCTCATGTGACCTAACTTTATAGTTTGTTTGGTATGTTTGTGTGCACTGTTGGATCCTAGGATCCCAGGAGGCTGTCCTTATTTTTTAAAATGGCAATTTTCTATTTATGATTACCCAATGGCACATGCTACTAAAAAAGTGTATTATTATGAAAATAGTTTATTTACATGAAGCAGGGTTTTACATATGAGTTGTTTTATGCAATACCTGTTTATAGAGACCTACATTGTTCGGGGGGTATAGTTTTCCTTTAAAAATATTTGTCACCGGGTTAGCTATATGCCTAATTACATAGCAGGGCAGATAACGCTGAAAAATGAGCAGCTGTTCCTAAGAAAGTATGTTGTAGGAGGAGGCATGCCACCACCCGCAGACACCCTGGTGTAACAGCCTGCTGAATAATCTGTGTATTTACTGTATACACAGTCTTCTCCCAGTTTGTTACTCTGAAGTTTCTGTTTGTGAGTAACGTGATTCAGTACCTGCTTGAACCCCTATGGATAAAGATACCTACACCCTAGTGTCCCTGTTCAATCAAGAGGAATTTCAGGGTATTTTATATACTGCACTTATTGTACCAGTTGAGAGGCTCAGCAGCCTTATATACAGTAATTATCAGGGTTTTTATCCCCAGTTAGGGTTGCCACCCAGCCGATATTTTATCGGCCTAGCCCAGGGGTCAGGAACCTTTTTGGCTGAGAGAGCCATAAACGCCACATATTTAAAATTGTAGAGCCATACAATATGTTTAAAACTAAATACAAGTAAATGTGTGCATTTTATGTAAGACCAACACTTTTAAAGTACAATAAGTCTCTGAATTCTTTCTAATAACGTTGTTATGCTGTTGCTAACCAGTGATGAATAGTACTTCTTACCATTAATGCGACTTCTGGTGCTGCATGGTTTTGCCGATGGCTTTGTAGTCTGTTTGATACATGGTGAGGTTAAGTTTCATGCAGGGTTGAAACTTCCATCCGTTAAACGTGATCGTAGGTTGGTCTTAATGTGCTTTAGATGTGAGATGTGGGTCAGACTCTCACAAGACTCACACAAGACAATATGTGTTTCTAACAGGCCACAGACATGTTGCTGGTGATACAAGGGGAATTTTAAGCTAACGTTGCAGTCTGAGGTTGATGTGAAGTAAAATTCCCTGCATTCATGGATAATGGGATAATCATGCATTGGACAATATCTATATACAGATGAAGCCACTTTGGATTGTGCGTTTGACACAGAATAATTTAAAGGGATCCTGTCATGGGAAAAAACATTTTTTCAAAATGTATCAGTTAATAGTGCTGTTCCAGAAGAATTCTGAACTGAAATCCATTTCTCAAAAGAGCAAACAGATTTTTTCATATTTCATTTTGAAATCTGACATGGGGCTAGACATTTTGTCAATTTCCCAGCTGCACCAAGTCATGTGACTTGTGCTCTGATAAACTTCAATCACACTTTACTGCTGTACTGCAAGTTGGAGTGATATCACCCCCTCCCTTTCCCCCACCCAGCAGCCTAACAACAGAACAATGGGAATGTAACCAGATAACAGCTCCCTAACACAAGATAACAGCTGGCTGGTAGATCTAAGAACAGCACTCAATAGTAAAAATCCATGTCCCACTGCATACTATTCAGTTACATTGAGAAGGAAAAACAACAGCCTGCCAGAAAGCAGTTCCCTCCTAAAGTGCTGGCACAAGTCACATGACCAGGGGCAGCTGGGAAATTGACAAAATGTCTAGCCCCATGTCAGATTTCAAAACTGAATATAAAAAAATCGCGTCAAAAACGCCCATCACTAAACGCCCATCACTACACGCCACCCGTTATTTTTATTAAAGATTTGGCAACCAGATGTAGCCATCAAAATAGCCACATCTGGCTCCCAAGCCATAGGTTCCCTACCCCAGCTTGTAAAACACCTACCAAGGCCGGGGCCGGCATTCAAATTTACCCTTAACAAAAGCCCTTGGCCCGCCCTCGCTCTGCTCAAAACGTACATTTTCTCCTCCTCAACCCGCCTTCTGACCATCACGCTATGTGGCTCCACCCACTTGCACAGACTCACCGCTTTTATGTCATGGCTGCCCCCTTTTGTTCCCACCCCCAACAGTGGCGAATAGAAATTTTATCAAAAGGTGGCAACCTTACCCCCAGGGGTTCCCCATCTTGTTAGGCCACCTCATACCCTCCAAGTGTCCCGCTTTGAGCGGGACAGTCCTGCTCAACCCACTGTCCCAGGTTAGTACTGGAAAGTCATGATCTCTCTGCACTGAACGCGAAAGTCCCGATCTCTCTGCACTGATGGGGAAAGTCCCTATTTCTCTGCAGAGACAAAAGAGATACAATGTTTCTAACTTAATTGGCTCTTGGCAGAGAGTCATGAATAGATACTTGAACAGTTTTGTCCCTTGGGAGAAGAATCACAGCTTAAAGGACAATTCACCTTCATTATTGAAACTGTAATAAAACATAAAAACTACAGAAATGTGTTCAAACTTTCAGAACCTGGAAACTTTTGTAAAATGGGCATGGAAATTAGGGGGTGTGGTCCCCGCGTTCCGTGCAGTTGGGAGGTATGCCATCTTTTGTGTGTCAGTGGCACTGCAGCTTAGGGGTCTCTGGAAATTACCAAACTATAAATGTGATTCCTTTGTAGGGTTGCCAACTTTTAGGGCCCATGTGATCTGGTTATGCCCCAATCTGCTGATGTAATGGGGTGTGCTTTTGCCATCATGGGGCGAAGCTATGACTTGGCGATGGCCCAATAATTTGGAAAGCAGAGCTCGCAATTTTGACCCTGGATCCAAAAACTGGGCTGTCTGGGTAAAAACTGGACAAATTGCAACCCTATTCCTTTGTCACAAAAGCTGATGCTACAGGGCCAATTATTTAATAATGACGCAGAATGCCATGTAAAGAGAATCCAAATGAATGAATAATTAGCTGTCGTGTTTATATTCTGTATACACAGTGTGGGTCCTTAAGCTCAGTAAGTGACAGCAGCACAGAGCATGTACTGGGAATCAGCAGAAAAGAAGATGGGGAGTTACTGGAGACACAGATCTTTACAGCTGAAGGGCTGAGGGCACCTTGGGCTGTTAGGGTAGGGACAGACAGGGAGAAGGTAATTCGGGAGATTGTCGCCTGCTAAAAAACGCCAGGCGACAGAATCTCCCTGTCTGTCCCCAGCCTTAAAGAAACCCAAATTATGTGTATAATTTATAGCCTAATAATGTCCCAAAGGTAACTCAGCAGAGACTCAGACATCTAATTGTGTGCACAGTGCCCCCTAATGGCTAATTAAACCCCTTCCTCGTAGACAAAGCACTTGAAACAGCGGCATAATGCCATTGCCCTTATGTAAAACCAAATGCGACACAATATAAGATACCAAACCACAGGGGTATCCCTCTGCCTCCCCCCTACACGCCACACCCCCATCAGGAGACATTACAAAAAGCAGGCAGCACTGCATTTAGAGTGGGGCCACTCATATATAGAGCAAGAAATTGTATGTTTCCAGCCGAGCATACTCTCATTCTGTATTCCATTCTCAGGTCCCTGGGGTGAAACAGAGCAGTCGGGGGAAGCCTCAGAGCAATATGTTGGCTAGAGCTAAAGCAGCTGGTGGAAGAGAATTAACAGGGAAATGACTGACTGGGGGATAATCTGGGTTTGGTGGGTGGGTGCTAATGTTAACAAAACCACACAAATCTACCAAATAACTCACTGCTCCACTCTGCTGTACATCTCAGAATCTCTCCTGGGGTCCCATGACACTGTATGTACTGCATTTGCTAAGGATTACCTGGAAATCTCCTCTCTATCAGTGGAGGGAGCTGAGACAAGAAAGGGACCTTTATACCCTGCAGTGTCTGTGGCTCAAAAGCTATGGAACTCCCTGGATAATCCTGTGATGGACTGCAGGGTTTAAAGAAGGCTAGGGCAGTGACAAGGCTGATATATGGATTAACTCTGTCTTATTGTAGATGTAGGAGGCGGTGTCTCACTTGTTAGTATCAATCAAAAATACAAACTGTTTATTATTAATAAGGAAGTATTAACCGCCAGTCTCACCATGGATATTAAGGGGGTTATTATCAAAGGTTGAGATTTCCAGGGTGTATTTCAGTCAAAACTCGGATTTTCAGTTTAACAAAAAAAAAAAAAAAATTCTAATAAAAAATTTTCAAGATTTATTATTCCCCAAAGCTGGAAATAACATGAATCGGAAAATACACCATATAAAACCTGCCAAGGTCATGTAGAAATAAAAGTTTTTTTCGGTGGGTTTTCAGTTGAAGCAATTTAATTTTTTTCCCACCCAAAACGCAATCAATTCCAGTATTCAAGTTTTTCACCCTGATTTCACAGATTCCGGTGTTTTCCATTTACGTTTTTTTTAAAAGGGAAACTGTCATGGGAAAACATGTTTTTTTTTTTTAAACGCATCAGTTAATAGAGCTTTTCATGGTTTTAGAGAAATAGAGTTTAATTGTGGTATCAAAAGACTTTAAAACCATAAATGACATTCAGGTTACCTTTCTAGCCCTGCTAGGGGCCCCATTAGGGTGATGCCACATTGCTGGAAGATAATGCTCATATGGTTTTTTAGAGGACCTCTAGAGGGAGACTAAGGACTACAGACACAACTACCTGTAACTTTTAATACCTGCATTACAGGGGTGGTTCGCCTTTAAGTTAACATTTATTATGTAATAGAATGGCTACTTGTAAACAACTTTTCAATTGGCCTTCGTTATAGTTTTTTTAATTATTTCCCTTCTTCTGCTGACTCTTTCCGGCTTTGAAATGGGGGTTACGGACCCCATCTAAAAACACGGTTATTGCTACTATTTATTACTTATAATATTACTATAAGTATATAAGTATGCTATTCAGGCATGTCCAATTCATGTTCTAGTCTCTTATTCAAATCAGTGCATGGTTACTAGGGTAATTCGGACCCTAGCAACAAGATGGCTGAAATTACAAACTGGAGAGCTGCTGAATAAAAAAAAGCTAAATAACTCAAAAACCGCAAACAATAAAAAATTAAAAACAATTGCAAATTATCTCAGAATATCCCTCTCTACATCATAGAAATAGTTCATTTAAAGGACAAGTAAAGGCAAAAAAATAAAATAGTTTTTACTTTCTTTAATGAAAAAGAAACCTATCTCCAATATACTTTAATTAAAAAATGTGTACTGTTTTTATAATAAAACTGACTGTATGCAGTGAAATTCTCCCTTCATTTACTGCTGTGGATAGGAATTGTCAGATGGTCCCTAACTGCTAGGCAGGGAAACAATGATACTTGTGAACAGCAGGGGGAGCCCCCGCCTTACTTCCCAGCCATACAGAACTCAAGCAGCTTTGTTTGTTTCCATGTAGAGCAGTCAGCGTGAAGGTGACACTATAATTTTATTCTCACCCGTATTTTGTATTGACTATCCTATTCCTCTTCCATTCTGATTTCCCAGCTGCTGCCTGGTTAATAGGGCAAAAAAAAGCCCTAGCAACCACGTTGAAGCCTCAGACTTGCAGAACTAAAATAAATTAATAAATAATGCAAAAAAAAAAAAAACTTAAGACTAAGGAGGTTATTTACTAAACTCCAAATTTATCTGGTTGGATTTTTTGGGGCAAAAACTAAAATTTTTAGAGGGAAAAAAAAACTAAAATTTTTCGAGATATAATAAATCAAGATGCTGCAAAATAGCTGAATCCAAAATTCCAGTATTTGAATTCTGTCAACACAGACCTGTCAAGGCCCTGTATGAATCAATGGGAGAGGCACCTATAGTTATTGTAATATGTGCTGGGTTTAGCCAGAAAATCAGAAAAATTCAGGGTTTTCGGGCAAAAACTAAAAAAAAATTGAGCGATTCGGGAAAAAACTCGGACATTTTGGGTTTTCCCTTGATTTTATCAGTATTTTTTCCCAATCCATTTAATTTGAATTTGAAATAAATAAGGTAAAATCAGGCATGGGAGTTTGGTCGTGGTTTTTTTAAAAAAATTAAATAAAGAACCCACTTAATGTAAAGTGAGTGGAATGCTGCTGTTTGCTTCATACTAAAAGGTCATTTTCAGGTGAATCCAGAGGTGAGGTCAGAAGGGCTTATATTATAAATAAAAAAGAAATAACAATGAGAAACCTGTGAGATTATATGAGCACATTATTTAGCAGGTTTAGCAAAGAAAATGCAGTTGCTTTGGCCACCTTATGTTTCTGTGCCATGGAAACGGGACACAATGAGATCCAGTAGCCAGAGAGAGAGAGAGAGACTAGAGAGAGATCAGAGTAACACTAGCCGGCCAGACAGAAGATCATCACCAACAAACCAGTCCAAAATGTCTCAGGCACAGGAGAACCTGCAGGAGGTCTATGAGAGTCGGGAGTCGTGGTGCATGGTGGAGAGACATCCTACCCAATACTTTGCCAGGGCAGAGAGAAGACATTTTCCTCATCACTTTCAGAGCAACCTCAACCTACAGCCTCGGCAAACCACGGAGTCCAGGAGCACGTGGGCAAACATCACCCCAAAACATCGGGAGAAGAGGCACTTCACTGGTGCAGGTAAGTACAGGCCATTTAATGTATAGGATAGGGTTGGGGGAAAAAATACCGGCCTTCCTATATATTTAGATGTTTCCCCTATTATTAACATTGGGGTCAAGTTTCATTTTTACTGGTCAGGCCGTTAAAATACTGGCCAGGTGGCAACCCTATGTATAGGAATGGTACAACCCGGCTATGGCTGACTGAAGGCTACGGAGGTTTGGCACAGGCCCAGACTGTGGGGTCTGGCAAATGCCACATATTTAGTGGGCTAGTAGGGGGCTGTTTGGGCCTCTTTGTACTTAAAATGCCAGAACCTATTTTGATTCTCAGTCCAGACCTGGTTTGGCACCCAAGTCAGAGACAGCTCCCTCTGCACCACATCCCAACTGCAGTACAGGTATGGGATCTGTTATCTGGAAACGCAACATCCAGAATACTCTGAATTACAGGAAGGCCATCTCCCATAGACTCCACTTTAAATTATTATTATCATTTTTAAATGATTTCCTTTTTCCGCTGTACTGTACAGGTATCCAGAAAGGCCCTGTCAGTTTTATCCAAATAATTTTTAAAAATGATTTCCTTTTTCTTTGCAATAATAAAACAGTAGCTTGTGCTGGATATTCTGGATAAGAGGTCTCATACCTGTACTGAAATACAAAATTGAAAAAATAGAATAAAAAAAAAAACAGTTATAGTTGATCCTGTGTATGTAAGTGCTTGAATACAATAGCCTGACGCACACACAGAAACATAGGACAGGCAGCAATTTAAATGATTTATACATACGTAATAAAACAGCAGCTTGTTTTTGATCCCAACTAAGATATAATTAATCCTTATTGGAAGCAAAACCAGCCTATTATCTTTATTTCATGTTTACATGATTTTCTAGTAGACTTAATGTATGAAGATCCAAATTACAGAAAGATCCAGTATCCAGAAAAACCCCAGGTCGCAAGCATTCTGGAAAACAGGTCCCATACTTGTACTTGATCCCAACTAAGATATAATTAATCCTTATTGGAAGCAAAACCAGCCTATTGGCTTTATTTCATGTTTATATGATTTTCTAGTAGACTTAATGTATGAAGATCCAAATTACAGAAAGATCCAGTATCTAGAAAACCCCAGGTCGCAAGCATTCTGGAAAACAGGTCCCATACTTGTACTTGATCCCAACTAAGATATAATTAATCCTTATTGGAAGCAAAACCAGCCTATTGGCTTTATTTCATGTTTATATGATTTTCTAGTAGACTTAGGGGGAGATTTACTAAATTCGTGTGAAGGATTTGATTTTTTTTGGACTACTTCGACCATCCAATTTGGAAAATTCGACTCGGCCATCTAAAACAAATGCTCTGTAAGGCTACAAATGTATTGTTATTGTTACTTTTTATTACTTATCATTCTATTCAGTCCCTCTCCTATTCATATTCAGTCTCTTATTCAACTCAATGCAGGGTTGCTAGGGTATTTTGTACCCTAGAAACCAAATTGCTGACACTGCAAAATAGAGAGCTGCTGAATAAAAAGCTAAATAACTATAAAACCACAAACAATAAAAAATGAAAAGCAATTGCAAATGGTCTCAGAATATCACTCTCTACATTATACTAAAAGTTAACTCAAAGGTGAACAACCCCTTTAAACCTACCGAATTGCTATATAACCCTATGGGAAGTTCCCATAGGATTTCCCCAAGTTTTTTCGATCGAATAAAAATTCATCCGGATGGTTAAAATCATTCGATTCAAACTATTCTATCGATCGATTAGATTTTTCATATTCGATCGTTTGATAAATCGAATTGCGTTAAAACCCCTCGAATTCAAGGGGTTTTAATTCGATACAAATTCGATGGTCACATTCGAGGGTTAATTAACCCTTGAATTCGACCCTTAGTAAATCTGCCCCTTAAAGTATGAAGATCCAAATTGACAGAAAGATCCATTATCCGGAAAAGCCCAGGTCCCGAGTATTCCCCCACCCTTTTCCCCCCCAGCCTACTTACTACCCGGGCAAATGCCCCTAACTTTCTACTCACCTCTTGTGGCAGATTCAGGTGTCGGAGTTCACGGCAGCCATTCTTCTTGTAATCTTCGTGTATTGACAGTGTTTCGGCGCATGCGCAGTTGGAGCAAGTTTCGGGTTCCGGAAAATTGCGTATGTGCCAAAACTCACGGGAATTGCCAAAGAAGGACACAAAGATTAGCAAAGAAGATGGCTGCTATGAACTCCAATGCCTGAATCTGCTGCAAGGGGTGAGTAAAAAGTAGGTAGTAAGTAGACTGGGGGGGGGCGGGGTCTACAGGGGGGGAGGGTTTTTTTTTTAAAAGTATGGGTTTGGTTCTCCTTTAAACAAGTGCAATACAAGTATAGGATGTGTTATCCAGAAATCCATTATATTTCCAAAGAAAGTTACGTTTACATTGAAACTAAGAAAGTTACGTTTACATTGAAACTAATGTAAGTGAAAATTCCCAACGTTAGAACTCAAAGGGTTAAACGACAGTGATTGACAGGAGTTAATACCCCTTTGCTTGCGCCATGGTAACAGATACCTCTGAGGGCTTGTGCCAGACAATAGCCAATAAAAGGCGTGTATAAATCATTTAAATTGCTGCCTGTCCTCTGTTTCTGTGTGTGCGTCAGGCTATTGTATTCAACTAATTACACACGCAGGATCAGCTAGCGCCGTCTATGGGAAATTAACAGATTTTTTTCAGTTTCGTATTTCAGTACAGGTATGGGACCTGTTATCCAGAATGCTCAGGACCTGCGGCTTTACAAATAAGGGGTATTTCCATAATTTGGATCTTCAAATCTTCAGTCTACTGGAGAATCATGTAAACATTACATAAACCCAATAGGCTGGTTTTGCCTCCAATAAGGATTAATTATATCTTAGTTGGGATCAAGTACCAGCTACTGTTTTATTATTACAGAGAGAAAGGAAATGGTTTTTAAATATTTGAATTATTTGGATGAAACAGAGTCTATGGGAGACGGCCTTTCTGTTAATTCAGGGCATTCTGGATAACGGATTTCTGGATAATGGATCCCATACCTGTATTAAAAAAGTGTATGTTTTGTTTTGGTAAAGGTGGCCATTCACGTAGAGATCCGCTCGTTTGGTGATATTGTCAAACGAGCGGATCTCTCCCCGATATGCCCACATTGAAGTGGGAGATATCGGGCTGATCCGATTTTGGGCCCTAGGGCCCAACGATCGGATCAGAATGGAGGCGATACGGGTGGTTGGATCGTGGGACCGCATACACGCACAGATGTACCCGCGATCCAACTAGTTTTTTGATTGGTGATATCACTCCAACTTGCAGTACAGCAGTAAAGAGTAATTGACGTTTATCAGAGCACAAATCACATGACTTGGGGCAGCTGGGAAATTGCCAATATGTCTAGCCCCATGTCAGATTTCAAAATGAAATATAAAAAAATCTGTTTGCTCTTTTGAGGAATGACTTTCAATGCAGAATTCTTCTGGAACAGCACTATTAACTGAAATTTCCCATGACAGGATCCCTTTAAGGAGATGTTCTCTCCAACATTTGGACAGTAGTTGAAGAACTCCTATAACGTATCAGAGAACAGAAGAAAAATCATGCTGGGTATGTGCTCAAACAATTCTATTTTATTTTTCTTTCAGACAAAGGACATTTGGTGTAAGTGGGATTTAATGCTGAGATTAAGTGGAAGAAAAGTTTGGGCTTCTCTGCATGATCAGGCAACTGGTGCACAATGGAGGACTGGGTGCTGGGATACTTCCACTGCCGGTTGGATTTAAGTGTTATCCCTTTAACCCAAGGCTATTTATTTTCTCAATCTAATAAGAGAGGTGCCTGGCACTCTAAGGAATAAAAGCTGCCATAATAAAGTGCATCTTGTCCTGTTCATTAATCTAAAATACCGCAAGTTATAAACACTATACTTAAACTCTTGTGTTCTCGGTTATAACCGTAATTACGTCTCTCAGTTCTGATTTCGCCTTTAAGATTGCCAACACTTGGAATTATTGGGCCATAAAAATAAGCTCACACAAGATGAGCCTAGTTCTTAAAGGAGAAGTAAACCCCCTACAATTAAAGTACCTTATTTTCCACCCTTCAGTGGCCCCCTTCCGCGTAGTGTTCTACTAGAATAAGTGCCTCACCCACCAACATTAATCTATATATGCAGAGTAGCGCAGCAGCGGAGCTCAGGGGCTCCATGTTTGGTAGCTTAATTTGTTATCTTCCTGATCCTCTTCTTTCTTTTTGGTAACAGAATTTTCTGACTCCAACTGCGCATGCACCAAAAACGGTCAGCGCTCACTTCAGATATGAAAGCTATGAAACCTGGCGCCCTGAGCTCCACTGCTCTGCATTTATACTGTAGCTCAGCGTAGCTGGATGGGACACTTATTCTAGTAGTAGAACACTATGCAGGGAGGAGACATACAGGGGATTTAAGCTGTAGGAGGTTTTTCTTTAACACTTAGTCAGCAGTGGATGTAATTTACAGAACTCCCTTGCATCTCTGCACCTTGAACCCCATTCACATTACAATGGACACACTGGTGCTAATCACAAGAAAACACAGGCGCATGCAAACTTTCATGTGGTTTTGCACCTCTTAACAGGGATATTGGTTGGAAGCAGGCCCGGACTAGTAATCTGTGGGGCTGCTATATGGTGCCATAGAAAGTCAGTATTTAGTGGGCTGTTTGGGGGCAGGACTGGAGTAATGGGGGCCCACCCGGACTGCCACATGAAGGCCTCTTCAGGCAGTCACCGGGGGCCTCGAATGACTTCCCTCTGCGCACCTCCCTCTCGTACCTTCTTGCTTTCATCTGCGAGAATGTAAGTGCGGCGCACACCTGCCCAAACGCAATCGCAACGTGCGCCTGAGCAGAGGCCCAGGAGCGACAGTTTTTTTTAACAGGGCTCCCAATCGAGGGAACATGGCTGGGCCGGCGGGGGCCCACCAGGTTTTTTTCCCGGTGTCCCACTGGCCCATTCCGACCCTGGGTAGGGGCTGTTTGGGCCTCTGTTTACATGAAATGCCAGGGCCTATTTGAGTCCAGACCTGATTGGAAGCTGTTGCCGAGTGCGAGTGACCAGGAACCCTTGCTGGTGTTTGGGAGATAGTGGTGAGCTCTATGATCTCTCGTACATTGGATATGGGTATTGACCAGCCAAGTGACTAATGGCAACAATGTTATTAAATTACAACATATTAAAAAACATTGTGAAGTAAAGTTCAAAACAATATACATTTGATGTGGGATTCACTATGCTCACTTTCACTATCCTGCATTAAAATAAGACAGGTTCCATAGTGTACCTTGCAGATCAATGTCGCTAAAGTCTAAAGTTCAAATCTCCACTGATCTTTTCATCACAGTCTATAAGGAGCACCCAGCATTCGGGAGATGTGTGCCGTCGAGCTTCCGCTCCACCGTATTCGCTATTGAGTGAATTCCTTCCCCTTTTGATCGACAATTATTTTTGTAATTTACAGAAAACTTTTGGGAAAAGTCGTAGGGCGTTGTGCGTCGTCACTTCCCGAACTCTCTCTGGCGTAAGTCCTTTAACGGAAGCGATGTACTCGCAGGAAAGGCGTATGCTGGACGGCACATTGCGCTCCTACATGAATAAATGATGAAATGAAGAGACTCATTTATTTGCAGGAGGAAAAGTGCAAGGTGCAAACAAGGGTTCAAATTTGCTCAAGTATCCTTAAAGGAGAATTCAACCCCTCCCACCCCCCATAGACCCGCCTCCCCTGCTCCCCCCCAGCCTACCTCTCCCTGGGGGCATTGGTAAGTCTCTACTTACCCCTCCGTGCAGGTCCCCTCCCGCCACCTTCCCTCCCGCCATCTTACACAGCAGCGTCTTCTTCCTGGATGCATTTGCCGGTTTGTACTACTGCGCATGCGCCTAAAGTTTTTTTTCGCCCATTGAACTTTGTGAACTTTGGGCGCAGTAGTACAAACGGGCAAATGCATCCTACTGCACGTTAGCTTGTGGCTAAAAGCTGGACAAGTAGGGGCCATGCCCATGAGAAGAACCATACACTGTATTAATAAGTAACCAGCCTATTATAAACTTGTGCAGTTGCTGTTAGTCAGGGACACTCAGACTATTCTGCTTTAATTAAACACAACTCACCAGCTGAACAAACATCAGAATAGGAAAGAATGGGCAATGCAAGCTCGTGTGCACTGTGCTGGTTCATCACTGAACTCACAAACACATGTATTCACATTACATAACTATGTTTAACAAACTACTGTGAGCAAACAGACAGTGTGACCTTTTTCAAAGCATCATTATGTTCCAGTATCTCTAAGCTGTTGTATTGTTGGTGTGTCTTCCCCTTCCCACCCCCATATGCAAGTTAGAATTCGGATTTGGTTCAATTATTTGGCCGAATCTTTTGCGAAGGATTCAGCCAAATCCAAAATAGTGGATTCGGTGCACCTGTACTATATATATAATATATATATATATATATATATATATATATATATAATACACAAAAGCCGTAAATATCTTGTAAATTATATCCTTATAAACGGTGAGTTCTGATGTCATCAGTTATAAACGGCGAGTTCTGATGTCATTTCTGTCACATGACTCACTGAAACTTGTGTATTATAATAAATAATGTACCCCCAGTTGCAAAATATGAGGATATTAGAAGTTACTTCGGAGTTCCATGACCTTCGGCCTCGTGTTTTTATATGGTCATGAAACTCCTCGCCAACTTATAATATCCTTATATTTTACAAGAGGGGGTACTTTATTCACTATATATATATATATATATATATATATATATATATATATATATTTTGCACCAACACACCAACAATACAGATGCTACTGAGAAAGAATGAATTGGTCTTTATATTTTTAAAAGTCATAAAATCCCAGACACCATCTGTTTAATGTTATTCCCCCTATGCACAACCTAATTACTGGAATTTGCTTTTGTTTAATAGCCATTTCTGTATGAAACGGACAATTTCACATAGAGATAAACATCTTTCATAAAAGAAAAATGTTCAACTTTGTCTCAAAAATCATTAGCAGGTCTAGTTTACATGGCAGACAAATGGCATGCAGTTTATATTCAATATTTGGATGTTATTTCAATGGGAATTTGGATTTGAATTCAATGTGCTTGGGCGATGGCACACAGGGCAAATGCCAGCATTTCTGAGCAATAATCATCTGACCAGCGAAGGCACTGACTGGGCACCCGAATTAGCTGCCGTGGTCCTTCTTGTTTGTCTGTTTATTATTTCACTAACAATGTTAACGTTTCGGGGGGTTCACCCTCCCTTCCTCATTGTAGGTGAAACAATAAATGGGGTAAGCTCCCCAACTGCATGAATTCAGTGTGTGCGGCTCCATATACATTTTTGTAGCTATTATGGGACCAAGCCAGAACCACCAGTGCAGAGTGAGAGAACAGGTGTGCGGCAGAACTATAACATTTCCTTCTTGTTGGTCAACACTGGTCTGGTGGTACTTCCCATGGGTAACTACAGATATACAGGTTGCACACCTCATACACCTACCTCTTTCTTGGGTCCAAGAGATGGAGAATCTGTTTCTAAGCAAATGTTTTCCAAAGGGATCTTCTTAATTAACTTTACTCTCTGAAAGACATTTAGAGGCACATTAAAGGAGTGGTTCACCTTCAAGTTAACTTTTAATATATTGTAGCAGGGCCAATTCTAATAAACTTTTCAATTGGTCTTCATTATTTATTTTTCATAGTTTTTTAATGAGTTGCAATTTTCTTCTGTTTCTTTGCAGCTTTCAAATGGGGGTCACTGACCCCATCTAAAAACAAATGCTCTGTAAGGCTACAAATGTATTGTTATTGTTACTTTTTATTACTTATCATTCTATTCAGTCCCTCTCCTATTCATATTCCAGTCTCTTATTCAAATTAATGCAGGGTTGCTAGGGTAATTTGTACCCTAGTAACCAAATTGCTGACACTGCAAACTAGAGAGCTGCTGAATAAAACGTTAAATAACTATAAAACCACAAACAATAAAAAATGAAAACCAATTGCAAATTGTCTCAGAATATCACTCTCTACATTATGCTAAAAGTTAACTCAAAGGTGGACAACCCCTTTAATCAAAGGTCGAATTTCACGTGCGTTTGTAAAAACTCCCCTAAACCATAAATTCGCCCAATCAAAATTTATTATAAAAAAAAAAAAAATCAAATTCGGGTGAATTAAACTGACCCGAAAACTCGAATTGAATCCGATATGAATTTTAAAAACTTGAATGTCAGGAAAGCAGCAAACAACTCCAAATTGATCCCTGGACGTCTCCCAATACTTAAACAGCAATTCGGCAGGTTTCAGGTGGTGAATAGTCAAATTCGAGTTTTTAAAGGGCCAGAGTATGATAAATCTCTAAAAGCAAATTCAAATTTTTTGAAAAACTGAAATCTAATTTGAATAAATCCCTAGTTGAATTTGACAGTTATTCGAATTTTCAATTAGATAAATCTGCCCCTACAATGTACTTTTTGCAGAAGAACTGGTAACAGTTTTGATGAACAGAGGAACAAAACTTTACAATCAGTGAAGGTCAGGCTATAATGAGCTACATGAAATTATTGTTGCCTATATGCATCATTCCAACAAGTAGGCTATGAAGCACCAGGGCATTTGAAGAAAAGAATCCCAGTGTAAAGCCAACAAATTTATGAGCTCACCAGTAGTACATGGGGTCCGGGTGCTCATGCCCCAGACCTACAGCTCGAGGTGGAGGTATCCAATCAAAGGAAACATGGCAGGCACTCACAGAACCCACAAAAAGGCTTGAAAAAAAGACTGAGAATTTTATTTTTTGGCCACAAAGTACAGTAAACTAATACATAGCCTTACGCTTTTCGTGCCTTTGGGAACTTAATCATAGGCTGCACCAGGGACCCCAATGACACAGGAGATCAGATACAGCTCTGCACCTTGTGTCGAATACAATATCCAGTACAACCGGGGTCCCCAAAATTTTTTGGTTTGTGGACCAGTGTCAAGGAAAATGTTTTTCATGGACCAGGGGGAGGCCCAGGAGAGTTGGGGTTACAGCAGGGATCTGCAACCTTGGCTCTCCAGCTGTTAAGAAACTACAAGTCCCACAATGCAATGAAGGAGTCTGTCATGATTCATAAAGGCAAATGCATTGTGGGACTTGTAGTTCCTTAACAGCTGGAGAGCCAAGGTTGCAGATCCCTGGGTTACAGGGTCGACAATGGGTTAACAGGGGTCAGAAAGGGGGCCAGCATCCAATTCGCCACGCCGGAGTCCAATCAGAAAACGCCAGCGCCCAATCCGGGCACACCGGATTCCAAATTGGCGCCCCTCGTTAATTGCAGCCTAGGTTCAGCAGCCCAGTTCAGGACAGTCTGCGGCACGGTTCTGGGCCATGGCCCAGTGGTTGGGGACCCCTGTCATACAAGGTGCCCCAAAAGCAAGTGCTCCGAGGATGAACACCAGGGGGAATTATTTTGCACCTTGCATTTGCATACATGAAAATAATAAATCAGCCCTAATTTAAAGCAGATGCAAACCTTTAAACAAATTACAGATAATTACACCTTACTTGTTCATTTCTAATGACAGCAGGGGGAAATGAAAAACAATATCCAGCTTGCACTCCTTCCTGGGCAGTAGATGGCCGACCAGCAAAATTATGGAGCAGAACCTTCTCAGCACCTGAAAGAAACACAGATTATTTACTGAATTCATGTAAATGCTGTAGTCTCCTATTTGAAGAAGAGCAATGAAAACATATTAACATGTATGGGGTCCAATATCAGGAAACCCGTTATCCAGAAAGCTCAGCATTACAGAAAGTCTGTCTCACATAAACTAGCTTGTAATTGATCCCAACTAAGATATAATCAACCTTTATTGGAAGCAGAACCGGTCTGTTGGGTTTATTTATTGTTTAAAAGATTTGCTAGTAGACGAATGGTATGAAAATCCAAATTATGGGAAAACCAGTTATGCGGAAAACCCCAGGTCCCCAGAATTCTGGATAACAGGCCCCAAGCATTCTGTAGAACAGGTCCCATACCTGTACAATTAAACTACAGAGAAATAGCTTCAAATAAAAAAAATTAAACATATGAATTATAAAAGACGTAACTATCCAATACACAATGCTGAAAAATATTTAATTTTACAGCTACTTGAAAATGTAACGAATACTGAAAGCAGTATCTGCACGTCGGGGCTGAGATTCAAAATTTTACCTGGGGGGGGGGGAAGAGGAGTCAATTTGGTTGCCTTAACTCATAACAATAAATGAAAATATCCAGAGAACTAAGACTAAACTATACTCATATATTGTACTAAGCAGTGAATTGAGTCTATAATTACTAAAAGGGTAATCTGGGAAACAGATATCCAGAAAGCCACAATTATGGGAAGGCTATCTGCCATAGATTCCATTGCAATTAAATCATTCAGATTTTAATAAAGGATTTTTCCCTATGATAATAATAAAACAGTAGCTGGTACTAGTGATGGGCGAATCTCCCGAGATTCGCTTCGCCGAAAAATTCGCGAAATTGGTGAAAAATTCGCAAAACGAGTCGCGGGACGCGTCGTTGTCGGTGCGTCGCGTTGTTTTCGTCGCAAAAACAACGCGCGACTCGTTTTTCCGGTGAATTTTCGCCAAGCGAAATTTCGCTGGCGATTCGCGAATTTATTCACCAGCGGCGAATCGCGGGAATTCGCCGCAAACTCGCCCCTGGCGAATAAATTCGCCCATCACTAGCTGGTACTTGATGCCGACTAAGATATAATTAATCCTTATTGGAAGCAAAATAAAGATTTTCTAGTAGACTAAAGGTGGCCATACATGGGCTGATAAAAGCTGCCGACAGCTTATCAGCCTGTGTGGGGGGCCCTCCAAGGGGCTTCCCCAATCGATATCTGGCCGAAAATTGGCCAGATGTCGATCGGGCAGGATTAAAAATCCCGTCGGATCGCGGGCGCATCTGTTCGTTGATGCGGTCCCGCGATCCGACCGCCCGTATCTGTGCCACTCTGATCCGATCATTGGGCCCTAGGGCCCACGATCGGATCACCCCGATATCGCCCACCTCAAACGAGCAGATCTAACCGTGTATGGCTACCTTTAGGGGCAGATTTACTAAATTCGTGTGAAGGATTAGAATATTCATGCGAATAGTCTCAATTCGATCGTGTGACTATTCGAATATGCAAATTAAAGGGGTGGTTCACCTTCAAGTTAACTTTTAGCATATTGTAGAAGAGCCAATTCTAAGAAACTTTTCACTTGGTCTTCATTATTTATTTTTCATAGTTTTTTAATGATTTGCAATTTTCTTCTGTTTCTTTGCAGCTTTCAAATAGGAGTCACTGACACCATCTAAAAACAAATGCTCTGTAAGGCTACAAATGTATTGTTATTGTTACTTTTTATTACTTATCATTCTATTCAGTCCCTCTCCTATTCATATTCCAGTCTCTTATTCAAATCAATGCAGGGTTGCTAGGGTAATTTGCCCCCTAGAAACCAAATTGCTGACACTGCAAACTAGAGAGCTGCTGAATAAAAAACGAAATAACTATAAAACCACAAACAATAGAAAATGAAAACCAATTGCAAATTGTCTCAGAATATCACTCTCTATGTTATACTAAAAGTTAACTCAAAGGTGAACAACCCCTTTAAGTATTTTCGACCATCAAATATAGAATATTCGGGTGCATAGAATAAATATATATTCGAGCGCTTGACTATTCACCAGTCGAAGAACCTGCCCTTTAAATTTTTAATTCGACTGCCTACTTCGCCAGATTGAACCTACTGAATTACAATAGAAGCCCATGGGAAGCCCCCATAGGCCTTTTTTTCTAAGTCTTTTGCCGAATTGCAACCGTACGATCAAACACTTCGAACATTCGATTCGTACGATTTTGGCGAATATTCGAGGGTTTTTTCCTGCGACTATTCCTGCGACCAATCGATTGTACAATTCTGGCGAATAGTCGAATATGCGCTCAAAACTGGTGAATATTCCATTAAATTTTGGTGAATATTTATTCGCCAAATATTCACCAGTCGAATTCGAGGGCTAATAGCCTCGACAATTCGAAACTTAGTAAATCTGCCCCTTAAGGTATGAAAATCCAAATTTTATAAAAGTAGGTTAAAGTATAAAGATCTGAATTATGAAAGCACACTTATCTGGAAAACGCCAGGTCTAGATAACGGGTCCCATACAGTAGTAGAAATCCTGTTCTTCGGTTATTTAAAAAAAAAGCAACAAGCTATCATTGTCAGTTCTTAGTTTGATGTTCTTACCTTGTTCCTTAAGGAAAGAGACTGTTTGCCTTCCAGCTGAGCGGGAATGGACATTTCTATAGGTGGAAATAATATTTTCCTTATTGATAAAATACATTAGGAAATGATCTAATCCGGATACATTTCTGCTTTGCCATGTTTTTTCCTCTTTGTCCCATTTATTATAAATAAAGCAGATTTTAATATTTATATTAAAAGATAGCTACCACAAAACTGATTTGGGGTTGTAATAAAAGAGACTCCCTTGCGAATTCTGTCTCTCGAGTGTATGCAGCCAGGACCAGACTGAGAGTCAAAATAGGCCCTGGCATTTCAGGTACACAGAGGCCCAATCAGCCCACACAGAGGCCCAAACAGCCCCCACTAGCCCACTATATACTGATTTTCTATGGCACCTTATAGCAGCTCCTCTGGCATTTGCCAGAACCCACAGATTGACAGTCCGGGCCTGGCAGCTATAATACCCAAAAGCCGTGAATATCTTGTAAATAATAAATAAAGTACCCCCAGTTGCAAAATATAAGGATATTAGAAGTAACCTCGGAGTTCCATGACCTGTATTAAAACACTCGTTTTTATATGGTCATGAAACTCCTCAGTAACTTATAATATCCTTATATTTTACAAGAGGGGGTACTTTATTCACTATATATACCTATTAACAGCCCTGTACACACACATTTCACCATTCTCTAATAATTGATGCTGCAGCCAATTACTTTAAAGGAGAAGTAAAGCGTAATAAAGAACATGGCTAAACTGCTGTACAGTTATGGGACCTGTTATCCAGAATGCTCGGGACCTGGGATTTTCCAGATACTGGATCCTTCCGTAATTTGAAACTTCATACCGAAAGTCTACTAGAATTGTGTAGATCATGTAAAGATACTGACACCAGAAAAATTACCTTTTTATGTAACTATCACACTATTGACTTTGCATACGATTTATAATTTTGCCATAAAAAGTATTTGCCAGATGCTTTTACATTACCCCCCATGTTCCTCTATGAGGGGGCTGCCATATTTGTGCAGCAGGAGTCTGTTAGAATTAGAAACTCTGAGTGACAGACTGAGAAGGGACAGTCAGGATGGAAAAAGAGTCAGGTTTAGGAACTTCGAGTAACAATTACTTACATAAGTTGATCAGTGAAAAACGATCATGACCTATAGGTAACTTTTAATGTAGATTAATAATTTGAAAATACATTTTTTAGTGTCAGTATCACTTCAAATAACCCCAATATGCTGGTTTGGCTTCCAACAAGGATTAATTATATCTTAGTTGGGATCAAGTACAAGCCACTGTTTTATTATTACACAGAAAAAGGAAATCATTTTTAAAAGTTTGGTAGATCTAAGAACAGCAATCAATAGTAAAAGTCCCACTGAGACTGATTCAGTTACATTAAGTAGGAGAAATAACAGCCTCCCAGAAAATAGTTCCATCCTACAGTGCTGGCACAAGTCACATGACTGAGGGCAGCTGGGAAACTGACAATATGTCTACCCCCATGTCAGATTTCAAAATCTAATAAAAAAAAAAAAAACGTGTTTTCCCTTGACAGTATTCCTTTAAGCACTGATCTGTGCTTCTAGAGATGCCTCCAGTAGCTCCCAAGTTTCTCAAGATAAAAGGAACAGCATTGGTAGCATGATTCTTTGTTGAGATTTAGTTCTCCTTTAATCCTTCCCTGTATGTCTGCAATGGCTCATTTCTATTGTCCTTAGGGTTGTCACCTTTCTGGACTGAATGTTCTATATTAATTATTATCCCTTATAATAACCTTGGCATCAAGTAGAATGTGTAATAGTAAAATACTGGTCAGGTGGAAACTTCTAAGGAGGGGTCAGGACCCATAACTGTAACTTGCTCCTAACTGGAGTCAACGAAATCAGGTACAAACACAGTGTGCAAAGTACTTATCCACCAGCAGGTACAGCAAATATGCACGCTACAAAGTGTATCCAATATATTTCAAGTGCATAATTGACTGTTGACTTTTGGCCAGAGACTTGCAAATCCCTCTCACTGACTGCTGAATTATACTGGGAGATACAGTCCAACACACACACACACACACACACAACACAACACAACACAACACACACACACACACACACGAACACTGAGTCAGTACTAACACAGGCAGGTCCATTCTTTTTGCCATTTCCAGCTGCATCTGAAAAACCTTCATCTGATCCTCTCGTTGTTCAGAGGTGGGTGCAAGCCAAGGAGTGAAGTCCAAGCCAATCTGCACAGAATAAGAGAACTCTTTGTTAGCAATGGAATCTGTTCTGATACAACAAAATACATTAGCACTGAGGTATAGGAAAGCAATAATTCCAAAAAAAGAAAATCGGTTGCGTATACAGGTCCTTGTAAAAAGAAAGAGCTTTTTCATTGGCTGAGGCGACTGAAATAATAAGTGCAAGGAGCAATACTGTACATTTGGCCCCATACGTGACACTTATTTGTCATCCTTACCCATAGTGCAACCTATTAATGGGGTTGTTTACCTTTCAGTTAACTATTAGTATAGTATGTAGAGAGTGATTTTCTGAGACAATTTGCAATTGGTTTTCATTTTTTATTATTTATGTTTTTTTGAGATATATGGTTTTTTTTATTCAGTTTGCAATTTCAGCAATCTGGTTGCTAGGGTCCAAATTACTCTGGCAACCATGGATTGATTTGTAGAATAGACTGGAATATGAGCAGGAGAGGGCCTGAACAGAAAGACGAATAATAAAAAGTAGCAGTGACAATGAATTTGTAGCCTTACAGAGCATTCGTTTTTTGTTTGTTTTTTTTAAATGGGGTACGTATTTGAAAGCTGGAAAAAGTCAGAAGAAAATGGCATATAATTACAAAATTACAAGTTTCTTTGAATTGGCAATTCTATTACATACTAAAAGTGGGCTTAAAGGTGAACCAGCCCTTTAAGACAGTGATCACCAAGCAGTGGCTTGTAAGCAACATGCAGTCACCAATCCCACAGATGCTGCTTTCAGTGGACTCAATGCAGGTGCTTATTTTTCAATTCCAGGATTGGGGGCAAGATTTACTTGCATATAATCCAGGTCTACTGCCAAACAGAGTCTCCTGTAGGCTGCCAGTCCACATAGGGCTACTAAATGGCCAATCACAGCCCTTATTTGGTACCCCCACCCCCCAGGAACTTTTTTCATGATTGCGTTGTTCCACAACCCCTTTTCCATCTGAATGTTGCTCATAAGTAAAAAAAGGTTGAGGGACCCCCGTATTAAAGAATAGATCTACCCGTCCTGCGCTAAACCCCATGGGCCCCCTTGTCCTACCTCCCCCCCGGGCAAATGCCCCAAAGCTGCTACCCCCTCAGCGCAGGTCCTGACCATGGAGTTTGCAGGCGCAATCTTTTCCCCAGCCATCTTCTTCCTGGATTCTTTGCCAGGGTTTAGCACAGGATGGGTAGACTTCTCCTTTAAGATATCTTCCAGTTTACACTTCTTACCTCTCCTATAGCCACCAGGCTTTCTTTGTATTTGTCAAACTGCATAAGGACAGGTTCCAGATCCTAAAAAATAGAAATGTTATCCAGTATGAACAATTGCATAAAGCGACTCTGACACTTCGTTCTACCTCGTAGAGTGTCAGGGTTGGACTCCCTCTGTCGCAAGGGTTGGGACCTTCGATTAAAAGATGTAATTATAAAGCTGGCAACTAGTTGACTATACTTAATACTACCTCCGCAAATAATATTTTGCTATCGGCATTAAATTCTTTGGGGGCAGGTAGCATTCACTGCATTTTTACTTTGCCTTTGTCCATGTGTCGTAAACCTAAGGGATCTTCTCCAAGGTTTCCATCAGAAAGACAATGAAGGACCTTTGGGGACCCCAGGAATGTCAGGGCCAGTTTTGTTTACATTTTACCATCAAACACTGCTATATTAAATTCACTGCAATCATTTTCAAAAACATCTTTTGAGGATAAAACATCTGCCCTTGAAAATCTCAGGAAACCCCCAACTGTTACTGTAGTCATGCAACGCATCCCAATCCCCGCTGTTTCACATTCATACTTTTTATGTATATAAATATACATCTTATCACAAGCTGCATGCATCCGGAAGAATTACAACTTTAAAGCCATGAAATGATTAAAGGAAAGGATATACCATATTGGATTTTGAAGATTTTTTTCCCCCCCACCTAATTTATGGTTAAATTCTCAAAACTAGAATTTAAGTCTACTAGAAAATCTTGTCATCATTAAATAAATCCAATGGAATTATTCTGCTTCCAATAAGGATTAATTTTATTTTGTTTCCAATAAGGATTAAAGGGGTGGGTTCACCTTCAAGTAAACTTTTAGTATATTGTAGAAGGGCCAATTCTAAGAAACTTTTCAATTGGTCTTCATTATTTATTTTTCATAGTTTTTTTAATGATTTGCAATTTTCTTCTGTTTCTGTGCAGCTTTCAAATGGGGGTCACTGACACCATCTAAAACAAATGCTCTGTAAGGCTACAAATGTATTGTTATTGTTACTTTTTATTACTTATCATTCTATTCAGTCCCTCTCCTATTCATATTCCAGTCTCTTATTTAAATCAATGCAGGGTTGCTAGGGTAATTTGTACCCTAGAAACCAAATTGCTGACACTGCAAACTAGAGAGCTGCTGAATAAAAAGCTAAATAACTATAAAACCACAAACAATAAAAAATTAAAACCAATTGCAAATTGTCTCAGAATATCACTCTCTACATTATACTAAAAGTTAACTCAAAGGTGAACAACCCCTTTAATTATATCTTAGTTGGGATCAAGTTGAAGCTACTGTTTTATTATTACAAAGAAAAAGGAAATCATTTTTAAACATTTCGATTCTTTTGATAAAATGGAGTCTACAGGAGATGGCCATTCTGTAATTCAGAGTTTTCTGTATAACGGGTCTCTGGATAACGGATCCCATATCTGTACAAGCAGGGTCGGACTGAACCTTGAGATCAGGTTTCAGGATGGGGGGAGGTGCCCCAGTCCAACACTGTTTACTAGTCAAGTGCATAACATGTCCATGTTATTTGATATCTCA
Organism: Xenopus borealis; assembly: GCA_024363595.1. Lineage (NCBI taxonomy): Eukaryota > Metazoa > Chordata > Amphibia > Anura > Pipidae > Xenopus > Xenopus borealis. Next base: position 12,720,178 of record CM044439.1, on the reverse strand, counting down.
CATGATTCTCAGGTTGGGACAGCCCAGTAGTTCCTGTGTTTTGAAAGGGAACCATTCTGATTGATTTTAGGTCTGTTACAAAACAATCCACTCCTGTCATTGACAATATATGACCCATTAAAATAGTCAGTGGGAAAACTTTTACCTTTATTGTCACGCTGCGATGCCCATCACCATTGCTCTGAATTGGATGAATCCCGAAACATGGCATAATGTAATCAGGGTACCTGTAAAAAGCCAGAAATATAATATATTGTCTATGAATAAGAAATATTCAACATGTTTAGCATAAGCACATACCTTTAGGGCCTCATGCTCAGGATAACACATTGTTATTTTACATAGTTCAAACAACTAGTTGTTTTCAGATAGATCACCATAAATAATATATTTTACTTTCTATTTTCTATTCTATTTCTTCTAAATTGATACATTTAATGGATACATTTCTTATCTTTGTCCCTACTGAGCATTATCTCTGGGTTTCATTACAGGCAGCTGTTAGACTAGGGACAGACAGGGAGATTCGGGGAGATTCTGTCGCCTGGTGTTTAATAGCAGGC
>CM044439.1:12684419-12710886 GCA_024363595.1 Xenopus borealis | reverse complement strand
ACCTCTACCTCCCTCCTCTGTGACCGTCACTTCTACCTCCCTCCCTCCTCTCTGACCCTCACCTCTACCTCCCTCCCTCTTCTGCCTTCGTTACCCTCCCCGCCCTTCGTTGCCCTCCCACCCTGTAATGGCGCATGCATGTTAAAGGACGCACGCGGGGGGCGGGGTTATCTGACCAGGTTGCCTAGGACGGCCATATGGCAGGGTTTTTTCCCTTTGTCCCACCCAACCAATCTGTCCCTGTTCAGGCCTTTCTCATAGTCATATTACAGTCTCTCATTCACACCACAGCACCTCTCCACTTTGGAATTGCAGCAGTTATCTGGTTGCCGGGGCCCAATTTACCCTAGCAACCAGCTGCTAAAATTCCAAACTAAACAGCAGCTGAACAAAAACTTACTTTAAAAAAACCACAAAGAAATATATATACACTGATTGTTACTGTTGCAGAGATAACATTTTACTGCAGCATACTACTTTACGGGAATTTAAAGATGAACTGGCCCTAAAACCTTTCTGACAAACTGAACAGGTCTGGGTATTGAACTTCAGCAACCTGGATGCCTCAAGCACTGCAGAGGACAGTAGGAAGGATGTATCTCATTCATACACAGAGAAGAGATTAATCAGAACCCTCCCTTGTTATGACGCGTTGTCTGACTTTGTTACCTGGGAGAACTCCTCAGCTGTCATGTGACAATGACAATCCACATAGCCCACAGCCATCTGCCCTTTTCCGCTTCCCAGCTATCAGAGGCGGGGATTAACTGTAGGCATATGGGCGGGCCTAATGTTGTTCAGCGAATGACTGCTGAGGGGGCGTGTGTGTGGATTGAGCTCGCGTTTAGCAGGCGTGGTCTGTTGACTGAACACACGAATCCAGTGGAAAGCTAGATTGCGCTCTGTGACTGTGGGCGGGACTGAAAGCTCAGTTGAAGCTGAGGGGAAATAGTAATAACATCAATGGCATAATATGTTTCTCTGTACTGCAGTTGTTTAGTGCATGGGGTTACCTCACAACTTGTTTTAGTGAGGGGGTGTTTGTCCTGTGCCCAATCATGAAAGTAGTTATTATGGTTTACCCAGTGGCGTAACTAGATGTTACTGGACCCCCAATATATCCAGATCTTGTCCTGTTTTACCAATATATGTTGAAATTGCTTTTACAGAGGGTCTCATGGGGCCCCTATACCTCCTGGGCCCCCCAGGGTCTGCTTGCTCTGTAGTTACACCCCTGGGTTTACCTTTGGGGGGTCTGACTGGCAGCTAGGGTTGCCACCTTTTATGTAGAAAAATACCGGCCTTCCTATATGTTTATCTTTTTCTCCTATTAATAACATTGGGATCAACCATCAAAAATACCGGCCAGGCCGGTAAAATACCGGCCAGGTGGCAACCCTACTGGCAGCCAGTGGCCTAACTAGATGATACTTCAAGACAGGGTGGCCACACGGGCAGATTGAAGGAGAAGTCGTTTCACACTTGGGGTTGCCAAATGTTAGGCGCCCCTAAGTGATTGTATGGACTTACCTGAAACCCTGGGCCGGTGCCCATATCAGTAGAAAACTGCACCGGGCCCGGGGTTATACCAGTGAGCACCACAGAGTCAGGACTGGACTGAGAATCTAAATAGGCCCTGGCATTTCAGGTACACAGAGGCCCAATCAGCCCACATAGAGGCCCAAACAGCCCCCACCAGCCCACTAAATACTGACTTTCTATGGCACCTTATAGCAGCCCCTCTGGCATTTGCCAGAACCCACAGATTGCCAGTCTGGGCCTGCACAGAGTGATCCTTCTCCTGCTTCTTATTCCTTTGCATGGCTGTGCATGCGCAGTAGAACTAGGGTTGCCACCTGACCGGTATTTTACCGGCCTGGCCGGTATTTTTGATGGTAGATCCCAATGTTATTAATAGGAAAAAATGCTAAATATATAGGAAGGCCGGTATTTTTTTCAAGAAAAGGTGGCAACCCTAAGTAGAACAACAAGCCGAACTTTAACTAAAAAGTTGGCTATTTCTTGCAACTGCACGCGCGTTTGCCCTGAGAAATTTGATGAAAGAAGAAACCGAAAGAGGATTGCTCTGTGTTGCTCGTTGGAATAACCCTGGGCCAGTGCAGTTTTCTGCTGATGGTAACACCAGCCCAGCGTTTCAGTTAAACCAATACAATCGCTTTGGGGTGCCTAAAGTTTGGTTATATACGACGCCAGGTATACTGTAGCACTCCAATAAATTCAATTTGTATTAGTGCATCAAGGGTGTTTTATTGGCCCCAATAGTGCAGATAAATACAAGGCTTTGTAAAGTTTGGTTATATGACTCTGAACTATTAGGCTTTATCTGTGCTATAAACCAGCTCTTCTGGATGCATAGTTGGCCACAGGGACATAAAGGTGATTTACATGTCTCCGCCCATGATGCATTATGGGAGAAAAAAACTCTCATATTTGATATCTAGGCAGTGCTATATGTATGGCATGAGACAAGTAAATACCTTCTGATTTCAGAAGGCTTCACTTTGCATGCTATTGCTTGTGAAGCGCTTTTTTGGCTCCTTTCAGTCCTCACCCTAACCAGGTTCGGTTACCCAGATTTCAAAATGAAATATAAAAAAATCTGTTTGCTTTTTTGAAAAATGGATTTCAATGCAGAATTCTTCTGGAACAGCACTATTAACTGACGCATTTTGGGGAAAAAAATTTTTTTCCATGATAGGATCCCTTTAAGTGTTTGTAACACAAAACTCGTAAGGCTGTATATATTTTTTGACATAAATTTATATTAATTGTTCTTATTCGCCTGGTGGAAGATTGCCTTTGTTTGAGTGCCTGCTCTACTGTCTCCTGGTTTGATCTGCTCCCTTTGCTGAAGGCTCAGGGGGTGCCCCTGGGCCTCTTCCTGATCGTGGTGGGTTATCTGATTTGGCACCCACGATTTATTTATAGGTCTACACCATAGTAAAAGTAATTGGAGCACAAACTGTAGAAGCTTGCTTTGATAGGAACCTAGGAGGTTCTCCTCTTCTTCTTCCCTTCAATGACAACTTTTTCTTATTTGAGACAATCGCTCAAATCTTAAAGGAAAACTATACCCCCAAACAATGTAGGTCTCTATAAAAAGACATTGCATACAACAACTCATATGTAAAACTCTGCTTCATGTAAATAAACCATTTTCATAATAACATACTTTTTTAGTAGTATGTGCCATTGGGTAATCATAAATAGAAAATTGCCATTTTAAAAAATAAGGACAGCCTCCTGGGATCCTAGGATCCTAGGATCCAACGGTGCAAACAAACACACCAAACAAACTATAAAGTTAGGTCACATGAGCCAATTAACAGACAGAGTTGTGTCTTTTGCTTCAACACTTCTTCCTGTTACAGTTAGAGTTGAAATATTTCTGGTCAGGTGATCTCTGAGGCAGCACACAGACCATCATGAAATGGTGGTTCAAGGCAAGAGATGTAAAAGGGCAATATTTACTTAAATATATATACCAGTTTGGTAAGATTCTTTAATATGTCAATTAATTTGATATAAACATCTGTTGCTCAAGTATTCATTTTGGGGGTATAGTTTTCCTTTAAGGCATATCCTCCAGGCCTTCTGCAGGACTGAACAGTAACTCCTCCTCGTTCCATCCTGGTAAAAATTAGGTACATGAATGGGGTTCTGTAAAGTGCATGAGAGATCTTCTCCAAGAACAATATTGTCATGTTTATGTTCTACCTTCATATTAATCTATCATCTTAATATCATTAAAATAATATAATCTTAATGTTATTATCTATCATATTCATGTTCTGACTTCTTCATAACGGTTATCTTGATGTTAATGTTCTAATCATACACATAATTTCTCTAACGCTGATGTAGGACAATATCCATAAGAGTACGGCAAGCTTTCTGTACTCATTGGAAAACCAGTGAGCTGCTTTGTCCAGGCCACCAGGGAATTGCCTGACATTCACAAATTTGGTTCAAGAACAATAACCACAATTTGGGCCCTAAATTAGGTTATGTTGGAAGAGGGGTATCCACAGATTTCACTACTCACTGGCGAGTGGTTTTCACACATATCTGTGACAGGTCCAGCAACCAGTCAAGGTAATATCTAATCTGTGGAGTCAGGACCTTCTGTTGGTAATGAATCATTTGAGACTCTGACCACTCTGAAACACTTTGAAGGAAGATACCATTGATCTCTTCAACCTCACTACCACCTGAATCATGAGAAGAGGGGAATGAATTAATTACTAATAGAAGAACCTAAGAAGTTCACCTTTTTGTGTGGGTGGAAGCAGACCTTGATTTTTTACCCTTGGCAGAGGCACAGCAACATAAGTGCAATGACTAGTTCTTGGGCGCATGAATTTTTAGCATTTTTTAACTACAAAAAACTCCATGTTTGGTGAGTAATTAGAGATGATAATTAGATCATCAGTATACAACTTTCCTCCCTTTTGTTGTGGTTGTCTTGTAAGCAGGAGTACATTACGTCAGGGGCTATAATCATCATCACTGAAAATGAACAAGGGGGTACAATTCCACTTTAATACAAAAGAGGCAAGAAAGTTATATCCTTCTCTATAGGACACTTAAATGAACTGAAGTGAAAAGAGACATTTACAGGGGAATGTAATATAAGTCGGTAAGGCAAAAAGTATTCGCAAAAGTTATACCTCTGTGCGAACAATTTTTGCTTTGCGCGAATTTAATATAGCTTTTGCGAAACCGGAAACTGTTTTTACCGACCACTTCCGACAGTGGAAGAGAGTTTGCGAATTTTACAGCTTGCGCCAATGCGCAGTCAGTGTAGTAAAACTTCTTACTGAAAAAGTCGTTATGTTTGCTCCTAAAGATTACGACACCTTCAAGCACTTCTTAAGAGTGCGCAATTAAAATTCTCAATGCGTAATTAAAAGTCGCAATTAAAATTCGCAATCCAATAACAGTTTAAGGAACAATATTACATTGCGAGATGTGGATTTTTAATCTTATTGATGCGCATTCTTTTGCTCTTTGCGAATTTAATTACATTCCCCCCCTTAAACTCTTGACTCACCATTCTCCTCTTGGGAATTACTTTATTATTCATAGACACTTGTGTCCCTCATACTAGGCAAGAAAAAAGTAAACAGGTGTGAACAGATATTTATATTCTTGTATGAAGAAAAGGGTTCTATTTCAATTATTACTTGACAGAAACCTATTTGGATACATCATTACCCCAATACGGTCCCCGATCCCTGGCAATTGCTGGGAAAATCTGATCCCAGTGAGTGTTGGCAGCTAAAACTGGCAAGGCCCATGCCAACAGATAGGTCTTGAAAGTACTATGTTTGATGTTCAGCCAATCACGGATGATAATAATATTTCCTGACTAGCAGCATTGCTCAATCAATATACCCAGCCAAGCTGAACTCTGCTGTGCATAACAAACTGACTTATGCACCTAGCAATATGCTAGGGCAATGTAGTTGCACATGAGGACCTGGCTATAGTCTCTAGGACATTAAAGGGATCCTGTCATGGGAACATTTTTTTTTCTTCAAAATGCATCAGTTAATAGTGCTGTTCCAGAAGAATTCTGCACTGAAATCCATTTCTCAAAAGAGCACACATATTTTTTTATATTTCATTTTGAAATCTGACATGGGGCTAGACATATTGTCAATTTCCCAGCTGCCCCAAATCATGTGACTTGTGCTCTGAAAATCTTCAATCACTCTTTACTGTTTTACTGCAAGTTGGAGTGATATCACCCCCTCCCTTTCCCCCACCCAGCAGCCTAACAAAAGAACAATGGGAAGGTAACCAGATAACAGCTCCCTAACACAAGATAACAGCTGCCTGGTAGATCTAAGAACAACCCTCAATAGTAAAACCCATGTCCCACTGCATACTATTCAGTTACATTGAGAAGGAAAAACAACAGCCTGCCAGAAAGCAGTTCCCTCCTAAAGTGCTGACACAAGTCACATGACCAGGTTGCAGCTGGGAAATTGACAAAATGTCTAGCCCCATGTCAGATTTCAAAACTGATTATAAAAAAATCTGTTTGCTCTTTTGAGAAATGGATTTCAGTGCAGAAGTCTACAGGAGCAGCACTATTAACTGATGTGTTTTTAAAAAAACATGTTTTCCCATGACAGTTTCCCTTTAAAGAAGTAACCATTTACTACATATGATAGAGAATGTAACAAGTTGGACATGTTATTTCCACCAACCCCATATCTAAAATGGGAGTCTCAGCCTTTCTATATCATCAGGGGCCCATTCCTCAATTTCCTTATGTAATCCAGACCTTTTCCTCCAGTGTAATACTCCCATTTTGGATTTCCCATATTCCCTACTGTTCTCCAAGCTGTGACAAACTAATGAATGTCATCCATTGCCCAGAGCAATAGCATTCCAGACATGCTGCAGGCAATATTCTTTATTTGGGCAGAACATGGCAAAGTCTGGGAAGCACCTTGAGTGCCTTCTTCGTTGTGACCTCAATTACCTCTTCCAAATAAAAAAATAACACATTTTATTTAAAGGACAAGGAAAGTGTAAAATAGAATAAGGGTAGAAATGGTGTATTTTATATACTAAACATAAACATGAACTTACTGCACCACAAGCCTAATCAAACAAATGATTTATGCTTTCAAAGTTGGCCACAGGGGGCTGTCATCTTGTAACTTTGTTATACATCTTTGCAAGACCAAGACTTGGGGATCGTCATAAATGATCAAAACAGGGAAACAAACAAAGCTGTTTGTTGATCCAGGGACTAGTCCCATTGCCATTTTGGAGTCAGGAAGGAATTTTTTCCCCCTCTGAGGCAAATTAGAGAGGCTTCCGACAGGGTTTTTTTTGCCTTCCTCTGGATCAACTAGCAGTTAGGCAGTTTAAAAAAATAAAAAAAAGGTTGAACTTGATGGACGTGTTTCTTTTTTCAGCCTAATTTACTATGTTACTATGTATTTTGATAAAATCTGGATTATTTCATTAAAATGGAGTCTATGGGAGATGGCCATTCCGTTTCTGGATAACGGGTTTCCAAATAAGGCATCCCATACCTTTATCATACTGTAATGACTGACCAATAGGATTAAGACTGGCTATACATTATAAGATGCTGGGCCTGACATTTCTGATCTGATATTTGGGATGGTATACTTGCCTGGACTTTTATACAGTGGATCAGATGGTGAGAAGCTCAAAGTCAAGAGTCTGGATACATTTATGCTGATCTGATATTTGCCAAGCAATTGCATTTGAACGGAAAAGATGTTTAAAGGAACAGTAACATAATTTTTTTTTAAAATGTGTTTCTTTTTTATCGAAAATAAATGAAAAGAGAGATAAATCTTTAAAATCGCTAAGTTTTTAATAAGAAATTACTTACCGATTCTCTGCATGCGCTCCTCTTCTGAGATGGCGATATGGCGATGATCCAATGTGCAGCGATCGATTATGGGAGATAGGCAGGGAGGAGAAATCAAGTGCTTTTTGTTTATTTTCGTTAAAAAGGAAACAATTTTTTTTTTTTAATTATGTTACTGTTCCTTTATTGTTTTTAGTTTGCTAAAATGTTAATGTATTAATATATTAGTCCTATAAGAGATTTAAAACTGTTTAATTCAGGGTTTCCCCGCTCCAGGCATTGCATGCTACATAAAGGGCAGATTTAGCATTTTCCTGTTTGAGTACCATGACATTGTGTAATGTTAATCAGAACCACAAATTCAAAACAGGAAATGATAAGAGTGACACCTAGTGGTTGATACAAAACCCAGTGCTGAAAATATGGATACAGGTACAGTATAGGACCTGTTATCCAGAATGCTCCAGATAACAGATCTTCATATCTTAAGTCTTCTAAAAAAATCACGTAACATTAAATAAACCCAATAGGCTGGTATTGCTTCTGGTAAGGATTAATTATGTCTTTGTTGGGATCAAGTACAAGCTACTGTTTTATTATTACACAGAAAAAGGAAATAATTTTTAAAATGTGGATTATTTGCATAAAATGGAGTCTATGGGAGACGGCCTTTCTGTAATTTGGAGCTTTCTGTATAACAGGTTTCCGGATAATGGATCCCATACCTGTATAGCCCTACACTGATTGGGAAGTGTAAAAATCTTCAATAGCCTTGCTTTACCCTTTACTCAGTAAGACCAGGTAATATGTTCAAGTACAGTTTCAGTCTAGAGAATTGTTATGGGACAGGAACATATTTGTTTCCTACATGATCGACGGCCTCCAGCTCTTACTCAGATGCTCTATCATTTGTACAGCATCTTCTACATCGTGTACAAGTAGGGTTGCCACCTTTGGTAATTTTTTTTACCGGCAGGCGGGGGGCGGGGCTACAAAGGGTCGGAGAGTGACGTCAAAGGGGGCGGGGCATGGACGGAGCCACGTCCTACGATCGGCTGAAGACTGCGAGAAAGGTAAGTTTTAACTTGAATTTAGGCAGGGCAAGGGCCTTTTTGAAGTTGCGTTACAAATTTACCGGCAGCTACATTGCCGGTAAATTTGTAATACCGGCCCCGGCCTTTGCTGGTATTTTACCAGCTAGGCCGGTAAAATACCGGCTGGGTGGCAACCCTATGTACAAGCAAGAAATAATTGTGTTAAAACCACTATTAACTATAATACAATACCTATTATTTTAAAACGATTCCAAGTTCAGTTCAGTTTTTCCCAAAACGCATCAGTTAGAGCTGCTCCAGCAGAATTCTGAACTGAAATCCGGTTTGTCAAAAGAGCAAACAGATTTTTTTATATTTAATTTTGGATTCTGACATGGGGCTAGATACATTGTCAATTTCCCAGCTGCCCCCAGTCATGTGGCTTGTGTTTTGAGAAACTTCAATCACTCTTTACTGCTGTACTGAAAGTTGGAGTGATATTACCCCCCCCTTCCCATTCAGCCAGGGTTGGACTAGGGGGCCCACTGGGGCTTCTGCCTCAGGGCCCCCCTCTGGACCCTGGAGGCTGCTCTGTCAGCGTGTGCATTTGGGCATACGCATTAGTGCCCACACTTGTGCATGCGTGTCATCGGCTGCAAATGCGCATGCAAGTCAACGCGTGCACTTGCGTGTTAGTGCACACTTATGCAGGAGCATCATCATTTTTTTTGTCCCAGGAAGAAAACTAGGGTTTGGATCTGGGCTGGTGGGGCCCACTAGAGCCTGGGGTCCCTCCGGCCCAGTCTGACCTTGCCTCCAGCAGCCTAACAACAGAACAATGGGAAGGCAACCAGATAGCAGCTCCCTAACACAAGATAACAGCTGCCTGGTAGATCTAAGAACAACACTCAATAGTAAAATCCAGGTCCCACTGAGACACATTCAGTTACATTGAGTAGGATAAACAACAGCCTGCCAGAAAGCAGTTCCACCCTAAAGTGCTGGCTCTTTCTGAAAGCACATGACCAGGCAAAATGACCTGAGATGCACCTACACACCAATATTACAGCAAAAAAAAGCTATAGTTGCTCGTTCAGGAATTATATTTTATATTGTAGAGTGAATTATTTGCAGTGGAAACAGTGTCATTTAGAAATAATAATCATGACAGAATCCCTTTAACCAACCACAGTATTATCTGCTTTATTAAAAACCAAAGGGACTATTACGTGAATGTGGTCCTATTGCTGAGCCCTGTACTGGACAGACTCCTAGAAATCTGATAGTCAGCAGAGCTTCTTATGCTTTCTCTTCCTTGTGTTATGGTGCAAGTTCCCAGTGGCCACTCTCCACCGGCAATAACTGTAGAGGTTAAAATTGAACAGCACCACTTGTTCTTGTGAAAAATAAAAATGCCTTTATTGCAGACTTCTGGGCATCACAGCGATGTTTCAGGCCTAAAAATGGCCTTTTATAAAGCTAAACCAACAATACAAACATGGCTTTTTATAGCCCTATGTGCCATCTAGTGGACAATTAGTAACAATTTTCAAACATGTGAAACATACTGTATCATATCGTTATTTATACAATGTAACAATTTAACAAGGTGTTCATCCAAAGTAATTCCAATAGTGAAAGTGAATCCAGTTCAAGCAATATTAATCTGAAAAAAATACAGAATAAAATCTTAAAATTTATCTAAAAATGGGTTGAAAATCATACTCTTTATTGAGCCCCAGGGGAACAAGTGTTTCTTGTTTCCTAATCCAATAGGCCTCTTTGTAAAGTAGGGATTTCAATCTATTTCCACTAGGGATGCACCGAATCCACTATTTTGTATTCGTCCGAACTCCCGAATCCTTCCCGAAAGATTCGGCCAAATACTGAACCAAAGCCGAACCCTAATTTGCATATTCAAATTATGAGTGGGAAGGGGAAAACATTTTTTACTTCCTTGTTTTGTGCCAAAAAAGGCATGTGATTGCACTCCCTGGCCCTAATTTGCATATGCAAATTAGGATTCGGATTTGGTTCGACCAGGCAGAAGGATTCTGCCGAATCCGAATCCTGATGATAAAGGCAGAATCCTGGACAAATCCCTAACCAAAGCCTGGATTCAGTGCATCCCTAATTTCCACCCCGGCGTTTTGGTTGTATTGTTTCAATAACTTGAAACCTAAGCTGATTAATGTTATGACCTTTTTCAATAAAATTACCTGCAACTGCTTGTTCCTTCTTACCCGTTCTTATAACAGACTTATGTTTCTGAATACGTTCCCGGATGGTCCTAGTTGTTTGCCCCACATATGATAACCCACAGGGGCATTTAATTACATATACTGCAAATGTGGAATTGCAAGTGAAGTGTCCGTGAGTAAGTGGTTTCTGGTAACTCTAGACGTTGAGAGCCTCTACACCTCCATCCCACATGATGGGGGGGGGGGGGTTGAGGCTGTCACGTCTGAGTTGATTCTGGATGATTCTATGGATGGCACACAACAAAAGTTTATTGTACAATGTTTATCATTGTTGTTACACAATAACTATTTTCAATGTCAGGATGAATATTATATGCAAATCAGGGGCACGGCAATGGGTTCTAATGTGGCCCCATCCTAAGCAAACATTTTTATGAATCTATTTTAAAAAAATGTGGTGTATCCAAACAGATTGTTTGGAAGATACTGTAAAACATAGATGCGTTATACCGTTGATTTGTTTGCGTTATGGGCGGGGCCAGAGGAGACCCTAGAGGCATTTGTTCATGAAATCAATAGTGCACTCCCTTATATCACATTTACCTTGAATTGTAGTTTAGTTGATATACCGTTTTTAGACACTAAGGTATATAAACAGGGTGATAAATTGTGTATCGAAATATGCTGTTGCACTATCACTCTTTTCACCCGCCTCAGCTAAAAAGAAAGCGTTACAAAAGGGGCTCCGGCGGTTGGTTGCTATACTGCCCATCCCTTAGTTACGTATACGCACGTGTGGGGGAATCACCTGTTGGAAACATTTTTGATCACTTGGATTTTAAATTATTGAATTTTTGGAAGAGTGAGGTTTTCGGTCATATGGTGTTAAATAAGTAGGAAAATGCTATTTTAAATTTTAAATATACACTTCTGGATTTGTATGGTGTTTGCAGTGGTTAAAAAACACCTCAGAGGTGGGGGACACAATTAAGAGTGTAACTAATTGAATTTAAGTAACATACTACACTATACGAAAACTTCTTTCTATCCCTTCCTCAGCAAAAACTTTGTTTCTATGAGGAGCACAGCAGGACACAATTTTTAAGGACTTTTACAGACGGGTTCAGGAGAACCGAAGGACTCTGCTGGCTTTTGGGAGATATCCGAAATCGGGGATTCAATTGTTTCATTTCACAGCTGATGCGAGTGAAACGCATAGGGGTCGATTTACGAAATTCATGTGAAATGATCAAAGTTCGATCGAATTCGATCAGATAACGATCGTACGACTTTTTCGTGAAATTGGATATGCAAATTTGGCCTCTTCGACCATCGAATATCGAATATTAAATAGATCGAATGATCGGATATTTGATCATTCAATGATCGAAGGATTTAAAATTATTTGACTGCCTACTTCGGCAGATTGAACCTAATGAATTGTAATAGAAGCCTATAGGAAGCTCCCCATAGGCTTCTGAGGCTAAGTCCTGCTCGAATACCATTCGAGCGTTTGATTGTTGGAATTGTACAAATTTTTCGGACTCTCGAATGGAATTTCACAATTTTTTCGTGAAATCGAATGATCGGTATCCGATTGTACGAATTCATAGAGAAATCAGATATCGAGCAAAATGATAGCCTAAAACAATTCGATAAGCATTCAATGGTCGAATACTTATCGAATTGCGAATTTGGTCGAATTTATTTTGGGGAATAATAGTAAATCTGCCCCACAGTGTCTTCTAACCAAATGGCAGAGATGCGATTATCAGAAATGTGTGACAAATTTCAGGCAAGAGGTTATCCGCAGGACGTTCTGCAAAGGCAATGTAATGAGGTTAAAACATATGATAGGAACAAATTATTAAATAAAAGGGAGAAAAAAACTGAAGAACATGTAACATTTGTTACTCAATATAATAGCAAATATGTAACTAAAATTCTTAAAAATCATTGGACATTTGCAGTATATGTAATTAAATGCCCGTGTGGGCTGGCGTATGTGGGACAAACAACTAGGACCATCTGGGAACGTATTCAGGAACATACGTCTGCTATAAGAACGGGTAAGAAGGAACAAGCAGTTGCAGGTAATTTTATTGAAAAAGGTCATAACATTAACCAGCTTAGGTTTCAAGTTATTGAAACAATACAGCCGAAACGCCGGGGTGGAAATAGATTGAAATCCCTACTTTACAAAGAGGCCTATTGGATTAGGAGACAAGAAACACTTGTCCCCCTGGGGCTCAATAAAGAGTATGACCTTAAACCCATTTTTAGATGAATTTTAAGATTTTATTCTGTATTCTTTTCAGATTAATATTGCTTGAACTGGATTCACTTTCACTATTGGAATTACCTTAGATGAACACCTTGTTAAATTGTTACCTTGTATAAATAACGATATGATACAGTATGTTTCACATGTTTGAAAATTGTTACTAATTGTCCACTAGATGGCACATAGGGCTATAAAAAGCCATGTTTGTATTGTTGGTTTAGCTCGAGAAAAGGCCATTTTTAGGCCTGAAACATCGCTGTGATGCCCAGAAGTCTGCAATAAAGGCATTTTTATTTTTCACAAGAACAAGTGGTGCTGTTCCATTTTTATCTCTGGACAAACTCCTACACAGGGAAATATTAATCCCACATGCCTGTGTATTATAATAAATGACTGGATAAGTATCACATAAATATTACATTTAAATCAAGTTCCTGTCAAAACTGAATGCCCCTGAATGCTCTCAAACTCTCTGATTCTCTTATGTTCATACATTTGGGCAATATTATACATTTTTATTTACTTAGGGGCAAATTTACTATTACTCCCCCAAAAAAATTCGATTATCCTCGATATTCAATTAGCATTGGATTTTCAAATGCTAATCGAATAGTTTTAGGCTACCCTTTTATTCCATCTTCGATCATTCGATGATCGAATAACGATCGTTCGATCATTCGAATGATTTATACATTCGATCATTCGAATAATTCGTACGATTCAAAGACTTCGATCGTACGAATCCTATTCGATCAGGACTTAGCCTCATAAACCTATGGGAGTGTTCCCATAGGCTTCTATTACAATTTGGTAGGTTCAATCTGGCGAAGTAGGCAATCGAATAATTTAAAATATTTAAATCCTTCGCTGATCAAATGATCGAATATTCGTTCATTCGAATCTATTCGATCGTTTGCTATTCGATGATCGAATAAGTCTAATTTGCATATGCGACCAATCGAATTAATCCTACAATCTATTCACGTGAATTTAGTAAATCGGCCCCTTACTGTCTTTGCTTGTTCTATGACACTGCTGATATCCTGTAAAAATATATATATATAAAAAAATTAGATCATATATTCCAAATAATTAACAACAAGATTGGTAATGTAGATCCAATGTGCTTGGATGAAAACCTGATTTGCAAAAAATTTTCTATTTATCCTCAAAGTAAACAAAGAAATAAATATTCTAGTCTCTTATTCAAATCAATGCATGGTTACTAATTGGGATCCTAGCAACCAAATGGCTGAAATGGCAAACTAGAGAGAATAGCTGAATAAAAAGCTAAATAACTAAAAAAATCACAAATAATAAAAAAATGAAAACCAGTTGCAAATTGTCTAAGAATGTGACTCCCTACATCATACTAAAAAGTTAATTTAAAGGTGAACAACCCTTTTAAGTTGGGTTATGTCTTCCTCATCTATTTTTCTATGATTTGGGCTGATATTAGAGTTCCACTATGCATTATGTGTCCATACTATTGCAACCAGTGCAGAATTCCCCATTTCATAACTTCAAAACCACAACTGAAATAAGGAAGCACTAGGCAGCCTATTATATTTAAAAATGATATTCTAAAGGGGATTGGTCACATCTTTAAAGATATATATATATTTCTTTATAGGATAGGAAGATGCTTATTCTGCTTCCAGTTTATATTGCCAAAACTTTGATGGCATCTTCAAGTCCATGCTTGGGGTCCTATGCATTTTGTTGGATCTATGTCCAACTTCCTCATTCCTATGGAATTAAATATGGTATGGAAGAATATCCTATAAAGTGAAAGAGAATAAGTATATCTTATCAGTCTAGTTCTAAGTCTCACTTCCTAATTACATTTCCCTTTGTGTAGAAAGCAGCCATAGGGAACCAGTTAATATGAGAGTCCTTATATATTTGTGGGCTGCAGGCTCTGGACTTGAAGCTCACGCGTGTCTTTTATTTTTTCTCTCACTAGAACATATGGTGCTTTCCAACCACAGGTTCATATTTAGCATTGTATCCTACAGCACCAGCATTTATTAAGGCTAGATCCCATAACCATTATCATATGCAACCTTTTGTTATGAATATTAGCTTGTGCAGCAATTGATTTTCATAGGGTTTGCTTTCCGTAATGGACCTGACTGCAGTAACTACTAGCGATGAGCTAATTTTTTCACCAGCCAAATTCAGCATTTCGCCATTTGCAAAAAAAAAATTTGCCATAAGAAAAAACACCAATTGCCATGCATTTGGACAAAAAAAGTCACAATAAGAAAAAACGCCCATTGACTAATGCATTTGGACAAAGAAAAAACGCCCAATGACTAATGCATTTGGACAAAGAAAAAACGCCCATTGACTAATGCATTTGGACAAAAAAGTTGCCATAAGAAAAAACACCCACTGACTAATGAATTTGGACAAAAAAGTCGCCATAAGAAAATACGCCCTCTGACTAATGAATTTGGACAAAAAAAAGTCACCATAAGAAAAACGCCCATTGACTAATGCATTTGGACAATAAAAATCGCCATAAGAAAAATCGCCTATTGACTAATGCATTTGGATAAATAAAAAAACGCCCATAGACTAATGCATTTGGACAATAAGGGGCCGATGTACTAAATTCACATGAATAGATCGAAGTTCGATCGTAGGATTTATTCGTTTGGTCGAATATGCAATTTTTGGCATATTCGATCATCGAATAGCGTATGGTCGAACGATCTAATACATTCGAATAGATTCGAATGAACGAATATTCAATCATTCGATCAGCGAAGGATTAAAATTTTTAAGTTTATTCAATTGCCTACTTCGCCAGATTGGACCTACCGAATTGCAATAGAAGCCAATGGGAGAACTCCCATAGGCTTCTTAGGTTAAGTCCTGATGGAATAGGATTCGTACGATCGAAGTCTTCGATCTTTAGAATCATTTGAATGATCGAATGATTTATGCGACTGATCGAATAAATTTGTATTCGATCGTCGAATGATCGAATATCGAATAAAAGGTAGCCTAAAACTATTCGTTTAGCATTCGACGATCGAATGCTAATCGAATATCGAATTTGGTCGAACTAATTTTGGGGAATAATAGTAAATTTGCCCCTAAAAGTCCCCATAAGAAAAATCGCCTATTGACTAATGCATTTGGATAAATAAAAAAACGCCCATAGACTAATGCATTTGGACAATAAAAGTCGCCATAAGAAAAATCGTCTATTGACTAATGCATTTGGATAAATAAAAAAACGCACATAAACTAATGCATTTGGACAAGAAAGTCGCTTTAAGGAAAAATGCCTATTGACTAATGCATTTGGACAAAGAAAAAAAAGCCCATCGTGTGATGCATTTGGGCAAAAAAGTTGCCATAAGAATAAAACGCCCTTGACTAATGCATTTGGACAAAAAAGTTGCCATAAAAAAAATGCTCATTGACTAATGCATTTGGACAATAAAAGTCGCAATAAGAAAAAACGCCAATTGACTAATGCATTTGGACAAAGAAAAAAACGCCCATTGACTAATACTTTTGGACAAAACAATTGCCATAAGAATCAAATGCCCAATGACTAATGCATTTGGACAATAAAAGTCGCCATAAGAAAAAACGCCCATTGACTAATGCATTTGGACAAAAAAGTTGCCATAAAAAAACGCTCATTGACTAATGCATTTGGACAATAAAAGTCGCCATAAGAAAAAAAGCCCATTGTGTGATGCATTTGGGCAAAAAAGTTGCCATAAGAATAAAACGCTCATTGACTAATGCATTTGGACAATAAAAGTCGCCATAAGAAAAAACGGCCATTGACTAATGCATTTGGACAAAGAAAAAAACGCCCATTGACTAATGCATTTGGACAAAACAATTGCCTTAAGAATCAAATGCCCAATGACTAATGCATTTGGACAAAAAAGTCACCATAAGAAAAAATGCCCAACTATGTCCAACTTCTCATTCCTATGGAATTAAATATGGTATGGAAGAATATCCTATAAAGTGAAAAAGAATGAGTATATCTTATCGGATTAGTTGAATTCTCCTTTAAGTGCCGTTCATTTCAGTACATGTGTAGAGATGAATAATCAGGTATACAGGAAGAAAACTACCTGTATCTGACATATCAGCTGATCCAGTGACCAATGTTCAGGTGTTGCAAAGGCGCCCAATCAAAATTTTACAACCAGCCGGATCAATGAGCTAACCGATATCCAAGTCTTCTGCTTATATTTGTTCTTTTGTTTTCCACCATACACGCACCAAACATTGTATGAAAGTTAGTTTCGTATGATAATATTGTAAGCATGTACGGCCCCCTTAAATGATGAGATAGAAGAGCTGCCGCCTTTCTTTTAGTGAAACTACAGCTCCTGTCTTCCTTGTGGGATGATGGCAGTGTTCAGGGACATTGTGCTGTTAAAGGGCTCGTCATTGCATAAATGGATCATTTATCATCATTCAAGAAGAGAAGATCCTGCAGCCTAATGCAGACCAGGTCAATTTCTACTTTAAGGAATTTCCACTTTCCATGTGGAAGGGGACTCTTTAGTCAATCAGCTGTGTAATATTTAAAAAGGTCAGCCATAGGTCCTAAACTAACCTTATGTATACAATTCATACATTTGTCTCCCCCATCTGTGAACAAGATGTTAATGTCAACAAAAAGATCTTTGTGCATGTCTGTGTGTCCCTCCGTAGTGTATTGCTGAGGATTCTGGGAGTGCTGCTGTCCAGAGAGCATTTGGGGGTAAAGTCACACTGTTGCTTTGTGTTTACTGTGTAGCCCAAACACTGGGAAATCCTGTGTATCACTTCCCTTTGTGTAAAGTATAAGTTGTCACAAGTGTGTCATTCCTCTGCTATTGTCACATAGAGCAAGTGGGCCAAATGTGCCTTAGCTGGAAAGAGATTCATGGCCTAGTGTTCTAGTCCCCGCTGCTCACACTCACCTGACGTGACATTTCCTTACTGTGCTGGTTCTTTATCCTTACAATGTAAGGGAAAATATTCCCTCCCTTGTAATTTTTTTTTTATAAAAAATGCACATTTATGACCTGTCCAGACCAGAAGAAAATGAAATAAATGTTTTCAAAAGAGCATTGTAAATTGCGTAAATTGCATAAGTGTACTATATCTTCAACCGCCTTTCGCTTCGGAGGAGACCTCTGCTACTCTTATGCCGCCATGGATTATAGTGAGAGGACCAGGGAGAGTTCCGGGCAGACAAGGTAACTGGACGTTTACAGAAAGAGCAAGAACAAAGAGTGTGGTTAAAGGACAGGCTGAGTTTATACCAATCAGGCAGAGCAGTACAAATTCAGGAGACAGGAGTGAAGTTGAGGTCACAGGTCGGGTCAAGAACCCCAATATCGCAGTACAGTAACAGGATCCAAGAGAGTAGTCAATAAACAGGCAAAGGCCAGGACATGCAGCAAACTAGGAATGGTCAGGGACAGGCAAGATACGCACCCAGGAACTATAGAAAATAGACCTATGTGGGGCAATGTGAAAAAGGGAGATGTGCCTTTAAATATTTGAATTTTACAGCAATACAATGACGTTAGGCACAGTGCTTGTGTGAAAACCCAGAAGTGACGAGAGTGCACGTCAAAAAGATTTGGTGCGCAAATAAGACGGAAGTGACGCACAGGTACCCATAGTGGGGGGATAGCTCTTTAAATATATAAAGGGGGAAATAAGGAAAAGAGAGGAGGAAAGAAGAAGAGGTGAGCTGGGGGCAAGCTACCAAGGCTCAGAGCATTACATAGACATTGCTACTTCATTATTTATGCATTCCTTTCTGATTTATGGGGCACTGTTAAGGCGGTGCATTCACCTCCAGCCATGGTCCCCAGATGGCTTCAGATTTATAATGGCATCCATGGGACTGGTTTACAAGTTTCTGTTTGGGTAAGTAGTCATTAATAAGGTTTTTCCAAAAGTTCAATGCAGTAAGCCCCATGGAATTCCAGTGTAGCCTTAATAATAACTGCAAGTAGCACGGTTAAATGGGTGGTTCCAGGGGTAAGCGTATCCACAATGCCCAAAAGACAGAGGCAGGGTGACAATATATTAGGGAGTGCTAAGGTCGCTTCAGCATAGTTGAGAACCTCTTGTCAAAAACCCTGCATTATTGGGCATTCCCAAAGGATGTGGCAGAAGGTACCCACAGCATTGAGACTCCTGGGATGCTGGTCTGAAACGCTGGGATAATTCCCAGCTAATCTTTGAGGGGTGACATACACTCTATTAGAGATAGTAAGTTGGGGTGCTAAAGCTAGGGCATCCTTCCACATCTCTTCCTCCAAGCCCCGGATGTCCAGTGTTGTTGGACTTTATTCAGTTGCATGGTGTTTGGCTGCGATAATATGATAAACCATTAGGTTACGACATTATAACATTAGGTATAGCTCCAAGGTAGTGTAACCCCTTTTTGGCCACCCCCCTATGCCAAAGGTATATATCACATTCTTCTTACCAATGTAGGTCCTGAGTCCCCTTTGCTAAGGGAATTACCTCTCATGGCAGTGCCTCAACCTAATGGGATCCGGGAATACACCTGCGGGTGGCCCTGTTAGAAAAACACACAAACACACAATGTACTGTGTAACAAATAACTTTATGTAAGAGAGAAGCAAAGTAAAATACATTTACATATTAATTGACCTACTACCCTGGGAATGTATGCTGTCCAAATCCTGGCCCTCCGTGCCAGGCACAGTCCAACAACTCCTTTGGCAGACAATGAGTCTTAGTCTCTTTTCCCCAAAAGAGCACAATTGTCCCCAGGTAGCACTAGCTGCCCCAAATACATTTCCCAATAGACAAGGTACTTACTCCCACATGGCAGGCACCAACAAAGCCCATGTCACAAACTGAACACATGCTGGATCCTCTCTTTTTATACCCTCCCTTGGGCACAACTCTGGGGATTCGCTCAGATGGGTAGGCTCATCCAGAGCTGGAGCAGGCATCCACAGCGATGAAATCCATTCAGTGAGGCACATGCAGCTTGCTTTACCCTCATGACATAGCTCCCAGCACTGTCATTAGTGTGAGCACATACAGTCCTCCTCTGCTGAACTACAGCTCCCAGCACTCTCCATAGTCAAGCACACAAAAATTAATCCAAGCACTAAACCTGCATGGTTGAGCTTACCAGGCATTGGAGTACCCTGCCTCAGGCTTGGCAGGCCTATCGAACTCCACTTTAGCCTACATCTTGACAACTCAAACTCACTCTTTCCTCAGTAGCAGGCAGCAATAATGACCGTGTGAGCACATGGCTCTCCTATTTATAGAAAAGTAGTGCAACATCGACACCTAGTGATACCCTCCGGTATCTGCCATGCTGCACAGGCACAAGGGCTCCTGCCCCTGCCAGAACTGTATGAGACCCTGTAGCTACACAGGCAGGGGATTTCCACCATGTGGTTTATAATTAACTCTCTGTATCCCTACAATAATTTCAATAACCAATAGCAGTCTAAGGGCTGATGCGATGTGGTGCGATGGGTTGCCCTTCGAGGAAATGCATGGAAACTGTCAGGGGGGGGGGGCAGTCAACCAGGGAGGAAGCTTTAGGGTTAAAGTCCAAGATTGCAGTACAAAAAGGGTTCAGGTAATATCGTAATTAAAGTCCAGACAAAGGTCCAAAGGCAGGCAGAATAATATCAGAATCAATGTTCGGGTAGGGTCAATAGTCGAGGAATTAGTATTCAACGAATAATCAAAACACCCAGGAATGCTAGAAACAGAGCCTATACTTGGGAACTGAACCAGCATCCTGGGAGTCTTTTTATTTGAATTTGGTGCCGGTTCATGATGTCATTGCACTGGCATTCTGACGCTGGCATCACAGTGCCAGTGCCAATACCCAAGTGGAGCTGAAGGGTGCCGCCATCTTGGATCCACCGATACCATCGGGAAGGTAAGACGCTCCGCCGGGCTCTCCTGGCGGTCCTGACACAAGCCAGTTGGCTGCACGGAATATAATGTAAGTGATTATATACACAAAACACGACAGTCGGATGAAGGCACGGCGTTCACATCCAACAGTCATGTTGGATACATGTAGTTTGTAGCTGCAATGTTTCTATTACTTCAATTACAGTCGGCACCTCCAACTGTTTGCCTGCATTTCCTCAAAGCGTGACCCATCATACCACATCTCATCGTGAAGTTCAGTCCGAACTGGAAGGCATGTCTTAGCTGCAGGTACCTAAATAACATATTTGCTGGGAGTTGGAATTCAGTTTGAAGTACACTGAATTGTTTGCATTCCCGATTGTAGAGTCTTGCATGGGTCCAATCAGAAGGACCTGTGCCCGAACCAGACACGCTGACCTCTAACTCCGCACCCAACATATTCCCCTGCCAGAACCGCTACCCAAGCTGTACTCTACACAGTTAGGTTTCCAACCCGCGTCACGTTAGACCAGAAGTGGTGTCACCTCAGACCAGAAATGGCATCACTCCGGCTCCGATTCTGCAGGAAATGGATGAAGAAATTGCCTACAGTGCTAGGGAGGGTGGGAGAACCAAGTCCTGCATCTTAGCCGGGTACCCAGGTGGATTACCCCGTGGACTACCTGCATGGTCACAGTAGCTGGGATTTTATGATCATGATCTGCTTTGCGGGTATTCCACAGGTACCCAACTCCCCCATTGGCTGTAAAATCTCCCAACGGTTTTACTCCTGCAGCTGCCCACCTAGCAATATCAGGCACTGAATTGAAGTATAGAGGTAATTTATTGCCCCATATGGGGGTCTGTTTAGACCAGACAGGTTGTTTATTTTGAGCACCATCTAAAAGGATTCCACCACCGTTCTATGGGAAGTGTTGTCCTATAAGTATTTATATAGGGGAGAGAGAAGTGCAGAGTGCAGGCCACAAGCCATGTGGGAATTGAGGATATGGTGGTGTGTGTCGGTCCTAAGACTGAGGTGAAGGTCTGACCTGTGGCCGACTGCTCTAGTGGAACTACAACATTCAGAATCTGGAGGTTGAATTGTTCCAGCTGAAGGGCCTTTTAGTGAATTCATTATGATCTGGATTGACTATTCTATATCCGGACTCAAGGGAGAGTGGGAATATTTAAAAGCACAGTTTTGAGTTGTCTACAGGACATTCTGAATTGAGAGCCAGTCTAAAGCGAAACATCTTCAAGGACAAAGAAAAACGCAAGAAAGTCTGATTGATTTGACTTATTACTATAGATATACCATGACCTGGATGAATGAGCATCCTCACAGACACAGCTTTGATTGGCTGTAAGGGATTATACACCAAGCCAATAAAACTATTAGAAGTCAATAATGCAAACCAACTCCAAACAGGAGAAGGGAAGGTGAGAAGTGAGGGGGAGAGGACGTATTAATGGCAGGAAATGTTAATTTGGAAAAGTTTGTTCTAAGAGAGGAATATAATATTGTAAACATAGTTCCCCTTTTACATGTCCGCTGATGAAATCCCCCTGTCCCCAGTCTAATTGGAAGCCTCCTTATCATCTGCACCATCCTAGGGAATGAAAACTAGATATTGGTGTATTTTTGTTTTACAGTAAACAAAAGAATGATGGTGTCAGATTTGCTAACAAGAAATGAGAAATCGGTGTGGTTTTCCAAAGAAACCCCAAATTTCAGCAGTTATCTGCTGCAGGAGGGACGTACGCAGAAAGATGCATTCTCTCTCTGTGAAATGAGTAGGAGGGGTACATTCATTTCATGCACTGGCAAACCTCAAACCCGGCCTGTTAGTGGGCGAATATTACCAGGGTAGGTCAAAGAGGCCATTTTCAAATAATGAAATATAATAGGTATTGTTCACATTAAAATTAACTTTTATTATGATGTAGAGAGTTATAACTTTAAGACATGACTAGATTCTGTTTTTCCTCCTTCTCTTGCTGTAGATTAGATATTCTCTCCCTACTGTACGTCATTTTGTCTGCGTTGTGATTCAGACTATAGGGGAAATCTTGCTGACTAGGGTGATGGAGATGAAAGGTAAAGGGATACCTACAGAGAAGAGACTATAGGGGGAGGAAATGTTGGTGAGTAGGGTGCGGGAGATGAAAGGTAAAAGGATACCTGCAGAGAAGAGACTATAGGGCAGGGATCAGGAACCTTGGCTCTCCAGCTGTTAAGGAACTACAAGTCCCACAATGCATTTGCCTTTATGAATCATGACAGACTCCTTCATTGCATTCTGGGACTTGTAGTTCCTTAACAGCTGGAGAGCCAAGGTTCCTGATCCCTGCTATAGGGGGAGGAAACGTTGGTGAGTAGGGTGGGGGAGATGAAAGGTAAAGGGATACCTGCAGAGAAGAGACTATAGGGGGAGGAAACGTTGGTGAGTAGGGTGCGGGAGATAAAAGGTGAAGGGGAACCTGCAGAGAAGAGACTATAGGGGGAGGAATTGTTGGTGAGTAGGGTGCTGGAGATGAAAGGTAAAGGGATACCTGCAGAGAAGAGACTATAGGGGGAGGAAACGTTGGTGAGTAGGGTGCGGGAGATAAAAGGTGAAGGGGAACCTGCAGAGAAGAGACTATAGGGGGAGGAAACGTTGGTGAGTAGGGTGCTGGAGATGAAAGGTAAAGGGATACCTGCAGAGAAGAGACTATAGGGGGAGGAAACGTTGGTGAGTAGGGTGCTGGAAATGAAAGGTGAAGGGGAACCTGCAGAGAAAACACTATAGGGGGAGGCATTGTTGGTGAGTAGGGTGCTGGAAATGAAAGGTGAAGGGGAACCTGCAGAGAATTGGGATTTCTTGATACTTTTTATATATGCCTAATTAGCCACCATTGATGAATTGGGGGAAGAGAAATATGCAGCATCCCTATAAATCCTTGTAGTTTAGCAGCAATCGGAATGCTTTTATATCTTCATCCCAATGAGGAGTATATGAAACATCCATTCTCATTACTCCTTTCAATATGAACTACAATCATTTTGGGCGGATTGGCTCTCTACACCCTCCACACCTAATGCTCACATGTTTTGTATGCCATCTAATAAATGTGCTCTGACTTCTGCTGCCTTTTTTGTAGGTTCTCCTGTTTGGAATTCTATTCAGAAAAGCAGAGGGCGCTCGTGTTCCAAATTAATGATATAAGTGGTATAAAACTGCTAATAACGCAAAAGCTAAAAGACAAAGATGAAATTGCAGAAGTGCTCAGAAAAGCACGAGCACTATTAAAACGCAATGTTACTGTTTAAAGGGGAACCTAAAGTCCAAATATTTCAGTTATATTTTAGTAGTTGAAAACAATTTAAAAATAGATGTTTTCTTATTTACCTTTGAATTAAGCTGTAGTTTAATGTTTGTCCTTTGTCCCACAACTATGTATCCCCCATGTACCCATGGAGACATGAAGGCTGCAGCCAAAGGTCCAGATAATAAACAGACTCCATGTAAACAGTCTCCTACCATGTGTATAAAGGAAATGAAAGCGTCCGTCCGTCCCTGCGCTGCGCGTACAGACACATGAAGTTATAGAGAAGTGAGTGGCGAGACTTTTGGGAAGTTCTGTGGGAACGAGACATTCTCCACCCAAGGCATTTCTTTCAGAGGAAGACTTGGAGCATTGCAAACTTATTCCCACACTCATTAACTGTTGATTACAGGGACTTTAGGCCTTATTTCTCATCCCCCCCCCCCCACACTTATTCCCCTTTCTAGCCCAAAACTGTTGTGTCTCTAGGCTTCAGATAAGGAGGAGTTCATTATACTAAGGGTTTTACTGGGAAGGGGATATTAACTAAATATAACTATAATCACGGCCGCCATCAGGGGGGGACAAGTGTCCCGGGCCCAGGGCTGAAGGGGGGCCAGGCAGCGCTGCAATCTTCAAAGAGCCGGGCCCCCCTTACAAGCGCAGAAGTGTGCGCTCCGAATGCAGAAGTCCCGAACATTAGTGAAGTCCTTAATAGGCAGAAAGACCCGAAGTCCCAAAAGGAGCCAACACTGAAGTCCTGAAGCGGCGAAAATACTGAAAACACGAAAACAGTTATAATTGAAGTCCTGAAGCCATGAGTTCAATTCTACTGACACCAATGTGGGGTTTTTTTTTAATCCCCTGGCCACCAATTTTTTATTTTAATACTCTATAGGCCCCTGACACCAATCTTTTTAAACTTGTAAGGGGACCTTGGTTTTTAACTTATAGGGGGGCCCTGGTCACCAATTAAAAAAAAAAATCTTTTATGGGGGGCACTGGCACCAATGTTTTTTAAAAAAAATATTTTTTGGGACCCCAATTTTTTTTTTAACTTGTATGAGAGCCCTGAAACCAATGCTTTTTTATAGGGGAGCCTTGGGCGGGGGTTAAGTTTTTAGAGCTGATGTCTGTGTGGTCTTTTATCTTTGATGTGGAGTGGGCGGGGATTAGGGGCAGGGCTTTGGTGCTAGGATGGGCGGGGCTTGGGTGCTGGGGTGGTGGGGGCTAGGGTGGGCGGGGCCCGGGCGGGGCCCAGGGGGCCGTGATTTCTAATGGCGGCCCTATCTATAGGTATTGGATCTGTTATCCATAATGCTCTGGACCCAGGGATTTCTGGGTAATGGATCATTCTGTAATTTAGATCTTCATCCTATAAGTCTACTAGAAAATAATTTAAACATTAAGTACAAGCAACTGTTTTATTATTACAGAGAAAAAGGAAATCCTTTCTAAAAATTTGGTTTATTTGGATAAAATGGAGTCTATGGGAGAGGGCATGTCTGTAATTGGGAATTTGTGGATAACGGGTTTCCTGATATTAGATCCCATACCTGTACAATTATTATCAGGTGTGCTGGGTTATCATGAAGACTAAGAGCTGGGGAACAAAAAACCCAAATGGGCCAAAAGACTCTACTAGGAAGTAACTGCAATAAAAAAGAAAACAACCCCAAAGAGGGGTGAAACAGGGAGGTGCTAATATATTTTACGTGTGTATTTATTTAAGAGATTTAAAAGTATAGTTGCTCAAAGCACTCTTTTCAGCATAACAGCATCACTTGTGTTCAATATGCCCGACTAGCTCCAGTCAGCAGAAAATTAAGCTAGTGAGCAGAGGGACGGTCTTGTGATGTTGCTCTGCTCAGAAAATTAAGTTTATGAGACATCTTATGTTTCTCTGGCCTGTTTTAAGCAAAGCAATTTGCAAATTCAAAGCTGGGATATTTAAGGCCACACCCCTGAATCAACCGGGTGGCGCCCAGTTCTATACAGACATGCTCCCAATCCCACTTTCCAGTAAACTTGGACCGTCCCATCTGCATAGGAACCACTGGGAGTGTGACGTGAAATTCAGTGCAGAATATTCAGTCTTTTTACTATCCCTTTAAACAGACAGCAAATTGGTGGCAAAGCTCATTGTACTGTCACTACCATTCCTGTTCTGAGTAAGAGCCATTCTGGGAAGAGTTCTGCCTACATACTGGGAAGAGTTCTGCCTACATACTGGGAAGAGTGCTGCCTCCATACTGGGAAGAGTTCTGCCTACATACTGGGAAGAGTTCTTCCTACATACTTGGAAGAGTTCTGCCTACATACTGGGAAGAGTTCTGCC
>CM044439.1:12651613-12678581 GCA_024363595.1 Xenopus borealis | reverse complement strand
CCTGCAGCAACCAAGGCCAGTGAAGGAGGTAGGAGAGTGGTAGTGTTACAGTTAGGGAGTGGGTCTGGGCCAGCTGGACCTGCAAGAGCCTGGGCCCACTGGCCCAATCCGACCCTGAAGACCAGGTAGTTTGGCACTGGAGCTGTAGCCATAGTGGCTGTTTTGAACAATCTGCAGCAGGTTGGAAACTGAAAGCAAATGTTTGATTGGTTGCTATGGGTTACTGCACCTAGGTTACATAGCCTAAGATTTGTAAATGAGCCTCAATAACATAACTATAAGGAGTATGCCACTCTAATGACTACACAGCATCCCTATGAATTACAGGAATGAGATCCGTTATCCAGAAACCAATTATTCAGAAAGTTCCAAATTACAGAAAGGTTTTCTCTCATAGACTCCATTTTATCCAAATAACCCAAATTTATAAACATAGTGACATAGTTAAATCAGGTTGAAAAAAGACAAAGTCCATCAAGTTCAACCCCTCCAAATGAAAATCCAGCATCCACACACACATCCCTCCATACTTTCCCATAAATTATATATGGCCATATGCTAACTATAGTTTAGTATCACAATAACCTTTTATATTATGTCTGTCCAAAAAATCATCCAAACCCCTCTTATAGTCATTAACAGAATCAGCATCACAACATCACCCGGCAGTGCATTCCACAACCTCACTGTCCTCACTGTGAAGAACCACCTACTCTGTTCCTTTAAATGAAAGTCCTTTTCTTCTAGTCTGAAGGGGTGGCCTCTGGTGATCCTCTTTATGGGTAAAAAGCTCCCCTGATATTTGTCTAGAATGATTTCTTTTTTCCCCTGTAAAGACACAACAGCAGTTTGAACTTGATCCACACTAAGATATAATTAATCCTTATTGGAGGCAAAACTAGTGTATTGTTTACAGTTATTTAATGTTTAAATGTAATTTCTAGTAGACTGAAGGTATGAAGATACAAATTATGTAAAGATCCATTACCCAAAAGTCCCCAGGTCCCAAGCATTCTGGATAACAGGTCCCATACCTGTACTTTTTTGTTGGTCTATCACCTACATGGAATTATTGGGAGTGTGGGCTAGAAGGAACTGATCTTATGGTGAATTATAGGAAGCAGCAGTCCTGCCCTGCTTTATGGCAGCTGAGATTCTAGCTATCTGTATAACAGAGCATTCTGTCCCAGTGGCTGCACAGATCTGATCCCCATTATAGGAAGCAGCAGTCCTGCCCTGCTTTATGGCAGCTGAGATTCTAGCTGTCATTTGTAGCAACGCATAGTAACTGTGGGACTTTGAGTTGTCATTCTCTAGAAGTGCATGAGCAATAATGAAGTTGTGTCATGGGCAACATTCATTCCTGTGACCTCTAATTTCTGAATGGCGTCTCCTTGGGCTCTGCATCATTTGATGGCAAGTCAGCTAATGAAGAAAACTGTAAAGGGGAAGTAAATGTGGTATCATTATTAGGGATGCACCGAATCCACTATTTTGGATTCGGCCGAACCCCCGAATCCTTCCCGAAAGATTTGGCCGAATACCGAACCGAATCCGAACCCTAATTTGCATATGCAAATTATGGGTGGGAAGGGGAAAACATTTTTTACTTCCTTGTTTTGTGCCAAAAAGTCACATGATTTAGCTCCCTGGCCCTAATTTGCATATGCAAATTAGGATTCGGATTCGGTTCGGCCAGGCAGAAGGATTCGGCCGAATCCGAATCCTGCTGATAAAGGCCGAATCCTGGCCGAATCTCGAACCGAATCCTGGATTCGGTGCATCCCTAATCATTATACTGCAGAGATATGAGGATATATGTGAATACGTGTGTCCTTATATTTGTTACAGCTTTGGCTTCCTTCTGGATGGTACCAGCTATGAGCAAATCTATAAAACTGCTATATGGTGCGTAGTAGAGGGGAATACTAGCACTGGCATAGTTTTATATCACTGACTTGTAATTCTCTGAATAGTGTATGATAAAACTTAAAGAGGAGGAGGAGGAGAGGGCTGAACTGTGTTTAGTACTGGGGGAATATTTATTTTGGTAAATCTAGAAACTCTTTATTAGGGATACACCGAATCCAGCCTTTTTCAGCAGGATTCGGACGAATCCTTGTGCCTGGCCGAACCGAATCCTAATTGGCATATGCAAATTAGGATCGGGGAGGGAAATCGCGTGACTTTATGTCCTAAAACAAGGAAGTAAAAAATTATTTTCTACTGTTTCCTTTCCTGACCCTAATTTGCATATACAGATTATGATTCGGTTTGGTATGAAGGATTCAATATTCATCTGAATCCCAAATTGTAGATTCAGAGCATCCCTACTCTTTATAACAAGCATTGTATAAATCCAATATTCTGCTGGTATTATAACACATCAGGAGGGTTCTATGAGTTTATAGGGGTGTAACCATCCAGTTGCTGAGACTGGGCTAATACTTCAGGGTAAGTGAGTGATTCTAATGCCAGTGCTGCAAGGGATATAGATATATATATATATATATATATATATATATATATTTCCTATGAATGCATTTATTTTCTGGGGTGTGAATGACACCCCCCCCCCCCCCCCCCCCATGCGGATGGGCTGTTCCTTTAGTGGACATCTCATTAGAATGATTCCCTGAGAATATATTTTCCAAGAGAATATATTTATATGGTTATGTTGCATAGCTGATTAATGAAGGGCCTGCCATTACTTGGGGGAGCCAAAATGTACAGACAAAAAGACATGATTTTAGTAGTGTTATAGAATGGCTAATTCTAAGCAACTTTTCAATTGTACTTCATTTTTATTTTGTTATAGTTTTTAAAGGGGTTGTTCACCTTTGAGTTAACTTTTAGTATAATGTAGAGAGTGATATTCTGAGACACTTTGTAATTGGTTTTCATTTTTTATTGTTTGTGGTTTTATAGTTATTTAGCTTTTTATTCAGCAGCTCTCCAGTTTGCAGTGTCAGCAATTTGGTTTCTAGGGTACAAATTACCCTAGCAACCCTGCACTGATTTGAATAAGAGACTGGAATATGAATAGGAGATGGACTGAATAGAATGATAAGTAATAAAAAGTGGCAATAACAATACATTTGTAGCCTTACAGAGCATTTGTTTTTAGTTGGTGTCAGTGACCCCCATTTGAAAGCTGCAAAGAAACAGGAGAAAATTGCAAATCAAAAAAACTATGAAAAATAAATAACGAAGACCAATTGAAAAGTTTATTAGAATTGGCCCTTCTACAATATACTAAAAGTTAACTTGAAGGTGAACCACCCCTTTAAATAGGGGTCACTGACCCGCATCTAAAAAAACAAAAAGAAATGCTCTCCTATTCATATTCCAGTCTCTCATGCAAATCAGTGCATGGTTGCTAGGGTACTTTGGACTCTAGCAACCAGATTGCTGAAATCGCAAACTGAAGAGCTGCTGAATAAATAAACCACAAATATTAAAAATTTTAAATCAATTGCAGAGCTCATCTCTACATCATACTAAAAGTTGTTTGAAAGGTGGAGCAACTCCTTTAAGACAAACAAAAAAGACCAATAGAAAGTTATAGAAGTTATGCTTGCATGTAAACACTCCCCGGCCCTCCAGTTATAAGCATTTTACTGCTCACTGAATGGCATCCTCCCTAGCCCTACTGTACTTTACTGTAGGTGGTTAATACGTGAGTTAATAGGGTGTTTTTCTCATTTGCGGTAGATGGAAATTTTAACAATTTTTACGTTTTTAAATGTACAGCAAAGAAAGAAAAAATCCCTAAGAGAGGAGGAATCCACCTGCCTCATGCAAATCTGTTCTCTGCTGGTGGAATGATCCTGTTCAGGGGGAAATTTCCGTTTAGTATTTGTGTATTTCTGGTATAAGGGTTAATTACAGTGAAGGCAAACATGTAGCATTATTCACTTGGTATGTCTGCTGGTTCCCTGATATTGCCAAATTTGCCCAAGAGATCCATAAGAGTCTTTTGAGACACAAAGATGTTCACTTGCATGTGTTCTCCGACAATCCTAAAATTCATTCTGAGGTCCCAAGGCAGTGATCCCCAACCAGTGGCTCATGAGTAACATGTTCCTCCCTTGGACATTGCTCCCAGTGTAGAGTTGCCACTAGGGTTGCCACCCAGCCGGTATTTTACCGGCTTAGCCGGTAAAACCCCAGCCAAGGCCGGGGCCGGTATTACAAATTTACCGGCAATGTAGCTGCCGGTAAATTTGTAATACCCCTTAAAAATGGCCCTTGCCTTGCCTAAAATCCAGTCAAAAACTTACCTTTCTAGCGTCTTCATCCGATCGCTCGCGTGACTCCGCCCCCTTTGATGTCACATCCCGCCCCTTTCGACGTCACGACACCGCCCCCTTTTGGTCCCGCACCCACCGGCCAGTAAAAAAAATTCCAAAAGGTGGCAACCCTAGTTGCCACCTTTCCCCCTGATGAGCTCCAGGGGGGAGGCGGGACTGTGATGTAGCTTGGGGCAGGGCCATGATGTTATAGGGAGGGGCTGTGCAGTGTGGGGCGGGGCTGGGGTGGCAGCGGTGGGACTGTGGTGGCAGGGGTGGGGCTATAACTGGCTGATCGCCACATCAATCTTGGGAAATTCTGCCCAGCCTTCCTAATTTGGTAAACTGGACAGCCAGTTTTGACCCAAACAGCCCCTTCAGAACCAGACAGGTGGCAACCCTATCCCAGTAGTCCCAGAGCTTATTTCTTGAATTCCTGGCTTGAAGGCAAGTTTTGGTTGTATAAATACCAGTTAAACTGCCAAACAGATCCTCCTGTAGTCTGCCAGGAGCTACCAAATGGCCAATCACAACCCTTATTTGGCGCCAATGAAGCAGCTAAAATGCAAAGGAGCACCAAAAAATTCAAACAGTAGAGAGTAGTGATGAGAATATCTGTCCCATTTTGATACGCCTAAAAATTTGCATGAAAAATTAAAAAAATGCATTGAAGTCAATGGCCATCAAAATCTTTTTTTACACGTGACATATTTTCTCGCTCCAAATACATTAAAGTCAATGGCATTTTTATTGCGGCTGTATTTTTGCTGCGGCAAATATTTCCGTGACAAATTTTTGCAGTGAATCCGTGGCTGGTGAAAAAATTCGCTCGTCGCTGGTGACAATGATTTAAGAATTAAAAAGTCGTTTATTTAGACAAGGAGAGCAGCCTGACACGTTTTGTGCCTTACGGGGCACTTACTCATGAGCCTATGTAAGTAAATGGCCCATAAGCCATGGAAAGTGTTAGGCTGCTCTCCTTGACATTTTTTTTAAATTGCTTTTTAATCTTCTCATTGCTGTTTGAATGTTTTGATGGCCCTTTGCATTAAAGCTGCTTCATGTATATGAATATGTGACCCACAGACTGGGGTTCCTTCAGGGTCAGACTGGGGGCCCAGGGCCCACCGGGACTACTATCCAGGACCCCCTACCACCCCCCACTACTCGGCGTGCATAAATGAAGGAGGTGCATAAATGAAGGAGGTGCTCGGCACTCATGTGCAAATCGCAAATTTTTTTTGTAGAATTCAACATCGGGAGAGGGGGTCTGGCCTGGCCATGAGGGTCGGCCCACCAGGTTTTTTCCCGATGTCCCGCCAGGACAGTCCGACCCGGGGTTCCTTACAAGTGAACCAAGCACTATTTTCCACCATTCTGGCTTTCTTGATTATTCTTGAGCTGTTACAAGCAGAGACTTGTTTGGCATCCCCAGGAATGTTTTGCATGCTTGTATTGCTCCCCAATTCTTTTTACACTTAAATGTGGCTAGTGGGTAAAAGGTTTGGGAACCATCATTCTAAAAGAACACAAGCAGCTAATTTGCCTGTAGTAACTGGGCACCTTCTCAAGGGGATACTGACACTTACCTATCAATAGCAGGTCTTGTGTTGTTCTCATTAGTCGTGACACCCGGACAATTCCTGTTACAGGTAGAGGATGTCTTATCCGGAAACCCATTAGCTAGAAATTTCCAAACGGAGAGGTCATCTTCCATAGACTACATTATAGGGATGCACCGAATCCGCTATTTTGGATTCGGCCGAACCCCTGAATACTTTGCAAAAGATCCTGCCGAATGCCGAACCGAATCTGAATCCTAATTTGCATGAAAATTAGGCGTGGGAAGGGAAAATATTTTTTACTTCCTTGTTTTGTAACAAAAAGTAATGTGCATATGCAAATTAGGATCCGGATTTGGTTCGGCCGGGAAGAAGGAGTTGGCCGAATCTGAATCCTGCTGAAAAAGACCGAATCCTGGGCGAATCCCGAAGCGAATCCTGGATTCGGTGCATCCCTACTACATTATAATGAAAATTTCAATTTTGTCTCTAATAATAAAACAGTAACTTGTACTTGATCCCAACTGAGATATAATTAATCCTTACTGGAGGCAAACCTATTGGGTTTATTTCATGTTTTTCTAGTAGACTTAAGGTATGAAGATACAAATTACAGAAAGATCCATTATCTGAAAAACCCCAGGTCCCGAGCATTCTGGATAACAGATCCCATACCTGTAGTCAAAATTAATAAACTGATTTACTTTTTTCTGTGTAATATTAAAACAATATCTTGTACTTGATCCCAACTAAGTTATAATAAATCCTTATTGGAGGCAGAACAATCTTATTGGGGTTATTTAATGTTAAAACGATTTTTTACTGAGGAATCAAACCCTTTAGATGCATATCTCACAGTCTGTACAGGGAGATAATGTAGAACTATGTAACATAGTAACATAGTAACATAGTAAGTTAGGCTGAAAAAAGACTCGCGTCCATCAAGTTCAACCTTTTGAAAAAATTCCTTCCTGACTCCAAAAAAGGCAATCGGACTAGTCCCTGGATCAACTTGTACTATGAGCTATCTTCCATAACCCTGTATTCCCTGACTTGCTAAAAAGCCATCCAAACCCTTCTTAAATCTAATGTATCAGCCAGTACAACAGTTTCAGGGAGAGAATTCCACATCTTCACAGCTCTCACTGTAACAAACCCCTTCCGAATATTTAGGCGGAACCTCTTTTCTTCTAAACGGAATGGGTGACCTTGTGTCAGCTGGAAAGATCTACTTGTGAATAAAGATTTAGAGAGATTATTATATGATCCCCTTATATATTTATACATAGTTATCATATCACCCCTTAAGCGCCTCTTCTCCAGCGTGAACATCCCCAATTTGGCCAGTCTTTCCTCATAGCTAAGATTTTCCCTTTACCAGCTTAGTTGCCCTTCTCTGTACCCTCTCTAATACAATAATGTCCTGTTTGAGTGAGGGAGACCAAAACTGAACGGCATATTCTAGATGTGGCCTTACAAGTGCTCTATATGTCAACTTAGGAATTGCATTGTAATAAGATAAACTCTTATATACAGGTTTCAGATCTATTATCTGGAAACCCATTATCCAGAAAGCTCTGAATTATGTAAAGGCAGTTTCCCATAGAGTCCCTTAACCGGAAAACCCCAGGTCCCACATCTGTTCAGGTTCCAGAGAAACATACTGCAGCAGTGAATATGCACAGGAGCATCAATACCATGTCCAAGGCGTGTGCAATTATGAGGCAATGCTGGAGCTGGAGTAGTGATAGGGGCCAGATGACCTGTCAGACAATAGTAGCAGCAAGGCCAGCTTATAAGAATGCCATTGGACCCCCAGAACCCCTGCTCCAACTAATAGAGACAGGCAGGTATTTCCAGTTCAGAGCCACATGTAAAAGTACCAGAGACAATCCTATATGTCCTTACAAGAGCAAACAAAGCAAGCTTGAAATCAAAAAAATAGAAGGAAACCGCACCTCCAGTTAAAAAAGTTTTCATCCTTTATTGTGTTTTGCCATTAGGAAAAATATATATATAAAAGCACATTAGCGCATCATTGCCTGACGCATTTCGGACCTCTCCGGTCCTTAATCTAAGCTCCGAAACCTATGATTAAGGACTGGAGATTGGGCACTTGGCAGAGAGGGGACCAGACTAGGGGTAGGAGGCAGAGACAGTACATGCCTGGTGCCCCCCGAGTTTTGTGCCCGAGCCGTACTCTGCCTACCCCTTGTTCTGGCCGTGGAACAAAGTGACAGTAGAACAGATTATTTGCAAGATACATGATATGCCAAGATACAACATGGCATAGATATACAATGGCATAGATACTATACAACATGGCATAGAAACAATGTGGAATTAATACAACGTGGCGTAGATACAACGTGGCACAGATACAACGTGGCATTTGATACAACGTGGCATTTGATACAACGTGGCATTTGATACAATGTTGCATTTGATACAACGTGGCATTTGATACAACAAGGCATTTGATACAACGTGGCATTTGATACAACGTGGCACAGATACAACGTGGCACAGATACAACGTGGCATTTGATACAACGTGGCATTTGATACAATGTGGCATTTGATACAACGTGGCATTTGATACAACGTGGCATTTGATACAACGTGGCATTTAATACAACATGGCATAGATATAATGTGACATAGATACAACATGGCATTTGATACAACGTGGCATTTGATACAACGTGGCATTTGATACAACGTGGCATTTGATACAATGAGGCATTTGATATAACGAGGCATTTGATACAACATGGCATAGATATAATGTGACATAGATACAACATGGCATTGATACAACGTGGCATAAGCAGAACACATTAGAATAACAACTTGGAATGCAGAAATCTCCAAATCTGAATATATGAAATATTGTAATGGAGATACCACACTATCCTCTTGGTTTATATATTTACCCCAGGGGTATAGTTCCATCTTATTCTCTTTGGAAACATTATCAGGTTGCTATACCTGCCAATGTTAAGATCCTTCAGTAATATAACTGTACTGCAGCCCAATTGGGCTCCAAGTTAGAGTCCTGCAGCGGGTCGGGTACCCGCGGGTTACCCGCAAAATCCCGCAGTACCATGCTGGTTGCTCATAGAATTTCTGGGTGTGGGTATAGAAGCGGGTGGTGGTTCTGCAGGTTGGTGGGTTGAGGGTCGGGTCGCGGATCCTCACTAAAGCGATTTTCACTCCTTTTTCTGAACATTTCTACTACTGATGATGTCACATCTGGTTTACAATGACAGCACTTCCTGTTTTACTCCTTTTTTTCTGATCGCGGCTACTTCCGATGATGTCACTTCGGGTTTACAATGACAGCACTTCCTGATTCTTGATGGTCAGCGGGTCGCGGGTTGCAGATTGCGGGTACGGTTCGAGTCGCGTGTCCAAGCAGGTAAGAATGCGGGTCCGGGTTGTGGATTGCAGGTTGCAGGTACGGGTCGGGTACGGGTCCCAAAAAATGGACCCGCGCAGGACTCTACTCCAAGTAGGTGCGGCCTTAGGTTCATTTGGTGTGAGGGAAACTGTATAATTCAGGCATGTGAAATGAGAGATAAGCCCAATACATGAGATTTACATATGCTTTCTGCTTTGCCTCTGAATTACAAAGGTCTGTCAAATTATATAAAGGATATTGTCAGAGAAATTTTTTCAAAACGCATCAGCTAATAGTGCTGCTCCAGCAGAATTCTGCACTGAAATCAGATTTTTTTATTTAATTTTGAAATCTGACATGAGGCTTGACATACTGACAGTTTCCCAGCTACCCCCAAGTCATGTGACTTGTGCTCTGATAAACTCTGATTTCTGGCATGAAATCAACCCCCTCCCTTCCCCCCCCCCAGCAGCCTAACAAAAGAACAATGGGAAGGTAACCAGAAAACAGCTCCCTTACACAAGATAACAGCTGGTAAAATCCAGGTCCCACTGAGACACATTCAGTTACATTGAGTAGGAGAAACAACAGCCTGCCAGAAAGCAGTTCCATCCTAAAGTGCTGGCTCTTTCTGAAAGCACATGACCAGGCAAAATGACCTGAGATGCACCTACACACCAATATTACAACAAAAAAAATACACTTGCTGGTTCAGGAATGAAATTTTATATTGTAGAGTGAATTATTTTCAGAGTAAACAGTGTCATTTAGAAATAAAAGCTACTTCATAAAAACCACAACAGATTTTTTTTTTCTTTAAGGAACCTGTTTAACTGGCCACAGTTGTGACTAAGCGCTGTGCTACAAAACAATTCAGTAAATGTGTTAAGAATCTGTAAAATGCAATATCAGCTTCTGAAGCCCCCATTTCGTAGAAGAAGCCGCAAGTAAAAATTGGTTCTTTGCCTCCCAATGTAACATGTCAGCATCTGTGGGGTCAGGCTCTTTTGGCATCTTCAAAATATTACCCTTCAACATCTAAAGAAGTGCATGTTTTTTGGAGATACAGCACTGTTTATAAAAGGAGTTTTATATAGTTATACAGTACAGGGAACTCTGAGTATCACTCATGTATTATAAGGGATAATGTACCCCCTACTGTAAATGATAAGGATATTAGAAGTCACTGAGGGGTGTGACCATATAAAGGCACAAGGCTGCAGGCTGAGTTATACAGGGAACTCTGAGCATTACTCATGTTTTATAAGGGATTATGTACCCATGAGGAGTTTAACGACCATATAAATCCCTATGAGGCAATGTTACTGATCTGTAGTGAGAGCTGTAGTTCTGAAACAGCCAACCCTTATTAGCCATTAGCTAATCTTACTGGTGTTATTTCAGCCTGTGTTTGATATGTAAAATACAAGAAACTAGCCCTTGGCCCTTCAGAGAAGGAGAAATGCAGTGGGTTCAGAGAACAGGATGAAAATGATGATTTCAGGGAAATGATCTGAGACAGACAAGTGCCGTTCCACCTCTCATTCTGGCTACTGATGCTCTTATCTCTTCCTCGTATCCTGCACTTTCCATCCACGCTTGATTCATTCATGAGGTTTCTGAGGTTGAAGAGATAACACCAGACTTGCAGCTTCCCGGGGCAGTCCCTGCCCAGAAACAATCAACGATGTTCAACCGGCCCTTTAAGGTTTTACCGTTAAAGTAACCGTAGACAAAAAATAAATATACCCGATCTGTAAGTAGACTTGACATTCACAGGGTCTCCCTGCCGAAGTGTAGATAACTCTCACCTTGGTCTCGGGGGGACAGCTGAGGAGGACCATGGGTACAGTGTTTGGGTGGGACTTGAACAAAACATTATTGCTGGGATGCTAGAGCCCTTGAAGTTATTCCACTGTTGCTATGGGTTACTAGACCAGTAACAGACGTTGCACCTTTTCTTCCATTAGCTCCTTGTCATAAAGTCTTGTTATGACTCAACAAAAGCTTTGATTGTACAAGGAGACGGGGGATGACCTTCTGCCCAGGACTTTCCTTGCAGTAACCCTCAGGGCAATAGTCAACATTTTTGAGAGACAATTTCTTGAGCCGTGAATACACCCATACCTCCAGGCAGTTGCCACTGAACTCGCTAGGGAGTCATTCTGGGTATTTTATCAGCCCGGAGACCAATCAGGCAGATTTGTGCCTGTAAATAACTCCTTCCTATGCTGATAGTGAAACCTCCTTTCACTTTTGGTTTCATTGGATGTTCTGCTATCACCTACACCTTCCAACAAACAAAAAGGGCAAAGCTCTTTACTGTATACTATATAACAGGGGGCCTCTTTCTCATGTTAAAAAATGCAACTTTGCCAAGACCATATCTGTAGTTTCCTTGATTAAACCCTCTGACCTTGTCTGACCCACTTTGGGTTCCTCTATATCGTTTTGTAGTTTTGTGGTGAACATGGAAGGAAATCAAGTTCTCGTTAGCAAGAAATGAGTGTGAAATTAATAGGAATGTAAGTTCTTTTACTGGTTTCTGTGGCTGGTTACGTAGTTGATTTGGGATAAAAACTTTATTCGAATCAAACTTTATTCGAATCAAATAAACTTGTATTTTAGTTGGAAAATAGATCAAAATGCACCAAACAGAAGACTTTCAGACTTAGTCAGTTGGGAGCAGTGTTTATCTACCAGAAACCGGGACATATTGGCCCACTGGAGCACCATGAAATAACCCTGTGGGTCCCAGTCTTGTTGAGCCCAACGGGCATAGACATATAGGCCGTAATCATGGAGGTGGTGGGCCCTTATCTTGGATGATGGGAACGTAACTCCAGGGAGTTATTCCCACATTGGATCATGGAGAAGCTTGTGTTCCACTCTTGGATAGAGTAGAAGACTGAGATTCCTTTATGTTCACTGTTTTGAGTTTGTAATAGCTTTTCAAAGTCAGTAAGATCTTACGTAGGGGGTTTCTTTTGGGCGTTTCTCATGGGTT
Organism: Xenopus borealis; assembly: GCA_024363595.1. Taxonomy (NCBI): domain Eukaryota; kingdom Metazoa; phylum Chordata; class Amphibia; order Anura; family Pipidae; genus Xenopus; species Xenopus borealis. The sequence goes on along the minus strand of CM044439.1, from coordinate 12,666,318 downwards.
GAATTTGGAGATATTTGTAAAATTCCATCTCGTCAAATCTGTATTTGGTGGAAAGTTCCATGAATAAGTCTATGCCAGGTGTTCCCATACTTGACTAATCTGGGGTCTGCTTTTAGTGATGTTGACCCATTATGATCTACATCTATAATTTCACTGTTAGCAAACACCGTAATTCTGTTCCATGGAAAATATTACTCAAATATCATATTGATTATTACTATTTTTTTTAAAACAACTATTTCTTAAGTAACCGTAACAGAATAAATATCTGAATGAAATGAATAAAACAGAAGGGTGATTTAGACAAGCTGATTTTTGACGGTATCTTGAGATCTACTGATCACAAGCTAAAGGTCTACTGGTAGATCCTGACCTACTTTTTGGACACCCCGGGTCTAGGTGGTCAGAGGGGTATAGTTGACAAATGTGTTTCAGGTCTATCGGAACCCAAGATTTTAGTTGAAGGCCCATAATCTACAATTTCTGGAGTCTCCATTAAAGGGGAACCTATGCCTTTGCAGTGCTGGAGTTCAGTTTCAGCCAGGGCACTATCTGTAAGGAGTTTGTATGTTCTCCAATTATCTGATTTGGTTTCCTTCCAAACTTCAAACACATAAAGGCACTTTCATTGGCTCCTGATAAAACTGACCCTACTGTGATAATAAATAATCAGTTAATTATGATTATACTTGATCTTCCATACCCACTTTTAGCAACCTGTCTCTTTACATGCAGCATTGTGCCATGGTTGGTTATTCTGAAAGACCGTAAGAACTAATACATTATGAAGGCACAACCCTAGGGGCAGATTTACTATTAGTTGAATTTCGAATCAAAAAAGATTCGAAATTCGACCATGGGAATAGTTAGGGAATTAAAATCCTTCTAATTCAATTCACCGCAATTCAATTGGTTGAACGATCGTATTATAAAAATTCCATTGAACGATCAAATCGTTCGAATCGAACGATTTTAACCATTTGAGCGAATTTTTATAATTCAATCAAAATTCGGCAAAGCCACTTCTGCAGATTGAAACTGGCAAACTAGGCAGTCGAATAAAAATTTAAAGGGGAAGTAATTCGATAGTTGAGTTTTCGAATACTCGAAAAGATTTTTATCCGAATCATTCCATTTGATCGAATTTACCGAATTTACTGGAAAATTCTATTGAATTTCAAATCATTCATGTGAATAGATGTGAATTTAGTAAATTTGCCCCAATGTGATAGATCTGTCAACCAGAGACTATAATTGAGGCACATTTATCAAGGATTTTGAATTAATTTTAGTTTTTTTAAACTCCCATGAACTCGATATTCGACTAATCAAAATGTATTATAAAAATCGAATTTTAAAAACTTGGCTGAATAGGATCAACCCAAAAAACTCCATTCTCCAAATAAACTTGAATATCAGGAAGCCTGCAAACATCACCAAATTGATCCCTAGACATCTCCCATTAGCGTATACAGCGATTCGGCAGGATTAGTACTGCAAATAGTCTAAATAATAGTTCTTAAAGGGCCAGAATTTGATTTTTTTTTTTTTAAACTCAAATTGAATTTGCATAACTCCCTAGCCAAATCTTTGACAAATCTCAAAAATTCAAAAAGATGAAACATGTAAGGCCTCTGCTTAAATAAATTTCTACCTTAATTTTTATACACCTGCTTAGAGGTGGTGAGCTTTGGACCATTTTGTTTATTCATCAATCAAAATCTTCAAAAACTCCAATGCCTGCATGTATAGAGACAAGACGGATTGCTGAAGGGTGATATATTAAAGAGTAACATGTTTCTTTCAGAAACTGTACCGAATTTTTCACTGATTATATGTAGAAATGTTGTGATTTCCCTGAGATGAAGTCCATATTAAATTTTTATTTATGGGGATTCTTTTTTAGACATGTTTTTGAATGGTGATGGAGTCAGTTTTCTTTGCAGACTGCTCCATGCAATAGTGAATTACAATTTGTTTTCTCTATGTTATACACCCAGTAATAAGTACAGTGTGTGCAAGTTGCAATTCTGGAGGATGCAGTTGCCATGTCTTAACCCAGGTATTTGGATGCAAATACCTTTAAGGAAATTGTGTTGATACTTCTTCCAATTTTGTGTGACCGCAGCTGCGGCTGCAGTGGTAAATGGCCGTTAAAGTCCGATCATCAAATAACGTTGCTGATTTTTTTTTTCTAAAGAAAGTAACGTTTGAGTGAATAAACAATTTCCCCCAAGCTACTGTACTGTAAAGCTAATCTTTCATTTTGGAGATGTTTCCATAAACTCAAATGTTGGTCCCTTAGGGGCTGATTTATCAAGATTCGAATTTTGAAGTGGAAAATACTTTTAAAATTTGACCATCGAATTTAAATGCTTTGACTTCGAATTTTTTTGACCGAATTTGGCTATCCTGCAGTCAAAGTAAAATCGTTCGTTCGAATGTCTAAATCGTTTGATTCGACTTTTAAAAAACTTAGTAAAATGCTCTACAAGGTCCCCGTAACCTAACATAGCACTTTGGCAGGTTTAATTTGGCAAACTATTGTAGTCAAAATTTTTTTTTAAAGAGACAGTACTTCAATTATTGAGCGGTCGACTATTCAAACCTTTTTACTTCGAATCGAAACCTAGTAACCTATTCGATGGTCGAGGTATCTTAGAATTTGAATTTTTTAACTTCGAAAATTCCCTTGAATTCACTTTGACCCTTGATAAAGTGGTAAATTTTCCATATTTTGTATCAGTGGTCCCCAACCACCGGGCCACGGGCAGTCCTGGAGTGGGCCACTGAGACTAGCCCAAATTTAACAAGGGGTGCCAAAATGGACGCCGGCACCCAAAATTGGACACCAGAGTACCAGGATTGACTCCCCCGGAGCCTCGACCCTCCCCCAGACTTGAATTTTTTTCCTTAAGACCAGTCCCCGAACCAAAAAAGGTTGAGGACCCCCTGTTTTATATTACTGAAGCTCTAATTTAGCTTTACCCACTGCTCTGTTGTGTTCCTTATAGGCTTCCAGGGCTTGATCCAATGACAGAGTCCCAGTTCAAAAGACTGGTGTCATTTTAGGAAATGAAACTATGTTGTGCGTGCCAGGGCAGTGTGGTTTTTCCCTTGGTTATTATCACTATGCCCAAAATGCTTTATCACCCAGCACTCCCATTCATTTCAATGCATATTACTCATGTGGAATACGTGCAGTATATATACATTTATTTATGTATGGGGGGGGGGGTTGCAGTCCAAGAAAGGGTCAAAGCTGAGAAGTGTTTAACAGGAATAATAGATCTAAATTAGGAGTCTGTTCTAAAGAAAGGGTAACAAGTCATAAAGGGACCACAGAGTTCTAAGAGTGGCAACTCTGAACTGCCTTTGTGCCTTCAAGCAGTTAAGTTAACTTTTTTTTTATGTTATGGAACGTTTATTTTTTTCTGTTTTTAATTATTTGCTTCGTATTTATATGCTTCTATATATATTTACTTCTTTTGATTCTTTCCAGCTTTCAATAAAAACAAATGCTCTGTAAGGCTACACATTTATTGCTATTGCTACTTTTTATTACTCATCTTTTTATCCAGGCCTCTCCCATTCATATTCCAGTCTCTAGTTCAAAATCAAATCAGCGAATGGTTGCTAGGGGAATGTGGCCCTTAGCGATCAGATGGCTGAAATTACAAACTGGAGCTGCTGAATAAAAAGCTAAATAATAAAAAATGAAAGCCAATTGCAAATTGTCTCATAATATCACTCTCTACATCATACTAACAGTTAATTCAAAAGTAAATTTGAAATGGCCTTCAATCATGGATCTGCTAAAAACATAGCCCACCCAACTTTAATAAAGACAAATCTTCCACCACCACCATCTACTTTGAAACAATTTGTATAAAATGTCCCTTCTGAAGAGGCCCTATCTTTAATTTATATTGACAACTTCTCAGAGCCACCATTAGAAATTACGAGGCCCCATACAACCAAATTTTTTGGCCCCCTGCCCACCCAACAGTTAAAAGACCACACAGACATCAGAGCTAAAAACAGTAACCCCCCCCCCCACATAAGTTATAAAAAGCCATTGATGTCAGGGCCCCTATAAGTTAAAGGGAAAACATGTTTTCATTTCAAAACGCAACAGTTAATAGCACTGCTCCAGCAGAATTCTGCGGAATCCATTTCTCAAAAGAGCAAACAGATTTTTTTATATTCAGTTTTGAAATCTGACATGGGGCTAGCAATTTTGTCAATTTCCCAGCTGCCCCTGGTCATGTGACTTGTGCCAGCACTTTAGGAGGGAACTGCTTTCTGGCAGGCTGTTGTTTTTCCTTCTCAATGTAACTGAATAGTACGCAGTGGGACATGGGTTTTACTATTGAGTGTTGTTCTTAGATCTACCAGGCAGCTGTTATCTTGTGTTAGGGAGCTGTTATCTGGTTACCTTCCCATTGTTCTGTTGTTAGGCTGCTGGGTGGGGGAAAGGGAGGGGGTGATATCACTCCAACTTGCAGTACAGCAGTAAAGAGTGATTGAAGCACAAGTCACATGACTTGGGGCAGCTGGGAAATTGACAATATGTCTAGCCCCATGTCAGGTTTCAAAATGAAATATAAAAAAATCTGTTTGCTCTTTTGAGAAATGGATTTCAATGCAGAATTCTTCGGGAACAGCGCTATTAACTTTTACTATACTAACTATTAATTTTTTTGGTGGTCAGGGCCCCAGAGAATATTTAGAAAACAAATTGGGGACAGTGGCCTGTAGAGTATTAAAATAATACATTGGTGGTTAGGGCTTTAAAAATTGTTTTTTTTAAAAAACACATTGGTGTTCAGTAGAACTGAACTTGTTGCTTCAGGACTTTGGCTGTTTTCGTGACTTTGGGTCTTTTTGCGACTTCAGGACTTCAAGTTCGACTCTTTCCTTCAGGGCTTTTCGTGACTTTGGCAGTTTGGCGGTTCAGGACTTCGAACAGGCGGCATGTTTTCGGCGCTGCCAGAGGGGGGCTATTTAAAAAACTGTAGCACAGCCGTGCCCCCTTTAGGCAAGGGCCTTGTTGACTTGTATCCCTCTGATGGCAGCCATGCAATTTCTCATTGTATATAGCAAAGATCCTTTACATTATACTAATTGATGGTACATAGATCTTAACATTAATGTTATTGACAACATTTGGTTTCAAATTTGGGCACCAATAGCTTGTTGCTCTAGAAACGTTACACTTATAGAAACTTCATATAAAGTCCTCATGGGTCGGTATTAGATTCCACTTCCCCTACACAAAATTAAACCCCAGCTCAGCAAAGATTGTTCCAAACAACGTGGTCAAACTGGTACAATAGAAGCTTGATAAAGGGCCAAACATATCCCAGAAAATAATTCAATAAAGGCATTTTTAATTGAAAGAAATTGAATAGCGCCGTTCCATATTGAATGCTGGACCTTCACTCTGGCGGAAGTTGTGGTGGACTTGCCAAAAAGTTCAAAGGATCCGGTCCAAAATATGCAATGTTATTTATTCAGAAACGCAAATAAATGTGAAGGTTTCCAAATGCTTTATAGAATAAAAAAACTCCAAACATTTTAACAATCATTTGAGGGCATTCATATCATTTATCTTCCTGGCTAAGATTACTACTGCAAAATTTTGGAAATCAATTTCCATCACCCACTTTAAAGATAAGATGAATTTCTTCAACACCTCGGGACGTCAAAAGGTATTTGCATTTAGAAAACTTTTTATTTTCAATTTTTGCAAATTCTGTAGTTGTTGTTGTTGTTTCTATTCTATCTTGTTCTTTCTTTACTTCGCCTCCACCAACCCTATGGCGTGTTAAAAAGGCTTCCGTCCTCTTCTTTTACTTTTTTTCTACATGGACGTCTTTATTCAATAACATGGTATTTGCATTTGATGTTCATTGTGTATAGTGATGAGCGAATTTATTCACCTAGCTCGAATTTGCGGTGAATTCCCACGATTTGCCGCCGGCGAATAAATTTGCAAAATCCCCGTGAAAATTCGCATCAATTTCCAATTTTCATGAATTTTTCAGGAAATCGTTCGAAATTCACAAATTGTTCCGGAAATCATTAGAAATTTACTCGTTTTTTGGGAAATCGTTCGAAATTCACAAATTTTTCGTGAAAACGTTCGAAATTCACGAATTTTTCGTGAAAACTTTCGAAATTCACGAATTTATAGTGAAGATGTTTGAATTTCACGAATTTATAGTGAAATTGCTTGAAATTCACGAATTTATAGTGAAGTAGTTTGAATTTCATGAATTTTTCGTGAAAACAGTTACATTTCACAAATTTTTCGTGAAAACGGTAAAATTTCACTTATTTTTCGTGACATTTCCGATTTCGCTATTGTCGCGAATTGTTCGCCTTATCACGAATTTCTCGGGAAATTCGGGAAAAATTTGGCAAGGCAAAACGCCCCAGATTCGCCCATCACTAATTCTGTAAAATTTGAAATGATTGCAAGCTCACAAGACAGAACCCTGAGATCCTTAATGTACTTGCACACAAGCATGGCTGTTCTAAAAAAAACAGATATCGGGATTAATATTTGAATGTGTTAATAATTATTACAAATGTTATGGATTGGCTAAAATATGAACAAATGAATGAAATGTAGTGCCGGGCATGTGTATTACTGACAGCGGAGCTACGACTCCAAACCGCACAGCTCACATTCTAAGTGGGGGGGGGGAAATGCAGCCACATCCTGCCCTCTATCTATTGTACAAACTACAACTGTGAAGAGGGTGAATCAGCTCTTACACACTGGGGGAGTCCAGAGCAATTTGATTTCCGCTGTCGTGTTCTACCTTGTAGTCAACTGAACTGGTTGACCGCTACAAGTGAATTATCCTCAGAGTATTATTTGTTGGATCCTTGTGCAGTCACTAGTCTGGTAGGAACACGAGAACTGTTAAGCATGTAAAGTGAGTCACGTATGACACGGGTTTCTAGCATACACTCCCTAGTCATGGGAAGTCCGTGCAAAGCTTGCCACAACGGTGCCGCCCAATCTTGCGCTCCCATTCAGGATTGGCACACCACAAAGCAGGGTACTACTCAGTCGCTGTCACGCACATCTACTTTCACTACCTGCAGTACATCCCCATAGCCGCACTTTCATTGTAAAACGTAAAAATTGGTTCTTTTATACACAGCGACAAGCTTTTTTTTTTTTTACTAGAGAGGAAGTGTCGTTTCCTGCTTGGGCGCTGCCATGGGGATGTCAGTCTGTCTTCTTATAGTGCAAACGGAACCAAGAGGTTTTACAAGAGGTAACATAAATAGACTCATGGGAAAGCAAAAACGGAAACGCGCTGCTGTTTTTTTTCTTTTGGCTATTTGTGGTTTTTCTTTTCTTTTTTTTAATCTATGCAGTTATCGTCTTTTTCCGATTTGTGCTCCTCCCATGTTTTTTGGGTTCTCCACTTTTAGTTGCACCCTGTCCTGCAACAGGTCAAGCAGAGAGAATGTAAATGTGAAACATGCACAGCTTCATACTGAAAAACATTTATCTGTGCATTTCACATTAAAACACTCAAAAAACACCCCCCCTCCCGGTCTGCCTACCTTGTGTTAGCCACTCCCTCCTGACGCGTTTTGCGCTATTGGGCGCTTTATCAGTGGAGGTGCTGCTAGTATCCCTTAAATACCTACAGGTTTATTATAAACAGGTTCCGAGGCTACCCATATACAACAAATATATTTACAATGCTCAGGGTAGGGAACATGACCATTAAATATTTCCAATATCCCTAAAATCAAATGGTGCACAATCATGAGATATTTAAATAACAAATAATTTCATAAATAACTCCCATATGCGATACCAGTGCAGCATCAAATTCATGTATAACCCTCCATTAATGTTCCAAATTGTATAAAACATTAAAAATTAAACACAATATATTCCATAGCAACGTAAGAAATGATTGTTTATTCCCTCCGGTATAATTGTCCCTAATTTAAAAATCCAATTTTACTCCAATCTTAATAATTTAGTACTTAAATTGCACCACTTTTTTCATTTATACTATCAATACCTAACATTTTGAATTTTTAATCCTCCATGAGCTGCATAAAATGCCTAAATATTGGATTATCATTGTCCTTATTCTCAATACCTCTCAAGTGTTCTCCCAACACAGAGGGCACCCCATTGGCCTTGCACTAAATACAGCACATATTTAGTGAGACGAGTTATTGTTTTTTTTCTATTTTGAATTCTTGACTCTTTCCTCTATCACTGAACTCGGCTACTTTTTTATTATTATTATTTTTTAACACAATTTATTGCAGAGAGAATGTAGAGGCCATCCTCTGGTGGTGCTATGGAGGAGTTTGCAGAGAAACAGACTCTACATATTCAAACTTACCTTCAGAAATATACACAGTATAGCCAGTTCAGTGGTACTAGGGTCCAAAAGTTCATGGGACTCCCCTACATCTAAAGATATTATAACTTAGAGCATTGTCTGGTGGCTGACTCTCCGTGGTCTTGGCAGAAGCAGAGGAATCTTCAGGGGTAGTGGGGCACAGTGGTAAGATTGTGTATTCTATATATTCTGCATATTTCATATAAAGGTATATTGGAAGTCAGTTAACTGACAGAAGCCCAGACTATGTGCTGGGAATCAGCAGAAAAGAAGATAGGGAACTACTGGAGGCATCTTTGGAGGTTGCCTTAGGCTAGTACAAAAGCCCAAAACATAATGTACATAATTTCTAGCTACTTCTTGAATTAAGCTTTAGTTCTCCTTTAAAGGGGAATTCAATCACCCGGCGCTAAGCCCTCCCCCCCACCCCCCACCTAGGCCCCTCTCCCTCCACCCCTGGCCTACCTCTCCCCCCTGGCTATTGCCCCTATGTCGCTACTTACCCCTATGTATAGATCCCCTCCAGCGAAGATCACAGGTGCCATCTTCTCTTCCAACACGGCTTCTTACTGGATCCATACGCAATAGTACCAGCGTCCTACTGCGCATGCGCCACCAACGGAGCCGGATCCAAGAAGAAGCCATTGGAAGAGAAGAGGGCCCAGGAAGAAGCCGTTAGAAGAGAATATGGCCCCCGTGAACTTCACTGGAGGGGACCTGCACAGAGGAGTAAGTAGCGACTTAGAAGCAATAGCCCAGGGAGGGGGGCCTCCGGGGGGGGGGGGTTAGCACCGGGGGGGTTTAATTCCCCTTTAAGAGTAGTGAGGTGGTGATTATATAGTGAATAAAGTACCCCTTCCTGTAAAATATAAGGAAATTATAAGATGCAGAGGCGCTCCATGACCATATAAAAGCATGAGGTTGAAGGCATGTGCTGGGAATCAGCAGAAAAGAAGATGGGGAGCTACTGGAGGCTTCTTTGGAGACACAGATCTTTACTGCTAAATGACTCTCTTCGAGCTTGTACAGATGTCTAAAACAAAAGGTGTAACATGTTAATGGGGCTGTTCACTTTTAAATACACTTTTACTATGCTGTAGAGCAGTGATCCCCAACCAGTAGCTCGCGAACAATATTTTGCTCTCCAACCCCTTGGATGTTGCTCCCAGTGGCCTCAAAGCAGGTGCTTATTATTGAATTCCAGGGCTGGAGGCAAGTTTTGGTTGTATAAAAACCAGGTGTTCTGCCAAACAGAGTCTCAATGTAGGTTGACAATCCACATAGGGGCTACCAAATGGCCAATCACAGACCTGATATGGAACCCCAAGAACATTTTTCATGCTTGTGTTGCTCCCCAACTCCTTTTACTTCAGAATGTTGCTCACAGCTTTGAAAGGTTGGGGATCCCTGCTGTAGAGAGTGATATTCTGAGACAGTTTGCAATTGGTTTTCATTTTTTATTATTTGTGGTTTTTGATTTATTTAGCTTTTTATTCAGCAGCTCTCCAGTTTACAATTTCAGAAATCCAGTTTCTAGAGTCCAAATTACCCTAGCAACCATGCATTGATTTGAAGAGAAATTTGAGAGGCCCTGAATAGAAAGAGGAGTAATAGAAAGTATTATTAACAATACATTTGTAGCCTTACAAAGCATTTGTTTTTAGTTAGGGTCAGTGACCCCCATTTGAAAGCTGGAAAGAGTTAGAAGAGGAAAGCCAGTTGTTTAGAATTAGCCATTCTATTACCTAATAAAAGTTAATTTAAAGGTGAACCGCCTTTTTAATTCTTTATTGAGCCTTATGTTATGTCTTCCCTATTAAGAAAGAACCACCCTAGTGGGGTGCAACAATCAACACCTGATCTGATCAGAGCTGATGTTCAGTGCAGAACAAGCTAGGATGATATGGCCACCTACTTATCTGACTAAATCGTACAATATTCAGCGGCAAGACGAATATGTGTATTTCCAATATTATTATTTTTTTTTTAAATGCTCAAAATGAACCATTCTTTCACTTTTAATTCCTAAAAAGAGTATATTAGACAACATACTTTCAGAACTGAGTATTCAGCCTTTTGTCTGTGTTGTGGTTGAACTCTTTTAGTAAGAGCTAAAGAGTTTAGCAGTAAACAAAACTCTGATCAGCTGAAAAGGAAATGGCTTGTTCATCAGAAACACTTGCGGCAGGTCTCACATATACTCACATGGTCCTTTACTGAACATGAAACCTGCCTATAGGAATGTGCCATTGAAAGTCTGCACTGCACTGTTTGAGCCTTCACTCTTAGTAGGGGTGCAGGATCCACTGGCAATGAACCCCATGTTTGGCATGACAGCTGTAGACTTGGTGGGGGATTGTGGAGTAGTACATGGGCCTATATACAATAACTACATGCAATAAACAAAGCATTGCACGAGCCCTATTCAAATGGGTTAGACATGGCCTTTTAAGGTAGTATATATATTTACAGCACTTTACAGCAACAAAGCCTTATCTATCTCTTGGGTTGCAGCAGTAGACAATTCCAAACCTCATATACATCAGGATCCATGTTATATATACATAGTGCTCTTGGAATATCTATTACCTTTCCTTAAAGAGGACCTGTCACCTTGAGACATGAGTAAAATATTTCTTTTCCCTCCTTAGTTAAACCCTTTAGTCAGCTGTTTTTGTCTATATCTGAAACGGATTAGAAAATATCCTTCATGTAAAAAGGGCTTCATAGGCGCTGCCATGTTTAAACACCCCTTTGTTTTCCGTGTGTGGGCTGTGCCAAACTGCCAAATCTCATTCATGCTTAGTCAGAGTAAACTCTATGATAGACAAGCTCTGTATAACTCATGTCACACCAGGACTTGATATTCTATGGGAATTATCTGAAACACCTTCTATTGTTCTATTCAGATTGTGTGGGCTACTCCAGCCACTGACAACTGCACAAACTGGTGATATCATGAGAGGAGTCTGCAGGACTGATTCTACCCATGATGCTTTGCTCTCCTGACTTTCTGGAAAGTCAGGGCTTCAGTTAGTGTCTCATGGACATTTTGAAAAGTAGTTATAAATTGAGAATTAGTGAGATTTGAACATAATAAATAAGGGTATGTGGTTTGTTTTAAAAGTTTTATTTCCTTCCTAGTGTTAACTCAACCATGACAGGTTTCCTTTAAGTGGCACCATTGCAACTTGATTAGATGTTCTTGTGTAAAATGATGACTTGATCAGGGCTTGGCAAGATGTGGAAGGCTGGATAAAACTGTTGGGCAGGGACTTCATCTGGTTGTCTCCTGACTGGTCCATGTGATCCAATTATTGACTTGGGTCCATAACAATTAGAGTAGCCCACCACCAGCCAACCTCCTTAATGAAGCACAGCTGCTTGTGTATGGTCAGCTTTACCCAATGGAAGCACATACATCTTTTGTTTGGTTGAGTTACAACCCTGGTGGGATATAGATGGCAGTGTTTTAAGAAACTGCTTTGTACCTTTCATGATTCAAGGAATATAAGGTACTGCCCAATTTAAACTCTCCTCTCTCTTTCAGAGCTCAGATGCCAGCGTCAGGAAGGTTCGCAGGAGAGAAAAGAACAGAGTTGCTGCCCAGAGAAGCCGGAAAAAACAAACACAAAAAGCAGACAAACTGCATGAGGTACAGTACAATGGTTGTCAACTCATCATCCTCTAATCAGGGATCCCCAACCCTTTTACCACATGAGCCACATTCCAATGGGAGTTGGAGAGCTACATCATTATGAAAAAAGTTCATGGGGGTGCCAGTTATGGTTTGTGACCCCTTTTGTGGACTGGCAACCTATAGGAGACCTATAGGAGACTCTGTTTGGCAGTACACCTGTTTTTATGCAACCAAAAACTTACCCCCTAAGTCAGGAATTCAAAAATAAGCACCTGCTTTGAGGCCACTGGGAGCAACATCAAAGGGGTTGGAGAACAATATGTTGCTCACAGACCACAGGTTGGGGATCACTGCTCTAGATATTACTCAACTGCAATTCCAACATCCCATAACATGTGTTGGGATGCAGTTTTTTTTACTTCTGCAAATTTGCATACATTACAAATCTACCAGTTTATCTTGTTCTTGCCAAATAACTCTAAATGCAATCTAGAATTTACCAGGTAGTTGATAAGGTTTAGTTGGAAGGGGTTTGGTTGGTTGCAAGTGGACGTAATGTAGGTGGATCACAACCTAAAATTTGTCCCAATTTAATCAAGAAATATTGAGTTGTAGATGTCCCAGTAGAACATTTATAATGTTGATCCCAGGGGGGTGGCTGGTTTGTGAGCTATTGGGACATGTCTTTGAATTCAAGCAGACCTAAACATAATCAAAAAGTTGCATCAGTTCTAGTAACCCACAACAATGAATCTAACGGATTCATACAACAGGCCAGTAAATTGTAACATGTGATTGGTTGCTGTGGGTTACAAGAACTGGAAGGACCACCGTTTGTCTCCTCTTCCCTCTCCTACAGCTATATGACCAGTGATTTGTAGTCATTTTATTTTCCTGCAAGTTCCCCTTTAAGCCTGAATACAGGCGAGGAAGCTGCCCATAAGATGAATTTGACTATAAACTACCAATGACAGTTCCCGAGAGGACCAACTTCTCTCTAATCATATGGTTCTTGCTCTGTTTGTCAGGAATATGAATGTTTGGAACAGGAAAACTCGTCCTTGAAGAAGGAAATTGGGAAACTAACGGATGAACTGAAACATCTGAGCCAAGTCCTGAAGGACCACGAGCAGATCTGTCCATTTCTCCACTGCCCAGTGAACTATGTGACGGTGCCCCGGGTGACGGACACTGTTCCTGGCTGTTTGCCTAGGTGATTTCCTGTTTCGGTGACATCATTTCCTGTTTGATTTATCCGCGTTAACGGCCGATCTTTCTGCCGTGTCCTGAATCAAAGCAAAAAGCCACCAGAGCAGGACACCTCGTGATTGTTACCTCAGGGAAGAGACAAAAAAGATGGAATTGACAACTTACAGTGTTATCAGTGTTCCATGTCCTGTAATAATAGCACTTCAGAAACCAAGATGGCTCCTGTGAATGTGAACTGATGCCACTGCTGCCTTGTATAAAGAAAGCCTCCCCTTTAAAAGGGCAGTGTACCCCCATGTTCAACGTGAGCGCAGTGAATAGGGATTGGGCTGAACATACTTTTTGCCTGTTGTTATTGGTAGAAATCTTCCATGTTTTTTTTATGTCTTGAACTCAACAGGCAAACAGGGAAATTGAGGCTACTCCATATTTGGTCCTTGCGAGCTTGACAATTATATAGTAGAACCCCCATTATACGTTTTTTAGGGGACCAGCTAAAAAAAACTATGAGAATTTGAGGTTTCACTTTTTTTTACCAGTATAAAACCCCTCCTTATCTCCTTTGTTGTGACTGTTTAGTTAGCAGTAGTCCATTATGCAGGGGGGAGTATCTGTAAACTTGGAATCTAATTCAATTGGAATCCAAACATGGAGTAGCTTCAGCGTCCCTGTTTGCACAGTTTAGACCAAAGAAATAACAAAAAAAAAAACAAGGGGTTATGTTTTCCCTTTTCAACTTTTGTTGAGGGACAGCTTAGATTTCTGTAGCCCCGAAAGTCATCGACAAGTAATAAATCTTCGGGTGGCTTAGGATTTGCAGATACTGTTTTAACTAATGAAAAAAGAAAAACACAAAAAGCTGCATTCGCTTGAAAAACCTGCAAATTCCCTTAATTCAAATGTATTCTCAGAAGCAAATTTTCCAGTGAAAGCAAATGTAGTTTAACTCCCACTCCAAAGTGTGTTCTGATAAACGGCTAATATGTTATTCAGCTACGTGCAGGGCAGCACCACAAGTCATACAGGGGGTTGTCACGTTCTGATTGCGTGGGATTGTGTTGTTTTTTTTTGTTTGTTTTTTTAAAACATCAATATTTATATGGTAACAAATGTATTGTAATAATAAATTCTCAATGAAGTGTTTTTGTGTATTTTTTTTTTTTTAAAGCATGTTTATTACATTGAGATTGAGGTTACATTGCAGAGGCACCCGTTAAAGGGAGAGACTAAAACACTGAACTTTAGACATGGTGGTAGGCACCTCTGATACTTATTACTGGGAAATATGTTTTACAGGGTTAAAAGAACAGTAACATCTACAATTGAAAATGTTTTAAAGGAATGGCAATATAATGTATTGTTTTCCTGAACTGGTAACACTGGTGTGTTTGTTTCAGAAAGGCTACTATAGTTTATATAAACAAGCTGCTGTGTAGCCATGGGGGCAGCCATTCAAG
>CM044439.1:12590977-12630778 GCA_024363595.1 Xenopus borealis | reverse complement strand
GGAGTTCTTCGTATGAATATAGCCGTTTCCTTAATGGATCGATGAAATCATTGATCCTGTTCAGTGCATGTGCTGCCCAGTTTATTTGGTACAGTTTTCCTTGTCCTGGCTGAAATTCTGGGTTTGCAGTAAGCAGTGTCAAGGCTGATGGATATTTGCTAATTTGATATTTTTTCTGGCATTGCTTCCAGATAGATAGAGTAAATTTTATTGATTTCGGGGCTAATGTTGGGAGTATGGCTTTCGAGTTTTTTGACAGTATTAAGTTACTAATGTGGTAAGGAAGTGTGAATGCCGCTTCTAACTGGGCCCATTTGGTGGGTGGTCGTGGCTGTAACCAAGCTAAGGTTTGACGTAGATGTGAAGCTTCATAATATTTCCCTATATCTGGGACTGCTAGGCCCCCCTGATTCCTCTTTGCTAGGAGCACTGATCTTGGTATTCTAGATTTTGTTGTGCCCCATATATAGTTCATTATCAGTTTTTGTATATGGCATAACTTATATTTGGGGATTTGTACTGGGATGGTCTCAAATAGATATAGCAATTTGGGAAGTATGGTCATTTTAACTGCTGCTATGCGCCCAAACCAGGATATACCTTTAGGTCCCCACTCCTTCATATCTTTTGTAATTTGTGTTACCAAGGGTACAAAGTTTGTTTGATAAAGTTGATGGTAGTGTGGTGTCAGTTTAATTCCTAGATAGTTTATGTGTGTGGTCTGCCACTTATATCGGAAATCCTCCTGAAGCGCATTTTTTTCAGGTCCTTTTATGTGGAACATAAGGGCCTCTGATTTGGTCCAATTGATTTTGTACCCTGCTATTAAGCTATATGACTTTAGAATGTTGTGGAGATTTGGTAGTGAAACAAAGGGATTGCTGAGAGTCAGCAGGACATCGTCCGCAAAAAGTGAGACTTTGTATGTTTGAGTGCCTACTGTTATTCCTTTTATATCCGGGTGTTCCCTTATTTTGGCTGCTAATGGCTCTATGCTGAGGGCATAAAGCAGGGGTGAGAGGGGGCATCCCTGCCGTGTACCATTCCTGATTTGTATTGGAATGCCCTTGTCTCCATTTAATTTCAAGTAAGCTGATGGTGTAGTATATAGTGACTGGACTGCTTGAAGAAAGGGGCCATGAAATCCCATATTCTGCAACAACTGGGTCATATAGGTCCAGTCTAGCCTATCGAAGGCTTTCTCTGCATCTAGGCTTAGGACTACTGCTGGGGTGCCTCTAGATTGGATGATGTCTATAAGGTCTATAGCCCTGCGGGTATTGTCTCCTGCTTGCCTTCCACTTACGAAACCTACTTGGTCGGAGTTAATCAGTCTGGGTAGGAGAGGGGCTAGTCGTTGAGCTAGAAGTTTAGTGAAGATTTTTAGGTCACAGTTTAGGAGTGCTATAGGTCTGTAGCTTCCACACTGTGTTAGGTCTTTGCCCTCCTTAAGGAGAACTGTTATATAGGATGAAAGCGTAGAGTTTGGTATTTGGGTCCCCAACTTTTTTAACCATGAGCCACATTGAAATGTAAAAATAGTTGGGGAGCAACACAAGCGTGAAAAAGTCCCTTGGGTTGCCAAATAAGGGCTGTAATTGTTCATTTGATGGCCCTTATGTGGACTGTCAGCCAACAAGAAACTCTATTTCACACTATACTTTGTTTTTATGCAATTAAAACTTGCTTTCAAGCCTGGAATTCAATATTAAGCACATTCATTGAAGACCCTGAGAGCAACATCCAAGGGGTTGGAGAGCAACATGTTTGCTCACGAGCTACTGGTTGGGGATCACTGCTTTAAACCATCCCTGTGAATCAATATGTGTTAGTGAATTATTTTGCTATATTTTCCTTCAGTTTTATCAGAAGAAAGTGAAACACAATTGCAATAATAAAAGTCAAACTTGGCTCGTAATGTCTCAAATGAAAGTATTATTATTATTATTCATACCGCCTAACATTTTGAAAATAGAAAGAGGGGCAAAAAGTTTTGCCACGCACAGCGCAGTGAAAATTTTTGACCGGACGCATTTGTGTGGCCACATCCCCTAATTATCATGTCCATTTAAAAATTGGCAGATTATGGAAAGTTTTAACAAATTTCTGGGGGTTTTAGGGTCAAGTTTTATGTGTTATTACCATTTTGCTAATGAAAGTGAATTGCCCTTTAGAGGAGAACTCAACCCAAAAGTTAAAAAACCCTACCCTCCTACCCTACTTTGACCCCCCTCCTTCTTTCCCCCCAGTCTAACTGCTACCCTGGGCAAATGCCCCTAACTTTTTACTTATCCCTTAGTGAAGATTCAGGGATCGGGATTCCCGGACGCCATCTTCTGGCTCTTTGGTAATCTTTGTGAATGGAGTGTAGCTTTAGTGCATGCGCAAATTAAGCATTTTCCCAGTTCGAGCTGTGAACTCTGATGCCTGAATCTGCACCGAGGGCTTAATAAAAAATGAGGGGTATTTGCCTGGGGTAGCAGCTAGGCTGGGGGGAAGGAATGAGGGGGGTCTATGTAGGGTAGGGGGGGTAGGGTTTTTTTAACTTTTGGGTTGAGTTCTCCTTTAAGCTGCAAGTCACAGTTTCCCCAAAAGACCTACTTATCTAAAATAGTTACAATTATATCTTTGTTTATCTTAAATTGTAACAAATGTATCTATGTGCACCTGCCACGTATTCTGGTCTCTCTGCCAAAAGCCAATTAAGTTTTGCAATTTGAGCAAATTCCCGGTTCTTGACAACTGTGCATGCACCAAAACTCACGGGAATTGTCGAAGAGCTGAAAGAAGACTAGAAAATTACTGAAGAAGAAGAAGAAGATGGCTGCTGTAAACTCCAACGCCTGAATCTGCCATGAGGGGTGAGTAAAAAGTTAGAGGCATTTGCCAGGGGGTGATGTAGGACAGCCTTATGGCTGGGCTCACATCCCCTTAAAGTTTCATTGAAATGTGATTTGTTTTTCACTTGCGTGCAAATATTTTTAAATTTTTTTCTTATATAAGCTGGTGCTCAAGTTTAAAAAAAATGAACATGAAAAGTCCTGCTCATTTTGTTGCAATTTTTTACATGATCTCCGGGTTTTTTTCCCCCTCAAAACTCAGCTGAACCAAATGCAACAATGTTTTGTTCATAATGAATGCTGTTTCTGTTTGAACATGCAAACTAAGGGGCAAGATTCAAAATCAACGTTTTACAAAGTTTTTATTTGTAGGTTAAAACTGTGAATTTAAGGGGCAGATTTATCAAGGGTCGAATTGAAAACCTGAATTTTTAATTTCGAATTCTGAGTTAATTTTAGTGCAATTTGACTAGGGAATAGTTCAAATTTGATAAGAATATTATAAAAAAATTCAAAATTTTGAACATTATCCCTTTAAGAATTCGACATGTAAAACCTGTCGAATTGGTGTTTTAGGCTATGGGGGACCTCCTGCATTCAATTTGGAGTCGTTTGGTGGACTTTTAAAAAAAAATGTTTGTTTAAAAATTTTTTGGTGAAAAAACACTAATCAAATTTGATTCATATTCGATTCAAGTTTTCAGGTCGATCCTTTTCATCTGAATTTTAAAAATTCTAATAATTTAATACATTTTCGGTAGCTTTGATCTGGTGAACTAGGCAGTCCAATAAAAATTTAAAGGGGAAGCACTTCAACAGTCGAATAATCGAATATTCAAATAGTTTTTTATTTGAATCATTCAAATTCAATCAAATTTTCAAAATTCACTGGTCGAAGTGGTCTTCAAAAACATTTAAAAAATTTAATTCGAATCTTTTTGAAAATTCGATAGAACTTTGAATCCTTCATGTGAATTTAGTAAATCTGCCCCTTGATAAATCTGCCCTAAGTCAAAAGTCAAGTTTCCAAGATTTATTACACACAAAAAAACTAAAAAAAATCCTAATTAAAAGCTGGCGTCTAAAAGCTGGCAAATTCATGCACAAGTCAGTGGGAATTGTATTAGGAAAATTCAAGCCATTTTTCTATTCAAGTTTTCAAGAGCCATTAGAAGTTTGGCTCATTAAAAATGATGGGTAGAATGTGATTTTCCTGCGCTTGAATTATTACATATTTTTACGTGATCAAATTTTGAAATTTGAAAATTTTGCCCAGTTACAGAGTTACAGTAATGCATCAAATAACATCAGTAAACTACATGTCGATTGAAATTTTAATTTTTAATAAATAAGCACACATTCAAGTTTTTTCTGTATTTGTTTTTACTTGTTTCAAATGAGAAAAATATTGATATTATCATTTGGCCTGTCAAAAAAAATATGGATTTATTTTATATAAAAAAAGAAATAAAAAAAATATAACATATTTTTAAAATAAATCAAATAAAAACAAGTTGTTGCATTTAGACATACAGGGGTTTATCAATGGTCGAGTTTTAGAGGTTTCTGAGGTTTATTTATACTTCTTAGGAACTCACAACTCAAATGTTTTCTAATTTAAGAAAGAAATTGAATGGGGAAAACTTGAATCAGTGAATTTAGGGTGAACAACCTGGAAACTCAAATAAATCCGCTGGAATAAACTCAAAGACCTCACAGATTTTAGCTGGAGTGTTTCGCATTCAAGTTATTCCCAGCTTCGGAGTATAATAAATCTTGGGGGTTTTTTTTACAAAATCTTGAAAAAGTAAAATTTTTTTAAACCTAAAAATGTTAGTTTTGGACTGAAAACTACCCTTAAAAAAAGGTGAATTTTTTGGGGAAAACAAAACTCGACCGTCGATAACACCCTAAACAAAAATGTTCATTTTGATTTAAATTTAATCAGTTTAGAACTGATCTATTTGGGAGTAAAAAAAAACAAGAATTTGGGGGAAACATTATGCATCCTGTAACAATTTTCCCCCAAAAAAGTGCTTTGCTTTTTTTCTAATCTTCCCCAAACTGTTTTTTTTTTTTTTGTACATTTACAAAAAATATAAAAAGGCCAAATCTCCTGCAGGCAAATAAGAATGTGTTGTTTTCAGTTAGAGCTGCTTGGAAATCCTATGAAGTGATGCTTGACATGGGAGTTATATGAGCTCAGCTATTTCCCAGAATCACAAGTAAAACCTTCATTTGCCACAAGGAAGTTTACAATGAGTGTCAGAAGAAAAATAGAAAAAAAAAAAATCCACTGCAGAATTTTACTGTGACTACAGTTCCCCCGGCTCCCCGTTCAACAGCCTGGACTGAAAGCATTATCACGACAGCCCAACACCTACGGGTTAGAAAGTAAACTACAGACGTGTTACTGTAAGTCCTAACCACAAAGCTTCCTGCCAAGAGCAACAGCCTCGTACGTCACATCGTTGTCTGTTTGGTAAGTACTGCTAAAAATGACTTCTCTTTACCATAAGAAAAAGAACTTCCAATGCACGGCACTGAGGGTTGGTGGCATTGAGGACAATAAGTCTACCAGGGAGATTTTTTTTTTCTTAAATAAAAAACACAAAATAATAAATATTCCGTAGCAAATAAAAGCCACCCACAATTACGGTTTGCAATGCAGTTTTTTAAATGTTGGACTTTTATACAAATTCTACCCAGTCCTACTTTGTGTCGTATCTTGACATGCTACACGTAACTCCCCCCGTGATGTTCTCGCAAATGAAATCTAGATTTTAGTCATATTTTTCCATCAACTGATTGTAGTGCTGAATTTCAACTTAATCATCAGTAAATTTGGGGCCTTTTCCTACAACAGATATGGGATCTGTTATCAGCAAACCCGTTATCCAGAAAGTTCCAAATTACAGGATGACATTTTATCCAAATAATCTAAGTTTTCAAAAAAAAAAATGTAGTAATAAAGCTGTATTCAAACTAAGATATAATTAATCCTTACTGGAAGCAAAACCAGCCTATTGGGTTTTTTTGCCTTGTGCTGGATCAACTAGCAGTTATGTTTCATGACCATCTAAAAATACATAAAAAAAAAACACAAGGCTGAGTGTTTTTATATAGGTCATGAAACTCCGAGGTGACTTCTAGGGGCACATTTACTAAGGGTTGAAGAGAATTTTTGAATAAAATTCAATTTTTAAAATTCAAATTTCGTAGTAATTTTGGGCTACTTCAACTACAGAATAGCCGAAAATTCTATTTGAATTGAAAAATTTTGAAAATTAAGATTTCAAAGTACTGGCCCTTTATGAGAAAAAATTTTTAAATTACAATTCGACTATTCACCACCTTAAAGCTGCTGAATTGCCATTGTAGCCTATGGAAGCTTTCCTGTAAAATTTTCTTAGTCCTGGAAAATCAATTTTTAAAAAAGAAAAATCGATATGATTCGAGGAATTTTTAATTTAATTTTCGATCAAAAATGACCCCTCAAAAAATTTGATGGTCGAATTTCAATTTTTTTTAATTCAAAATTCAAAAAGTAGTAAATCTGCCCCTAAATATCCTCATATTTTGCAACATGGGGTATTTTATTTATTATAATACACAAGTTTTAGTGAGTCATGTGGCGAAAATGACATCACTACTCACTGCTTATAACTGATGGCATCACTACTCACCGTTTATAACGGTTCATGGATTTCGTGTATTATATATACTTGTGTATATATAGAGATAGATAGAATCGATAGCTTGAATTTTTTAAAATTTTGCCCAAAAACCCCGCAAAATTCAGATTTTTGGACTAAACCCAGCACAGACCATGAAAACTTCAAATTGAGATAGGTGCCTCTCCCATTGACCTATACAGGACCTCGACAGTTCTGAGATGGCAAATTTTTGGATTCAGGCTTTTTGCAGCATTGTGGTATAAGAAATCTCAAAAAATTGTAGCTTTTTTTCCCTCTAAAAATGTGAATGTTTTAGTGAAAAAAAACTGAAATTTTCAGATTTAATAAATAACCCCCCATAGTTAAGGCTGAGGCATGCTGGGAGCTGTAGCAAGCAACATCAAGCTTGTATTCTTAAAGCAATATTTCACAGTAAAGTTTTTCCAAAACATTTTCCCCACTCTCCACAGCCAGCGGCTGCATTAAAATGCAAAATAATCCTCCAATGAGAATCCTAGCTGATCGTCGGAAATCTGGCTCCTTGTTCTTTGTTGCTACAATTAGACTTGGGAGCAATAAACATATTTTTCCAAACACTGAACAAACAAGTCTATCCTTTATTCCTATGTCTGATTCCAGTGTAATATAATGAAGAAAAAAAATAAAACAATAATCTTTATAGGTAAGATAACAGCAAGATGCCTGACACAGTGATGGGAATCACCATTCTCATTGGTCAGTTCTCTTGCACTTATAATGACGTTCTTGGTCAGTAGAATTCTCATTGGTGAGTTTTCTTGCATCTATAATTATGTTTTTCGACAACTACGTGGGACAGCGTTATGGTTGGGTTTACAAATAAAGTCATTCTCTCTCTATTCCAGAAATAATGATACATTATTAGTGATGGGCGAATCTATTCACCAGAGGCGAATTTGCTGTGAATACCCTGCGATTCACCAGAGGTGAATACATTTGCGAAACGCCAGAAAAATTTTGCCTGGGCGAAAATTTGTCAGCGTCTCATTTTGGAAGTGGCGGTGTTTTGCAAATGTTTTGCCGTTTCGCGAATTTCTACTAGAAATGCCCAAGATTCAACCTATCACTATACATGATACAAAATTCCATTATTGGGTAGCATTTTGGTACAGTGGTTAGTATCTCTGTCTTTTGATGCTATGTACCTTGGTAGCATTCCAGCCAGGTCATCTGCAAGCAGTTTGATTATTCCCCTCATGTTTGTGTTAGTTTCCTCTTGGTTCTCCAGCTTCGTTTCACATTCCAAAAACATAAAACCGACCACCATGTGGGTGAATGTGAAAGGGACCTTAAATGGATACTGTCATGGTCATAATCATTTAATAGTGCAGCTCTAGCAGAATTCTGCACTGAAATCCATATCTCAATAGAGCAAACAATTTTTTTATATTTCATTTTGAAATCTGACAATTTGTCTAGCCCCATGTCAATTTCCCAGCTGCCCCAAGTCATGTGACTGATGTGCTTATGTGCTCTGATAAACTTCAGTCACTCTTTACTGCAAGTTGTAGTTATATCACCCCCTCCCTTTCTCCTCCCCAGCAGCCTAAGGGCTAGGCCACATGGGAAGTTTTCAGGGAGATTAGTCGCATGGCGACTAATCACCTCGTCTTTGAGGCGACTAATCTCCCTGAATGGCTTGCTCCTATCTCGCACCCGCTAACGCTAAAGTTGCCTGCGCCTATTCACATGGGGCAATACGTTTTTAAAAGTCACTCGAAATAGCCTCACGAGGCAATTTTGAGCAACTTTGAAAAACGCATTGCCGCATTTGAAAAGGCCATGCGACTTTAGGGCTAGTGGGTGCGAGATAGGAGCAAGCCATTCAGGGAGATTAGTCACAGCGATTAGTCGCCAGGCGACAAATTTCCCTGAATCTTCGCGTCTGGCCTTACCCTTAAACAGATCAATGGGAAGGTAACCAGATAACAGCTCCCTAACACAAGATAACAGCTGCCTGGTAGATCTAAGAACAGCACTCAATAGTAAAACCCATGTCCCACTGCGTACTATTCAGTTACATTGAGAAGGAAAAACAACAGCCTGCCAGAAAGCAGTTCCCTCCTAAAGTGCTGGCACAAGTCACATGACCGGGGCAGCTGGAAAATTGACAAAATGTCTAGCCCCATGTCAGATTTTAAAAATTCAATATAAAAAAATCTGTCAGTGCTGCGTAAATAAAGGATATTAATTTTCCTATCACATTTTTCATCCCACCGTACAGGAAAGAAAACATGATGATTTCCAACCTCCGTTGTTGTCTGAATGGAAATCTACTATGGACGAAATTAAAAAGTTTGAAGAAATAAGTGCACTAAGACAGGGAACCTTTGGTAAATTGAGGAAGACTTGAAACGATTGGGATTCTTACTACAAACTAAGAAGTGTACCAGCAAATTAAATTAAATGAAATAAAAAACTTAAAGTAAAATTAAATAAAAAGCAATATTCCCAAATAGGCAAATATTCTCAACAATTAGAAAGTTATTCATGTGACTCATTGCCCGCCCCATGTTTGTGTCCAAGGGAAGTATCCCTACATTCCCTCCCATTATAGGTTGCATCTTCTAACTAGCTAACAATAAAAGAATGCCCACAGTTGAAAGTTAGACATAATGAATCTCAATATATATGTAACTTTGTTATTGCAATTGATGTTCCCACAATTATTACCCCTCTTGCTTTCTGTACCCCCCTCCACCTTTTTTTTCTTCTTATGCCTATCTTTCTAAAATACCAATAAAGAAAGAATTTACAAAAAAAAGAAAACATGATGATTTCAACTGAGAGTGAAGGAAAGAAAGGATAATTATCAGCATAGAAAAGAGTTTCATTATTTGATGAAGGGCAGTCATATTACTGAATTACCAGCATGATGAAGGTGGAAATAAATAAAAAGGTGGGGTAAAAAATGCCATTGGGAAACTGAATTCTGAGATAAATCACTTAGGGGTAGATTTATCAAGGATATTCAAATTTAAAAAATTTGAATTTCGAAATAAGTTTTGGGTACTTCAGCTATCGAATACACCAAAATTAGATTTAAAAAAAATTCGACCATTTGAAAATCGAAGTACTGTCTCTTCAAGAAATTCAACTTTGATCCTTCGCCACCTTAAACTTGCCTTATAGCTGTTTTAGCCTATGGGGGATCTCCTATAACCTATTTGGAGTCTTTGGCTTAATTTTGAGAAGTTGAAGTTTTTTTCTGTGAAATCGTTCCAAACATTCATACGATTTGAACAATTAGAATTTGATTGAAAATGGACCTATTCGGTCACAAACTGTCTGTTTTCTATTGAAAAAAAAATTCAACTTAAATTCGATGGTTGAATTCTGAAGTATTTTCACTTTGAAAGTCGACCCTTGATAGATCTGCCCCTAAATCTACAATTTTTATTTTGTGTGGTCTGCTCTCAGGTTTGAAATTGAAACCATTAGATGGTTACTGGAGGTTAAACAACCCATCAGCCGGGTCAGTTTTGAAACCAAGATATATAATAATAGGTTTCAAAAGAAAATGAGCAAAAATAAATATGAATGACTATAAAACTGAAGCCTCGTGATCAATCTGTTGTGGAAGCTGGGGACAGTGACCCCAGCAACAAAGCAGCATTTTCAAGTTGTAGGCTGGAAAAAGCAAGCATAGCAAGTAAAAAGTAAATAATGAAAAATAAATAAAAAAAACTAATTACAAATGTGTTTCCCTTTCAAATATGTTTCCTTAGCCTGAAAAATTCAATAAAAAAATCTGATTACTGATAAATAAAATCACTCAATCACTTATATATTAAAGGTTGAGTTGCTTTTTACCCGAAACATTCACGTTTTAGAGGGTATTTTATAGTAACAACTCAAATTCAAGGGTTAAAAAAAAATTTTCTTCGTTTTTTAAAAACTAAAATTTTTAAAAATTTATTATACCTTGAATCTGGAAAGAACTTGAATCCAAAAATATTCCAGCTAAAACCTGTTGATGCCATGTTGAAGTAAATGGCAGAGGTTCCTTCAACCATTTGAGGACTTTTGTAGCCCTTCATGATGTTTGGGGGGTTTTCGGTGGGTTTTGCTCGAAAACTTGTTTAATACGATTTGATTAAATCTATATTTTTCACCAAAAAGTTAATTCGAGTTTTCAGATTTTTCACCCCCAACTACACTGATTTGAGTTTTTCTACTCCAGTTTTTTCATAAATTATAAAACATTTGAGTTGTGAGTTCGTTTGAGATATAAAAACCTCACAAACCTCTAAAACTCGACCTTTGATACATAACCTCCTTATTCCACATCCAAATAAAAATCAGTTCTGCTTCTGATAAGAGTTTGTTCAAGTCAGATTCAGCACATTTACCTAATTGTAAGTCTATTTAAAAATGTACTCACCAATAAATCATCATGAAAAAATCATTCTACATCAATTCTGCTTCAATTAGAAAAAAATTTATAAAAAAGAAACTTTCAAGCCCAATTCAACATCATGAACATTTTGCTGATCTTTGATTATTTTGTAAAAAAATTTCTGTAACCTAGCATCATGAAATTTCACTGATTGTGTTATTTTTGGTAAATATTTAGACAAATTATTTGTGATTTGTGGTTTGATACAGGGAAGCCCATTTATCAACATTCTATTTTAGTGGTTTAAACTCTATTCCTCTACAGTCACAAATGCCTTGCAACTTATAACAAGATCCAAATCTAAAAAGTGAAATAAATACTCTAAAAGATACAAAAAAGTTTAAAACCTCTAAAAATTTTAGTTTTCAGACAATTACTAGCAAAAACAAAATCCAAAAACCTCTAAAAGTCCAAATGGCTAAAAATAAGTGACTTTTATAGGATCGTGGCTGCATTTATTTGCCAAAGTTTTGTACCAGAATTTTTCATGGTTTTTACACTTTATACAACACAAATATTTTGAGTTTTAGAAAAAATATATTTGATTTGTGAAAAAAAATCGAAAATTGGATGTTAGTAAATAGGCCCCTTGGAATCTTGAGTTGTAGAACAACAATAACACAGATGGACATAATAGGGCAGAATTATCAAGGGTAGAACTTCGAAGTGAAAAAACGTCGATATCCGACCATTGCAATGTTTTAAAAGTGATTTTTCACAATAGGTCTGTTTTCGATCGAATTCAAATCTTTCGATTCAAGTGATTTTCCCCAAAAACATTCGATTTTCAAAAACACTCCTTAAAGGTTATAGGAGGTCCCCCATAGGCTAAAACAGCAATTCGGCAGGTTTAAGGTGGCAAAGGGTCGAATTAGAATTTTCTAAAGAGACAATACTTCGATTTTCGAATTGTTGAATGTTTTCAATTCAAATCGAATTTTGGCTTATTCGATAGCCGAAGTACCCAAAATTACTTTGAAATTCGCATTTTTTTTCAGCGCCAAAATGTTTGGGAGCTTATTGTTGCAACTGTTTTATTAATTGTTTGTTTTTATTGAAATATATGGAAAATATTTACACTGCTTCAAAGCTAGTCGAAGCAGAAGACAAAACATCTGACAAGAGTATCAGGAAGGGCAGACCCCAAGTTTTAATCAGCTTCATAAGCTTCATGTAGAATAGTGTGGGGAAATGTTATTGCAAGCAAACTTAAATGGATTTATAATTTATACAAAAATCCACTGTATTACTGATGTTATAAGGATGCAGCAAATCCATCATTTTTAGATTCAGATAAATACCCCTCACAAAATATTTGGCCAAATACAGTGTCAAATATAAACCTAAATGTTCTTGTTAAAATTTTATATTAAAAGCATTTTGTTATGCATTTTAGCACTTTCACGTTCATTTGTTCAGAGCTTTAAAGTCTCATGTATTGAGGAGGCAGATGTATTAAAATTTGAATTTATTGAACGTTAATTAACATTCCACTAGTGTGTGGATGAACTGAATCCAAACCATGAAGAATTGGACAGTTGGCAACCTGTAATTAGTGATTAGTGAATGTGTCCAGAAAATTTATGAGACTGTGAAAAAATTCACGAAACGTTGTAAAATCTGGGAACTGCGAATGGGTCAATTGGAATCAAACTTTTTTAAGCACAACAATTTTTAACTAACGCAATATTTTATTTGCTCCAAATGCATTTAAGTCAATAGCGTTTCTTTTCTTATGGAAACTTTTTCAGTTTTTTTGTCCAAATGCATTACAATCAATGGGCATTTTTTCTTATGGAGACTTTGTCTCTATGACTTTTTTGTCGCTGCAAATTTTTCAGCTGCAAATTATTGGCACAGTTTCCTGAAAAAATTCAAAGATGGCGAAATGCAGAATTTCGCCACAAATTTATAACTGGCAAAAAAATTTGCTCATCGCTACCAGTGATGAATTTATATATATATATATATATATATATATATATATATATATATATGTTTCAAATGTGAATGTGAACTACTTCAAAAAGGAAAAGTGATAAAACAGTTTAAATAGTGTAAATAAATAGTATAAATAAATACCTTTAAGATCAATATACACGTATATGACAGGAAGTCTCCTCTAGACTCCATGTTATCTAAATAATCCAAATTTGTAAAAATTATTTCCTTTTTCTCTGTGATAATAAAACAGTAGCTTGTACTTGATCCAAACTAAGATATAATTAATCCTTATTGGAAGTAAAACCAGCACTTTGGGTTTATTATGGGACAGATTTATCAAGGGTCAAAGTGAAAATTCGAATTAAAAAAATTCAAATTTCAAAATACTTTTTGGGTACTTTGACTATCGAATAGGCCAAAATTTGATTTGAATTGAAAAATTCAACCATTTGAAAATCAAAGTACTCTCTTTAAAAAATATTAATTCGACCCCTTGCCAACTTAAACCTGCCAAATTGCTGTTTTAGCCTATGGGGGACCTCCTATAACCTTAAATTTTTTGAGAAATTAAAATTTTTTGGAGTACATCGTTCATATCAAAAGATTCATCGAACGATTTTCATTCGATCGAAAACGGATGGTCGAATTTCAAAATTTTTTTGCTTCGAAATTCAACCCTTGATAAATCTGCCCCTATATGTTTACATGATTTTCTACTAGACTTAGGGGAAGATTTATGTAGAAAGAGAAAAAGAATAGTACTCATCTTAATCACTCATATAATTTTCGCCTTGACATTGCGAAACACGTGTCTTATTTTTAATCATTTTAATTGCAGATCCTTTACCTTAACTGAATCACGGAATTAATATTGGTGGGGAGGTGGGAACTGCTCAGCTCACTACCTTATTTTTCTCCGTGGATTTGTGGTTTTGCAGGGTAGAATAGCCTTCTACAGAGTTAGGGTTTAGGTAAAAATTGAGACCACAGTCCCGGGTGCTCTGCCTTCTCCAATCTTTGTGGTGTTGGGACAACTCCACCTCTCTTTCTTTTCCATTTTCCTTTTCCTTTTATGAACCGAAGCATTGAGTAATTTATTTATCTTATCCTATTTATTGGTCAATTATTTATCGGATTTTAATCAACTTGCACCATTAGCACTTTAGTTGTGAGGGTTCAATTAAGACAATTACATTATATCAGATACTGGTTTGAATTGATTGGAACCTAATCATCAATTTTGTCCTTTTTAATTGAATTAATTTATTTATGAATGAATAATTATAATTATTAATGATCATGGATTATTGATAGCACTGCACTTTATAAATTAATGAATTTAATATTGGGTAATTGTTTTTTTTAGCAATTAATGAATTTAAGTAATTATTGTTGCACAGCACTTTATTACTAGCAATTAACTGAATTCAACAATATTACTAACTCTTCATTTGCACCATATAAACTTATACACAGTTGATTTAGGGGTTTCTTGCCAAATGCAGTTTGCATCTTTGAATTGAAATCATATCCCCCAAAGGGGAAGTAGAAATATAAGGAAATTAGTAATTGACCAATTATATGAGTGATTAAGTGGAGTACTTTTCTTTTTCTCTTTCTACATAAGTATAACCAGAACTGACTGTCTGTCAGACTCCTGCATTAATTCATTAATTCACAGGATAGGAAGCAATTTATATAAAGGAATCAGCTTGTTTTTCGAATTAGGGGAAGATTTATCAAAGGTCGAATTTGGAAGTAAAAACTTAGAAATTCTAATTCAAAAAGACCAACCGAATTTAATTAAAATGTTTTGTTTACAATAGGTCTGTTTGCGAACAAATATGTCCATATTTCCCAAAAAAACTTTTCAAAGTCCACCATTTGACTCCAAGTGGGTTCTAGGAGGTCCCCCATAGGCTAAAACAGCAATTTGGCAGGTTTTAGATGTTGAATGGTTGTATTCTAATTTTTTAAAGAGACAGTACATTACAAAATTAAATCTTTTGCAGATTCAAATCGAATTTGGACTATTCCAAGTCAAGTCAACAGTGAGTTTATTGTCATTTCATCCATATACATTTTTACAGTACACAGTGAAACTAAACAATGTTTCTCTAGGACCATGGTGCTACACACAACATAGAAGTACCGGACAACAGACAAAAAGTGCAAGTGCAAAAATCTGCAACTACTGCAAGACAGGACAGCATATTGCAGAGACAGGACAAGACAGTGCACACACAGCAGATGTAATATGTAAACTAAATAATGCTAAACGTCAGACATGTTGAGTGTATCATTGAGATATGATAGTAGTAAGAACATGATAAAGTGCAGATCATGCAGGGGTATGAACAGTGAGTGTGAGGGGTGTGTTGGATCAGCCACAATGCTGGTGGCTTTATGGATGCAGCGAGTGGTGTAAATGTCCGTGATGGAAGGAAGAGAGAGACCTTTGATCTTCTCTGCTGTCTTCACTGTCCTCTGTAGGGTCTTGCTCTCCATGACAGTGCAGTTCCCAGCCCAGACAGTGATACATCTGCTCAGGATGCTCTCGATAGTCCCTCTGTAGAAGGTTGTAAGTATGGATGATGGGAAACAGGATTTCCTCAGCATGCGCAGGAAGTAGAGGCGCTGTTGGGCTTTCTTGGCTAAGTAGCCAAGGTGGACCAGGTGGACACCAAGGAATTTGAAGATCTCCACATTAGAGCCATCAATGTCAGTGGCAGGTGGTTACTCCTAGTGACCTAATCTTCCTAAAGTCAACAACAATCTCCTTTGTTTTGTTTACATTGAGAGACAGGTTTGTGGCTCTGCAGCAGTCTGTTAACCGCTGCAACTCCTCTCTGTATGGTGACTCGTCATTATTACTCATGAGACCCAACACGGTCATGTCATCAGTGAACTTTATGATGTGATTTATGCTGTGCGTGGCTGCACATTCATGCGTCAACAGTCGAGGACTAAGCACACCGCCTTGAGGGGCTCCGGTGCTCAGTTTGGTGGTCCTAGAGATGATGTTTCCATTCCTGACTGACTGAGTTCTATCAGTCAGAAAGTCCAGAACCCAACTGCAGAGTGAGGTGTTCAGTCCAAGCAGGCTCAGCTTTTCTGTCAGATGCTGAGGAATGATAGGGTTGAATGCTGAACTGAAGTCTATGAACAGCATTCAAATGTAGGTGTATTTTCTGTCCAGATGAGAGAGAGCCAGATGGAGGGTGGTGGCTATTGCATCGTCTGTTGAGCGCTGTTGGTAGTATGTGAGTTTTTATTTGGCATGTCCAGTGATGGTGGCAGCAGGGTTTTGATGTGTTTCTTGACAAGCTTCTCAAAGCACTTCATGATGATGGGGGTGAGTGCCACCGGACGGTATTCATTGAGGCAGGACACTGATGACTTCTTTGGCACGGGGACAATGGTGGTGGTTTTGAAGCACTTTGGGACAGTGGAGGTGATCCGGGAGATGTTACATTTGTCAGTGAAAACATCTGCCAGCTGATCTGCACTCTGCTAGGGATATTTCCAGAGTCATTCTCACACCAGCCACCATCAGACGCAGTGCCTGGTCACTAGGCAGAGTGATGGTCTTCCTCGCTCCTGTGTTGTTCTGTGCTTCAAACCATGCATACAAGTCGTTCAGTGCATCTGCATCACTGGCCCTAGTCAAAGTACACAAAAATAGCTCAAAATTTCGATTTTTCACTTCAACCCTTGATAAATCTGCCCCTTAAGGTCTGAAGATCCAAATTACAGAAAGAACATTCTGGATAACAGGTGCCATACCTGTAGTTGTGTATAAATTAAACAATTCTAAAGATTTGGACTAATATATGACAGTGTACCTTTAAAACACAATATGCATGGAAAATGTGGTTTATTTAAATAAATTGATTTAGTAGCATATGCTTTCTTTCATGTAAGTGATATCTGAATGCAGTTAGTGTTGATTAGAATTATCACTAATATTGGGAAAAACTATAAAAAGTGGGTTTTTCTGATTAAAAAGATCATTTGAATGCAGCGGCTCTTCCAAAGAACATTATTTTGGTTTTGTTTTCAGTGGTCATAAAAATCCCAAACGTTGGTATGTGGGTGCTTTGTGAAAATGAAAAATCTAAAGCTCCTTAAATTAAGAGATTGAGAAATTATTAATATTATTTGTCTTATAAAAGATCACGAGGATTTACATCACGGATGGAGTGTGATAAACGCCTTTATTCATAATAAACAATGAGAATTTACTGATATATTTAGTATCTTAAAATGCCAAACCACTCCACAGTTCCATTTAAGAAGGATCTATATTGTCCTAGGGCTGTGCCACCAAAATCTTACACTTTCCAAACTGCAGGTGCAAAGGCTCTGATGGGCAGATTTATTAAAGAGATACTGTCATGAGAAGGCATGTTTTTTTTTCTAAAAGTGGCCTTTAATAGTGGTGCTCTAGCAGACTTCAGCAGTGAAATTCATTTTTCAAAGGAGCAAACACATTTTTTAATATTTAATTTTTAAATCTGACATGGGGCTAGACATATTGTCAGTTTCCTATCTGCCCCCAGTCATGTGACTTGTGCTCCACTGCAAGTTAGAGTGATATCACTCCCCTCCCTTTTCCCTCCAGCAGCCCATCGCCAGAACAGTGGGACGTTAGGGCTAGTCCAGACGAGGAGATTCGGGGCGATCCGTCGCCGGGCGACTTTTTGCCGCGACGGATCGCCCCCGAATCTCCCGGAATAGGTAGGCATTGGCGCTGCTTCAAAGCGCCGGCGTGTGTTCACACGCGGCGGCGCGATTTTCAAAAGCGCTCCAAATTGCCTGGCGAGGCAATTTGGAGCGCTTTTGAAAATCGCGTCGCCGCGTGTGAACACACGCCGGCGCTTTGAAGCAGCGCCAATGCCTACCTATTCCGGGAGATTCGGGGGCGATCCGTCGCGGCAAAAAGTCGCCCGGCGACGGATCGCCCCGAATCTCCTCGTCTGGACTTAGCCTTAACCAGATAACAGCTGCCTGATAGATATAAGAACAGCACTCAATAGTAAAAATACATGTCCCACTGTAACTCCTTCAGTTACATTGAGTAGGAGAAACCAGGGGCACTCCACCAATGAGGTGAATTGAGACACTCACCTCAAGTGGGAGCGCCCCCTGGTTGCCAAAGGCGCAAAAATGCTGCTCCTGGTAACTATGATCCAAATTTCCATTTTTTCAACACAGAAATTAGGCTCTTCTAGCGCAGAGAGCGCAATTGCGAAGAAGAAGATGTTTTGTTGGGAGAGTCAACATATGCTTTCTTCAAGAGATGGCTCTTCATGACATACTTAAAAGTTTGAAAAGAAAAATAGAGTGTGAGAGTGGAACAATTCTAGAGATGAGCAGAACCATGAAGACATGTTTTTTCTAGAAACTCCTTACTAAATTATTTTTAAAGTCAGAGGATGCAATTAAATCACAAAGGTTTCTATCAGAGCTACAGGTTTTTGAGTGAGCACATGACATGGGTAATTATTTATTAACATAGAGCCTTTACTCCAGAATCAGCTAATTATATGTAGCTTTAACAAATAAAGGTGTCACAGCTCCTCATAAACAGTCCTAACACACCCTCTAGTTATGTAAAGAAGTTGACCAAAACTTGGTTAGTAAACTTTTTCAGTTCACACTCTCCCTGAAGGTCTACCTTTGGTCAGGGGCCACGTTAACTCAAAAGATGATTACATAAAAAGGTATATCAGTCATGTAATCATCATTTCAAACGAGGACAGCAGATATATTTTTTATATTCAGCCCAAGTATCACCCTAACTGGCCTTCAAGTTGGGTTTTCAGGTGAATCTAAGAGATCAAATGGCCATTCCCAATAGTAAACCCTAAATGGCTTTTAGACTAAGGCCTCCAGTTTGGGATCAACTGTTTTAAAATATTGTAAAGCTGCTACCTATTATCTTTAGACCTGCCTTTTACATAATATGGAGCACCTGGTTGAGGATTTTAGGGGGAAAACTTTTGTGGAAAAAAATCCTCAAATTTATCTATAAAAGATATTTACCATACCTCAAAGCTGCAAAAAATCTGAATCAAAAATTCACCATGTCAAACCTGTCATGTAGAAGTCAATGGAAGATTTCTCTGAAGTTGGGGTTTTCGTCCGATAATACGAAAAGGTTGAGTTTTTGCAGTGAAAATTTGATAAAATCTAGTTTTCGGAGTGGCAATTGAACAATAAGAATTGACCCTCAATTTTGACACCCTGATTTTTTTCAAGAAAATGTTTAGATAAATGCCTTCAATTCATGGAAGGGAGTTTGGTCTTATTTGTTTTCATAAAAATTTCAATTCGAGTTTTAGTAAATAGGTCCCTTAAAATCAAAATAACCAATAGGAATGTTTTGCAGTCAACTTGAAGTCACAAACTAATACAAAAATGGTTGATATTATGTCATCTAGTAAATAAACAAGAAAAAGCCAATATCAATAGTGTACCACAATGCAAAAATAGAAATCCATTCTGCATTCTGAAATGTTAAAAATATGACAAAAAGTCTTGATTATAAAATAAATTAAATAAACAAACCCCACATTTTATGGCCTTATGCGTTTTGGGCCAATAATTACTTATAGGCTAAGTGAAGTCACTCTAGCTTGGTCATTACAAAATGTTGTTAGGTGCAGACTCAATCAATACAAGGTGCTGATCCATACAGACGGCTACCCAACTAAGTCTCCAAAAAATATAGAAAGAAAGTGGATTTTTTATTTGCCAAAAATGAAAATAGTTTCAGGGGCACAAAAAAAAATAAAGTAAATAAAGGCTGGCCTTTATTTACTTTATTTTTTTTTGTGCCCCTGAGGAAGACTGGTATTGTTGTCGAAATTATTAGGGCAGATATTATGATTCTGAACTATTTTCCATTTTGGCCAATAGAAACTCCTTTTGAATTCAGAGTGTGGAATCCACTTTCTTTCTATACTCTAGCTTGGTCAGAGGCAAACATCTAGGTTAAATTTAAAAAATTGCAGTGAAACTTTGGACAAAGTTTTCCAAATATGTGTAACTCTTCCTTATGGCTTGGAGCTCCATTGACATGAAGATCTCTTGCTTATTATTAAAAGGTTTCTAAACATTACTCATGTGATTTTTTTTCTTTTTCTTTGAAACATTGTATGGTTATCATATAGTCAAGTCAAATAATTTTGAAAGAAAGATCCTTTATCTGGGTAACCCCAGATCCCAAACTGATCTCCCACTTCAACACAAAATCATGTATATTTTTAATAGTTTCTGTATTTTAAACGTCTCTTTGAATGTATTTATTTGCATACATTCTCTTTCTAATTGCCTATTTTACATTCATTATTATTTCTAGAACTTGAAAGCATTGCCTTTATTGTACCGTAATCCTTGCTAAATACGTATTTGGTACTTGCACAATTTATTGTAGTATTTGTAATTATTTTTAGCCGTATTCATTCTGCCTGTTTCAGTAAATGATCCACTGTAAGGAGAAGTATGGACAATACCCATTTCTTATAAACTCCTCTCAGTGTGACAGTAAGTGTGAAGTGTCAGTCACAATACAATGAACTGTTACATGCACAAAAATTCTGCCTGAAATTTCCCAACTACTGAAACCGTAAAAACTTCTCTCTGACACCTTTTGTAACACATGCCTAATATTCTACAAACATCATCAGAAACTCAGTAATGACATCATAAATATAAGGAATGGCATCAATAATAAGTGGTTGCAAAAGAGGACTAGTGGCAGTAGCCATATTATTTCATACAATTCTACAGTATCTAGGAAATACCAAATGGGCAAACTGAATAAATCTAGTAATTCTGAAAATGTAATCTACCAACCCTCTGGGTTAGATCAGTAAATCTCAGGGTAAGTAGAAAATTCCAAAAATGTGAATCTTAGAGGCAGAATTGTCAAAATTTTATCTTTTCGAACTCGAAAAAGTGATATCAGTTGCTACCCCTGATTTTCAATGTGTTTTTTTTTGATTGATGACGAAAGCTTGAATTGAAAAATAGCTTGAAATAACTCCCATTGACTTCTACACAAACTTATGTCACCTTTTAGATTTAAGTTTTAATTTAAGTTTTTGAGGGTTTTTTCAGCTTAATAATTCTTAAAAATTTGAGTTTTAAAAACTCACATTTTTTATTTGTGATTTCAGCCACAACAAACTTGAAGCAAGGTAAAAGAAAAATTAAATTTCAATGTTGCCATCACTCAAAAAAAAAAAAACATTGTATATATAACATGGCATAATAACAGAAACTAACCCAAATTCTGTATACAAATAGATTTTTGAAAATCTTCTTGTTTATTTTTTCCAAGTTGATCACGTTTTTGTTTTACTGATTTTATGGCATGCATCTTTTGTTTCTTCCATAGTCTTTTTATGCCTAAAATTGCTTGCCCATCTGAAGGTGACGCTAACCATTTCTGCCAATGGGAACACTGTTTCAGTTTTTACCAGTATTGTTGCAAAAAATTTAAAAATTTTCTGAAATATATTATTTAGTTTATCCGTCAACCTTTTAGCCGATAAAAGAAAAGAAAGTAGAGAATGGGACTTTTAAAATGTTCAATCGTGCTGAGCTCAACAAAATAATATCAGCGTGAGAAATTACGCCAAAGCGAATTTTATGGAATGATGCCAAAGTTAAAGCACTGAATTGGGAAAATCCAGAAATATAGAAAATTGTCCCATTAGTATCCAATAGAGTATTTTAATCAAATATGCATTAAATGGTCTGTATTGTTTATTTGTTTGATAAACCCAATAGGCTGGTTTGACTTCTATTATGGATAAGTATATCTTAGTTGGGATCAAGTATCAGCTACTATTTTATTATTTAACAGAAAAAGGAAATCATTTTTAAAAATGTTGGATTATTTAGTCTATGAGAGACAATCTTTCTGTAATTCGGAGCTTGCTGGAAAACAGGTTTCCAGATAACAGGTCCCATACCTGCATAATTGTTATGATATACTGATTATTTACCTTTTTACTCAGACTCTCTTACTCTTATTCTTTCATTCAAACCCGTGACTGGTTGGTTGGAACCTAGATGGTAGTTTAAATCTACCCATAGCGGAATAATCCTTTAACTCAAATTTGTTGGAAGAGGGACAGTCAAGTATTGCAGGTCTTAGATGTTAGAAGGTCGACCAGAATGGGAATGTTTCTACTATAACTTCACATCATCTTTTCCAGCCTCCTTGGAGCCACCCTTGGTTCCCAAACAAGGTTCCAGATGAAGGAAAACATTGCTGTATCAGACATAGTTCTAAGGATATCTAGGACAGCAAACAAGCCTTCACTGCAAATTAGCACCATAGTTGACCTTCAAGCTGGGATTTCAGATGTACTGAAAATCTCAATTTTTTGGCTAAGACCAGTGGTTGTCAAACATTTTCAGTTCAAACCCTCCTTGGAAATCTGTCCTTGGGTCAGGGCACCCTTAGTTTCTTACAAGGTTCCAGATGAAGGAAACCATTGATGTATCAGACATAGTTCTAAGGATATCTAGGACAGCAAATAAGCCTTCACTTCAAATCATCAGCATAATTGACCTTCAAGCTGGGATTTCAGATGTATTTAAAATCTAAATTTTTATGGGTAAGACCAGTGGTTGTCAAACATTTTCAGTTCAAACCCTCTCTGGAGTTCCATCCTTGGATCAGGGCTCCCTTAGTTTCTTACAAGGTTGCAAATGAAGGAAAACATTGATGTATCAGACATAGTTCTAAGGATATCTAGGACAGTAAATAAGCCTTCACTTCAAATCATAGTTTACCTTCATTTTTTTTACATTCTCCCACCTCTACTTGTTCTTTTTTGCTCCCACAGCCATCCCTTTATATCCACTTCCAATACAATAAAAATGTACCCTCATCCTCTAACCAAAGGTACTTTTCTACAGATCGGGGTAGTGCAATGTTCTAACAAGCACATAGGGGTTTGTTGTGTGGCTTAACTTGTCCTTTATTATTCTAGAAAATTGCTCATTGGTGGATTCTGAAAGTATCAGCTATGTAACTATTCCAGACAAGTTGGGGAAGTATCAGTCGCTGACTCTGGCACCCACAGCGCAGACCAATCAGAAGAAATATATTACTGCTCAGATATAATGTGGGCAAGTCAGGCCTGACCTTACTTTGGGTCATAACAAGTGGAGACGAGATGATGTAGTAAAACCACCAGATTCAGTTTTGATCACATGTCGCTATTGAGAAATTAATTTGATGTTCCCGTGACAGATTCCGCAACCACATATTACAATTGCAACATATTTAATAAGCAGCCGCCTGTAGGTCAGGGGGTAATATAAATCTCTTATAACTACAGCACAAATCCACATCAGTTCAATGAACAAACCATTGTTGGTGCCAACAAAACTGAGTTGTGACATTCGGAAAATGATCAGGGTGAAATTATGTGACTAGAGACACTGTAACCAGCGTGAAGTAAAAGAAAACCCTCATTTAGAGTCAGGGACAAGCTCCAACTTTAGCAAATTTGACCCATATTCTCTTACTGGTGGATTTTTGTAACTCGCATCCATTTAATTTAACGTCCTTTTTAACAGTATAGAAAGGCTTAAACATATACATGGAATTCTATAGAGTTATAGATTTATAAATAGGGGCATGGGTGTTTTAAAAAATGAGTTTCTATGGTCTCTCTGCATCTCTCTCTCTCTCTCTCTCTCTCTCTCTCTCTCTCTCTATATATATATATATATATTATATATATATATATATATATATAATATTTTATATATATATATATATATATATATATATATATATATATATATATATATATATATATATATATACAACAATAAATCAACCGCACTCCAGGAATTCTTCAGCAATAAATGGTGAGTTTATTCAACGTTTCGGCACTCGACTGGTGCCGTCCTCAGGAAAGAAAAGACCCCCATACAAGTGAACATATTTAAAGCCAGTATTTGGCGCCAAAATAAGTGTAGTGACGTCATAAATTAGTGACTGTCATTCAAAGTAATGCTGTGAGGCTGTGAAAAACAATAAAGTTTTACAACTTCTTTTGGTAGTGTTAAATAAAAGTGCTCATGTGGACATTAGCTGCAAGTGTGGATAAATAAATATAGTTTAAAGTTTAAAAACATCCGCGGCGATCAACCGCAAACTCGCATCACCCCGATAGTCATCGGGGAGATGGTATACTGACAACCCGTACGGATCTGCAAGAATGTATCACTACAAATATTACCCGATAGAAGACCGATCTCTACCAATATCGTAAGTGCCACCGGAACAGGGTCTAGAGGGGATCGTCGCGCTGAGCCTTCAACTGTCAGTGTGCGCTTGCTACTGGTCACGCCCCCTTATGACGGGACGCAGTGATCAGAGACAGGGGTATAGTAATCGGCTTCTCATATGTGTCCTCACATTCTGTCTCCTACTATGGCAATGATGTCCTCTGAGAGTGATTAGGGAGAAATACCGTACCCGTGTAACACACCGGCATAGGGATATCCCCCATTAGTTCACTTAATTTGACAAACATTCCACGAGTGCCTTAAGCCATTAGTACCCCTTTGGTGCGCCTCACTTACCGGCAGTGGCCCAATTCATATAGATCTACTTAGACTAGAACCCAGGTGGACATTGGAGAGTCTGGTCATCGGGACTGTCTGTGGTCACATATTGCGTACATTCTTGCGATCCTACACGGGGCAAGAAAAATCAGAGGAAGTAGTCAATTAAACATATAAAGTTTGTAACACTAAAGTATCCATGTGTTATTCTACTGTGATCAAGTTAACTGCAACAATGTAACCAGGAGAAGGGCATAATGTATTCATTGTAGTCCCTAGTGTCAAGGGACAGGAACACTCAATAAACACCGGAGGAACAAAATTAAACACAAGTTCATTACGTATGCTGTTAAAAGATTAATTAAATGAGGACATTGGCAGTGTTTCGTTCAAGCCTTTAGGTGTCAAAGTATCCAATCTGAAAATCCATTCTGTTTCCCTCTGTATAAGCAACAGTTCCCTGTTCCCCCCCCTTCTGGGCATTGGAACATGATCAATGATCATATGGCGAAATTGTGGCAGGGAGTGTCTATGTTTTAACCAGTGTCGAGCGACAGGTTGATCTGCTTTCCCAGAATTCAGGGCCAATCTAATGGAACTCCTATGATTGTTCATTCTTTCGCGATATGTAGTTGAGGCCTTGCCCACATAGTGTAGACCACATGGGCACCATGCCATGTATACCACGTGGTCTGACGTGCACGATACCCTGTGTTTAATCACGAATTGTTGTCTTGTCCGCGGGTGCGAGAAGGACGTTCCTTGAGCCATCCCCCCACAAGTCATACATCCCGCACATTTGTAACAGCCCTTCCTGAGGGGTTTGCTCAGCCAAGTGGCCTTTTCTTTAGGGTGATCAGTCACATCCTTCGTGACTAATAAGTCTCCCAGATTACGCCCCCTTCTGTAGGCCACCATAGGTCTAGTATCCTTAAAGGGTAGGCTAGATATATATATATATATTTTTTTTTTTTTGTCAGTGCTGTTTTTTTTGGCACCACTACTTAAAGGACAATAATGACCTGGCTCATGAGTTTCTTTATAAAGTGAACAGTGACATCTAGTGGTGACTAACATCACCATCTCAATGGACCAGTGAGTAAAGGTGGTAGCAGTTACGATCGTTCTTGTGACTGTAAGGAAAGATTGTTCATTTTCACACACACGTGTAGAGCTGAATCGTCAGTTATACAGGTAGAACAAACAATAGTATTCTACTTGTATCTGACAACTAAGCACTAGCAATGGCCGATATTCGGGTGCCTTCAAAGGTGCCTAATCAAAATTTTCTGGACAGCCTGATTGATGAGCCGACTTGTGGTGTTTATATAAATGGCCTGTAGATGTCACTGTGCTCAAGACTTATACTGTGCTATACTGTTTAGAGCATTTCAGTTTAGGTTACTGTTGTGTATAGGCTGCATGAGTATGCTAATAAAGCACTGTTATACTCTACTCATCCTCGGCTATCAAAACACAACAAAAAGGCTGCAAAATGTCTCTTCTAACTCTGCAGTAGCCAGCACCTTTTCTCCTAAACCCTGGTAAGCCTACTTTTTACTGATTGGATCCATATGCTTGCTGCTGACATAGGGGAGATTTCTGCTGCTAGAAAGCGTGCTTTACTTATTCACTGCCTGGGAGCAGAGGGACAGAGTATATTCTATACATTACCATTACCCGATGAGACTTGTGAAACTGCTCTTACTGCTATAAAGAACTTTTTCGTGCCAAGAGTAAATGTGATTGCTGGAAGATATAATTTCCATGGACAGCATAATGGCAAATCCACAGAACATCTTATAGCAGCTTTGAGAGAGCTGGTTGTTACCTGTGAGTTTTTGACTGTAACAGATGAAATGCTAAGAGACCAAATAGTGGAAAAAACTAACTCACATCGCATTAAAGAGAGACTTCTCCTAGAGCAGGATTTAACCCTTGCAAAGGCTATTGCAGTTGCCAGCCAAATTGAAACAGCTGTGGCAGAGGCTAAAACTCTCAGTCAAGGAACTGCTGGGAATGTACAGATTGTGACTTCAGCACTGTGGCCTAATAATGCGCAGTCACAGGCAAAATACAGTGCTAAAGAAAGGGATTCACTGCAAAACCATGCAACGAATACAAATAAAAAATACTGCTTTCATTGTGGTTCAACACAAGACATTGCAAATTATGCTACATGTCCTGAAAAAGCAGTATAGTGTCGCAAATGCAGTATGCTAGGACACTTTGCTAAAATCTGCTGTAGTTCTGCTACAGATGTTCATGAAGTCAGAACTACAAATGCTACAGTATTAAGTGTGGATAAAGGGGGTACATTTATTCCAGACAAGTTTATATGCACTGTCAATATCAATACTTCTTCTTCTGACAAGGGACACTCCAATAGCCTGATTATTGATACAGGTTCAGCTGTTTCAATACTACCAAAGGATATTTTCTTGAAATACTTTGCAAACTATATGCTTGTTGCATCTGCCCCGAGACTGGTCAGTTACTTAAAGGATCCAATCTCTGTGCTTGGTTGCTTGCCAGTGACTGTACAATTTGAATCAAATAATGTATACTTGCAATAGCTGCTATACTTGGAAGCATTAAAGGAGAAGGAAAGTCAAAATTTGATTCCTACCTCATTGTGTTCCCCACCAGCCCCCCTCCTGAAACGCTGTATTACAAACTGTCATATGACTACTGCAGCTGTGCAGTTACATTCCGAAGTTACGGTGATTGTAATGGTTTGGCGCCGCCATTTTTAAATAGGCTCTCCTTGGTGACCCCATGACGTAGTCACACACACATTCTGCATCTGAATGCGAGTAAGGAGGCATAACTGTGCTTACCACAGTAAGAAAAGATTGTTACTGATAGATTTATTAGTTTAAAATGATTTACAAAAACAAAAAGTTTAAAGATTTATTTACTGACCTCAGACAGGCAATCCCCTTATCAGCTCCTGCGCTCGCTGACAAACTGTGAATCAAATCCAGCGCAGGAGCTTCAAAGCTTCCCTCCGTTGCTTTGCAACTAGAAACACACTCGTGATTAGGAGCAGAATTAATGGGGCAGGAGCACAGAGGTCAACAATGACGAGATCATAAGTCACGTGACCGCAACATCAGGAGTCAGCACGGCACTCAGAGGATTCTACAGCTCATGCGCAGGGCACTGCTGTAACTTACTGCGCATGCGTATGCCCTATTGAAAGCATTTTCTTGACAGGAGACAGGGTAGGAGTTTCTATACATGTTCATAATAATTTTTAAATTGATTGGACCAAAAATACAACTGAAAAAAGTACTGAATGAATGATTAATGTCACAGATAACAACATTTCCTTGGCAATAGTTATAGCTTAATTTAATTTTTGACTTTCCTTCTCCTTTAAATCTACTCATTACTACAGCACCAGTGCCTGCCACACAGCCTGTGTCTAAAATTTCCCCACAAAGCAACACTTCACTGGACTGTGCAAAGAACTTTGTGCACAAAGTAAAGTTGAGATCAGATGTAAAACCAGTACGCCAGAAATTGAAGCGTTTGCCCTACTCTATAAGGGAGACTGTCTCACAGGAACTAAAGAAACTGGTTGAGCAAGATGTGATTGAAAAGTCAGAATCCTCCGAATGGGTTTCACCAATTGTTGTAACAATGAAGAAAACTGGAGGTTTTCGATTGTGTATTGAACCTAATAAAGCAGTTGTTATGGATAATCATCCCTTGCCACACATAGAGGAAATATTTTCAGAACTCTGAGGAGTGAAATTCTCCCCTCCACCCAGGCTTGATCCAAAGTTCAAATGTCTGTAAATAAATAATAATTGTGTGTCGCAGCTGATATTCAGGCCCGGATTTGTGGCAAGGCCACAAAGGCCCAGGCCTAGGGCAGCAGAATTTCAGGGGAGCCAGGGGCACACCAGTCTCAGTGCTGCTCCAGACGCGACTCCATGCATGCTCGTAACCATGCTCAAACAGAGGAGGTAGGCTTGGACGGGGAAAGGGGACAGGGAGGGAGATGAGGACCGGGAAGGGGAGGGGGCAACGACCCTGATAGAGCCTAGGGGCGCCCAGTTT
Organism: Xenopus borealis; assembly: GCA_024363595.1. Classification (NCBI taxonomy): domain Eukaryota; kingdom Metazoa; phylum Chordata; class Amphibia; order Anura; family Pipidae; genus Xenopus; species Xenopus borealis. Next base: position 12,602,201 of record CM044439.1, on the reverse strand, counting down.
ATAAATCCAGCCTTGCTAATATTCCAGTTATGGAATGGTCAATTTAGTAAAGATTGTTGTGGCTTTTACTCTGGGCAAAACATGTAATCATATGGCAACGTATGGCCAAGAGGGTTAATTCATTAAGAGGGTTATATACTTAAATCCGATCTCGTATTTTATTTAAAAAAAACCATGACCAAACTCCCGTGCCTGATTTTAGCTCATTTATTAATAAAATCTCAATTTAATGGGATTGTGGAAAATAATCGATAAAACCAAGCTAATTGCTCAAATTTTTCAGTTTTTTTTGCTATAATTTTTCAGGCTTTCTTCCCCAAATCGCTCAAATTTTTTGGGTTTTTGCCCAAAAATCCTGAAAAAGTTATTTTTTTGGGCTAAAGCCAGTGCAGACAAAGAAAACTTCTAATTGAAATAGACGCCTCTCCCATTGAATTATACAGACAGGCAGATGGCGTAATTTCGAATTCAGGCGATTTGTAGTTTTTTTTTTTCTAGTTGGAAAAAAAATAAAAAATTTTGAGATTTTAACATTCAGATTTTAATAAATAACCACCTAAATGTGTAATACTATGTTGTGAATCTATAATAAACAGATCTGTAATTCTGAGTTATAAATAAAAACAGCTGTGGCCTTTTCTCCATGCATATCTAGGTCTGGTGATTTATTACTTATTAGTTGTTTAATAACTGCTACGTTAAGATACAATGGTACCTCTCTTGCAGTAATATAAATACATGCTTGATCCAATAGAAAGCAATAAATCAGCTATGTATTTATTTATTATGCAAACTGTTATACACGCTTTTAGTTGGGTTCATTCAATGCTGGGGGGTTTTAAAGGGGTTGTTCACCTTTAAATTAACTGTTAGTATGATGTGATATTCTGAGATAATTTACAATCGGTCTTCATTTTTTTTATCATTTGTGGTTTTTGAGTTATTTAGTTTTTTATTCAGCAGCTCTCCAGTTTGCGATTATAGCAATCTAGTTGGTAGCGTCCAAATTCCCCTAGCAACCATGCACTGATTTGAATAAGAGACTGGAATAAGAATAGGAAAGGAGCTGAAAAGAAAGATGAGCAATAAAAAGTAGCAATAACAATAAATGTTTAGCCTTGCAGAGCATTTGTTTTTACATGGGGTCAGTGACTCCCATTTGAAAACCGTAAAGAGTCAGAAGAAATAATTGAAAAACTGTACAAAATAAAAAATGAAGACCAATTGAAAAGTTGCTTAGAATGGGCTATTCTATAATATACGAAATGTTAACGAAAATAAATTTGCAAAACTGCCTTGAAAATCATCAAAAAGAATGGACGCCCACGAATTGACGAAATCCGCATTTCACAAATTTTTCATCGTTTCGCAAATTTCACGGGAAATTCGCGAGATTCTCAGAGAAGCAAAATGGAAGAAATTCGACCATCACTATGAACTATGTATTTAATGCTTCCCCAGTTATGGCAGCAACTAAAAAGCTGATAAAATATACAACGTAGCTGGAAATGAGGGATGGTTGGGAGCTGCATGCATGAAATGCGTAAGGCTGTGTCTAATCACTCCTTGCCTGAAATAACATCTGCCGTTCCTTTACTTTGCCTGTCAGTGGGATCTGAGTACCTGCTGTTTCTTACATGGTTGAATACCTCCAGCTGTAGGTGTGAGGCATGGGCACCCAGACCTCATGTGTAGACTGGGGGAGACTCTATACTTTGGTTATGAGCCATAAATTCAATATTAGGAGCTTCTGCTTCCCTACTTAGCATAGACACAAGTGCAGGAGGACCATAGGCTGTGTTCTTACTAGTTTTTGGAGAATTAGGAGGCCAGAGGCCATTCATGTGGGTGGGAGACATCACCCCGCTACTAGGGGGTAAAAATATTCCCCTATGAAAATCTCATATAATTGCCTTAAAGGGATACTGTCATGGGAAAACATTTTTTTCCCCAAAACGCATCAGTTAATAATGCTGCTCCAGTAGACTTCTGCACTGAAATCCATTTCTCAAAAGAGCAAACAGATTTATTTATATTTAATTTTGAAGTCTGACATGGGGCTATGCATATTGTCAGTTTCCCAGCTGCCCCAGTCATGTGACTTGTGCTCTGATAAACTTCAGTCACTCTTTACTGCTGTACAACAGAACAATGGGAAAGTAACCAGATAGCAGCTCCCTAACACAAGATAACAGCTGCCTGGTAGATATAAGAACAATACTCAATAGTAAAATCCAGGTCCCACGGAGACACATTCAGTTACATTGAGTAGGAGAAACAACAGCCTGTCAGAAAGCAGTTCCATCCTTAAGTGCTGGCTCTTTCTGAAAGCACATGACCAGGCAAAATGACCTGAGATGCACCTACACACTAATATTACAACTAAATAATACACTTGCTGGTTCAGGAATTAAATTCTATATTGTAGAGTGAATTATTTACCGTAATTGTGTAATTTAGAAATAAAAACTACACGTTAAATTTTTAATGTCTTGCAAAATAATAATTTTTAATGGTCTTGCAAAATAATAATTTTTAATGGTCTTGCAAACTAATCCACCTCTGCAGGGGAAACAGGCAGCCCATGGCTGAAAACATGAAGCTCTGATTTAATTGGGGTCCCAGCCTTTATTTCACTGGAGCACTTGCAACCCAATTTTTTTTTAGAAACGATTTTGAAAGGAACTCGGTCAGGACTTATTAACTAAGCCATGGTGAAGGAACGTTCTCTACCACTTGTATTCTGTAGGATTTATAACTCCCCTCCAGCTGTAGGAACCACACGAAACGTGGAGACAGTGGGCACAGCAGAGAGAGATGGGGGGCAAGAGGCACTTTATGGCACTTTTAGGTCAACGCCAGTGATCCCTCTGCTGGGCCCCTGTAGCCCCACATTAATTAAACAGCAATGCAGTAACTCTCCCTAATAGAGTATATGTTACAATTGTGATACACAACTTTCCTTCTCCGCGGTTAAGTCATCGATCAGTTTCATGTGCTGAATTATATATATATATATATTCAATGTATTGCTATACATCCAGTCCTCTTCTCCATTGCGCAATGGGATTATTCTGATCTGGAGCTTGCAATCCATTCTGCATTATGTTTTTTTTTTAATCTGGACGTTTTGTAAGGGATTTAAGTTCATAATAGGCTACAAGCCTTGTGATTCACCCAGACATCACTAGAGGGCACTCTTCTGTTTCCTATAAATACACGTTCCTCTTTGTATTCACTGAAAAAAAAAACAGTCTATTGAGTCCAAAAAGTTTTGAGCAACCTTCTAAAGTATTTGGAGCACCCAATTTTCTTGAATAGGTGAACAATGGAAGCCAGTTGCATGCTCTTGCCTCGGGTCTCCAAAGAACCCCTTCATTTGCTGATGTTGAAATCCCCATTTTTCTCATGAAAGTTTACACCTTATGGTTCATATATGTGTGTACTCACACACACACACACACAATGCAGCCGTTTATTTTTCAATATATTTATTAAAAAGTATCAAAACGCAAAAAAACTTTTTTTATAGAAAACAAAAGGTTTGAAAGTACCTTATTCTGACAGATAAGTCAGCGGTGAACATACACTTAACATGCAAATCCTCACATCCGTTACATATTGGGAACTGCGTCCAATGCAGGACCGCGGCCATAATTCAACCTGCAGATGCTCCAGACTAAGTGAAAAATATATATATATATCTCTATACACAGAGGGTTAACATACAAGCCACGGGTATAACAAAAAGCCAAACAAAATTACATGACGCCTGCGTCACCTGTAATATATTTGGATATATAGATTTAGATATAATTTATAAACATATATATAGTAGGAAACGTAGGACACAATGGAAGTCGAGATGCGTGGGTTGTCATCCATGAACTACACACAGAATCTATATGTTCAGTGCACCCATCTAAATCTAGAGCATTAAGGAGTATTACAATCAGGAATACAATTGGGCCCAGTGAGCTCTACATAACATCAGGCCCCCCATTTATACTGATCAGGCAGTGCTGATAAATTATTATGTCTATATGGCAGGTGGGTCCTTTAATACTATTTTTGATGTCCACTGACAACCAAATTCATTAAACAAGCACTGCCCCCTAGAGGCTGTAGATGGAAAGCAATTGGACAATGCGTAATTCCATCCGCAGCCACTAGAGGCCAGTGCGGGCTACCTGAATGCCTTTAACACTGCAACCCCATCTAGGGGTCAGGGGCAGTTTCGGTGTTAAAAGGGATACCGTCATGGTAAAACATGTTTTTCCAAAATGCATCCGTTAATAGTGCTGCTCCAGCAGACTTCTGAAATAAATTACGCAAAAGAGCAAACAGATTTTTTTTATATTCAGTTTTGAAATCTGACATGGGTCTAGACATTTTGTCAATTTCCCAGCTGCCCCTGGTCATGTGACTTGTGCCAGCACTTTAGGAGGGAACTGCTTTTTGGCAGGCTGTTGTTTTTCCTTCTCAATGTAACTGAATAGAACACAGTGATCGGTCCCCATGCAATCTACCTATGTTTGCAGGACAAGCAGGCTGCGATCCTTCAGTTTTGCTGCAATATCGCCTGAAATGGTCTTTTTAGTTGATGGACACATCAGGCATTTAAACTATCGTTTTGAGACAATCGTGGTCTCACGATAACTATTGGATCTTTCAAAAATCTTTACGTCTATGGCCAACTTAAGGCTGTGGGGGGGGGGGTGATATCACTCCAACTTGCAGTACAGCAGTAAAGAGTGATTGAAGTTTATCAGAGCACAAGTCAATGACTTGGGGCAGCTGGGAAATTGACAATATGTCTAGCCCCATGTCAGATTTCAAAATGAAATATAAAAAAAAAAATCTGTTTGCTCTTTTGAGAAATGTATTTCAGTGCAGAATTCTGCTGGAGCAGCACTATTAACTGATGTGTTTTGAAAATTTTTTTTTTCCCATGACAGTATCCCTTTAAATTGTACTACTTTCGGACTTCATTCAACCGTGGAGCTAGGGGACATTACAATATATCCCAGCATGACGTATTTCATGTTCTGTTGCAGAATATAAATATTGAACACATCCCAAACAACTAAATGCCATTATTTGTACCTTAAAAAAAAAAAAGCAGAACGTGGGGCAATTTTTTGGCTTTTGTCTTGCACAATACAACACACTGTATATAAGGCATAAGTGACTCCTGTATTCATTACTAGTGGCACCGATGCCAATGGGTACTGCCCTGGTAAGTGCTTGGTAAATAAAAAAATAAATAAAGTAGGGGGCATTTTTTGTTCTTTTCACAGATATAACTACCCCCACCCTACAATGATAATGGTTGGTGTACAGGCGGAGATAACTGACTAAATAGCTGCTCCTCCTCTCCCCGGGACTACTTTCAGTTGCACAGTAGGGGTAGTGAGCACTTTCTCATCACTCCCAATCAAGTCTATGGCTTACGGAAAAGAAGGGGCAAAAGGACCAAGCCTATATGGATTAATACGTCCCCAATAAGGCAATGCTTTGTGAGTCGTAACTAACACACGGGTGGGTGACAGTAGCTCAGACCCCATTGATTCTAAACACTGAAATGTCTACTCATTGTGCTTCTGGCAAAATAAAAAAGAAATTGCACATGTTTGTGTTGAAAATAACAAACAAATCCCACAGTGCTGCTAAATGATAACAGGACTAGTAAATGGATTCTAGTTAAAGCCCCATGACGTTCGTCGTTGCGTCTTCCAAAGAAGGCCGTTCCCTTGATACTTAGGATTCAGTCACGTGATACTCGTCCAGGCCAGCAGAATCCAGTCTTCTGATAAGCAAACGTCGTCAGGACGTATTTCCCCATTCAGGCCTTTTCCCGGGTAGAATTCCAAGAATTCCAAGGAGTCTCTCCGTCATTGGCCGTTGGAGGTTTGAAGTGACTTGTAATAACACAGCGAGATGTTCGGGTCCATCACACAAGTCCTTTAGCTCTGCAGGGTTCCGTCTTTGATCTGCTGGATGAAGAGGTTGCGCTCGTCTTCGGGGGTCCTCCCGTTCTGAGCCCGGACGATGCACGTGGGTCGGTGGAGGTTGAGCATGTAGATCAGATGCTGCTTCTCGTTCTTCAATTCCTCAATTTGGGCTTTCAGATCTGCATTGATAGATTCCAACTTCTCCGATTCCTTGGTGGGGGGGGGGAGGGAAAAGGAAGAATAGATGAGACCCTCCTGAAACCAACCTGGGGCTTTATGTCCCTAACAAACTGTGTAATAATAAGCCTCTTGCTCCATCTTGTAGGGGAAATGGAGCATTGAGCAATTGGCATTGGGAAACTCCTCTTTTAGGGACAGATTATAGAAGTTATGATTAATACTCTATGAGCCTTAATTAGACATAGGGATCTGGGCCAGTGCTATTGTTTTATGCAAAGCAGCACCGTGCCTGATAAAGAGGTTGTGTGCCTTTAAATTAACTTTTAGTATGAGGTAGAGAGTGATATTTGGTTGAATTGGTTTTCATTTTTTATTATTTGTGGTTTTTGACTTTTTTAGCTTTTTATTCAGCAGCTCTCCAGTTTGTAATCTCAGCCATCTGGTTGCTAGGGTCTAAAATGCCCTAGCAACCATGCATTTATTTCAGTAAGAGACTGGAATATAATTAGGAGAAGCCTAAATTGAAAAAGGAATAATAAAAAGTTGTAATAATAAAATTGTAGCCTTACAGAGCATTTGTTGTTTTTTTTTTTTTAGATGGGGTCAGTGAAAAGTATCAGAAGACAAATAAGTACAAAAGAACTGAAGAAGCTGCTCGGATGAGTAGTAAAATGTCTTTAATGATTACTCAGCAAGTCCAGTTGTTTTAGAATTACTTATATTAGATATACCATGACTTGTTCATAGTCACTAGACAATTAGTTTCTCCCATAACGAGAATAAGACATTTAGGTTGAGCGTTGCCTTACCTTCTGCAAACTCTCAGTCCTTTCCTTCTTTTTATTTCGACACTTGGCGGCAGCGACTTTATTCCTTTCCCTCCGCCTCTTTTTCCGATCATCTTCCTCGGGGGCAAACTGTGGCAAAGAGGAAAGTGCTATTGTTAGTAACAGCGTGGGTACAACACTACCCGTGGCAACAACCCCCATAATATAAAATTCCCCCCAGAGACGGGAAATATATTCAAAGGGCTCAACTGTATATGACCCAAGACCTCAAAATTACTTTTCATATAGAGTTTTATTGAATGAATCAGTGGGAGGAAGACTGGAGAAATGCTAAAAGCAGCCTTAGTGATACAATGAAGCAGCTTGGCATGAGGAAGTAAATGTCAGCCTTTAGGTTGCACAACTCGCCTAATATATAGAATGTATGGCTGAGGTTATCTGTGACACACGTTGTGATTGTGTGTGGCTTACAAAACACACACACACACTAACTGAGGGGATGGGGGGGTTTGAGTAGAATGGTCATTTGCTTCCCTAGTTACCCCAGAAAGCCCACAATGAAAATCAATTAAAAGGAGATTGGGGGTAAATATGTATCTGCTGCCCTAGATATTCTTGGCACTATGGCTCGTTACATTCATAGGGGGGACCCTGACCAAAGGTTGGTCCTCCAATGGGGGTCTGGACTGAAAAAAAGTCAGCTTAAAGTGATATTCTCATTTGTTTTTCAAAATGAATCAGTAAATAATGCTGCAACAGCAGGCTTCTGCACTGAACTCTGTTTATCAAAAGAGCAAACAGCTTTTTTTAATATTTAATTTTGAAATCTAAAATGGGGCTAGACATATTGTCAGTTTCCCAGCTGCCCCCAGTCATGTGACTCTGATAAACTTCATTCACTCTTCACTGCTGTACTGCAAGTTGCAGTGATATCACCCCCTCCCTTTTCCCCCAGCAGCCTAACAACAGAACAATGGGAAGGTAACCAGATAACAGCTCCCTAACACAAGATAACAGCTGCCTGGTAGATCTAAGAACAGCACTCAATAGTAAAATCCAGGTCCCACTGAGACACATTCAGTTACATTGAGTAGGAGAAACAACAGCCTGCCAGAAAGCAGTTCCATCCTAAAGTGCTGGCTCTTTCTGAAAGCACATGAACAGGCAAAATGACCTGAGATGCACCTACACACTAATATTACAACTATACACACTTGCTGGTTCAGGAATGACATTTTATATTGTAGAGTGAATTATTTGCAGTGTAAACAGTGTCATCTAGAAATGAAACCATAAAAATCATGACAGAATCCCTTTATGGCGTATTCCGCAGCACATATATGAGGAATAAAGGTAAGGCACTGGACATACCTCTGTTTTGGCGATTGTCAGTTCCATGGGGCTGTCCGACACCACCACTGAATCCAAAGAGCAGGGGGCTCGGGTGGAGAAACAACGCTTACTCTGAATTGCGAATCTCAGTTCCTCCTTAACCAATGGGGTCAGGTTAGTGAAATCCTCGAAGCTGAACGACATTGTCGGGGACAGGCAGGGCACTATGGCCGTCGCACTCACTTCTGCAGCCGAGCCTTGACCTGGGTGTTGGAGCATCATTTTCTGAGAGAGGTAAAAGAAATACATTTAGATGCAACATTCCGCTTTATTACAACTCCCAGCATCCTCCACCAACCAAGATATCGTTCTTAAGGAACAGAAAATTGGTTTATATATATATATATATATATATATATATATATACACACACACACATACACACACACACATATGGCAGTTCTCACTTGTCCTATGAGTGTAGATTTTACAGTCACTTGCAAGAATAATGAATGAAGCTAAATAAGGAGGCGGCATTTCACCTTCAAGGGTGAATTATTATGCAAATATTATAATGCACTTATTATGCAAAGGTATGTGCGACTTCCCCCTGTTGCCAAACTGTGGAATTAACATTCTCAGCGATTTGACGTCAAATTCTAGAAATCTGTACAAAGTTGCCATTGGTCTTCTTTTTTAGATGCTAAAGTATTATCTGCATCATGGACCAGGTGGTGGCGCTGTCCTGCTTTATCCCTATGGATGAAAGAGGCCAGTGCTGGAAGCTGGTGGGAAAAGGAGCTACAGGTATGGGACCTGTTATACAGAATGCTTGGGACCTGGGGTTTTCTGGATCATGGATCTTACCGTAATTTGGATCTTCGTACCTTAGGTCTACTAGGGGATCAAGTATTAAAGGCGTTGTTCACCTTCCAAACCCTTTTTTTCAATTCAGTTGTTTTTAGATTGTTCCCCAGAAATAAAGACTTTTTTTCCCCAATTACTTTCCATTATTTTATTTTTAACTGTTTTTCTAAAATCTCAGTATAAAGTTGAATGTTGGTGTCTCTGGTGTTTGCGTCTGGCATGTAAGTAATTCAGGTGCAGACTCTAAACATTTAGTTGATCCATTTCTCAGCAGCATCTCTGGAGTATTAGCAACTATTGTATCAATTCTAACAGCTGCCTGTAATGAAACCCAGAGATTCTGCTCAGCAGGGACAAAGATAAGAAATGGATCAATTTAGAAAAGTTTACAGGGTCGGCGACCCTCCCTTCCCAGAGCTGCTTCAGAATGTGAAAAAATGACACTTTACACTTTAATATTAAACGGTCACAAATAGAAAGTCATTGGAAAAAGTTGTTATTACTGGTGATCTATCTGAAAACAACTGGATCTTTGAAGGTGAACGACCCCCTTTAAATCATGTATTAGATAAAGCCAATAGGCTGGTTTTGCCTCCAATAAGGATTCGTTTTGTCTTTGCTGGGATCAAGTACAAGCTACTGTTTTATTATTACACAGAAAAAGGAAATAGCTTTTTAATCATTTGGATTATTTGATGATAATGGAGTCTATGGGAGACAGCCTTTCCTTAATTCAGAGCTTTCTGGATAAGGGGTTTCCAGATAACAGATCCCATACTTGTACAACACTTATTAATAAAAGATCCTGACCCCCTCCCCAGACTCTGTTCCCCTCCATGCTTTGGCTGTGGAAATATTATAAGGAAATATTCACCCCCCCGTGGGGAACGTTTCCAGCATTTGAGCTGCACAAACAGATGGAGAATGTAGTGTAAATACTGACTTTTCTCTCTCTCTCTGCCCAATGCAAAGTACAAAGGTAAGCGTGAGTATAAATAGCCCATTCTGGTTTATAATTACACCAGTCTGTGCCTTTATTTTTACTTTGAGATCACCAATTAACAGATCAGCGCCAGGGCCCTGGGCTATAGTTTCCAGCTAGAATTAGGATCGGGGAATTGATTCTTTCTGTTCTCTATCCGTGCCACGGGAATATATACCAACGAAGAAGTGACTAACTGGGGCACAAGAGCTGACAGTCCCTGAGAAATTCCAGAAGGCAGGGACAGTAATAGAAATAGTAGATGAAGCAGGGAAAAAAAAAAAAGACATAGGATCACATGAAATCTGCCTAAATGCTGATCCAGCAGATCCCTTTCTGCACTAGAAGGGCCCTGGATTGTTTCTGGCATCAAAGTAAATAGTAAACTAGGGATGCACCGAATAAACTATTTTGGATTTGGCCGAAACCCGCCGAAAACCATTGCGAAAGATTCGGCCGAATACCGAACCAAATCTGAACCCTAATTTGCATATGTAAATTAGCGAGGGGGAGGGTTTTGTGATTTAAAGTCACATGATTTTTCAGATTCAGTTCAGCCATTCACAAGGATTCGGCCAAATCCTAAGCCTGCTGAAAATGGCCGAATCTTGGCCAAATACCGAACCGATACCTGGATTTGGTGCATCCCTATAGTAAACTCTATCTGAAACCATTGCTGCAGGATTCAGAGGCCTTAAAGGGGTGGTTCGCCTTTAAGTTAACTTTTAGTATGTTATAGAACGTCTAATTCATTTTATCTTCCTCCTAGTTTTAGACGTATTTGCCTTCTTTTTTTGACTACTTCCAGCTTTCAACTATGGGCCACCGACTTAAAGGGGACATCACTTTTTAAAGAAAAGCAACTTTAATTTACAATGGCTTTAAACATATTTGTAAAATGTAATAGCAATTGCTTTTATCACTACCAGCGGCCATGCAATAGAGGGAGGGAAGTGACAATAGACACACACACCCCACTTTATAGGGGACTCATGGAATAGCAAAGTACATTTTTCTACACACTCCAAAGTGACTGATTTTTCTTTTGCCCATTCCAAAGGCACTCCACTGCCAGTTGATTCTATTCCTGCCCACTCCACTGCCAGTTAATTCTATTCCTG
>CM044439.1:12534483-12580546 GCA_024363595.1 Xenopus borealis | reverse complement strand
GATATTCTAATGCCAGATATATAGATGATAAGAGATATTCTAATGCCAGATATATATATAAGATAAGAGATATTCTAATGCCAATTATATATATAATTGATAAGAGGAATTCTAATGCCAGATATATATGTGATGGGAGAGATACAGACACAGAAAGTGAGTGATTTATAGTTAATTATATACATAGAAAATGGAAAATATGTACAATGAACAAAGTAGAAAACAATATTTATTATATAGATGATGGGAAAGACCTAGAGGATATGGCATTGATGATATATATATATATATGACAGATATATAGTTATAAGAGAAATACACAAGTGAATGATATATATATATATATATAGGTAGATATAAATGAAGACTACATATGGGAGATGAATAGGTGACAGTTAGAGGAGATCAGAGGAGAGATACAAGTGTCAACAGCAGGCTAAAGTCTAATAGAAATAAATACAAATAAAAGAGATAATAAAGTTTCTTCCATCGCATGGGGGACAGATGAGGGACCTGGGGCCCTTGGGGGCCACTCAGACTGGACATCAGAATAAAGGGGAAGTGATGATACACAGAGCAAATCCCGGCGCATAAGAACCAATCAGCGCGCAGTGTGAAAGTTTCCCCGGAGTTGATTGCGGACAAGTTACACAGGGAGAGGGAAGTGCTGCTGCCGATACAGGAGCGGGGGCCGGGCTGAGTGTGCCCGGGGAAGTAGGGCTTGAGCGCTTACCGTGCTGTGTCGCTGGGAGGCGAGTTAGAGGAGCTCCTGCCTGTGTGACTCCCCCGCTCTCACTGTGAGCTGATCTGCCAGTGCAGTTGCATCACCCCTTTATATAGCCGCGCGCCGAGAGCTCAGGAATGTGTCCCGGACTGACGTCATTCTATTAATAGCCGAGAGAGAGAGAGAGATTGGCCTGGCAGTGATGCAAGCAGTGGGGGACCGGGGAAGTGCGGGGAGGGACCGAGGGCGTGGCTATAGAGAGAAGACGCTGAGGGTGGGGGGAGCCTCTGTCTTAGTCCAATGCTGCCCGTGCTGAGACACTGACTGAAACCAGCTGCGTGTGACGGCGGCAGGAGGAGGAGGGTCTTATTAGGCCGGGGCTCGGGGAGAGCGGAGGAAGAAGCTGAGAGCGACTTTGTGCCCCGTTATCGCCTGCTCACCGCTGCTGCCTGGAGGCGCCCATAACAAACACAGGGCGGCGGAGGGATTCTATTTCACCTCTGAAACCCTGAGCTCTCCTCCGCTAGTCACCCGCCTGCATCATCATCATTACCGGCAGCAAATAGTGCAGCCAGTGTATTTATATATACACACAGTATATCTCCTTCTTCTGTAGCACTTACATCCCTATATCATCAGGGGCTCTCACAGCCCTCTCCTTATCTTATAGCTCTGCAGTGTCGGACTGGGACACAACTTGGGAACCCATGGTTGAGGCTCTTTAAAAATATTATCTATGTATTACACAGGACTGGACTGAGAATCAAAATAGGCCCTGGCATTTCAGGTACACAGAGGCCCATCAGCCCACATAGAGGCCCAAACAGCCCCCACCAGCCCACTAAACACTGACTTTCTATGGGACCTTATAGCAGCCCCTCTGGCATTTGCCCTAACCCACAAATGGCCAGTCCGGGCCTGGACACAAGGGGCCCACCCAAAAACCTTAGACCAGGGGGCCACTCTCTGTACTAATATTCTTCATCTCCTCAATCAACCTCTATTTTCTTAGTTTGTCTGCTTTACATACTATATATACAATTATTCCATCTATTTAGCCTCTTTGGTCTCATAGAAATAGGGAATGGCCATGAAATAGGCCAAAAGTTTAGCAGCACGAGGACTCACTGACACCTGGGCCCACCGGGAGTTTTCCTGGTATTCTGGTGGGCCAGTCCGACACTGTATCTCTGTAACAATAACAGCTCATGCCTTTATACATGTATTTCATATTTAACCATTCCTGTCTATTTCTGACTATATATTAATATCCACAAATGTTTCTCTTCTTATATTTCATTTTAATTTTTAATTTTTTTTTTTAAATATTGTTGGGCCATTTTTTTTTTTTAGATTTTTTTCAGTTTCACGTTAATTATAATATAAATAAACTTCTGTTTTCACCTTATGCTTTCAAATGTGTGCAGCCACTGGGGCAGAATGCTCTGTTATACAGATAGCTAGAATCTCAGCTGCCATAAAGCAGGGCAGGACTGCTGCTTCCTGTAATGGGGATCAGATCTGTGCAGCCACTGGGACAGAATGCTCTGTTATACAGATAGCTAGAATCTCAGCTGCCATAAAGCAGGACAGGACTGCTGCTTTCTAAGTGAAAGGAAGGAGATGTACTCTTACATTAAAAGGGACTATAACTTTTTCAATATGTGAGAGATTTCAAGTATACCCAGGATAACGCCCTCCTGTTGATACCGATAAACTAAATTTCTTTATGACCAACCCGTGGCTCTCCGGGTGCTAAATTACAAAAGGTAGAATGATGAGAGATGTAGTTTCAGTGCACCATGTCAATATACAGTTCTGTTTTGTATGATACAAGCAGCTGTTGGCGACGGTGACCTTTTAAATAAATGGATCATATGTGACTGTATGTCATGTGACAATAGCAACTGTTTTCCTCAAGCATTAAATATTTTCATTTAGCTGCTAAACTACAACTCCCAGCATCCTGGGCTGAAGACGCACCCGGGGGGGGGGGTCCTAAATCAAACACTCAACCGCTTAAATGGTGGTCAGGGATTATCTCAAAATAACCGCAACGCTGACACTAAAAACAGAACAGGGAGAGAATGCGATGAACCTGTTCCTTCATTATAAAATGTCATATACTCTCGTCTGGTATACTCAAGGGGAAATTATTATTATAACTATTCTAGTTATAATATCGATTTATATTGTGCCCCTCTGGTACCTGATGCCATCAGACCGGACCCACAATCTAACGTGAAATCCCCCATCGCTTTATCTTTTTTACTTGTTTATGAAAGAAGCAAAGAGATCATTTTACTGGATATTTCTTTGAAATTTCGCTTTATGAATCTTCATAAAAAAAATATTTTCTCTCCCCAATTTTTGCTACAAAATATACTAAGAGCAGAAAAAAATAATTTCCAATCACTGAAAAAATAACCAATGTATTTTGTCATGTCAACATATTTTTCTTTTTTTATTTTTCAGTAATTCCAGGGCAGTTTTCTGTTTCTAACCCAATCTTGTTGTCAGAATATTTCCAAAATTGAATTCTCAGATTTCCCATTAAGACAATGTATCTAATATAAGTCATTAAAAAAAATATTATTTTTGTACTTCATGGTACAGCTATCTGACCTGTTATCCAGAATGCACGTGACCTAGTGCTTTCCGGATAATGGATCTTTCTGTAATTTTGATCCTCATTCCTTAACTAGAAAATCATGTAAACATTAAATAAACCAAATAGGCTGGTTTTGCTTCCAATAAGGATTCATTATATCTTAGTTGGGATCAAGTACAGGTATAAGACCTGTTATCCAGGACCTGGGGTTTTTTGAATAACCGATCTTTCCATAATTTGGATCTTGATACCTTATGTCTACTAGAAAATCAAATAAACATTAAATAAACCCATTTGGCTGGTTTTGCTTCCAATAAGGATTAATTATATCTTAGTTGGGATCAAGTACAAGCTACTGTTTTATTATTACACAGAAAAAGGAAATCATTTTTAAACATTTGGATTATTTGGATAAAATGGAGTCTATGGGAGATGACCTTTCCATAACTGGGAGCTTTCTGGATAACAGGATTCTGAATAAAGGGTCCGATACCTGTAATTATGCTGGATCAATCCATATTCATGGCTTAATATAACCCTACTGGGTTTTAGCGTTTAACCAATCGTGGTGCAGGGTTTCTGAATGCTTTGTTATAAAGATCGCTAGAATTGCAGCCATAAAGCGTGACAGAATTGCTGCTTTGAGAAAGGAATGTGCTTTAACCGGGTCTTAACCAAGTTTAAATACAAAGATAAATTCAAATGTACATTAAAGAAATAAATAAATAACTGAACATTGTAATCAAGCAAAATACATGCTTTATTTTCAATAATATACCCCCCTTTCTCCCCAAAGAAAGATCTTTCTGTTGTAATATATTTAAATATGGTTTGCCATTTCCCCACCCAGAATACGAGAGGGATCAAAGCAGCTGTTCTTAAACTCACAGAAGCCGCTGAATCCCGACCCCACAAAAGGCAATAAACACAGTATAATAAATATTAATCCAAAAAGGACAAGGTTCCAAGCTGCCCTGTTTTGCCTTATCTGCGACCGACGTTAATGTTTTTACAAGGTTTCTTTTAAAAATATAAAAATTGTAAATTTACAAAGCAGAAAGTAAGTATTTGGCAGAATATAATTAAAATAAAGAACACAGACAAAATGAACAGAAGTCATAAATATTGACCTCTTATAAAATACTCCAAAGCATGATATTGTAATGAACTCCTATAAACTCCGAAATCATAATATAACACACTCATAATATATATACAGGTATGAGACCTGCTATCCAGAATGCTTGGACCTGCGTTTTTTCCGGATAACAGTTCTTTTCGTAATTTGGATCTTCATACCTTAAATCTACTAGAAAATAATATAAACATTAAATAAAGCCAATAGGCTGGTTTTACCTCCAATAAGGATTAATTATATCTTAGTTAGGATCAAGTACAGGTATGGGATCTGTTATCCAGAATGCTTGAGAATTGGGGGTTTCTCAATAATGGATCTCTATGTGATTTTCTGACAAAGCTTCATACCTTAAAGGGATGTTGTCATGGGAAAACATGTTTTTTTTCAAAATGCCTCAGTTAAAAGTGCTGCTCCACCAGAATTCTGCACCGAAATCCATTTCTCAAAAGAGCAAACAGATTTTTTTATATTTCATTTTTAAATCTGACATGGGGCTAGACATATTGTCAATTTCCCAGCTGCCCCAAGTCATATGACTTGTGCCAGCACTTTAGGAGGGAACTGCTTTCTGGCAGGCTGTTGTTTTTCCTTCACAATGTAACTGAATAGTACGCAGTGGGACCAATGTATTAATATCAATATATATATTTCTTTATCGAGCAAATTAAGGAGCAATAAGGCTAGCGAGTCACAATAGGGGCATTTTTAACATCAGCTTGAATAACCAGGTTGCTATGGAGCTAATCCCCTTAGTTACATAGAGGTAGTAAAAGTTACAAGCCAATAAGGGGATACATTGGGGTATTAACATCACCTTGAATAACCGGGTTGCTATGGAGTTAATCCCCTTAGTTACATAGAGGTAGTAAAAGTTAAAAGCCCATAAGGGGATAAATTGGGGTATTATTAACATCAGCTTGAATAACCGGGTTGCTATGGAGTTAATCCACTTAGTTACAAAGAGGAAGTAAAGGTTACAAGCCCATAAGGGGATAAATTGTCACACCAGAAACGATAGAAAAACATTTATATATATTTTTTCTAATCCTCATCCCAAATTTGGTTGAGTTATTTATTTATTTTGACTGGTCGCCACAGACATTAATAAAAAAGATCTTGTATGTCTGCTCAAGAGTTAAACACAGAAGCAAAAAGGTTTGCAATTAGAACGCAACTCTATACTAATGTATTGATACAATTTTACATACCCTGGCAGAATTTATGATTTCTTAAAGGAAAACTATACCCCCCAATCAATGTAGGTCTCTATAAACAGATATTGCCTAAAACAACTCATATGTAAAACCCTGCTTCATGTAAATAAACCATTTTCATAATAATACACTTTTTTAGTAGCATGTGCCATTGGGTAATCATAAATAGAAAATAGCCATTTTAAAAAATAAGGACAGCCTCCTGGGATCCTAGGATCCAACGGTGCACACAAACATACCAAACAAACTATAAAGTTAGGTTTCATGAGCCAATTAACAGACAGATTTCTGTCTTTTGCTTCAACACTTCTTCCTGTTACAGTTAGAGCTGAAATATTTCTGGTCAGGTGATCTCTGAGACAGCACACAGCACACGAAATGGTGGTTCAAGGCAAGAGATGTAAAAGGGCAATATTTACTTAAATATATATAGCAGGTTGGTAAGATTCTTTAATATGTCACTTGATTTGATATAAACTATCTGTTGCTCAAAAATTCATTTTCGGGGTATAGTTTTCCTTTAACCATTTCTCAGAGAATATGAATGATAACACAAAAACTTTTCTTTCACTCATGGTTAGTGGTTGGCTGAAGCCATTTATTGTCAAACAACTGTGTTTACTCTTTTTAAATCATAATCACTACACAAACTTCACAAAATAAAGCCAATAGGCTGGTTTTGCCTCTAGTAAGGATTAATTATATCTTAGTTAGGGATCAAGTACAAGCTTTCACAGAGAAAAGGGTAATCATTTTTTAAAATTTGTATTATTTGGATCAAATAAAGTCCATAGGAGACAGCCTTTCTGTAATTCGGAGAATTAAGAAACCAAATGAAAACAAAGGGGAGAGTGGGAGTTGAACCTTAAATGGGGGACCCTGCATTTCTCCATATTACAGGATAAACATATACAAATAAAATGTTCAATTATTTATTTTTAGGAAAATTACTGATGTTGCTCAGTAGATAACATAACAAAAATGATTTTTTTGTGTGCAAAGGGACCTTAACAAAACCCCCATGAAACACTTGTTATTGGTTTATCTGTCGGCAGAGAGCAGGTGATAACCGTAAATGAAGACTATCCATCCACATAATGACTGGAAGGAGATAGATATCAGCAGGACTCTGACCATATAGACCCCATTTATAGCATGTGCTTAAACTATAACATTACAGCCAGCCCATTCTAGCCAAGGAATGTGACCCCCATCATATATTAGAAATACTTCCATGTTATTATTGTGTGTGTGTTATTTCTTGATTAGTTAAAGGAGAGGGAAAGCTACGGAGATTAGCCAATAGATTAGCTGCAATACTGCAAGCTAGAAAGCTATATTTATTCTGTAAAATCTTTTACCATACCTGAGCTCTAGAAGCTCTCTGTGTGTTTAGAATAGCAGCTGCCATATTAACTTGGTGTGACATCACTTCCTGCCTGAGTCTCTCCCTGCTCATTTATAGCCCAGGACTTAGATTACAGCAGAGAATGGAGAGGAGCAAACTGAGCATGCTCACGCCTGGGGCAAGGAGGTTTCAGCTGAAAACAGGAAGTCTGATACAGAAGCCCATGTGACACAATAGAAGGGAAAAAATGCTGTGTTTCATTTGACAAAGGACTCAGAGCATCATTACTTTGAGGGTTTACGGGTATATTTAGGTGGACCTTTCTGGTAAGGCTTACTTAGTTTTAACCTTTCCTTCTACATAAATTTGGGTTCAGGTCAGCACTATAAATACTAGAATTTGTGTGCCCCCCCATTTATAATTGAAACTTATAGTTGGTGGCTAGGGTCACTGACCCTCCCTAGCAACCAGAACTTTATTGTATAGTGTAGAATGAAGGGCTGGCTTGATGGTAGGTAATTGTGGATACTTGCTAGGGGCACCTACAGTTGGTAGATATTGTGCTACATTCATTAGTGATGCCTATAATTCTATGTTACCCAGCTACCCTTGCTCTTATTAAAATCCTTAAGGCACAGTAGCTTCATATAAGTAATTAAATTAACAGAAATATTCATATTCCCTGGATGTATTCTGATACAATGTACAAATATGAGGTTGTCGGCTTTGAGTATAAGAGAGAGAGGCTGACTAAAGGCCAGTTAGAGTGACAGTTTGAGCTGTGTTTGATAGTCCAGGAAGTCCAAGTTGATGGCCAATTAGGGAAAGATTTTGGGTGGACATTATTTACACTCAATATACATAAAACAACAACTGAATGACTGATACTGCAATGTTTTGTAAGTCTATAACTTTGCTATGAGCTAACACAGGGCCATGACCAAAAGTTGGACCTCATAGGAGGACATGAACTACAAAAGCCATTCATGTGCCCATTCCTCACCTCGTTCAACCATGACTACAAATGGAAACTCATACCCCTGAGAAACATACTTAAAGAGGTTGTTCACCTTTAAGTTAAATTTTAGTATGATGGGGATATTCTGAGACAATTTGCAATTGGTTTTCATTTTTTATTGTTTGTGGTTTTTGAGTTATTTAGCTTTTAATTCAGCAACTCTCTAATTTTTATTCAGCAGCTCTCTAGTTTGCAGTGTCAGCAATTTGGTTTCTAGGGTACAAATTACCCTAGCAACCCTGTATTGATTTGAATAAGAGACTGGGATATGAATAGGAGAGGGACTGAATAGAATGATAAGTAATAAAAAGTGGCAATAACAATACATGTGTAGCCTTACAGAGCATTTGTTTTTAGTTGGTGTCAGTGACCCCCATTTCCAAGCTGCAGAGAAACAGAAGAAAATTGCAAATCATTAAAAAACTATGAAAAATAAATAATGAAGAGCAATTGAAAAGTTTCTTAGAATTGGCCCTTCTACAACATACTAAAAGTTAACTTGAAGGTGAACCACCCCTTTAAAGGAATGGTTCACCTTTAAGCTAACTTATAGTACGTTGTAGAATGGCCAAATCTAAGCAACTTTTCAATTGGTCTTCATTGTTTATTCTTCATATGTTTTTTAATTATTTGCCTTCTTCTTCTATTTCCAGCTTTCAAATGGGGGTCACTGACCCCCATCTAAACACAAATGTATTGCTATTGCTACTTTTTATTACTCCTTTCTGTTTAGGTCTCTCCTATTCATATTCCAGTCTCTTATTCAAATCAATGCATGGTTGCTAGGGGAATTTGGAACCTAGCAACCAGCTTGCTGAAATTGCAAACTGATGAGCTGCTGAATAAAAATCTAAATAACTCAAAAAACACAAATAATAAAAAATGAAAACCATTTCTCCGAATATCACTCTCTACATCATACAAGCAGTAAATTTAAAGGTGAACAACCCCTATAAAAATTAAACAAAGCACAATTTACAATTGCACTAAGTACTAGTGATTAGAAAATTCTAGATTTTGCCATCTGCAAATTATTAAAAAAAATTTTTTTGCTGCGACAAAAAGTGGCTAAGGCAAAAAAAAAAAAAAAATCACCACTAGAAAAAAAACAAAAATGCCCATTGCAGTTGCCGTGAAAAAAAAGCAGGAGAGAAAAAAACACCCATTGAATTTTATGCTTTTGGACAAATGCATTTGGAGTAAGAAAAAAAAACGCACAGTTTAAAAAAAAAAAAATTGCTGCCTATTGACTTCAATGCGTTTTTTTCATCGGTTTTGCTAATTATTCGGTGAAACCCGCCAGATTCGTTCTTTACTACTAGGTATAATGCCTTTTCCATAAATTACTGTGTAAAATACAAATAAAAACAGAAGGCAAAAATGTGCAAATGAAGTACACCCTATATTTAATCATGTTAATGCTGTGAAAGTGAAATGTTATCCCATTCTTGCCGGCTGTAGGGTTTCAGCTGTTTGGGTCTCCTTTATTGTATTTTTTGTTTTTTTTAATGCTCCAAATATTTTCAGTGGGTGATTGAAGGGCAGTTTAGCTACAGGCTATAGGGTCATATCAGTTGTACTTCTATTGTACTATGGAGCCGTGCTGTTGTAATAATCACCTGCCATCAGCTGCAGTCATAAGGCAGTGTCACAGGGATACTGTCATGGGAAAAAAAGATTTATTTTTTATTTTTAATTGTGAAATCTGACATGGGGCTAGACATAGGGGCAAATGTATCAAATTCACATGAAGGATTCTAAATTCGATTGAATTTTCTAAAAGATTTGATTTTTCGAATGTTTTTGAAGACCTCTTCGACCATCGAATTTTGAAAACAATTCGAAACAAAAATCTACTCGAATAACTTCCCCTTTAACATTTTTATTCGACTGCCTAGTCCGCCAGTTTCAACCTACTGAATTGGTTTTCATTATTTTAGATCGAATAAAAAAATTCGATCGGATGGTTAAAATCGTTCGAATCGAATATTGCCTATTCGATCGTTCGACCAATCAAATAGCGGTAAAATCATTCGATATTCGAATTCGAAGGATTTTTACTCCCATAAAATTCCCATGGTGGAATTTGAGGGTTTTTGAACCCTCGAATTCGACCAATAGTAAATCTTCCCTATATTGTCAGTTTCCCAGCTTGTATTATTCTGCACTTCTAGTAGGGGAAACAATTTCTTGGTGACAGGTGTCCTTTCGGATTGGAGGTCTTGCAGAACTATGCTGGGTTGGAGGGAAGCAGTTCTGCCTTGGGGCACATCTTTATGCTGGGAGAATAGAATGAAACCATGGGTGTTGATTAAAAAAATGGTCCTTATGAAAGGAAAAGCCTGCATTTGTCTCTCCAAATTAGAACAAGGTATGGGATCCCTTATCTGGAAACCCATGATCCTGAAATTGCCATATCACACTAAAGCCATCTCCCACAGAGTCTATTTTAAACAATTAATTCTAATTTTTAACCATGATTTCCTCTCTGTAGTAATGAAACAGAACTTTGTACTTGATGGTAACTGAGCAGCATATATCCATGTTTGGTTTATTTACATGGTGGTTAGATCCAAATTAAGATCCCCTATCCAAAAATCCCTAGATCCCGAGCATTGTGGATAGTATCCAATACCTATATATATATATATATATATATACATACAGGTACGAGAACTTTTATCCATGCTCATGACATGGTTTTTTCTGGATAATGGATCTTTCCATAATTTATATCTTCATACCTTAAGAAAATCATATAAACATTAAGGGGCAGATTTACTAAATTCACATATATTCACATGAGGGATTCGAATATTCAATCGAATTTTCAAAAAGATTCTAATTCGAATTTCGAATATGCAAATTAGGCAAATTCGACCATCGAATATTCAAATTCGAATGATTCGAATATTCGAATTTTATTTTATTCGAATATTCGAAAATTCAATGGTCGAATACTTCCCCTTTAAATTTAAATTCGATCACCTACTTCGCCAGATTAAACCTACCGAAATGGGGATCATTCCCTAAGATCGAATAAGAAAAATTCGATCAATCGCTTGAAAATCGAATCGATGGAATTTTTTCTATTCGATCGTTCGTTCGATTGATCAAATTGCGCTAAAAAAATTTGAATTCGAAATTTTTTAATTCCCCAATATTCCCTGGTCGAATTTCGAATTTTTTTTTCATTCGAAATTCGACCCTTAGTAAATCTGCCCCTTAATAAACCCAATAGGCTGGTTTTGCCTCCAATAAGAATTAATTATGTCTTAGTTAAAAAAAAAAGCTACTGTTTTATTATTACAGAGAGAAGGGGAATCATTTTTAAAATTCTGAATTATTTGGATAAAATTGAGTCATGGGAGACGGCCTTTCCGTAATTCAGAGCTTTCAGGATAATGGGTTTCCAGATAATGGATCCTATACCTGTATATGCGAAGAATAATGACACTAACAGGATTATTTTCTAGGCAAGCAGAAATATAGTTTCCCCTCATTTTACATTGTTGGTTTGTGGTCCCACCTATATATTATGCATAATACATTTCCTTGATTTCACATTTTCCTGGATTTTTCTCCATTTTTTTCTGGTCCCCTGAAAAACCTAAAATGGGGGTTCTACTGTATATAGTTAGTGGTAGAAATGTTAGTCTCATTATCACAAATCATTTTCAAATCAAAAGAAAAGTATGAGATAAAACAAGGGATGACATTTCTGCCTCACCAGCATTATATGATACAATATAATGCAACATTGTTACGTTGGGTTGAAAAAATACCATCAAGTTCAAATGAAGCCCAGTGAACATTTATACACATACTGTCCGATCTATACACTTGCATATATAAAACTTAATATACACAATTACCCACTTCTCCACAGCATCACCTGGGCAGGGTACCACCTACGCTGCTTCACTTGAAACTTCTTTTTCTCTAATCTAACCAGTGAAACAAAAGGAAAAATACTTCTTTTCTCATATATGACCTTGACAGGAATTTATCAGATCTGTCGAGAAGGTTTCCTGGAATTCAAGGAATACCAGCAACAACCAGTAGAAACCTACAGTAAATATTCATTTCTTTTTCTAAGAAGAACACTATATATATATAATACAGGTATGGGATTGTTTATACTGAAACCCGTTACCCAGAAAGGCTCCATTTTATCCAATAAAAATTATTTCCTTTTTCTGTGTAATAATAAAACAGTAGCTTTTACTTGATCCCAACTAAGATATAATTAATCCTTATTGGAGGCAAAACCAGCCTATTTGGGTTATTTAAAGCTTACATGATTTTCTATAGACTATGGGGCAAATTTACTATTATTCCCCAAAATTAGCTCGACCAAATTCGCAATTCGATAAGCATTTGAACATCGAATGCTTATCGAATTGTTTTAGGCTATAATTTTGCTCACAATATGATTTCTCGATGAATTCGTACGATCGTATACCGATCGTTCGATTTCACGAAGAAATCGTGAAATTTAATTTGAGCGTCTGAAAAATTCATACGATTCGTACGAATGGAATTTGAGCAGGATTTAGCATCAGAAGCCTATGGGGAGCTTCCCATAGGCTTCTATTACAATTGGGTAGGTTCAATCTGGTGAAGTAGGCAGTCGAATAAATTTTACATTTTGATTCCTTCGATCATCGAATGATCGAATTATCGAATATCCGATCATTCGATCTATTCGATGATCGAAGAGGCCAAATTTGCATATCCAATTTCACGAAAAATTTGTACGATCGTAATTCAATCGAACTTCGATCATTTCACGTGAATTTCGTAAATCGGCCCCTAAATGTATGAAGATCGAAAATATGGAAAGATACATTATCCAGAAAATCCCAGGTCCCGAGCATTCTGTTCCCATACCTGTAATAAGATCTTTAATCAGACCTGTAATCACAGCTGTTGAATGCAAAACCAAACCTTAACTTTAATTTGCATATTAAAATTGGATAAAAAGCCCAAAATCAACAGTGAACGGAAAAATTCCCTGCAACTGTTGTGTATCTATAGTGATAATAGTACAGCCTTATTGAAGCACCTAAAAGCAGCGTAAAGGCAATTGCGTTACTGAGTTGAGAAGAACTGGGCACGGTTGGTTGGAGATGCCTGAGGATATTTTGTGCTCATGCCTTTTGCTCATATTACACATTCCTTGCTGTCTCTTGCACATAGAACATTCTCTCACCTGCTCTAGGATTTCTTATTTTTTATATCAGGTGTCCCCAACCACCGGGCCTTGGCCCAGAAGCGTGCCACAGACAGTCCTGAACTGGGCCACTCCAAATTGGACGCAGACCCCCTCCAAAGCTCCGCCGACCCTGCCCCCACCCCAGTCCAGGTTGGTGATCCCTGTTTTACATTCTTACTTGATTAAGTTATGGGAGTAGGTATGTAAGGTGTGAGTTGCCTTTTAGCAATGTCTGTCCATTTCTAGTAAAGCAGACAGTTACTTATCTACTACAGTGAGAATAATGAAAGTAGCATTATGATTGGTTGCTATGGGTTACTAGACTTGTCCAAATGTTGCATTTGGTACATGTATAGGATCATGTTATGCAGAAACCCGTTATCCTTAATTCTGGGCAGGCCGTCTCCTATAGACTCCATTTTAATCAAATGTAAAAAATTATTTCCTTTTTCTGTGTAATAATAAAACAGTAGCTTGAACTTGATCCCAACTAAGATATAATTAATCCATACTGGAGGCAAAGCAACCCCATGAGGATTATTTAATGTTTCATAAGTCAATGACCCGCATTTGAAAACTGGAAAGAGTCAGAGGAAGAAGGCAAATTATTCAAACATTATAAAAAAAAAATAATAATGAAGACCAGTTAAAAAGTTGATTAGAACTGGCCATTCTACCAGGCCCTGATTTGTAGCAAGGCCGCAAAAGCCCGGGACTAGGGCATGCGCAAATAAGTGCAGGCGTAATCAACAGGATTTGAAGGGAAGGGGAGGTGGTGCAACTCAGAAGGGAAGAGAGACACTGGAAGGGGAAGAGATATAAGGGAAGAGGAGGGGAAGAGGGACATGGGGAGGAGAATAGAGAGAAACGGTAAGGGAATAGGGAGAAGAGAGACACTGGAAGGGGAGGGGAGGAGAAGAGAGACACAGGAAAGGGAGGGGAAGAAAGACACTGTTTGGGGAAGAGAAACAAGGGAAGGGGAGGGGAAGAAAAACACTGGGAGGGGAAGAGAGACATGGGAAGAGGAGGGGAAGATAGACACGGGAAAGGGAGGGGAGGAGAAGAGAGACACAGGAAGGGGAGGGGAAGAAAGACACTGGGAGGGGAAGAGACACACGAGGAGGGGGACACAAACGGGGGGTGATGAGCAGAGACGGCCTAGGGGCGCCCCATTTAAGAATCCAGGCCAGCATTCTACAACATACTAAATGTTAGCTTAAAGATGAACCCTTTAAGGGAAGTTTTAGATATATGTAAGCAATGTGTTTGATTGCTAAACAGAAATGATGAAAGTAGAAGAGAAAGCAGAGAATTTATGGTGTCAAAGATATGTAGATTGAAGTAAAGCAGAATGGTTGTTGGGAATTAATTGGAGTTGATTTAAAGTGGTTGGAAGGAGAGCAGAATGCGCAGGAAAGTGGAACAAAGAATATGGAATTCAGGGAAGCTGCCATGCTGTAAGATGGGGTGAATTAGAACAGGCGAGGAGGGCGCAGAACATTTGGAAGGGGTGTATTGTATATAAAGGTGAAGTAGTGAATTCAGGGGTGTTGGTTTACTGTACGTGTATCACAGGGAAAGGTGTGAAATTGGAGTGAAACAGAAAGTTGGGAATTCAGTGGAGTCAACTGACAGTAAACTGAGGGAGAGCAAAATAGGAAAGGGAGTGGAGCAGTAGGCTGGAAATTCAGAGCAGTTGATGCAGTTTATATAGCACTAACAAATTTACACAGCACATTACAGAGATTATACATCATTCATGCCAGTCCCTGCCCCAGCGGAGCTTACAATCTAAGGTTCTTATCAAACTCACACCAGTTCATTAGGAATTAAACCGTATTTTTTTGTGGTGTTTGAGGAAGCTGGAATGCCTGGAGGGAACCTATGATTAATTTCTGTTTTCCATTCCTGCCATTAAATAAAATAAATTCAGGAAAATGGAGAAAAATCAAGAAGCTAAAGCTGCTGTATACTGGGAAAACTCAACCTTGCTTAAAGGCAGATGTAGAGCAGTGATCCCCAATCAGTAGCTTGTGAGTAACATGTTGCTCTCCAACCCCTTGGATGTTGCTCCCAGTGGCCTCAAAGCAGGTGATTATTTTTCAATTCCAGGCTTGGAGGCAAGTTTTGGTTGTATAAAAACCAGGTGCACTGCCAAACAGAGTCTCCTTTAAGTTGACAATCCACATAGGGGCTACCAAATAACCAATCACAGCCCTTATTTGGCACCCCAAGAACATTTTTCATACTTGTGTTGCTCCCCAACTCCTTTTACTTGTGAATGTTGCTCACGGGTTCAAAAGGTTGGTGATCCCTGCTGTAGAGAGTGATATTCTGAGACAATTTGCAAATGGTTTTCATTTTTTAGTAATTGTATTTTTTGTGTTATTTAGCTTTTTATTCAGCAGCTCTCCAGTTTGCTGTTTCAGCAGTCTGGTTGCTAGAGTCCAAATTACCCTAGCAACCATGCATTGGTTTGAGACGGGAATATGAAAAGGCGAGGGCCTGAATAGAAAGATAAAAGTAGCAATACCAATAAGCCTTACAGACTTTTTATTTTGTTTTGTTTTTTTGGATGGGGTAAGTGACCCCCGTTTGAAAGCTGGAAAAGAGTGAGGCAAATAATAAAAAAATAAAAAAATGGAGGCCAGTTGAACAGTTGCTTAGAATTAGTCATTCTATAACATACTATAAGTAGGGTTGCCACCTGGCCGGTATTTTTGATGGCTGAGCCCAATGTTGTTAATAGGAAAAAAGATAAATATATAGGAAGGCCGGTATTTTTTTCAGAAAAAGGTGGCAACACTAACTAACTAAAAGTTGATGTACAGCCATGCACCTTGCTTTATAATCTGGAGCCAAACACTTAGTGACTGGAGGCAACGGGAGAAGTAGTCATTTGCTGAATTATCTTCAGATGACGTTCCATGTTCATTTCAGTGCAGTATTTGCTCGTGGGTATTTATAATTTATTTGCATATTATCTGGCTGGAGAATGAGCCTGAGTCATCCTCCTGAGGCTGCTTTGGTGAGACTTGTAGTAGAGACAAGTAGTAGCCAAGTGCCACCTGCCTGCTGCTGCTGCTGCCGCAATTAGGGTTGCCACCTTTTGCTGTGGCCGAACCCGGACAAGGGGCAGGGCCTATGCTGTCAGGGCGGGGACTATGCAGTTGGTGGGCGGACCCGTGACGTCAGTGGGCGGGTCGGTGCCATCATGGGGCTGAGCTATGATGCTGCGATTGCCGATTGGCCGATCGCTGCGTCAATCTAGCTAATCCCGCCCGGTTTTCCTTATTTGGAAAACCCGGGCAGGAAGTATTGACCCGGGCAGCCCTTCAAAATACCGGGTTGTCCGGGTCAAAACTGGACAGGTGGCAACTATCAAAAATACCGGCCAGGCTGGTAAAATACTGGCCAGGTGGCAACCGTAGGGATCAACCATCAAAAATACCAACCAGGCCAGTAAAATGCCGGCCAGGTGGCAACCCTAGTTGCCACATGTGTGGTTTTGAACTGGATATCTAGGATTTTCACTTCAAAATATTCTGTCCAGAAAAGTCGCCCGGCGTTGCCTCACAAGGAAACTTCAGAAAACAAAGCACTTTGTGTGCTTTAGCGCAGGCGACTTTTAAAGAATGCCAATTTTGAAAATAACATTTCTTCTTTTTTATTGATTTGCTTTGTTGTTTCTATAATAATAAGACATTAACTGCACTTGATAATACCTAAGCCATGTTGAAGTAAGTAACATTGTATTTAAATGTCTTTTATTTATTGGCTAGATTATTGGTTCGGGTTTCACAAGGCTGAAAACTGAACAGAAAGTTGAGAAACGAACAGGCCTTAGGAAAACCGAACTGTTCGGGTCAAAACCGAACAGGTGGCAACCCTAGCCGCAATATCTTCCTGGGTCTGTGTTTTTAGGTAAGAGAAGTTCGTTCCTGCTCAGAAGTGTTTGGCAAGAGCTGAGTCATCCTGTGCAATGATTATATCTACCCTGCAGGGTCAATGAACTCAGCACTTGACTTCTCTTCCGTGTAGATGTGCCCTATGTACTTCATACAAAGAATATTCACTAAATTCCGTTTTACACTATATTTTATACAAATAATCCACATTTTTTTAAATGATTTCCTCTTTCTGTGTAATAATAAAACAGCAGCTTGTACTTGATCCCAACTAAGATATAATGAATCCTTATTGGAAGCAAAACAATTCTGTTGAGGTTAATTAAAGCAGTGGTTCTCAACCTTCCTAATGCTGCGACCCTTTAATACAGTTCCTCATTTTGTGGTGACCCCCCAACCATAAAATATTACAATATTTTCGTTGCCAGCCCTGAGCGGATTGTTAGGAAAGTACAGGAGACATTGTGGCTGCATAAAGGTTTGTTTTCTGTGCAAAATATTTTGGCCACACACCCAATTACCATGTTAATTTTTACAAATATGACTGTCCACTGTCCAATGGGCAGGGAGAGCTGTATGGCAGTCCCTACTAAGGGGATATAGAAAGTTGTAGTGCAACTGGCTTCCCTACACAGGTTACTGAACTACAACTCCCAGCACCAACACCCGGAGAGCTGCAACCTTGGCCCAGGGCTAGTGAGGAGGGAGATGAACCTGCTCCTGGAACCCCTTAATTGACCCCCAAAGAGGTTGCGACCCCCAGGTTGAGAACCATCTAATTTTTTGTGGGGGAGGGGGCATTTTCGATCGAAAAGGGACCTATTTTGATTTAATCGGTACGTTTTCGATCGAATAAAAATTGTTCAAATCGATTCGAACGATTTTTTAATAAAAAAAACTTCAAGGTTCCAGGATTCCCAGGAATTTTTCAGGAAAGGTTCCAGGAGGCCCCCCATAGGCTACAATGGCAAGTCGGCAGCTTAAAGGTGGCCGAGTGTCGAACGTGAAGTTTTTTAAAGAGACAGTACTTCGAAATAGAATCTTTGAAATTTTTCAATTCAAATCTAATTTTGGGCTATTCGATAGTCGACGTAGCCCAAAATTACTTTGAAATTCTAATTTTAAAAATTCTAATTTTATTCAAAAATTCACTTCGACCCTTAGTATATGTGCCCGTGTTAGTGTTGGTCGAATGCAAAAAAAACTTTTTTTTTTTTTTTACTATAAAACCCAGATTTGTAGTGGGAAAAAAAAAACCCTAACATTTTTAATGATTTATTATACCCCAAGGCTGCTTAAAGGTATACTGTCATGGGAAAACATTTTTCAAATGCATCAGTTAATAGAGCTGCTCCAGTAGAATTCTGCACTGAAATCCATTCCACAAAAGAGCAAACAGATTTTTTTTAATATTTAATTTTGAAATTTGACATTGAGCTAGACATATTGTCAGTTTCCGAGCTGCCCCCAGTCATGTGACTTGTGCCAGCACTTTAGGATGGAACTACTTTCTGGCAGGCTGTTGTTTCTCCTTCTCAATGTAACTGAATAGTACCCAGTGGGACATGGGTTTTTTCTATTGAGTGCTGTTCTTAGATCTACCAGGCAGCTGTTATCTTGTGTTAGGGAGCTGTTATCTGGTTACCTTCTCATTGTTCTGTTCTTAGGCTGCTGGGGGGGGGGGGGAAAGGGAGGAGTGATATCATTCCAACTTGCAGTACAGCAGTAAAGAATGACTGACGTTTATCAGAGCCACATGACTGGCTCATAGACAATGGGGGTCATTTATTAACACTGGGCAAATTTGCCCATGGGCAGTTACCCATGGAAACCAATCAAAAGGCTGCAGTCATTGTTCTGCTTGCAGCTGACTTTAAAAAGCTAATCACTTATTGGTTGCTATAGGTAACTACCCATGGGCAAATTTGTCCAGCATTGATAAATGAGCCACAATATGTCTGGCCCCATGTCAGATTTCAAAATTAAATATTAAAAAACTGTTTGCACTTTTGAAAAATTAATTTCAGTGCAGAAGTACTGGAGCAGCACTATTAACTGATGTGTTTTGGAAGAACATTTTTTCCCATGACAGTATCCCTTTAAAGCCAGAATCCAAAGCTGCCGGGGTCCTGTAGAAGTCAAATACAAAGGTCCCGTTTCAAATCTGCAGCTATCATGGTCTGCACTGATTTTGTGTCCAAGAAAGTTTTTTTCCGAACCAGTTTTATCAATGATAATAAGGACTAATCGCAGATTCTAGTTGGGTCTGACTTTTTTTTACTTAAAGAATCTGAATAAATCAGATGACAAACTTAGTAAGTTTAGTATGAGATAAAATATCCATTTCTAAGCATCTTTTCAGTTGGCCTTCATTTTTTTTTATAGTTTCTAAATTATTTGCCTTCTTCTTCTGACTCTTTCCAGCTTTCAAGGGGGGGGGGGGGTCACTGACCCCATCTAAAAAAAACAAATGCTCTGTAAGGCTACAAATTTATTTTTTTTTTTTGCTACTTTTTATTTCACACCTTTCTATTAAGGCCTCCTAATCATTTTCCAGTCTCCCTCTGCTCATGGTTGCTAGGGTAGTTTAGACCCTAGCAACCAGATTACTGAAACTGCAAACTGGAGAGCTGCTGAATAAAAAGCTAAATAACTCAAAAAGCCACAAACAATAAAAAATGAAAACCAGTTGCAAATTGTCTCAGAATATCCCTCTCTACATCATACTGACAGATAATTCAAAAGAAGTATATATTTTGGGATATATGTTTCCTTTAGAAACAAACAAACAACAGGGCGTCCTGCTTATAATGGAGATGGAAGAAATGTGACCCCACAGATGCTTCATGCTCAGGTTTTCTATTGTTTACATTTACACCAGTGTAGCATGGAGGCCGAGCAAGGGAAGAATGTGGTAGACGTGCGTTCCATCTGTTCTTTGCAAAAGTTATTGCACTAAAAATACAAGTTTATAAAAATGCAAAACCTATGAGTTTTTCCACCCTGCTTTTCTCCCCATAATTCCGGTGTGTTTATCTGGACCCCATAAAAAAAACAGTTCATGCGTCTTTAAAGTGCTACAATGCATCAGTAATACGACAGTTAGGATTGCCACCTTTTTAAAATTTTTATACCGGCCGGCGAGGCGGGGCCAAAAGGGGGTGTGACGCGACGTCAAAAGGGACGTGACGTCAAAGGGGGCGGAGCCACGCGAAGGATCGGCTGAAGACGCGAGAAAGGTAAGTTTTTATTAGATTAAGGCAAGGCAAGGGCCATTTTTAAGGGGTATTTCAAATTTACCGGCAGCTACATTGCCGGTAAATTTGTAATACCGGCCCTGGCCTTGGCTGGTGTTTTACTGGCTAGGCCGGTAAAATACCGGCTGGGTGGAAACCCTAGCGACAGTATATAAAATAAATATTAATAACACTAATGTTTCAATGTGTGCAAGAAGTTTGCATCCTTCTGTAAATCCAAGAGAAAGTCTATCGGCAGCTGATTAAGGGAATGGTTCACCTTTAAGTTAACTTTTACTATGTTATAGCATGGCTAGCTTTTCCATTGCCTTCATTTTTTTTATTTCTAGTTTTTTTTTAAATTATTTGCCGGCTTCTTCTGCCACTTTCCAGTTTTCAAATGGACCCCATCTTAAAAAAAAAAACAAAAAAAACAAATGCTCTGCTCAAATGTATTGTTATTGCTCCTTTTTATTACTCCTCTTTCTATTCAGTCTCTCCTATTCATATTCCAGTCTCTTATTTAAATCAATGTATGGTTGCTACAGGTAGTTTGGACCCTAGCAACTGGATTCCTGAAATTGCAAACTGGAAAACTACTGGAAAAAAAAAAACTCATTAACTGAAAAAATACAAATAATAAAAAATGAAAACCATGTTGCAAATTGCCTCAGAATATTGCTCTCTACATCATATTAAAAGTTCTTACAAAGATTAACAACCCCTATAAAAGGAGTCAATGACCCCCTATTTGAAAGCTGGAAAGAGTCAGAAGAAGAAAGCAAATCATTCAAAAACTATAAAATAGCAAAAATGAAGGACAGTTTAAAAGGTGATTAGAATTAACCATAGTATGACATACTCAAACTTTACTTAAAGGTGAGCGACCCCTTTAAAGGACAAGGAAAGTGTAATATAGAATAAGGGTAGAAATGGTGTATTTTGTATACTAAACATAAACATGAACTTACTGCACCACAAGCCTAATCAAACAAATGATTTATGCTTTCAAAGTTGGCCACAGGGGGCTGTCATCTTGTAACTTTGTTATACATCTTTGCAAGACTAGACTACATACACATGCTCAGTGTGATCTGGGCTTCTGTGATCTGTGATCTGGGCAAAAACAAAGCTGCTTGAGTTCTGCATGGCTGGTAAGTAAGGCAGGGGCTGCCCCTGCTGTTCATAATTATGATTGTTTCCCTGCAGAGCAGTTAGGGACTGTCTGACAATTCCTATCCACAGCAGTAAATGAAGGGAGAATTTCACTGCATACAGTTAGGTTTCTTATAAAAAGGTACACATTTTTTAATCAAAGTATAATGGAGATAGATTTCTTTTTCATTAAAGAAAGTAAAAATGGGATTTTATTTCTTTGCCTTTCCTTGCCCTTTAATTATATATAGCGTTTCATTGACAAATGCGCTGCTAGTGACACTATGGTTCTAATTGATGAGCACTGTTCATCAATATATATTTTAATGGCTATTGCATATGCATATTAAGTAATTATATTTAAGGGGAGAGTTACTGTTGTTCATCTGCATGCCCTCAACATCTACGGTATATTTTATGCAAGCCAGTGGCAGAACTACTGGGGGAGCAGGGGGTGGGATTGGGCCAGGGCCTGCACCCCCTCAGGCCCCCCAATAGTGCGCCGCTGATTTCTGGCCACATACGGAGGGGGGTGGGGACGCCCGGCTGCATGTCCTGCACCAGGGCCAGTCCCCCTCTAGTTATGGCACTGAAGCAATTGCCGAGTATTTTTTAACTAGTGATGCACCAAATCCAGGACTTGGTTCGGGATTCGGCCAAGATTCAACCTTTTTCAGCAGGATTCGGATTTAGCTGAATCGTAGCGCTTCAATTTCTAAAGTCGCCCGAAGTTTCCTTGTTAGGCAACTTCGGGTGACTTTGGAAATCGAAGCGCTGCGAGTGCATAAGTGCAGGCTATTCTTCATTCAAGCAGATGGAAAGCAGGGGAGATTGTCGTCGCACAGAAGAAGCGATTAGGCAACTAAATCTTCCCGAATCCGCCAGTCTGCCCCAACCCTAAAATAGTGGATTCGGTGTATCTTTATTTTTAATGCCTTCAGGAAGGATGTGTTGTACATTATTAAATACTGAATATTCTGACTTTTTCTGTTTGTGTATTGTTTTGATTCTACGCTGAGTTCTTTATCAGCACAAACTGTTGTTTTTCTACGTGGAACACTTCCGGCTAAAATCAAGGTAAGTGGTACCATGACTACCAGCGTTCTTCTCACATGGCCTTCACGATAGAGATGTTTATGCTGCAACAAAATAGCTGCATTCCAGCGCTACAATTGCATCATTCCTGGTAATAAAAAAAAAAAACATTTCTATTCAAGTAATGCTGGCAGCAGGCGTCCTGAGGCTAAGCTGAATGTGGTAACTGAAAAAATAAATTGAAAATAGGTCCTGTAATAATGACTCCCCTCACCGCAGCATATTGTCTGTACCTTCCACTAACTGTAGCCAAATAGACAAGGACATCGCGCTGACAAATTGTTCTCATAGGAAAGTTCCAATAATCATGTTACACATGTGTTACTTAGCATGCTGATAAAGCAATACTGGAACCACTATTTAAATAAAATTTAAGCAATCGCTCTCTCTGCATTAGTGTCATGGACCATCCCCGACCCCCTCCGGCGCTGAAAAGGTGAGTGCCGTGGGGAGGGGTGGAGCCTGAGGCGGCAAAAAGAAGACATATAGGCCCGGATCTAATTCTAACATAAGTGGAATAACTACTCCCTGGTGGGCCCCAGTATAGAATGGGCACCTGGCCCCCCCTGCCGGGCCCTTACCTCTATGAATCAGATGCTGGAGTGTTGATAGCATGTGTGCTGTAAAATCTCCCGCCGGGAGAACCGCCTGCCATAACCATTATCGTGGCTCCAATGGGCCCCAAGGGGGTGGGGGCCCTGGTGCAATTGCACCCTCTGCACCCCTGGTAGTTACGCCACTGGTGATAACGTTCAGGAAAATTTTGATCTTAGTGAATTTGCGTAATTAAGATCCTTCGTCAGTGAGCAACTTCGCCTGGTGTAAGGGTGCGAAGTTGCGCAAGTCTATCTACTTCGCTAGCGAACATTCGCCAGAGTCGGTGTTAGTGAATTTCCGAAGTTGCAAAATGATGTCACGCTGGCGAATTAGTGCAGTTTTCTGATTGGAGCAAAGGCCCGGGGTGTGAGGTAAGTATATTTATAATAATAATAATAATATAATATTTGGCACCCCAAGTAAAATCACTTTTCCTTCTCCTTTAAGTTAACTTTTAGTATGTTCTAGAATGGCTACTTCTAAGCAACTTTTCTATTGACAGTCATTTTAAAATTTCAGTAAAATAGTCTTTCTTCTTTTTTCCAGCTTTCAAATGGGGGTCACTGACCCCATCTGAAAACAAATGCTCTGTAAGGCTACACATTTATCGTTCTTGTTTCTTTTTATTACCCGTCTTTCTGTTCAGGAATCTCCTATTCATATTCCAGTCTCTTTTTCAAATCCATGCATGGTTGCTAGGGGAATTCGGATTCTAGCACCCGGAAGGCTGAAACTGGAGAGCTGCTGAATAAAAAAAAAAAGCTAAATAAGGCAAAAAACTGAAATAATGAACAATGAAAACCAACTGCAAATCGTCTCACAACCCCTTTAAGATGAAAATAAATAGGATATACTTTCTATTATAGGCATCAATTACCATTGCCCCAGATGTATAAGAGAAATAAGGGGCATGTAACTGGGCAGTTGTGCCTGGGGGCAGTATTTTCCTGGCATATGCCCCCATTTGCCCCTCTCAGAATACAAGGTAAATGCAAGTGGCATGGGGCTTAAAAACTCCCCTGCCGGGGGCAATTCAAGGGAGAACCTGCCATCAGGCCCAGACATGTAATCTATAGATTCTGGCAAATACCAGAGGGGCTGCTGTATGGCACTATAACATCCACGATTATTGGGCATGTTTGGGCCTCTGAAATATTAAACCACTGAAAAAGGGGGGCATAAGACACAATATATATATTGATCACTCACCATGTGGAACAGGTGGTGCAGGTGCACCAACCCAGACCCTCAGCTTAGGGAGAGGATAAACCAACAAAATACGAAAAGAGGGGTATCGGTTACTCTGGAAAAAAAACCTCCAAAAGAGCCGCCAAAAATGTTAAAAATGTAATGTTTATTGTAGATTCATTAAAGGAGAAGGAAAGTCTAGATGCACTTGGGGGTGCCAAATGTTAGGCACCCCCCAAGTGATTGTATCGATTTACCTGAAAACCAAAGCCCAACAAACTACAAAAAAAGAGGGGCATCGGGCACTCAGGAAAAAACTCTGCCAAAAATAAAGTTAAAATTTTAATATTTATTGTAGATTAATTAAAAAAGGAACAGTATCTCCATTGGCCCTATGCGTTTTGTGTCACTTAGTCATGGGATGTATGAAACGCGTACAATCATTGTTCCTTTTTTAAAGAAGAAGGAAAGTCTAGAGCAACTTGGGGGTGCCAAATGACTGTATTGACATACCTGAAACCCCGGGCCGGTGCTCCTATCACCAGAAAAACTGCACCGACCTGGGGTTGTACCAGTGAGCACCACAGGGCGATGGGCTTCCTTGTTCCTCTGTCTTCGCGCTACTGCGCATCAGAACAAAAGGCCGGACTTTAACTTTAAAGTTGGCTTTTTCGTTCTTCTGCGCATGTGTTAGTCCGGGGAAATGTGAGGATAGAAGAAGACGGAAGTCGATCACTCCGTGGTGCTCACTGGTAAAACTGGTCTTTAAAAAAGGAACAGTATCTCCGTTGACCCTACGCGTTTCATACAGGCCATGACTAAATGCCACGAAACGCGTAGGGTCAGTGGAGATACTGTTCCTTTTTTGATGAATCCACAATAAATATTACATGTTTAACTTTATTTTTGCCGTCTCTTCTGGAGTTTTTTCTGAGTGCCCGATACCCCTCTTGGTGTGTTCTGTTGGGCCTCTGAAATACCAAGGCCTATTTTGAATCTTAGTCCGGATCAGCCTGCCATAGACGAGGAGTAACTCTATACAGCACAAAACAGGATTATCGGTGAGAAAATAGAAGTGATGGTGTCCTCTTAAACTTTGGACCAGAGCACAAAACTTGGCAGAGAGATGCTTGTGATTCACACTCACATGGTATCCGGAATAAAGGAAAGCCACGTTTTGCACTTAGATATCTGTCTGTCTGTCTGACAGTTTTACCATTCCCCCACTCAGCGAGGGTTATATCGTTATGAACCCGTCATCTCTTCCCATTAGGGGGAAATAGGAGAAGTTTTTAATAAAGGCTAAAAATGCAGACGCAGTATCTGGAGAGCTATACAGCATGGGAAAGAATGTGCAAGTGCCTGGCTGCCAAATGGGTGTAGATTTGAGCTTTAGGAGAAAAAAAATACCTTTATCTTCCCATGACCTGCAGCTTTGGGTCTGTTAAATTACGGTCCATCTAGGATGATCTTCTATACAAACAATGAACAGTCCAATTAGTAGTGCTAAATTGCTTCTTAAAGGGACACTGTCATGGAAAAACATGTTTTTTTTTTTCAAAACACATCAGTTAATAGTGCTGCTCCAGTAGAATTCTGCACTGAAATCCATTTCTCAACAGATTTTTTATATTCAGTTTTGAAATCTGACATGGGGCTAGACATATTGTCAATTTCCCAGCTGCCCCTGGTCATGTGACTTGTGCCAGAACTTTAGGAGGGAACTGCTTTCTGGCAGGCTGTAGTTTTTCCTTCTCAATGTAACTGAATAATACGCAGTGGGACATGGGTTTTACTATTGAGTGTTGTTCTTAGATCTACCAGGCAGCTGTTATCTTGTGTTAGGGAGCTGTTATCTGGTTACCTTCCCATTGTTCTGTTGTTAGGCTGCTGGGTGGGGGAAAGGGAGGTGGGTGATATCAGAGCACAAGTCACATGACTTGGGGCAGCTGGGAAATTGACAATATGTCTAGCCCTATGTCAGATTTTAAAATAAAAAATAAAAAAATCTCTTTTGATTGATTTTAATGCATAATTCTTCTGGAACAGCACTATTAACTGATGTGTTTTTTAAAAAAATCTTATTTCCCATGACAGGATCCCTTTAAATATCCACTTGATTTTGGGCTATTTTTAGAACTATTATTATTATTATTATTATTATTATTATTATTATATCGGGTGCAGATATAGGACCACAATGGTCAGGACCTGGGGTTTTCTGGATAACGGTTCTTTCGGTGAAGTTAATCTTCATACCTTAAGTCTACTAGATAATAATGTAAATATTAAATAAAGCCAATAGGCTGGTTTTGCTTCCAATAAGGATTAATTATATCTTAGTTGGGATCAAGCACAGGCATGGGACCTGATATCCAGAATGCTTGGGAACTGGGGGTTTCCCGTTAATGGATCTCTCTGCAATTTGGATCTTCATAACTTAAGTCTACTAGAAAATCATATAAACATTAAGTAAACCCAATAGGCTGGTTTTGCTTCCAATAAGGATTAATTATATCTTAGTTGGGATCAAGTACAAGTTACTGTTTTATTATTACACAGAAAAAGGAATTTTTTTTTTAACTGGATTATTTGGATAAAATGGAGTCTATGGGGCAGACTCACTAAAGCACAAAGCGTCTAACGCTAGCGCTAATTCGCCAGCGTGAAGTCATTTCGCAACTTCGCAAATTCACTAACATGGACTCTGGCGAATTTTCGCTAGCGAAGTAGATAGACTTGCGCAACTTCGCACCCTTACGGTAGGCGAAGTTGCGCACTGACGAAGGAACGTAACTTCGCAAATTCACTAAGATGAACATTTTCCTAAACGTTACCACTTACGCTAGACGTTACTTCACCTGGTCAGACCAGGCAAAGTTCAATACAATAGATAGGAGGTTGAAAAAAAAATGTCAAATTTTTTCTAAGTCCCAAAAAAACGCTGGCGTATTTTAGCATAGGAGGGTGATAGTCTGAAAAAGGTTGATAATTTTTTTGGGGGGGGGTTACCCTTCTTCCCCCCTACATTTCCTAACATATGGCAACACAACTACACAGGGGGCACATGTAGGGCAATAGGACAACTTTATTTTATTTATTAAAGGTTTCCTGGGCTTGTGTAGTGGAATGTAGTGGCTGTAACATATACAAATTAGGCTTCGCTAGCGTAACAGCGCCCTGCCTAGCGAAGTAAAACTAGCGCAACTACGCTACCATTCGCTGACCTGAGCGTAAATTCGCACTTTAGTGGATTTGCATAGCGCTGGCAAAAATTCGCCTGGCGAAGTGCGGCGAACGCTAGCTTGAAAAAAATACCGGCCTTCCTATATATTTATCTTTTTTTTCCTATTAATAAGATTGGGATCAACCATCAAAAATACCGGCCAGGTGGCAACCCTATTCCTCATAAAACAGAATAACTTGAAGGGTTAGTTGTATTATTATTATTAATAATAATAATAATAATACTTACTATAGTAGTACTATGTAATAGAGCCTAGTATAAAAGTATATGATAGAAGTATTTTTTATTTTACATTTGATTTTTTTTTTACTTTCAGAGCTTTTCTGTGTATCTTTTCGATTGAATAAGATTCCCCCCCACGCACAAAAAATAATAAACACCCACTTTGCTTACTTTTTATCTGAATGTTTTCAACGCCTTTTGACAAGAGACTAACCTAATAATGGACAACTCAAATGTTCCATTCCACAAATGATTGAAACTGTAACTCCCTTCTCCCTCAGCCAGAGCTGGTAAGTAAGGAAGAAGAGAAATATCATGTGATAGAAAACAGGTTAGACGTGAGAGCGCGTTTCGCTCTGAGAGTGACCGTGAATAATAGAGACCGTGACTAATAGAGACGGCACAAAGAATTGTACAAACAGAAACGGAGAGAGCCCTGAGTCACTGGACTTATGGCGCACACACACCAACACAGGTGATAAATGGAGCTTTCAGTTTTGTTTTTTTGCAAATGAAAACATCCCATCGACTCATTTGTGTCTGGTTCCAGGCAGGTCCGATATGTAAGAGTAGCAGTCAGTGGTACAGCCTCTAACTCACTGCACATAGAGTTGAAGCAAGTCACCACAGTGTTGTATTGAGGCTACTTTATCTTTTTATTTATCTTTTTTTTTTGTATTGGTATAGACAGAGTTGGACTGGGCTACCTGGGGCCCACTGGGCACATGACTCAAGGGCCCACCACCCAGCCACTGAAGGGCCCACCACCCAGCCACTGAAGGGCCCACCACCCAGCCACTGAAGAGCCCACCACCCAGCCACTGAAGGGCCCACCACCCAGTAATTAGGGTTGCCGCCTTTTCTTAAAAAAAAAAATACCAGCTTTCCTATATATTCAGCTTCTTTCCTTATTAATAACATTGGGATCAGCCATCAAAAATACAGGGCAGGCCTGTTAAAAAAACGGCCATGTAGCAACCCTACTAGTAATCATTGTTTTTGCACCTACACTCTGGGGCAAATTTACTATTATCCCCCCAAAAAAATTCGTTTTCCCCCGATATTCGATTAGCATTCGATTTTCGAATAGTTTTAGGCTACCCTTTTATTCGATCGTCGATCATTTGACGATCGAA
Source organism: Xenopus borealis (assembly GCA_024363595.1). Lineage (NCBI taxonomy): Eukaryota > Metazoa > Chordata > Amphibia > Anura > Pipidae > Xenopus > Xenopus borealis. The sequence continues at coordinate 12,551,491 of CM044439.1, read as the reverse complement.
TGACGATTGTTTGATCATTCAAATGAATTATTCGATCATTCGAATTATTCGTACGATTCAAATAATCGAAGACTTCGATCGTATGAATCCTATTCGATCAGGACTTAGCCTCAGAAGCCTATGGGAGGCTTCCTATAGGCTTCTATTGTAATTCGGTAGGTCCAATCTGCCGAATTGGGCAGTCAAATAGGTTTAGGTTTTTCCAAAATTCGATGATCGAACGATTGAATATTCGATCATTCTAATTCATTCTAATGTATTCGATCATTCGATCGTTCGATATTCGATGATCGAAAATGCAGAAATTTGGGCCCCACCAGCCCAGCCCCACTCCTGCACTCTCTCATCTCACTCAGTGCTGGAAAAACGTTTGCATGCGAATATAGAGGAATCCGCGACATAGAGGAGATTGCAGCTGGGATGGTATGGGGGGCCCCTGAGGCTGTAGGCCCAGTTCGACACTGGATCTAAAAGGCAGATGAGATACAGGGGCGGATTAATGAAGGTTCAAGTTGTGTTTTCCATGAAAAATTTGTAAAGCTTATTTTGGAGTCAAAAATTTTTTTTCTGGGTTTAAAAAAAAAACCTGGTTTTCACAACCTGATGCTCTTGGCATCATTTATACTCAGAGCGTTTTATGTCATTTGTGCATGAAATCAGCTGCTGTGCCGTTCATGAGCAATAAGCTCACTGAGATTTCTGGGTGACACCTCCCACTTTCTTTTACACAATTGATATTTGAGGTCAGTCCTTACGATGCTGAAATGACTGGGACCACAAGAAATGATAGAGGTGACACAACTCGCTCAGTCTAAATGTGGTGAGAACGACGGTGGGGCTGAGGGTGGGCCTGTGCAACTGCAATCTTTAGAGAAACTTGCATCAGAACCTTATTTCTGAATGTCAACCTCACCACAGCATTAGCTGAATGTCTTTACTATAAGGGCTCTTACAAGCCTTTTTACCTGCGCTCCCCTGCGTTTCCGTTTTGCTGTGTTCAGCCGCAGGGGAGCGCAGGTATAGACACACTCAATGCTTTTCAATGGGGTTGTACTCACATAAGGGCATGAAGGCACTGAAAAATACAGCATGTTGCTCCTGAACCAGCGTTCGGCGGCTACGTGCGTTCGTGTGAGTACAGCCCCATTGAAAAGCATTGAGTGCGTCTATGGGGTAGATTCATCAAAGAGTGAAGTTCCGCCACTAGAGGGAAATTCCGCAGCTCTCAATTCATTTCTATGGGATTTTGCAAGGCATATTTATCAATGGGTGACGTGAAAGTTCACCCTTTGATGAATACGCCTTTAAAAATCCCATAGAAATGAATGGAGAGTGGCGGAATTTCACTCTAGTGGCAGAACTTCACTCTTAACTTCTACCCCTATACTTGCACTCCCCTGCGGCTGAACGCAGCTAAACGGAACGCAAGGGAGTGCAGGTAAAAATGCTCGTGTGTAAGAGCCCTAACAGACTGGGGTAAATTTATCAAAGAGAGAGGTTCCATCACTAGAGTGAAATTCCGCTGCTCTCCATTCATTTCTATGGGATTTTGCAAGGCATATTTATCAATGGGTGACGTGAAAGTTCACCCTTTGATGAATACGCCTTTAAAAATTCGACTTTAAAAATACTCTAGTAGGTCCCCATAGGCTAACATAGCACTTCGGCAAGTTTAATTTGGCGAACTATTGTAGTCAAAGTTTTTTTTTTTTTAAAGAGACAGTACTTTGATTATCGAATGGTCGAATATTCGAACGATTTTACTTCGAATCGAATTCGAAGTCATAGTAGCTTATTCGATGGTCGAAGCATCCATTTCAAATTTTTTTAACAGGGGCAGCTGGGAAATTGACAAAATGTCTAGCCCCATGTCAGATTTCAAAATTGAATATAAAAATATCTGTTTGCTCTTTTGAGAAATAGATTTCAGTGCTGGAGCAGCACTATTAACTGATGTGTTTGGAAAAAAAACATGTTTTCCCATGACAGTATCCTGTATAAAAAGTACAGTACAGTAACCTGTATAAAAACACTTCTCTGTCCTAACAGACATTCCTATCGACTGAGCAAAATTTACTAGGGAAATAGCAATGGGGCATCCCGATCACTTGTCCCTTTTTAAATACTGTTCAATGTTTCAGTTATTTTTATATGCCTGCCCCATGTGTTACCGCGTAGAGTATTTATACCCAGCAAGAAATGGATATTTATTTTTAGTGCAAAAAAAAAACGAGAGCGTGGAAATTGATTTGCATGAGCATTTCTGTAATGCAGCGGCGTCACCTCAATTACTCATTTAAACTGTAGATATTTTATCTCTATATATATATGACGTTGAAGTAAAAGGAACATTATCAATAAATACTAGGCGGTATGCCAAGGAGCAGACATTATAACAGTTACATTTATGCACATTCTCACTTGGTTCATCTCAAGTTATATGATGCGCTGGTGCCGTTATAAGTGGAGAATGGGGGCAGCCATTACTTGTACCACTTATATCCACAACACTCATTTCTGAAAGTGAATACTGGTGCTGGCTTAGGAACATAGTACAGGTATGGGACCTGTTATCTAGAATGTTCGGGACCTGGGCTTTTCCGGATAATGGATCTTTCTGTAATTCAGATCTTCATCCCTGGCGTAACTATAGAGGAAGCAGATCCCGGACGCAGGGAGGCCCGGAGAAAAGGGGGGTCCAAACTGCAGGGTCTGTTTCCTCTATAGTCTTAAAATCCCCCTCCCCGACGCTTTCTTCTTCTTTAAAAATTTAGTGTGTTCATGCCTCTGTGAATGCGCAAGAGACGGGGGCAGGGGGGAGGAGGCATGCGCTATGCTATGCGCCATCGAATGCTTATCGAATTGTTTTAGGCTTTCATTTTGCTCACAATACGATTTCTTGATGAATTCGTACGATTGGATACCGATCGTTCGATTTCACGAAAAAAACGTGAAATTTCCGAAAAATTCGTACGATTCAAACGATCGAACGCTCCGATCATACAAATGGTATTCGAACAGGATTTAGCCTCAGAAGCCTATGGGGAGCTTCCCATAGGCTTCTATCACAATTCGGTAGGTTCGATCTGGCAAAGTAGGCAGTCGAATATTTTTAAAATTTTGATTCCTTCGATCATCGAATTATCGAATTATCGAATATCCGATCATTTGATCTATTTGATATTAGATGACCAAAAAAATTTGTACGATCAGTATTCGATCAAACTTCGATCATTTCACGTGAATTTCGGAAATCGGCTCTATTTACCCAGTTTTTATTTTTACCCTGAACTGTTCCTTTAATAATGGAAGAATAGAGTATAGTAAGTAGAGCTAAAAGAATAGGAGGATAAAGAGGTTAAGTGAGGAGAGAAGGAATAATAGTTTGGAAAGTTGGGCCCCTGGTCTAAGGTTTTCTGGTGGGCCCCTGGCATCCCAGTCCGACACTGGCTCTGACTATAAAGTTTTAGAGAGTTGCTGAACATAAAATTTTTATTTAAAGAATAAAGAAAAAAACACCCCACAAATAAAAAAACAAAGACCAACTTCTAATTTGTCTTAAAATATTACTTGCTACATCATACTACAAGTTAACTCAAAGGTGAACCACCAGAATGTCAAATTTGCTATTGGTCTTCATTTTTCCTTTTTTTTTGTAGTTGTTTTAATTATTTGCCTTCTTCTTCTGACTCTTTTAAATGACCCCATCTAAAAAGCAAATGCTTTGTAAGGCTATCCATTTATTGTTATTGCTACTTTCTATTGCTCATCTTCCTATTCCTCCCCCTCTAGTCTCTTATTCATATAACCATTCAATGCATGCTTACTAGTGTACTAGGGTAATTTGGACAAGCAGATGAAATTGCAAACTAGGGAGCTGCTGAGTAAAAAGTTAAAGGTATACCGTCATGAGAAGAAATGTTTTTTTTTTTCAAAACGCATAAGTTAATAGTGCTGCTCCAGCAGAATTCTGCATTGAAATCCATTTCTCAAAAGAACAAAGATTTTTTTATATTTCATTTTGAAATCTGACATGGGGCTGGACATTTTGTCAATTTCCCAGCTGCCCCTGGTCATGTGACTTGTGCTCTGATAAACTTCAAACACTCTTTATTGCTGTACTGCAAGTAGTATTACCCCCCCACCCAGCAGCCTTACAAAAGAACAATGGGAAGGTAACCAGATAGCAGCTCCCTAACACAAGATGACAGCTGCCTGGTAGATCTAAGAACAGCACTCAATAGTAAAATCCAGGTCCCACTGAGACACATTCAGTTACATTGAGTAGGAGAAGCAACAGCCTGCCAGAAGGCAGTTCCCTCCTAAAGTGCTGGCACAAGTCACATGACCAGGGGCAGCAGAGAAATTGACAATATGTCTAGCCCCATGTCAGATTTAAAAACTGAATATAAAAAAATCTTTTTGCTATTTTGAGAAATGGATTTCAATGCAGAAGTCTACTGGAGCAGCACTATTAACTTATGCATTTAAAAAAAAAACATGTTTTCCCATGACAGTATCCCTTTAAATAAATAAAACCTGCAGATAATGAAAACTAACTGCAAATTGTGTCAGGATATCATTCTCTACATCATACTAAAAGTTAACTCAAAGGTGAACAACCTTAAAGGAGGGAAAAAAATCCCTGTAACTTTTTTAATGGTAAAAGAAAAAAGGCCTCATAACTGCAGCTGCGAAAAAACCCACAAAAACCTACTGTAGATTTTTTTTTTTTTCACCAGGCAGAAGGTCAAATCTGAATGTAAATATCAGCTGAACGATTACAATAGCTGCACATTCTTTGCTCCGGCACCTCTAAATATTGAAGGCATGTTGCATAATGTGGATAAACCATAAAAGAATAAGATGAAATGAGTTTACAGCAAAAGTGAAACCAGTGCACGGAGCATTCAGAAAGGCTTACCGCAATTCTTAACCACGAGGCACAGACCTATAGGCTTGGCTAGTTCAGAAAATAATGGTCTTCGGTGATCAGTGACTGCAATAGGCGGTGTTTTTTTAAAGAAGTTTTTCTTCACATTTAAACCTCGCTGTGGTTCATGAGTTTTTGGTCCTGTATATAACCCATGAATGATTATACTTTTAAAGGAACAGTAACATAAAAAAAAAAGAAAGTCTTTTAAAGTAATAAAAATATGAAGCAGTGTCGCCCTGCGCTGGTAAAACTGATGTGTTTGCTTCAGAAAAACTACTATTGTTTATGTAATTGAGCTGCTGTGTAGCCATGGGGGCAGCCATTCAAAGGAGAAAAGGCTCAGGATAAACAGCAGATAAGCTCTGTAGAACATAATGGTGTTATGACTCTGGCTGGAGAGGACCTAGAAGGAGGGTTAAGTAACAAGTTAGGGGCATTTGCCCGAGAGGGGGTAGGCCATGGGGGAGGAAGGAGGGGACCTGTTCAGGGGAGGGGGAGTAGGGTATTTTTGGTGGTTGATCCCAATGTTGTTAATAGGAAAAAAAAAACATATATAGGAAGGCCGATATTTTTTTCAAGTAAAGGTGGCAACCCTAGGTGGAGAGGGCTTTTTGTGCCTAGGGGTTGAATTCTCCTTTAAGCAGCACTTTACTGAGATTATACTTTATTCTTATCACTCCCTAGCCCAATGGATCTTACAGTATGAGGTCCCTTTTTTAAAAAACTGAATTCCTTGGTAATCACACCCAGTATTGGACTGGCCCACAGGGATACCAGGAAAACTCCCGGTGGGCCCAGGTGTCAGTGGGCCTCTTGCTTCTAACAATTTGGCCTATTTCATGTTCATTCCCTATTTCTTTATGTGGAAAGAGAGGCTTAATAATGTAAGAATAGAGTATAGTAAGTAGATCTAAAATAATAGTAGAATAAAGAGGTGAAGTGAGGAGAAAAGGAATAATAGTTTGGAAATGTGGGCCCCTGGTCTAAGGTTTTCTGGTGGGCCCCTGGTCTAAAGTTTTCTGGTGGGCCCCTGGTCTAAAGTTTTCTGGTGGGCCCCTGGCATCCCAGTCCAACACTGATCACACCTCCCTTTTCAGTCAATAAGTGATAAGATACACAGGTTCTTGTTCAATACGTCTGAGGTCCCTATCACATTCATACACAAAATGATAATTTATCCAATGTCTATGTTTTTGGAGTGTGAGGGGAACCCCATGCAAATAAAAATCCACGGCAATAGAGACAACTTGAATATATATATATATATATATATATGGGTACGGGACCTGTTATCCAGAATGATCGGGACCTGGGGATGTTTCCGTAATCAGGATCTTCATACCTTAAGTCTACTAGAAAATCATATAAACATTAATTATATCTTAGTTGGGATCAAGTACAAGCTACTGTTTTATTATTACGGAGTAAAAGGAAATCATGTTAAATAATCTGGTTTATTTGATTATAATGGAGTCTATGGGAGATTACATTTCCGTAAGTCAGAGCTTTCTGGATAATGGTTTTCCAGATAACGGATCCCATACCAACTGCTTGCCGACAGGGGGGATGTCTTTTCTGCCCTACATATAGGTTAACTTTTCATATGTTATATAATGGTATTTATTTAATATTTGCCTTCTTCCCTGACTCTTCCCAGCTTTCAAATGGGGGTCGCTGAACCCATCTAAAAACAAATGCTACAAATGTCTTGTTATTACAACTTTTTATTACTTATCGTTCTTTTCAGCTCCCCTCCTATTCATTTTCCAGCCTCTTATTCAACTCAATACATGGTTGCTAGGGGAACAGCTGAAATTACACACTGGAGAGCTGCTGAATAAAAAGCTAAATAACTCAAAAACCACAAATAATAAAAAATGAAAACCAATTGCAAATTGTCTCAGAATATCCCTCTCTACATCATACTAACAGTAAATTCAAAGGTTAACAACCGCTTTAAAGTGGACCCGTCACCCCAAAAAAAATTCGAACTCCTATTTCATCACATTAGTCAAGCAAAATGAACATTAATTACACTATATAAATTGTTTTAATCTTTTTTACTTCAGTCTGGGAATTCATAATTATAGAAAGCAGGCAGGAGCCATTTTGTGGACACTGTTATTAAGACAAGCCTTGTATCATCTCAGAATCTTGTTTGTGCACCAGAATGGGGGACCCGATGTCTATCCCCATGTCCTGGCTACACAATTAAATGGTTAAGATAACTGGGGGAATGTGTGGGGAGCAGTGACATCTAGGAAGTGCTGAATGGAAAGTGAAAGTAATTATCTGCCCCGCCTCTATGCATAAGGCATAGAGGAGTGGCAGACAATATTTGATTGACAACTGAGATTTTTAAATGAGCTTAAAACAGCTATGAATGCTTTAATAAAAATTTTAAATTGGATTTCATGTTTAATTTTAAAAGGACTTTTATTATACAGATTTTTGTGTCTGGGTGACGGGTCCACTTTAAAGCAAGTCCTGCCTAAAAACCCACACCAGATAAGACAATTTGGTTTATCCAGTAAAGCTGCCCGCTATACAGAAAGCACAATCCTTTATTATAGTTTCACTTGTCATTTCACAGCCTTGTAATGTGTAAGAGAAACATAACTTCATGAGTTCATTGGGAAGTTCATTTGGTGCTCACTGGTCTTAAACATCTTTAAAGCTCCTGTATTTACACCCAGCAATAAAATGCAGCGAGGGCAGAGGTATTTGTACAACATCAGGTGTGGCCCTCAATGGAAATAAAAACAAACTAAAATAATAAAACCATGTGGCTTTCCACTGACTAAGCATGGCTGCGGGGGTAGCTGCTTCCGAAACCCATGGAAGGAAAGCAAAACTTCAAACTATGAGGGATTTTTACAATTATGTATTTTTATATAAACATAATACATGTACCATTGATTCCCCTATGTTTCACAAAATAAGTGATTGCTTAGGGTTAAAATGACAAGTAACACTAACAATTAAAATAACTCGTGAACTGACACATTTCTATCTTGTAACTATAAAATATTTTCTTTGAAGAAGAAGTCCTGATTTTAATAACGGTATGGGACTTGTTATCCAGAACGCTTGGGACCTGGGGTTTTCCAGACAATGGATAATAAGGGTTTTCTATTAACTTATCATGTTCCTGTTGGATCCGACGCTGGACGGAAAAACGCCCGAACCAAGTCGGATCCGACAGTTAGACGGTAAGTTAATAGAAATTCAGACGGCGTGGCAAAGTTGATCAACACAGTCTGACTTTCTATTAACTTACAGTGTTCCAGTTGGATCCGACTTGGCGCGGGAGTTTTGTTACCCAGCGTCGGACAGAAACGCGCCAAAGTTTTCCGTGTAGTCCTGCCCTTATCCCTTAAGTCTATTAGACAATAAGTAACGGAATAGGCTGGTTGTGCTTAACATAAGGGTTAATTATATTTTAGTTTGGATCAAGTACAAGCTACTGTTCTATTATTACAGAGACAAAGGAAATTGTAAAAAAATTGGATTATTTGGAAATATTGGGTGATGGCCTTTCTGTGATTCAGAGCTTTCTGGATAACAAGACCGCTAACCTGTAGTGTGTTTGCTATCAGCTCTGCCAACATATTTGCCTTAGCAATTACATATTCAAACCTTTCCACAAAGCGCATTCATAGTACAAATTTATCTGCCCAATATACAAGTGCAGGTATAGGACCTGTTATCCAGAATGCTCGGGACCCGGGGTTTCCCAATAACGGATCTTTCCGTAATTCGGATCTTCATACATTAGGGGGCAGATTTACTAAATTCGTGTGAAGGATTATAATATTTGCGCGAATAGTCGAGAATATTCTCAATTCGATCGTGCGACTATTTGAATATGCAAATTAAGTATTTTCCACCATTGAATATAGAATATTCGGGCGCATCAAATAGATCGAATAGATATATATTCGAGCGCTCGAATATTCGCCAGTCGAAGAACTTGCCCTTTAAATTTTTATTCGACTGCCTACTTCGCCAGATTGAACCTACTGAATTGCAATAGAAACCTATGGGAAGCCCCCATAGGCTTTTTTTTCTAAGTCTTTTGCCGAATTTCAATCGTACGATCGAACACTTCAAACGTTCGATTCATACGATTCTGGCAAATATTCAAGCGTTTTTTCTGCGACTTTTCATGGAATCGTTTGATCTTACGATTCTGCCTAATAGTCGAAAATGTGCTCAAAACCAGCGAATATTTTATTCAACCAAATATTCGCCAGTCGAATTTGAGGGCTAAAAACCCTTGACAATTCGACCCTTAGTAAATCTGCCCCTAAGTCTAGTAGAAAATCATGTAAATATTAAATAAACCCAATAGGCTGGTTTTGCCTCCAATAAGGATTAATTATATCTTAGTTTGGATCAAGTACAAGCTACTGTTTTATTATTACACAGAAAAAGGAATTTCAGAAGGCTTCACTTTGCATGCTATTGCTTGTGAAGGGCTTTTTGGCTCCTTTCAGTCCTTCTCACCCTAACCAGGTTCGGTTTCCCTTTTTGCTGCTCTCCAAGTCCTACCTCTCAGAAGCCATGTTCCAATATCTTGCACTGATGAGATCTAACAAGATCGAAACAGTCTGTCTGCAAGTTTGGATATATGGCTCTGAACTATTAGGCTGTATCTGTGCTATAAACCAGCGGTTCTGGATGCATAGTTGGCCACAGGGACATAAAGGAGTGATTTACATGTCTCCGCCCATGATGCATTATGGGAGTAAAAAAACTCTCATTTTTGATATCTAGGCAGTGCTATATGTATGGCATGAGACATGTAAATACCTTCTGATTTCAGAAGGCTTCACTTTGCACAGAAAAAGGAAATAATTTTTAAAAATGTGGATTATTTGGATAAAATGTAGTCTATGTGAGATGGCCAGCCCGTAAATCGGAGCTTTCTGGATAACTGATTCCATGCCTGTACCCAAAATCATCTGATTTTATCAGCATGAATATATACAGGATGGTTTCTAAACCCAAAAACATTCTCACACTGGGGAGCTCCATTATCCCATTCTATCCCTGTCTCAGCTGCACTAGATTGCTGATATAAATCAAGGTTCTTTGGACTCACCTTCCATTGCAGGACTCTTGCACTACCTAATTACAGATCTCTGTCATCATATATATATATATATATCATATATTCTTTTGTTGACACCTTTTGTCTGTCTTTTGCTAAAATCCTGTGAGTGCCATCAATTATATATATATATATATACATATATACATATATACACACACAAGAGGTTCTCTGTACTCAACCCATTATCAATATATTTAAGACATTGAGACATTTTGTGCCTTAAGCTACTAAAATTGCCTTACCCTTTAAACAAAACAGGGATTGTTTGTCCATATATTGCAATATATTTAAGCTGGCCAACTACGTCAAAGTCATCAACGATATGGCGATATAGGAGCAGTGGCCAGCTCCTTGTATTCCCACCCTTCCAGCTATAGTCAGGTGATCCCACAGGTGGCCAATAAAAGGGCAACCAAGTGTGGGAGTATTAACCTTGAAAGCAGCAAGTAAGTTGCAGGTAAAACTTAGTCCCTGTGTAAAGCTGACCATAGACGTAACAATTACGATCTTTCTGGAAAAGATTCGTTTCAACACACACGTGTAGAGCTGAATCGTCAGATATACAGGTAGAAACAATAGAATTCTACTTGTATCTGACGATTCAGCACTAACAATGGCCGATGTTCAGTGAGCTTTCAAAGGCATCCGATCAAAATTTTCCGTCCAGCCCGATCAACCAGCCGACCGATATCTTAATCTTCTGACGATGTCGGTCGGCTCATTTCCCACCATACACGCACCGAATATCGTACGAAAATTTGTTTCGTACAATACTATCTGTGCGTCTATGGCCACCTTAAAATGTATAATGAAACAATAGAATTCTTAATGAATCAGATGCAAGTTGAGAGTAGGACAGGCCAGACCAAGGATGACTTTGATGTATTTTAGCTTAAATATATTAGTGCATATCAACATTACCACTTGGCCGGGGGCTAACTAATCGCTGCTGACCCCTCTCAAAAAATGTTTGTAGGGGACCAGTTAGGGACTAGTTACACCACTGCTGCTGCTGGTTTTAGAAGAACATTGCTTAGATTCCTTCACAGGGCTGGGGCATGTTATAGGTGAAGAGTTTGGAGAATGTCTGATAATTGTGTAGAGGGAGTAAATCAAAATAACAAGCTCTGTAAGTTTCTCTTGGCAGCTACATCCCAGCACAGTGTTCTCCTTAACCTAGATGCCATATGGAATATACACCTTATGCCTCTACTCCCCAGAACGATTATTCTATTATTATTATTATATATATTCCTTTGTATTGACTTCATTCCCTTAAAGGTAGCTTGTTACTTCAGGCTTCTGACATGCTGCCTCCTAAATGACTTTCTCTTATTGTGAATTAGTCATCAGGGAACTTTCGTTTTGACTGCCGCAAGAGACAAAAAATGTTTTCTAATGTCAAATGAGTCACAGCAGCAGCGGCGGCCGCCAGGGTCCCTGACAAGAGCTCCACCTTGGTATCAATTTCCCCCTCGCAGCACCAAAGACCCCCTTCTCCAAAAGCCAGAGGGTATTATCACATGTTTAAATAAGGGTTTGCCCTAATGTCGCTGGCTCTTTAAGTGAGGGAACGCATTGTACCTGTGCCTAAGCACAGTGATTAATAGTGAAAACCCAAGTAACCTCTTGGTGTGTTCAGTACAATGTAGTTCAATTCATTTTTATTTTTTTAGCTCCCCCCCCCAAACAAAATTTACAGTAGACTAATAATAATTCCTGTTGTTGTTGGGCAGTGGGATTTTCTTTTGGTGAGTAGGTGGATTTACAATAGTGTGTGTTTTCAGCCATCAACTGTTTATTAAAATCACACTTAATGGTTTTGGGGCCCATCTTCTACAGTTAAATGAGTAGGACAAGTGTCCCCTGGGTATTCCATACGCTGTTATAGGAAATGCATGCTTGAGGCTTTATGGATTTCTTGTCAGAGTTATTATTATTCTTTTGTTAAGAGTTAACTTTTGGTATGATGTAGAGTGATATTCGCAGACAATTCGCAATCATTTCTTTCTTTTTTTTAATTATTTCACTTTTTGTTCAGCAGCTCTCCAGTTTCAGCAGCTATCTGGTGTCTAGGGTCCAAATTTTGTTAGCCAGGGAGTGGTTGATACAGGTATGGGATCCGTTATCCGGAAACCTGTTATCCAGAGAGTTTCAAATTACTGAAAGTCTGTCTCCCATAGATTCCATTATAATAATAAAATCTAATTTTTTTTTAATGATTTGTTTTTCTTTGTAATAATAAAACAGTAGCTGGTGCTTGATTCAAACATTGAAATAATTAATCCTTATTGGAAGCAAAATTTAACTGTTTACAGGATTTTCTAGTAGACTTAAGGTAGGAAGATCAAAATTACGGAAAGATCCGTTATCCTGAAAACCCCAGGTCCCGAGCATTCTGGATAACGGGTCCCATACCTGTATATGAAGAGGAGAGGGTATAAGATTTAATCCATCAACAGCACTCCAATTCTTTGATAAAACCGCCTTTATTTATTGCAAATTTTTTGCATGGCAGTACAGCAACATGATGAAGAGGAGAGGGCCTGACTAGGAAGAACAGTAATGAAAAGAAATAATAACAGTAAAATTTTAGCCTCACACAGCAATAGTTTGTTGGCTGCTGGGGCAAGTGACCCCATGTGAAAAATAGAAGAAGGCTGATACTTCCAAAACTATAACAAATGAAGACCTTACAATATACCAAAAGTTAACTTAAAGGTGTACCACCCCTTTAAAGGACAAGAATAGACGGATTCACTAAGGGGGGGTGCCAGTATGTTAGACACCCCAGTGTGTCCAGTTTCTACTAATAGAGCACCTTGTTTGCAGGTGTCCCTGACTTGAGCTTACACATGTGCAGTAAAGTGAAATGTTAATCTATGGTCAGGGTCGGATTGGGGGACTGCTGTCCAGGGCCCCCCTCCAGACCCCCTGTCTCCACTACTGCAATGCCGCAATTTTTTATTTTTTTTTGTAGGGCTAGGAGATCTGGAGAGGGGGCCATGAGGGCTGGGGCCCACCGGGTTTACTTTCCCGGTGTCCCGCCGGGACAGTCTGACCCTGTGCATGGGTAACATTCTGCATTCGGCATGCCTGGGTGTGGTAATGCCGCCCCACCCCCATAATGGAGGAGGAGGGCAGAAAACCCTTGAACAGGCACCTGGCCAATGCCCCACATTGTTGTGCTCGAGAAAGGGGCCTTTTCTGCCTACCCCTAGTTTCGGCCCTGACTCCAATGATGAGATCTGCAGGCAGGTCTGGATTGAGATTCAAAATAGGCAGAGGCCCATACAGGCCACACAGCAGCCCAAACAGCTCCCCCACCACCAGCCCAATAAATAATGACTATCTATGACAACTTACAGCAGCCCCTCCGGCAACCACTGGAGGGGGGGGGGTCACAGCTGACTTTCTCTTGTAATGCATGCAAAATTGAAGGTGTACCTGCTTTTTTCTTTTTCATGGGGGCAATATCTGTATGTTCTTGGAGTGTAGGAGAAAACCGGAGCAACCGTAAGAAACCATGCAGCAATGTTAAAATAATTTCTTGGTCGTTACTTTGAAAAAATGTGAGTTTAGGGGAGCAGTCCTTGTTGCCACTTGCTTTGCTGCAGTCAATCCTATTGCAACACACCAGACCAAATGACTAATCATTCATTGGCGTTTCCTTCACATGAATCAATAAGCACAGTAGCTCCAGATTATCACGAGTCTATTATCTATAATCCTATCTCTCCATTCCAATATATATATAGTGAACTCTTGTCGAGAGCATAAAAATTCACAATGTTGCTTTTAAAAATGCAGTATAATGCGACTTAAATCCTGGTGGGTACAGCCAACAATCAGCTTCAAGCCCTTTGGCATTGCAGAGTCCAGCTACTTATAAAAACACAGCACACTCCATTTAATTTTACAACTTTGTTCACACTACAGATTCTATATGGTAATTATTCATCAGCCATAGTTCCATAAATATCTAGGGCAGCAGATATGTTTTCAAGCCAAACATCAATCTGACCTTCAAGCTGGGCTTTCAGGTGCATCTAGGAGAGTACATAGGTATTCTCCCTAAATATAACTGTAAGGACCCTAAGTTCCATTACATGTATATGTGGGAGATTTATATTAATGCCAATGGGAAAACATATATAACCTGAAGTTGCCTCTTGTTGGACTGGGACACTAGTCCACCACCGTGGCTGGAGTTCAAGGACCCTCCTCGCAACCTCTATGGGATTCCCCCCCCCCCCCCCCCCCCCCCCCCCCCCCCCACCCTGGCAGCCACACATACTGGAAAGCGATGCATCATGTACTTTTTGCTGCCTTCCTCTTCATTTATTTTAGTGGTGCGGCTTGGGAGAGGGAGCAGATCCATCGGCCCAGACTGACCTTGTTTAGGATACTGCAAGAAGCAGAGGTTAATACCAGTGGGAACTTTTTGTCACCTCCATTGGAAGAGAACAAGCGGCAAAATTTCCCTGGTAACTCAGATCTACTTTCTGGGAATCGCTTAACATATATGGTTCCATACTCTTCCTACAACATCTGTTACACATAATGCTCAGTCAGGACTGGACTGAGAATCAAAATAGGCCCTGGCATTTCAGGTACGCAGAGGCCCAATCAGCCCACATAGAGGCCCAAACAGTCCCCACCAGCCCACTAAATACTGACTTTCTATGGCACCTTATAGCAGCCCATCTGGCATTTGCCCTAACCCACAGATTGCCAGTCCGGGCCTGGCTCAGTGTCACATGCTGGGTCTTCCCTAATGACAACTCTAGATTCTAGTGGGACTGACTGTTGTGTATGCTGGTGGCAAGTGTTTGGGGTCATTACAATGAGACCAATTCCAACCGTGATCCAGTAACTTTGAGTGTCTGTGATAAACTGCACACACTTGGGGCCTGCAGCCAAGTTCAATAGAAGTAAGACATTTTGAGGGCCAATCTAAGCACTTGGAAAACATTCAAACTACAGATAGCTGCTGTGTTTTCCATCGGACCCAAGTCTGGATAGTGAAAGCGCCCTAATAAGAACAGACACATGACTGCAATAAAACATTTTCAATGCCTGACGCAATATAATAAAATTCAATTACAGTTCAAAATTTCTTTCCAGAATTCCACCCTAGTGGCATAGGTTACTGGAGGTACACATATATATATGCAATAGGTAAGGCAATTGGACTCAAATGGGCTTAGTTTGCATCTGCAAGGGACTCAAATGGGCTTAGTTTGCATCTGCAAGGGATAGAGAAGCACCCAGGAAGGATCTCACCATGCACATACAGGCCACCAATTCAGAAAAGAAGCCCTGCATTTGTAAATACTCTTCATTATAAGACACAACATGGGCCTGATTCTTTATTCCCCTGTATGTGACATAAGTCTGGCAATTCTTTTCAGGGCCATCTGACAGTTTATTCAGCATTTACTGAAAATGATATTACCCCTGCCAGAAAGTGCCTCATGGGCCATTGGCTAAGTTTATGTTACCAACAAGAATACTCATTAGCAACAACTCCCATCCTACTCTACCTGCCTGTACCAAAATATATTCCTAGTACCCCCAAGTCAAAAGTTTACCCCATAATCACAAGCCCAGGAGTTGTATTTCATCTGTGCCCTGAGCAATGCAAGCCAAACAATTCACAAAGAACTGAGAAGGCAAATGGTCACTTACCTGCAGAGGTGTCTCCATGCACATCCCTCGTGTTCTGCACTGGCATCTGGCTGAGGGAAGCTGCCCGCTCTGTTCTGTGCCTATGAAATACCAGCTGCACAGTCTTTGGATATCAGCCCCAGTGCTGTCACCAAATATAAAAGGGGCTGTGATTTAATAGAGAGCACGGCTGGAACTTTGGAGTAAATGCCACACACATCATGCTCATAGGAATCCGTCACCCCTCATAATAATGTGTGAGCTGAGGAAATTTCAGAAGTGCATGCTCTGAAATATATGTTAGTACTCAGGGATTAGTGCTTAAAACTGGCAGAGCCCAGGTAAATATACCCTGCATGGGCACACATTTAAAGCTCTCCTTCAGCTGTTACTGAACTACAGCACACAACTACCCCCCAAAAGTCCTTGGCTGTCAGCAGATGCTAGAGTTAAACGTCAATAAAAGCTGAATGTTGACACCATATTGCCTTACTATACTCACACTGACCCAATGTTACAGTGCCTTCCTCTGACACCTAAACCTACTATACACCCTACCCTATAGTGCCAATCCATCCTGACATCATCATACCTTACTATACACACTAAGTAAAGTTCAGGGAAGATACACCTACTATACATCCTACCCTACAGTGCCAATCCATCCTGACATCATCATACCTTACTATACACACTAAGTAAAGTTCAGGGAAGATACACCTACTATACACATTACCCTACAGTGCCAATCCATCCTGACATCATTATACCTTACTATACACACTAAGTAAAGTTCAGGGAAGATACACCTACTATACACCCTACCCTACAGTGCCTATCCATCCTGACATCATCATACTTTACTATACACACTAAGTAAAGTTCAGCAAAGATAAACCTGCTATACGGCCTAACCTAGAGTGACAGTCCATCCTGGTATCATCATACCTTACTATACACACTAAGTAAGGTTCAGGGACGATATACCTACTATACACCCTACCCTACAGTGCCAATCCAACCTGGCATCATCAGACCTTACTATACACACTATCCCACAGTTACATACCCTTCCCTTGACACTACCAGCCTAACTACACAAGTGAGACCCATATGTTACAGTTAAAGACCTTGATACTTACTATATATACACTAATACATTTTTACCCTCTACAGTTGAATTTCCTTCACACAGTTATTCTGTATATAGCGTGGCTCTGAGGGGCCCCGGAAAACGTGGAACCTGGGGGATGTTGTCACTGCATGCAGCCCCCCCCCCCCCC
>CM044439.1:12508863-12534353 GCA_024363595.1 Xenopus borealis | reverse complement strand
CCCCCCCCCCCCCTTCCCAAAGCCAGCACTTAGTTCTGATTCTCCAGCTGTGCTGGCAATGAGTATATTTTACGAGATCTCATTCCTTCCATATGCCTTAACCTCCATATATTCTCCATGCCTGACAGTGACATAATTTCACAGAGGGTGAGTCTAATGGAAAATGTTATCTCTGGGTGAGAACGTGTCTCTCCGCTGTGCAGAAGTTTAACCAGAGGATTTGCCCAGCACTAGGAGTGTGGGGGGGAGTAGCTCGTTTGGAAAAGATATACATTAATTAACAGGGATCAATCTCTTATACTTAAATAATAGAGGAGTGTGAGCAATGGATGAGTCAAGGCAGAAGTGCAGTTATTGAGACTTCTAAGTTTACAATTACAATAGCAGAGAAACTTGTCTGTCCTTCCCAAATGTCAAGAAAAAGCCCCATTGTTCTGTTTGCTGATGAGTAAGAGTAAGAGTGATAATAGATGGTTCATCTAAAAAGCCTCCTAGAGCTGGCCATAGATTCAAAGATCCGTTCGTTTGGCGATGTCTTTCCCCAATATGAAACTAATGGCATGGCTATATCGGTGGTAATTACCAACTTACTGCCCACATGACACAAAGATGGATGCCAAAAAAAAAAACTATATATATATATATATATCCATCAATAGAAGGACCAGCACACCTTTTCTTGCGAATAAATGTGTTTATTCGTGCCCATCCGACGTTTCGACCCTCATTCGGGTCTTTTTCAAGGACAATAAGCATGTGCATTGATACAAACTTAAATACTCTTTAGTATGGCGCCTCCCGGCTTTCGGACAGATATCGATCGGGAAAGCCCATCGGAGGGCCCCCCACACGGGCCGATAAGCTGCCGACACAGTCTGTCGGCAGCTTTTATGTGCCCATGTATAGCCACCTTAAGACAAAGCAAGCAATTTATAAGCCTCTCTTTGCCGGAGAACCAAGACTTTTGTTTAAAAAGCAACACACTAAAAACACTAAAAAGTTTAATAAATGTATATTGAAAAGTTGAGTAGAATTATGTTTTCTTTTATAAGGCAAATTTTTATTTTGGGGTTGACTTGCCCTTTAATTTGAAAATGATACTGTGATTACATAAACTGGTTAACTCATCAGGTTAAATCTTTGGCCATTAGGCTCATGGCACATGGGGTGTATTCTTCCTCGATATTTATCTGCTGGTTATCTGATTTGAGCTGAAACCTGTCACTGCTGGTGAAAGGAGGGAAAACTAATGGCAGGTTCCTCTGTGGAGTTTCGGCACTTCTCCAGTGCACATCTGGCATGCCATAGCATTTCCTCAGCCAGTGAAGAGAAATAACCCCTGGTTTTGGGGCCAAAAAGGAGCAGTATTGGCATTTTTGACACTAACAGAGAAACCAATGTGTTTGCCATAAGCACTGAGTAGGCTGATGTGAACTAATGTGCAGGTGGTGTAGAAGTAAATCCTCAGTGACTTCTTAGGCTGGCTTTACATGTGGCTTTTTCTCCTCCACCATATTTCAACCACTGTAAACTACCCCTGTCAGCTCCTGGTGCCTGTAATACAAAGTGCATGAGAACACAAGTATTATTTATGTTAGTATTATCTGTTATTTTCATAGCGCCTATACATGTGGCCTTGGCATTTCAAGCACACATATCCAAACAACCTAATAAATAGTTACCGTCTATGGCATCTTGGCCAGAATCCACAGAACTGACCTGCATTTACATTAGGGCCAGTTTTATCAGAACATACCTGCATGTTTTTGTAGTAAGGTCGAAAACCCACATAGACACTTGGAGAACATCCAAACTCCTTGTAGTGAGTGCCCAAGCTGGAATTGAACTCTAGACCCCATCACTGCAAAACAGAAGCACTACCCACTGAGCTATAAAAACTGACAGTAGGGACAATGACATTGAGAAATGAACAGACAGATGTGAGTGGCCACCTTTCTATTAGTTTTGGCCCACAGCCTGTAAGATAGGACCTGCAGGAAGTGAAGAGGAGCTGCCGCTCTTCTTCATTCATTCCTTCATCTGTTTGAACATATGAAATGGTCAAACCTGCCTTATCAATGAACTGACTGCTACTGGCATTTTCCCACCAACGTTAATGCATTCAAAATTAATTTATCAGTACCTGTATGACAAACTTGCAAGTCTATGTGGCAAATAAGGGTACAGAAATGTTAAAAATAAGCTGGCCACCTTTGCTGGTGGCAGGAACTGGGCATAGGGGTGGTGATGGAAGAGGTAGGAATTGTGCCCCAGTTGGGATTCAGAACAGCCTGTGGACCTGCATTTTCTAGGTAGTGGAAGTCTAAAATATATGGGTATCTGAAGATCTTGTGCTTATTTGTGTTATCTTATTCAGAGCTGGGTGTTGTGAGTCTAGAAGCTCAAGGCATCACAAGGAAAAGCTCAGACTTTGATTTGCAAGCTTTCATTTTAGACATGAAATTCCAAGAGATGTGTCCAGTAATATCCAGGCTCTGCAAAAGGGTGCATCTGATCAACAGCCCACACATCTAATCAACAGCCCACATACTGCAGTTGTACCCACAATGCCAAATAGATTGGGGGTACCTGAAAGCCAGTTAGGTTCAGATTGTGCGGTAACTGTATAGATTTGGCCTGTCTTGGCTAATTATGGCATTTATAACACTGTGACTGAAGTGATAATATACTTATATATATGAATCTTTATTATGAAATAAAGGGGATTTTACTAATTGTTGGGCCACAAATGGTGGGCATAAGCCCAAAACATCTGAAAACCCCTTTGATAGACAAACAAATATATAGTCAAAACTTATAACACTTACTGTACCAGGCCTAGAGTTACATTAGCCCTAACACAGGTATTAGCAATATCTTGAAAGCTGCCCTTTTGCAAATCTTTCTAATGATGGTGTCAATGGCACAGCATGTGCTTAGTGATGCATGATAATTATCCTAATGCTGTGTGGCACTTTAACTACCCTTTAAAAAATCACAGAGCAAGTGCAGATGGGGCTACTTCATGAGTTTTTAACCCTACATGTTTGGCAGCCTGAAAAAGCAGCACCGAATTGCCTAAATCATTTTCCTATAGACTTTTAAAAAATATTCTTCCTCTCCTTTTTATATGAGTTAACATATAGATGTATATATATTAATATATATAATCATACCTAATACAACAGATGGAAAGGAAGCCATGTTAATCTTAAGAACCTCCCTCTTAGGCACATAGTGTCAGGTAATCCTTCCCTCACTTAGCTCTTTAATTGAAGTGGTGGATTCTGGGAATGGAAGTCACTCATAACCAGACCCTGCGGTCATGGGGGGGGGGGGGGGGGGGGGGGGCTGCAGGGTCGTCTTCAGTTAATGAATAGGGCTTGTGCTGAACACAGCTTTTGCCCATAGACAGCATGTTCTCATAATTGAGCTCTTCCATATCTCATATTTTGTGGTAAGGTGGCCATATACAGACCAATCCTATATGGTACTGACGGCTGAACGGAGAAGTACTGTACAATGGGTCGTAGCAGGTATGAACATCTTTCTATTGCTCCTTTTAGAACAATTGTTCAGTTTCTCATTTACAGATGCTTCAGGCAGTGGCCCACAAAGAAACCAATATCCGCAGTAGACAGACATTGAATGGGATCATCATTCATATACTAAAATCATTTTATACAATCTAATCATTATGCGTATGGCCAGCTCTAGGAAACTCATTCCCTCATGCTGTATTGTATTTTGATTTTTCAAAGTTTGCTCTGTTTGACTGTGATCACTACCACTATATTTAAGATTATTTTTTTTGGAGAGCTTTAGCTGTAACTCATTTTCAGGTAATATAGAAGGAGCTTGGATTATCTTTGGGCTGAATTTGGGGTGCTACAGGCTTGACGATTCTCCTGTTCTAAGGAAGATCTGCAAACAAGGATCAGATTCATTTATTGGTGCACAACAACAGAATGAAAAACTGCATTAGAGTAATTATGGATAAGGTTGCTGGGTGTGTGGGGCATTTTTTACTCTTTACTCTTCCATCTGTTAAGATAAGAAATTCTTAAAAGAAAAATCAGAAGTTCCCACTCCCAGGAATCCACTGACTCCATTTCTTAGCTGGCATCCCCGCATTCCCTAGTATCATACACATACTGGGGGATCCCTCATATCTCTGCTTGAAATATCCCAGTGCCAGTAATGGGTGTGCTTCACTATTAGTAGGTCTGACTGGCTTAGATGAATATGCACATATATTATGGTATATTACATGCACTGCCACTGTATTTTACTGCTGCCAAGGGGGTCCTGTAATTCTAAATAGAGTGTTATCTGCAATGAGTCTGTACGTTTTTCCCATGTCTATGTTGGTTTAATTTGGTTACCATTGGTTTCCATGCGCTTCTTAAAAAATTGTGTGACTGTGATAAGATAAGGGTTAGGGGGAATGTAAAAAATAGTTTGCTGTTTTTTTAGTAACTCTTTGTAACCAATCAGCAGGTAGCACTAATGGGTCATCTGGTTGAAAACAGATATTTGACTGGTTGTTGTGGGTTACTAGATGTGGGCAAACAATACTTTGTATTACATTACACACAGGGGGTTATTTATAAAAGTCCTAATGGTAAAAACTCACTAGAAAAAAACCAAGCGATTCAAGAGAAAAGCCAGAAAAACTCGAGCAATTCAGGCAAAAGCCCAATAAATTTGAGCGATTCCGGTTTTCACTCGATTTTATAGATTTTTTCCGCAATCCAATTAAACTGAGTTTTTTAGTATTAAATAAGACAAAAATATGAGATAAATTCGAATTTTAGTAAAAACTCCCGTAGGCTGCAAGCTCCACTGTATGTAGGCACTGTACGCATAAGGATTATAGAATGAGGGGTCAATTTCTATACACGGGTCAGGGTGCAAAATGCAAAAAACTATTCAATAGGCCTAATTTAAAATGGACACTCTTCAAAGAGCAAAAAAAGGCAACAATTAGGGTTGCCACCTGGCCGGTATTTTACCGCCTGTTCGGTAAAAATTATGGTTGATCACAATGTTATTAATCTAGAAAAAAGTTAAATATATAGGAAGACCAGTATTTTTTTCCAGAAAAGGTGGCAACCTTAGCAACAATCGGCTTTCGGAAATTACCTTTCTGGAGAGCAGAGACCTGCAGTTTGTCCTGTGGATCTATGTTAGTCTGTGCTTGATCCATGAGGGGTTGGTGGGGTGGCACGTTATCATCCCCCACCCTCCCCCTCATTTTAACATGCACATTAAGTGGCACATAGTGATGGGCGAATTTATTAGCCAGAGTCGAATTTGTGGCAAATTCCAGTGTTTTGAATGCGCGTGTCCAAAATGAGGGGCTGGCAGCGTTTCACAAATTTCTCAGTTTCGCAAATTTCTCTGTAAATTTGTGAAAAATGTGGCGAAGTGAAATACCCCAGATTTGCCCATCACTAGTGGCACAGTCTGCATGGGGGCTCTGTTCTTACAACCTGGCTTAGAACAGGAATGAGCTGTGCCTGTTGATGCTGCTCTCTGCACTGTGCTCAGAGTCGGACTGGGTGGACGGGACTCCGGTAAAAAACACATGGACCCCCGGCTCTTGTGGGCCCTGCTGGCTCAGATCCGCACCCTGCGCACACATGAGGACACGGGGGCCCCTAGCCCCCCAGTCTGACCCTGGACCCACGTCTGTTCTGGATTTTTAATCTAATGCTCAGCACAGAGACCAGCAACCCCAGGGTGCTCTTGCACTCCTTAGTACTCCTGCACTTGTGCCCAGCCCTATTCTTGAGTACCCAAAGGTACAGGTACTAGAGCTTACCTTCATTTAGCAGTGTTGTATTCATAAGGGGCAGGACCTCACACCCCACAAATCTGTGTGATTTTTAATACAGTGTGATAATCTAGGGTGACTTGCAGAGTGCAAATAATCCCCAGATTTAAGTTCTTCTTGAATGATTCAAGGATCTTACACTTGTGGCCAAGGCATTACCCCTATGCTCTGCTGTATGTGAATTTTATATTCACATGAAACTGGAGCACCTTGTAGGTAATTAAAAATAAAAATGCAATTGACAAAAATATAAGACACGTATCTAGCAATTTATATTGTGTGAGATGCGTAAATCTGCCAAATACATTTGGATGTCTCATAAGGTACCCATATTATTTTCAAAAGGCCAGTGTTGAATTTCACAAAAAAAATATATATTTTCTGCTTTTTAACTTGACTGTTACTCATCATTTTGTGGTTCCCAAAATGGAAAACTGGACCTGACTTCACCCCTACGGGTTGGTCATACATCATTTATATTTGCAGTGACAAACTTCTTCATACACACAAGTTCACATCTTCAAACAGCTATTAATGCTGTTAAATGATATGCATGTATAATTATATTTTTAGTCTCATTACAAAAAGTTACTGATCTGTGTCCGTGTGTCAGCAGCAGCAGCAGCAAGTTGTTTGTGCTACAAAATAGCCCGGGGCAAGTAAATGTCAGAATGTGAGGCAGTGGGCGAGAAGGACACAAGGGTTAAAGGACCAGTAACTCCTTAAAGGAGAAGGAAAGTCTTTGTGCTGTGTTTGTATTTACTTACCTGAAACTCCGGGCCAGTGATCCTATCAGCAGAAAACTGCACTGGCCTGGGGTTATTCTAGTGAGCACCACGGATCGATCCTCTTCCGGGTTCGTCTTTCTTCAAATTTCCCGGGGCGCATCCACACAATGGACAAAATAGCCGAGTTTTTAGTTTGGCTTTTCGTTCTACTGCCCATGCGCTGCCACGTGAAGAAAGAAGAAGACGGAAGAGAAGCGCTCACTGGAATAACCCCTGGCCGGTGCAGTTTTCTGCTGATAGGAGCACTGGCACGGGTTTTCACTTGGGGGGTGCCTAACATTTGGCACCCCCAAGCGCAAAAAGACTTTCCTTCTCCTTTAACATGAAACTGTTTTCTATTAATTTAAATGTGATGTATTGTTGTGTTACACTAATACAAACTACGTGTTTGCCTTGAAAACTGGAATATAGATTATCAGCTGCTGCCAGTTTAGACTCTGTACCACCACGGGTGCTGCTGCCATGAAGGAAATTCAGAAACTTCAGGTTGAAGTGCCAAAAAGAGTTACCAGCTACCAGAAAATTTCTATCTATGTTTTATAAATAAAACCATACGTTTGGCTTTTTTAGCGCAAGCGAGTACAATTGCTCTCTTTGCGCTAATCATGTGGCCCCCCTCACTGGTGTGGGAAATGTAAGCTCTTACATAGAATAAACACTGTGTGCCACACAGAGGTGACCATCCCTGTGCAGCATCTTTTTAGCTTCGAAGTGGGGGGGGGGGGAAATACTAGTGTAGAGAACACAATTATTAGACCTTTTCCTTTTTCCAATTCCGTTTTATAATTACCAGGAGCCGCTTTTTAATACTCCTGGTAACCTGCAAGCAGGGTCGGAGTGGGCTGACAACACAATGGGAAAAAAATCCAGTGGACACCACTGACCTGAATTGTCCCGAGTTTCTCTTTGATCTCCTGCACTGACACCAGAAAAAGATACAAAGTTTCTGAAACATGAAAATAAGAGCAGCTGCACTTAGATCATTTTGTAATGATTTAAGATAAGTAAAGATACAGTTGTAATTATTTAAGATAAGCAAGTCTTTTGGGAGAACTGAGACCAGCAGCAATTCACTAGCAAAACTGTAATAACACATAAACCATTGCATTAAAACTCCCAAAAATGTGTTCAAGCGTTCATAACCTGTCAAATTTTGTAAAATAGACATGGTAATAAGGGGATGTGACTATAAAATGGGCATGGCCAAAGAATTTTGCAATACAACTTTTTGTCACTCTTTCCATTTTTCAAATGTTGGGAGGTATGGATTACTGGCCAGGTTGAGAGCAGGTCAGTGTAAGGTTCATGACATAAGGCGCAAGGTACCGGCAAATACATTGCAAGTAAATTTGTAATACTGGTCTCAGCCTTGGCTGTATCACCAGGTGCAATTGAAGTATCGTCACACACAGTCGTGAGCCTGCGGGGTCTGACTGGGCCGGCGGGACACAGGGAAAAATCTGGTGAGCCCCAGCCCTTGTGGGCCTAGGGTTGGCACCTGGCCGGTATTTTACCAGCCTGGCCAGTATTTTTAGTGGTTGATCCCAATGTTGTTAATAGGAAAAAAAGATAAATATATAGGAAGGCCGGTATTTTTTTTCAAGAAAAGGTGGTAACCCTATGTGGGCGGCGGGCCCCACCTGCCCAGACTCTCTCCACTCAGCCTGCACTCTGAAAACTTCACCTCCACCTGACGTGCACCAGTTAGGTTTGCCACCTGGCCAGTACTTCACTGGCCTGGCCCGTAAACATGATGCTTGACCCCAATGTTATTAATAGGCAAGAAAGGTAAAATATACAAAAGGCAAAATATATAAGAAGGCCGGTATTTTGGTCCAAAAAAAGGTGATAACCCTAGCACTGATGCTGGCGGGGGAGGCAGCAGGGGATTCAGAGGGGCAGATTGTGATGTATAGCTGGGGAGTGGGGCGAGGACCTTAATCCACCAGCCCTTATGGGCCCAGCTGGCCCAGACCCACTCCACACAACCTGCTCTTGACCTCAACCCTCCGCCTGATCGAAGAAAGGTTAAGCACAGGTAGTCACAGGGAGCAGCGTGGGAGTTATGGCTTGGAAGCAGGCCTGAAGGGGACCGTGGAGAGGGCAGCCCATGGGGGCCCTGATGCGGCAGTCTTCGTGGGTAGGGTTGCCACCTGGCCGGTGTTTTATCGGGCAATGGTTTAAAGAGACACAGTGCTCCAGAATAAATTGTAAATGACTCATTGAATAGTGAAGGTGGCCCAAATGCATGGCACGGCCTGGCCGGTAAAAATGATAGTTGATCCCAATGTTATTAATAAGGAAAAAAGATAAATATACAAAAAGGCTGGTATTTTTTTCAAGAAAAGGTGTCAACCCTATACCGGACCCATATACAGCTCTGCTGCCAACTTTGACAAAGATCTTCAACTTACCACATGGAAGTAGCACCCCTAACTGCTGTGTGGTCACACAGGCCTCCATTCAAGTTGCATACGGCAATAAGGTACATATTTACTCTGCACATAACAGATAACCTGCATAAAAGACAATGGTTTTATATAAACAGTTGTCAGATGCCTTTTATGGATTTCCGCAGAGATATAGAGGCTGTATAACCTTTTTAGACATTTGTGAGGAAAAGTTTATTTGTATGTGAATTTAACAAGACATTTGTGAGGAAAAGTTTATTTGTACGTGCATTAGGATACAGACTTTAAATGTAAGTTTTTACATTTTTAATTTTATGGTGTTTCTGCTCCTTTAAGAAGCAAAGAAACCCTCAGAACATTCTCTGCCCCCCTCACCCCAGTGCACACACTCTGTCAGAGAGGCTGACACGTCATTTTCCGGGAAACAGACACGTCACTTGGCTTCGGTTTACAGTGAGGTGAGGAAAAGACGTACGCATGCGCAATGAGAATAACAGTAAACCCTGTGACGTAACTATGGGTTTGCAGCGCTGGGGCTGATGGTTAGGAAGGATACTTGTTTGCGCTTCAGTGACTTTTTCTTTTGTCATTGTCTATGTGGGGAGTAAGCGAGGTGGCGGTTTGCGATAGTTTTTGCTATAAAGAATGACTCATCGAACGACCATCTCCATTCTCTGCCCCTCTCGTAGTCGCTTTAATTATAGATGGCGTTTCGGGATGATGTAACCTCGAGTAACCGAGGCATTTGTTGTGGTTGCCTAGAAACCGCGTCATCGCGTGAGGAGAGGAGAGGCGATACCGCCCCAGCGAGATACTGACGGCGGGTTACGGGAAGTGGGAGAGAGAAAAAGAGAGCGAGTCGGTGACAGAAAGTTCCATAGTTTTTTTTTTGCTCTGGAAATATTTCCACTGAGAAATGACGCGGCCTGGTTACCGTGCCCGTTTATTAAAAAAAAAAACCGCCAACAGTGAATTGCATTTAAGAGAAGCTCAATCAATAAACTCCTGTTACTTTCTCTGACACAAACTCCTGCCGGCTTTTTATCTGACTAAACCCTGTCCTTGTCACAACAAATAAACCTACAGAGATGTTCTGCTTTGGGAGGCCTCATTCAGCCCATTTGGATGTTAAAGGGGTTCATCTTATTTATTAAAGGGGGTTTTCACCTTTGACATAACTTAGTATGATGCAGAGAGGGATATTCTGAGTCTGAGACAATTTGCACTTGGGTTTCATTGTTTATTATTTGTGTTTTTGAGTTATTTAGCTTTTTATTCAGCAGCTCTTCGATTTGCAATTTAAGCTATCTAGTAACTAGGGCCCAAAATACCCTAGCAACTATGCTTTGATTTGAAAAAGAGACTGGAATAGGAAAAGGAGAGAGTGTGAATAGAAGGATCAGCGTTAAAAAGTAACAATAACAATACATTTGTAGCCTTAAAGGGTATTTGTTTTTTTAGAAGGGGACAGTGACGCCCATTTGAAAGCTGCAAAGAACCAGAAGAAAAAGACAAATAACTATGAAACTATAAGTAATACATAATGAAAACCAATTGAAAAGTTGCTTAGAATTGGCTGTTCTAAACCATAATAAAAGTTACCTTAAAGGCGAACCGCCCCTGTAAACCTTGATTTTTTTTCTGGTCGAGTTCTAAATAGGGAAAACACAAAAATTTAGAGGGAAAAAAAGCTTGAAATTGTAGAGATCTATTATACCCCAAAGCAGTGCCGCCATCAGGGGGTACAAGTGTACAGGACCAGGGACTAGCTGTGCTTAGTGGTTGCCACCTTTCAAAAATAATTCCACCGAGTGTGGTGAGGGCAGGAAGAAAGGGGGCATGCTGTGGCATCAAAGGGCGGAGCCGCAATGCGCTATTGGCCAGGTGCCAAAAAAGTTATGTTTTGAACAGAATGGGGGTGGGCCATGGGCTTTTTATAGGGGTATTACAGATTTACCAGCAGCTACATTGCCAATAAATTTGTAATCCCGGCCTTGGCAGGTGTTTTACCGGCTAGGCCGGTAAAATACCGGTTGGGTGGCAACCATAGCAGTGTAGCCAGGCTCCCCTTGGCAGTGGTGAAAACTTAAGGAGCCAAACTTGAAGTCCTGAAGCTGTGAAAAGACCCAAAGTCTTGAAAGGAACCAAAATTGAAGTCCTGAAGCTGCGAAAAGACTCAAAGTCACAAAAAGAGCCAAACTTGAAGTCCTGAAGCCACAAGTTCAGTTCTATTAAACACCAATCTGTGTCTTTTTATTTTTTTTTAAAGCCCTAGCCACCAATGTATTATTTAAATATTCTACAGGCCCCTGCCACCAATGTTTTTTTTTTTTCTTAAATATTCTCTGGGGCCCCATTTTTTTAACTTGTAAGAGGGGCCATGGTGCCAATATTATTTTTTTAACTTATGGGGGGGCTCTGACCTTCAATGATTTTTTACAAAACTTTTATGGGCGTCCCTGGCTCCAATGTTAAAAAAACTTTTATGGGGGCCCTGGCACCACAGTTTTTTAATTTATAGTGGGGGCCTGGCCATCAATGACTTTTTATAAAGTGACTTTAACTGTGGTCTGGTTTAGGAGCTCTTGAAAATATTGTTGACAGGCAAGGGGCAACCTGCCTAAATCCAAAAATAGTCCAGCTCAAACCTGTCAAGGTGGTGTAGAAGTCAATTGCAGGTTCCATTTTACAATTTGAAGATTTGATCTGCGCTGGTTCTCATAAAATAATCCAAAAGTAGGTGTTTAGTGGCAACAACTCAAAAAAATTTGTATGATTAGGCACCAACTATTTTTTGATAAATGAGTTATGTTTATGGATGGGAGTTAGCTCGACTTTGTTTTGATAAAAGTAAAGTGATAAATTCAAGTTTTAGTAAGTACCCTCCTTAGTATGATGTTGAGTTACATTCTGAGACAATTTGCAATTGGATTTAATTCTTTTAATTATTTGTTGTTTTTTTTAGTTATTTTGCTTTTTATTCAACAGCCCTCCAGTTTACAATTTCAGCAGTTGGAATGACATCAGCTTTCCTCCAGTCCATAGGTACCATACCAGATGAAACCAAGTCTGAGAAAATCAGAAATAGAGGCCGGCCTAAAACTAAACCAAGCACTTTTAAAACATGTGGGTATATTCCATCTGGCCATGGTGCCTTATTTGCATAAATTTTTATTAAAGCTTTATGAATCATATCCTTAGTCAGCCACTGACTAGATTGAGCTGAGCCAACAGTGCAGCAATGCAGAGAGCCTGGGAACTCTTGACTCCTCTATTCTATACAGTGAAGAAAAGAACTGATTTAGCACATTTGCCTTTTCTGTATCTGTTACAACCATACTGGTACCATTATTTAAAGGAGCAAAATTCTCAACCCTCATCTTTTTACTATAAACATAGTTAAAACACATTTTGGGGTTAGTCTTAGCCTTTGCCGCAATGCCCTCCTCATTTCCAATGTTTGCCTTCTGGATTGCTATTTTACAACTTTGATTATAGTGCCTTTTTTAAATGCCTTCCTCTTCTTTCCTATTAACTTCTTTATATCTATACAAACCCACATAGGGGGATTTTTGGTGCTTGTACATTTACTTAGGCAGGAGGGGGGACTCTGCCCATTGCCAAGTTAGTAGTAATAATAATGTTTATTTAATATCCAGGTGTCCCATATTCCAGTGTATAGCTCTATCTGGTTATCCAACTGGTATTGTAGTTCTTTACTGTGCATTTTCTTTACTTTTATTACAGATCAAAAGTGTTTGTGTGGCCCCAGACAATTTTTCTTTTTTCCAATCTGGCCCAGGGAAGCCAAAAGGAACATAAAAGTGTTATCAGAAATTATAAACCCGAAAGTAAGAGTGAAGATAAAGATAGTGGGGTCAGAGACAAGAAGAACAAGGAGAGATACAAGAAAGAGACATTATTAGCCAGACATTTCTTTGAAGCAAAGCACAGTGTCTCCCAGATTAGATGGCAGGTCTTAGAGGTGATTACAAATGATGTAAGGAATGATTTTAAAAGATCTTTATTAAGGAGGGAAGCGTTTTGGATCTGGTGATTAAAAACGCTTTCCCCTAAAGGGTTAAATGAAAATTTTAATCTGATTTGTTTTTGTAAAAGGTATATTATTGGAGATTTTAGATATTTAACATTTTTTAGAAACACTATTTTATTCAACCTTCTCTCCTTCACAGATGAGAAACTTTTGATACACCAATTTTGAGATTTAATAAGCACAACTCCGGGCAGTGAGTAAAATATGGTTATCCCACAATTGTATTTATTGGACTACATTGTACTAATTGAATGATTGAATCATGTTTACTAATGAAGTGGGATCAAGATGTGATGGGAGGGGCTGAGGGGTATATATGTAGCGCTGTGCACTTTTGTATTTGAACTTGTATCCTGAAGAAGGGAGGTACTACCCCCCGAAACGTTGATTAAGGTGGCATAAATAAAAGGGGTTCACCCCCCGACTGCTAAAGAAGTGTGTGCGGACCGTTTTTTACAGAAGTACGGAAGCCAAAAGGATGGACACCCCTGCTGTAAACTGTACTAAATTAATACATTTAATGGATACATTTCTTATCTTTGTCCCTGCTGAGCTGAATTTCTGGTTGGTTCCTCAACAACCTGTGCCATAAAATTGTCATGCAAACATGTTGCTCCAATCAATATGTGGGCTGTTTTTATTACCGTAACAGCATGCAGCTCCATATGACTGGAAGGCCCCTTAACCAGAAAGCATTGGGTAAGTCATGGGGTAATCGGTATCACTTTCTCCAAGATGACATTGCTGCATGTAAAATGTGAAAGGGAAACAGCAGGACTAACTTGTCCCAGCTAATGCTGTGAGATTCAAACACGTGCTTTCAGTTTCCCTGTTTATTTCCTTACAGTTATACGTGTTGGCTCTGACTGGAAAGACTTGTATGCTAATGTAGTCTATAGAGAAATGGCATGCTATACAATGCCCTACATTCAAGTAGATTAATGGAGTGCTTAGTCTTTTGCTTTTGAGTTTCAGGAACTAAAATCTATTTGTAAAACAATATTATTTTATGTGATGAGCAATCCAGAAAGGAAACTTTTTTTTGCAGGAGAGGAGATCAGCCCGAAAATGCCACTCCACTCAGTGTACCTGCACTCTGAAACTGTACTTTTCAGTGCAGATAAACAGAGCTGCAGAGTATGCAGAGAAAAACACAGGCTGAGAGTAGTGAAACCAACACTCTGTGTTAGTGATGTGTGGAACAAGAAAAACAACCTGAACCCGACCCTCAAGAACAGGCGGCCGTCCCTATTCTGCCATGCTCTCTTATTTATATACCATATACCTGTGTCTGCCCCACCATGATGGCCCCTAGCCACCAATGTTTTTTTTTTTTTTTTAATATTCTTCTGGGCCTCTTTCCACCAATTTTTCTTTTTAACTTGTAATGTTTTTTTAAAAACATTTGTAGGGGTCCTGGCACCACTGTTTTTTTTAACGTATAGGGGGGCTCTGACCACTGTTATGTATTTTTTTTTTAGGGGGGCCCTGACTACCAATATTTTTTTTAAACTTTTATTTAGGATTTTGGCCACCATTTTTCTTTTTTTACTTATAAGGGGGTCCTAAAGTTGTAGTTCAGTAAGCACACACCAACTTAGCAATTCATTAATTGCAGGTGCCCGTGTTTTGTGGTCCACTCCAGTATACAACACAGCACTGCCAATGCAGGAAATTTCATGTAAAAATCCTTTTTTGGAAAGCAAGCTTGAGATCAGGCCTAAAACATTTTATTGTCCTGGATCAGAAGCCAAGAGTTCCAATAAAGGCCTTTTAAATTAAATTACATTTCCTGCATTGGCGGTGCTGTGTTGTATACTGGAGTATTATAAGGGGGTCCTGACCACCAATGTCTTTTTACTTGTGTGTGGGGGCAGTGGCATAACTAGATCTTACTGGGCCCCACAGCAAATAATTTTTCAGGCCCCCAAAATGTCCAGTGGTTGACCAATATTTATTGTAATTGTATATGAATTAGGGCCTCATGGGGCCCCTATAGCTCCTGGGCCCCCCTGCAGCCGCAGGGTCTGCTTCCTCTGTAGTTACGCCCCTGTGTGGGGGTTTAGCGCTGATGTGTGGCCTTTTTTGGGTTTGGGCGGGGACCAGGGGTCCCAGAAAACTTTGTTGTATGGGGCCCCATGATTTCTGATGGCAACTCTGAGTATACTACCTGCAAGTCTAACACTGTGGCACATGGAGAGTTTTTTGGGTTAGGGATAGAGTAGGGTGATTGATATTAATTAGAACTACTATTTATGATTAATATCCAGATTCCAACGTATTACAGGAAAATGTGATAACTTAAGAGAAAGAAAGAAGTAAACCCCCACACCCTCTTTCTTGTTAGAAGCTATTAGAGTGCAATGATCACCAAACACAGGCGACAAAATTCATTATGGATTTGATTATACTAAAGTGCCCCATGCAAATATAATTATAAATTACTTAATAGAATAATTGATCAATAAATTAATTATATAGGAGTGCCTGTGCAGTTATTAGATCCCAAAAATTAATTAAGTGTTTAGTTCATCATGTCCATATTGATTGACGTGAATAAATCTACAGACTAAAATTCTAAAATTGATTGGTATTTCTAATACCCACCAAATTCATTTATATAAAAGAACAGCTCAATTCCAGCTAAATTAGTTACAACTGTTTGCATAGGGGGTGAATCGATGAATTCATTAAATTCATAAATTCATCAAAAACCAGCATTTAAGAAACATGAAAATAGGAAAATAGATTCGAGGTGGAGAAATCCCATAGAAACCGCTGCCTTGTATTGTTCTAGCCAGGCCCTGGGACCCCACATGAGGGAGAAAGGCGGACACTTGAGCAAATTGAGCAAAGGAAAATAAGGGGTGCAATTGCTGTATCTCGCCCATAAATCCAGCACTGGACCTGTAAAAAGTGATTTTAATACTGAAAAAGTAGAAAAGAGCTTGTGTCATCATCAATAATCTAAAATTCCTCTCTCTTAATGGTTTAAAAATATGTTTGTGATTAATCCGTGTAGTCAGTGTAAGTGGCATAAAAGACAAGAGTCTTTAGATTGGTCTTTTTAATAACTATTAATAGCAGGTTTCTTTGTGCGGTGGTTTTTGTTGCTTACACAAGATTGATATTTACATTACAATGAAAAGGCTTAGTCACAGTTAGCTAATTTGGCTATTTTCCCAGAAATAAGGTTTTTTATTTTAAACGCTGGATTGAAACTTAGCAAATTTGTGCAAGTCACACAAACAGCTCCTTGTGACTTTACGGTGCGGTGGCTGATGGCTTGTGTAACGTCGTGACATCATTTGTTGACAACCACAGTCCATGAAGCCGTGCAGCGAGACAGAGGACCTCGTGTTCTGCAACAGAAACCATGCAGTGACTAAGCTGTTTTTCAGATCTCCAAACAGTGCTCCTTCATATGGCTTCTTCCTTGATGTTTGTGATATTTGAAGCAGATGGTGCCTGGAGATAACTGTAGATATTGTGTGGGCATAAAGAGAAAGTATTGATAGCCACCATGTCAAAAAAATAAGAAAACAATCAATGGACAATAGCAAAAAATATGCCAGATCAATTATGCACTGGCTTTCAACAGTAGTGGAACTTTCCCTAAAAAAGATTATTTTTGGAACTATTTTCCCACAGACTGGTCATGTCTGACTTGTGATAAAGACAATGGTAAACAATATTACTATGGGAATGTCTGGAAATCGGTTATTCCAATCACTGGGCAATTTCATGCAAGGTTGTTTCAGGCACTAGTCTATGGAGAATTGTTCAATTGTTGAGCATTTGGGGATTTAAAAAATAGTGCTTTAAACCTATGTAACATTCTCCTCCATAATCCTAAAGGTGACCATACACGTTAAAATTATGTCCCACATCCATTGGTACGGGAAAAATATTCCTTATCTCTACTAACAAAAGCTGTATTGTCAGGTATGCAAGTAGAAACAAAGAATTCTACCACTATCTGACAATCCTTCATTTACATTTCTCCAATGTTAAGACACAGTTGAAAGTAATACAACTACATAAGTTTTCCATCCTGTCCGATGGGTGAGGTGACCGATATCCAATAAAAAAATTCTATTCTGTCCGATCTGCAAGATGACTGATATCCAAGGCTTTTGCCAATAACCCCACCATACATGCACAGAATAACGCAAGATAATATCAGTGCATTTATGGTCACCTTTAGTTGGGGCTTCCTGTTTTCCCAGGGCCCCTTCTAAACTAACTCCAGTTACTAGGTCATTGTATGAAACCTCATGTAAATAATATCAGAGAATGTACAATCACGTTAAAATACTTCACGTTAAAATCAAACCTATCCTTCTATCCAAAGACTTCTTTCCAAGAACCTGTCAATTTGTATCTGGATCCTGTTCCTGTATGATTTGGGGTGTGGGTCTAATTCAGAGTATCTAGAGGAAACCCATGTTGACATGGGGAGAACTTACAAACTCCTTGCCAAGTGTGCCCTGGCTGGAATCAAACTCAAGAGCAGCAATGCAGTGCACAACTGTATGGCCCAATAGTAATGTGCAGGTCAGTAACTCAACCCACACCCACCCCTCACTAGCAAAATGTTGCCATAGTAGGACCCACATCCAACCAGTGCCCATATCTTCCCTCTCCATTCACTACTCCTACACGTGCCTCCAAAGAGGGAATCTTCAGGTTCATAAGAGGAGTGTACCTCCCCAGTCTGATCGAAACCTGCAGTGGCTGCCCAAATTTTGACCTGAACCCACCTGACCCACATGTTTCAATTGACTCCTTACTACTGCACTAATTGTACAGAGGAGGCATGAAATAAACCTGCACAAGCCATTTTATATTAGTTTTTGAGCACTATAAAGGTTCCCAGAACTGGAGTTAGGATAGAGGGGACCCTGGGCAAGTAGGAAGCCTCAACTTAAGGTGGCCATACACACACACAGATATTATCATGCGGTATTCTGTGCATGTATGGTGGGATCAATCATCTCACAGATCGGACTGGATGGAAAATATTTATCGGGCGCCTTTGAAGGTGCAAAAATATTGACTGAATGTCAATACTGAATAGGGAGAGGTAGAATTTTTTTGTTTCTACATGCGTATCTGATGATTCTCTTCAGGGCAAGGTTACTAACACTGGAGATAAATATCTGGAGAGATTTCTGGAGATGCTGCCCATAGCAACCCATCAGGTCTTTGCTTTTGTTTTCTAACCTATAGGTGGCTGTTTAAATCTAGTTGCTGATTGGTTGCCATGGGCAACATCTCCAGAAATCTTGCCAGATATTTACCTTCAATGTTAGTAAACATGTCCCTAAGGCTAGGGCCAGATGGTGTTAAAATAGTGTTGCCACCTTTTCTTGAAAAAAATACCGGCCTTCCTATATATTTATCTTTTTTTTCCTATTAATAACATTGGGAGCAACCGTCAAAAATACCGGCCAGGTGGCAACCCAAGGTTAAAATCAGCCTGCTGAAATCCACAGGCCGAATTCAGGACACCAACAATAGCAGAATTCTCTTCTCTGTTTACGTTCGGAATCCTTGTTTCTGCTCTGGAGCGAACACACTCTGCAGATTTTAGCTCGAAATACAAAGTCTCACGTTCCTTCTCCGACATACGCGGAGTGTGTTTGCACAGAGCCGACACAAGGCTTCTAGACACAAACAGAGAAGAGGATTCCACTAGCAATGGGGACTTTGACTCCGTCTGGTCCTAGCCTTAACATTAGTAGAGAAAGCAAACAATGGAAAATTCTGGTAATTTCCTTAGGAAAGATGAAAAACAACTTTTAATATGTATAACAAAAAGCACTCTTATTTCTGTGACAGAGCACTAGTAATAAAAAAAAAATGTTTTCCTTTTCAAAAGTTCCCCTTCGTTGTTTGGGTGCAATTTGATTGCTGAGCCATTGTCAGAGGCTGGAGTGTTGCTGCCTGTTACAGGAGAACTTACCTTGATGACTCACAGCAGGGATATAAACACAAGGTAGGCAGCAAGTTCCCTCATTAAATATTCATTGAAACCCAACCCTCCTTCTTTTCGGTTGCAAGTACAGACTTGTTCTTGAACTTGAAATTGTGCAACAAAGCTGAAATATTTAAACCTGTGATCCTGCAAAAAGGATAAATGATGTAATTAAGCAGAAAAACATCAACTTCGTTGCACTTTCTTTTTC
The DNA here is from genome assembly GCA_024363595.1 of Xenopus borealis. Classification (NCBI taxonomy): domain Eukaryota; kingdom Metazoa; phylum Chordata; class Amphibia; order Anura; family Pipidae; genus Xenopus; species Xenopus borealis. The sequence continues at coordinate 12,515,070 of CM044439.1, read as the reverse complement.
TTAAATAAATAAAAAAAAATGCCAGTGACCCATATAGGGGGTTTGTAGAAGATTGCAGAACATTGGGCTCATTGCTATTATTAAATCTAACCTGTATCTTACTTACCTTATTTTACATATAGGGATTATTGTGTCAATTTTTTTATTTAATTATGTTACACTGGAATCAAACACAGAAATAAAGGGCAGACTTTCAAATTTAAATGAAGTAAGGAAGAGCATGGAGCCAGATTTACACATAAATCAGCTGGGATTCTCACTGGAGGTTTTTTCCCGTTTTAATGTTGCCGCGGAAGAGCTGGGAGAAGTGGTATTGTTTTTGCTTTAAGAATAAAACCCTGATTTTGTTGTACTACAGCTCCCAGCATGCCTTAACCTTAACAAACAACAAGTGTGGTTGAGCAATGCAGTGTATAAGGGGTTAGTGTCCTTTTAAATATGGAAAATATCTGTTGTTTCATACACAGTATAACGTAATTTTATACAAAACCTAATTGTATTTTGCTAGTAGCCCTTGTATCAGATCAGTATCAGATCAGGCTAGGCACAGAAAGATAAGCACATTTGGCTAGGTTACCATGTATAAGGTAAACCTTGCCCAGTTTGGCCACCCAGGTGGCAAGCCAATTCAGGTTGAACTGATAGTTTGGCATCATTTCCAGAACTGCTGGGCAGTGACTATTGTAGATCTCACCAAACAGAGCTGAGTTATGGATTTTTACCTAGCTTTTGGTAAGACAGACAGGCCATCATTTTGGCACCATCTAGAGGCCCATAGCTTTCGACTTTTTGGGTTATCAGATCATGAGCCGAATTCAATTCAATTAGAAAAAGGTTTATCACATGAAAACTCATGGACAAGATTCAATTCGACTTGCAATTCAACTCAGAAAAACGTATCTCACTTTTCATCAAGTCGCCATAACTTTTTTTCTCACTGAACAGAATCTGGTCCAATGGCTCATGCTTTATCACATGAAAACTCAAGGACGAGATTCAATTCCAGGAGGAAAAACTTTTTTCCAGTTTTTTCCTCATAGACATAGAGTTTTCACGGGATAAACGTGAGATCAGTTTTATCCGAATTGAATTGCAACTCGAATTAAAACTCGACCATGAGTTTTCACGTGAAAAAACGTTTAAATCTGGCCCAAACGTAGGCCCGTGTAAGAGCAGCTTAGTTCACTGTTGGCCAAAAATATTTACTTTGAAAATGTTTGTTATCACCAGTTAAATATGGAAAATATTTACTTTCAACATACGGTTACACAATCATGGAATGCTGTTATATATAGAATTGTTCCCCAAACATGATGCAGGTCACTGTAATAACCTTACTTTTAAAAGTAAGGGGTGAAATGATTTTAAATTATTTTAAAATATTAAATTATGAGTTGATATATAACAGCAAGTAGAAACTATAATTAAAGGCATCATTTTAAAGCATTTACCCTAATTAAATTGTTATACCTGGATTTCAGAAAATGTCTTAGAGATCCCAATAGTCTCTGGGAAAGGAGTGTGACTGTGGGATAGCAGGTATAGTAGGGAGAGATGGTGCCTATAGTAACAGTGGATAATAGTCTCTGGGAAGGGAGTGTGACTGTGGGATAGCAGGTATAGTAGGGAGAGATGGTGTCTATAGTAACAGTGGATCATAGTCTCTGGGAAGAGACCGTGACTGTGGGATAGCAGGTATAGTAGGGAGAGATGGTGCCTATAGTAACAGTGGGATAATAGTCTCTGGGAAGGGAGTGTGACTGTGGGATAGCAGGTATAGTAGGGAGAGATGGTGCCTATAGTAACAGTGGATAATAGTCTCTGGGAAGGGAGTGTGACTGTGGGATAGCAGGTATAGTAGGGAGAGATGGTGCCTATAGTAACAGTGGATAATAGTCTCTGGGAAGGGAGTGTGACTGTGGGATAGCAGGTATAGTAGGGAGAGATGGTGCCTATAGTAACAGTGGGATAATAGTCTCTGGGAAGAGAACGTGACTGTGGGATAGCAGGTATAGTACATTGTGTTTTGAGACAGACTACAACTGATCCATTAGAATCTATCACACCACTAGTTTAGATCCCACACTTTAAATGGAGGGGCAGTTGCCCCAAAAGCAGACAGTTTTATTTATTTAGATTGAGTCTATAATGGGAACGAGGGTTCATTCTGATCTCAGGCTGTTAGGATCCCTTTCTTGGTTCTGTGCTATTTACATCAATTATGTTAATAACCTGTTATAAGGCCTAATTGTTTGGTTAATACGTTTGACCTAATTGATTTTAGATAATATCATGATGTCATTGTTAGAAACGGTTGAAGTAATAGGTCATGTTTACTATTACAGCAGGATTTCATGGGTGATGTCATTGATTATGTCATTTATCATGTGATTGCATGAATAAAGTCATACACAGAGTGTCCACAATTGATATTTTATATTGATACAACTTAAAACCGAAATAATAGAGGGAAGTGAATTCATAATATTACATTATACTGACACTACTAGTGGCAGCCTCAGACTGCTGTTAAGCTCTACCCTGGAGTTAGTTTAATATCAACAGGTCTGAGATGCAGAATGTGCTTTCTGTTCTGTAATGTGTTCTTATAAGTGCAAAGGCATGTTTGTGTATGAAACTTGTATTTACACTGTGTTGCCCCTTGTAATTGAAACTATGAATTTAGTCTGGACGGTTCTATTCACTTTGAGACCGAACAGGGATCAAAGGTGATGTCACAAAGCCCAACCTGCTTTTTATTCCTCTTTTATGCAGCATTTGCTCAAAACATTGGCTTTAAGACCCTTTTAAGCGTTTGCTGTAACAGACCTCATAATGGCCAATACCCAGACTTACTTATGGATCTCCGGGGAAGCAGATAATTTATCTCCTATTCATTGGGAGGTGAGTCATGCCATTCCCCTGAAGATAACCAGCATTGACTACAAGACAATATATTTAAGATGAAGCCATTAAATGAAACAGCATTTTTGTTGGTGGAGATGTACCCAGGAGAGTTCTTTAAGGGTAAGGCCAGACGAGAAGATTCGGGGAGATTCATCGCCTGGCTCCCAAAAGAAGTCAACTTTCGAGCGACTTCTGAAAACGCAGCTCATCGTGTGAATAGGTGCAGCCGGGAATATTCATTAATCAGCTGTGAGGCAGGGGGAAGTGGTTCAGGGAGATTAGTCGCCCCTAAAGAAGAGGCGATTAGTCCCCCAAAGAAGAGGCGATTAGTCGCCAGGCGACAAATCTCCCCGAATCTTCCCGTCTGGCCTAACCCTAAAGGGGATCTGAACCCAAATAGCAAATGAATGGAAACTTCCTCTGAGCACTTTTGTACTATACATTCATTTCTTTTTAGTGGTTTATGAAATATTAGCAGTTTTCAACTGCCAATACAACCCTCTGGATAAGCTCGCAGCTAGAGTTTTAAGGAACCTAGGGTTAAAGGAGAACTAAACCTGAAAAATTAGTATGGCTAAAAATGCCATATTTTATATAGTGAATTTATTTCACCTGCCTAAAGTTTCAGCTTGTCAATAGCAGCAATGATCCTCGTCACAGGGGGTCACCATCTTGGAAAGTGTCAGTGGGCTCTGAGCAGCTGTTGAGAAGCTAAGCTTAGGGATCGTCACCAGTGATGGGCGAATCTGCTGCGTTTCGCTTCGCCCAATTTTTCGCGAATTTCTCAGGAAACTAGCGAAACAGCAAAAAATTTGCGAGACGCCAGTGAATTTTTGCCAGGCAAATTTTTCCTGGCTTTTTCACGAATTTATTCGCCGCCATCAAACCATGGGAATTCGCAGCAAAATTCGCCCCAGGCGAATAAATTTGCCCATCACTAGTCGTTACTAATTATCCAACAGAAAATGAGGGTTTTCTGTAATGTAAGCTGATGCTACAGGGCTGATTATTAAATTCCGATGCTAATTGCACTGGTTTCTGTGCTGCTACATAGTAATTATCTGTATTAAACTAATTAGCCTTGAGATGCAAAATGAACCATGATTCCCCTGGCACACACAGTCCTTACAAAATTGTGCCACCTACAAACCCAGCAGCATGAGATCCACAACCACTGATATACTTCCACTCTGTAGTAAATATGGTTGCCACCTTTTCTGGAAAAAAATACCGGCCTTCCTGTATATTTAGCTTTTTTTTCCCCCTATCAATAACATTGGGATCAACCATCAAAAATACCGGCCAGGCCGGTAAAATACCAGCCAGGTGGCAACCTTAGTTGTAAATGATGTAATAAATAATTGTGAGTGGCTATGACAAAGTGGGAATTTCATCGTACCCAACAAAATAAGGAAAAAGATAATGAAAATGAAATACAAGGAAGTAGAGCTCACACAATGATTATGCTTGAATTTCCTGAAGCAGCAGCATAAACATGAACATACCCCCAGGGAAGAATGGTGATGGATAGGGTTAACCCACAGTATAGACGTCTGTGTTCAGATCTTGTGTATTGTAATTATTCACTGGCATCAGCATGAAAGCCCCATACACCTTAAAATGTCCCTGCAGAAAGTTGCTTAGTACAGGGTAGTCCCTACACCAATCATAATTTCATTGTATCTCTCGATACACATAGTTCCTGCTGAACTGGGCTTAGTACAGGGAATACCTGGAATTATATAGTTTTATTGTATCTCTCTCTGTAATGGTTATGATCATTAATACTTTTAATGCTAAACTTCCATACTTGTCACGTCACTGCCCCAGTGAAGTCAAACTCTAACTTTATTTTGATAAAATACAAAGCACCAAGGACAAACGTGCTCTTTCTTACTATAGGATATACTGAACAGCGCCAATACCTTGGATGGAATTGCTATTAATTGTGTGTGTATGTGCCCAACCTATAACACAAGAGATAATGTAAGAAGATCCTGGACAGAAATTCACGTACATTAGGGGACACACAATGATGAACGAGTTTTTGCAGATTTTTTGCACAGTGCCTTCCAAGTAATAGTTGTAATCCTGCTTTTTTAATGCAATGACTTCCCAATGCGTTCCAGAGTTGGTATGTTTCAGTTTGGCCAAAAAAGAAATTTCATTGAAATTTTTGTCAGAAAAATCAGATGAAATTATTTGCACATAAGCTAGAATGATGTGAAACGGATGGAACAGGGTAAAAAAGAATCATGAAAAGCTTGACCTATAATGGCCACTGGAGCACACATAGGGGCAAATTCATTAAGGATGCACCGAATTCAGGATTCGGTTTGGGATTCGGCCTTTTTCAGGATTCGACCGAATCCTTCTGCCTGGTCGAACCAAATCTGAATCCTAATTTGCATATGCAAATTAGGGCCAGGGAGGGAAATCACATGACTTTTTGGTACAAAACAAGGAAGTAAAAATGTTTTCCCCTTCCCACCCATAATTTGCATATGCAAATTAGGGCCAGGGAGGGAAATCACATGACTTTTTGGTACAAAACAAGGAAGTAAAAATGTTTTCCCCTTCCCACCCATAATTTGTAAATGCAAATTAGGGTTTGGATTCGGTTCGGTATTTAGCTGAATCTTTCACGAAGGATTCGGGGGTTCGCCCGAATCCAAAATAGTGGATTCGGTGCATCCCTAAAATTCACTAACCTGTGAAGTTGCGCTAGCGAGGGCTGTGCTAGTGAGGGCTGTGCTAGCGAGGGCTGTGCTAGCGAGGGCTGTGCTAGCGAGGGCTTCGCTAGCGTTTGTCGCACTTCGCCAGGCGTAGTTTCGCCAGTGTTACGGAAATTCACTAAAATGCAAATTTGCACTCAGGGTGGCGAAACGTTAGCAAAGTTGCGCTTCCGTTACTTCGCCAGGCAAAGCGCATTTACGCTAGCGATGCCTAATTTGCATACGGCACGAAGTTGAAAGTATAATAGAAGTATATGTTCCAGCCACTACATTCCACTACACAAGCCCAGGAAACCTTTAATAAATAAAATAAAGTTGTCCTATTGCCCTACATGTGCCCCCTGTATAGTTGTGTTGCCATATGTTAGGAAATGTAGGGGGGAAGGAGGGTAACCCCCCCAAAAATTACGCTATTTTTCAGACTATCACCCTAAAAAAGGTAAAAAAAACTCCTATCGTTTTGAACTTCCCCAAGTCTAGCGCAGGAGGTAACATTCAGTAAATCAGTCATCTTAGTGAATTAGCGTAGTTACGTCCCTTCGTCAGTGCGCAACTTCGCCTGGCA
>CM044439.1:12459547-12480860 GCA_024363595.1 Xenopus borealis | reverse complement strand
CCCACCATACCTGTGGCCAACCCAAGCCCCCATGATCTGTACCTGTGCCAGCAAGAAGTATAAGGCAAAAGCCCAGCAGAAAAGGTCTCTTGAGAGAGATACTGCTCCTCTCTAGTGTGCACAGTCCTCTCTGGCTTTTGTAATGACTGACGCTGACTGACGTCTCGCGCTGCAGACCACTACACATGCGCGTCAGAGCGTCAATGCTCCAGCGTGTCAGCATGGAACTGGAAGGCGCCCAAGTGACGCTCCAGGGTGGGGGAGCCCGTACAGATAAAGGCTAAAACAAACCCCAGAGGGGGTTGGGGCATGCAAATTTTATAAATTATAATTCTTTTAATAAAGGCCAACAAGCCAAGTGAACTGAAAAGTAAAAGAAAAACAAAAAAAAATTCCCCTAAGAAGTGCCCCCCCCTCAGTATTGCGCCCTAGGCGGTTGCCTACCCCTTGGCCTGGACTTTTCTCCGGAACTAAACTTAACACTCATTACACAGGAGTAAATATTTAATGTGATGTTGCTTCTCTGCTGAGCAACAACATTGTGTAACCACAGATAATGGCAGGAATTGCATCTTTATTTCTATTCAGGGAAGTTACTGTTTTCTGTAAGAATTTTACTTTCCAGAGAAAGTGATTCACTCAGTGAGTGCGGCGATGTTTCTCCGGAATCTCTCTCTCTCTCTCTCTCTCTCTAAATATACTGTATATATATATCTTTCACTTTGTCTCTGTGTTTATGTCATCTAATCAATGAATGATATTTCAGCAATACAGTTCCTATGCATATGTTACTTTACATTAGTATGATAGTGTTCCTAATGCACAACTGCATAATTAAAGTGAGTGGGAGTTGCCAGTAATTATACTCAACTCTTCTGTTTCATTCAAGAAACTTGCACCAGGTCATTGGCTGCTATGGGCTATTACAACGGGTGCAAAGTGTTTATAACTAGCGATGGGTGAATTTATTCGCATGGGGCGAATTCGCGGCGAATTCCCATGATTCGCCGCTGGCGAATAAATTTGCGAAACGCCAGCGAAAATTCGCTTAAAAAAAAAACGAGTCACGCGTCGTTTTTGACGCGACAAAAACAACGCAACGTGAAATTTTTCGGCAAATCGAAACTGGGTAGATTCGCCCATCACTATTTATAACATGACCCCAAGCTGAAGACGAAATACAGAGTATATAACTAACAGTTCAGACTTTATACGCCTCTCACAAAAAAAAAAAAAAAAGAAATGAACTTACAAACGAAACGCTGATTTTAAACATGTTTGGGTGTGACTTCCCTTTCAGGAGAGCAGATTTGTGAATGAGAGCCTGACCCTTACATTACAATAGGGAATTAATCTGCGTGGGCTCACTATGTTTATTTTGAGCTTCAAACAGGAAATTGAAAATGAATTAAAAAAAGGAAACTGCAATTATTTGATTTCACAAATGAGTTAATTAAGATGTCGTGAGCCCACAAATACCACCACTCTAGCTGGAAGCGAATGAGCAACCTCAGTTTCTCCCACTGGTCTTACCTTCCTATAAGTATCCTTCATAATTACACCGGGTATTAATACAAGAACCCAACATTCATGAAGCCCTAAAATAAATATTGAGAGTTATTTATAAGTCATGGAGGCCACGGCCAGACATTAGCATCAGTGTTGGACTGGGACACCAGGGGCCCACCCAAAAAACTTAGACCAGGGACCCACCATAAAACCTTAGACCAGGGGGCCACTCTCAGTACAAATATTCTTCATCTCCTCAATCAACCTCTATTCTCCTAGTTTGTTTTCTTTACATACTATAATCAATTATTCCATCTATTTAGCCTATTTGTTCTCATAGAAATAGAGAATGGGCAAGAAATAGGCCAAAAGTTTAGCAGAATGAGGGCCCACTTAAACGGATTCTGGTTTAATAATAATTAGTGACGACCCCTAAGCTTAGCTTCTCAACAGCTGCTCAGAGCCCACTGAGCATGTGCAGAGTCACAGACACTTTCCAAGATGGTGACCCCCTGTGACAAGTTTCAAGTCCTGGATCATTGCTGCTATTGACAAGCTGAAACTTTAGCCTGGTGCAATAAGTTCACTATATAAAATATGGCATTTTTAGCCACATTAATTTTTAGGGTTTAGTTCTCTTCTGCCTTCCCCTAGTCTATATTCACTCCCCTCTGCAACGCTCCCCTGTGTCACTAAAGCCCCCAGCATGACATCACCTAAGGTTCCTGGGGTTCAAGGGGTAGTTTATTTATTATAATACACAAGTTTTAGTGAGTCATGTGACAAAAATGACTATAAATAAATCACTGCTCACCGTTTATAACTGATGACATCAGAACGCACCGTTTATAAGGATATAATGTATTCATGGCTTTTGTGTATTATAGATACTAGATCCAAATATGCAATGGTGTAAATAGATTTTACTGGGCCCCGCAGACAATTACTTATCAGGCCACCAAAATATCTAAAAGTTGACCAGTTTCACCAATATTTATTGAAATTATATATGAATTAGGGCCTCATTTGACTCCTATGCCTCGATCGGACGATCGATTAAAAAAAAAAATTTGATCTAATGGTTAAAATAGTTCAAATCATTCGATTCGAACGATTTAAGCGTTTGATCGAATTTTTCCTATTCGATCGTTCAAATATTCGAATTGCGGTAAAATCCTTCGAATTCAAAGGATTTAAATTCAGCAAAAATTCTAGGGTTTTTTTTTTTTTAACCCTCGAATATGACCCTTGATAAATCTGCCCCTTTGTATAATGTAAACATAAACCAGTGCAGTTACAATGTCTGGTTTTATATCAAGTAGACCTTTTACCCAGAGAACTTGAAACAGAAACACCTAAGGGCCTTAATGTACAGGATCCGATATCCTTAAACCTGTTATCCAGAAAGCTCCGAATTATGGGAAGACCGTCTCCCACTAACCCCATCTGAATCAAATAATTCACGTTTAAAAATGATTTCCTTTTTCTCCTTGTGCTTGATCCCAACTAAGATGAAATGTATTATTATTGAAGGCAAAACCAGCCTGTTGGGTTTAATTTATATAAATGATCTTTTAGTAGACTGAAGCTGTGGAAATCCAAATTACGGAAAGATCTCATGTCTGGAAAACCCCAGGTTCTGCCTTTGTGGACTTTGCCTCAAAACAGGCCTAGTAGTTATTTCCAATGGCATTTGATTTATGGACAATTAATCGGCTATTAGTGAACTTGTTCCCACCATACAAAATCATTAGAGTTTCAGTGACAATGCACTAAGATGTGATTGGCTTGATAATCGTTGGGGGGCATGGCTTAGGAAGATGGTGGTGTGTAGCTCTGTTCCTATAATTAAAGACCATAAAAGTATGATCTTGTCAAGAAAAACCCAGTCCAAGGGTGAACAAAAATTCAAAACTTTCTATGATTTCAATAATTATGTATAACAGTAAAAAAATCTTTATTAGGACATGTATAACCTAACACCTTTCGTGCCAAATGGTCACCTAATCAGAGCCTATGAGTAAGTGCCCATTTGGCATGAAACGCGTTAGGCCGTACATGTCCTAATAAAGATTTTTTTACTTTTATAATAATTTTTGCTACTGCATTATTATTATTATTAGTGGGTCTCTTCCAATAGATATTCCAGGTATGGCCAAGGGGCTTAAAGGGATACTGTCATGGGAAAAAAAAATTCAAAACATATCAGTTAATAGTACTGCTCCAGCAGAATTCTGCCCTGAAATCAATTTCTCAAAAAAGCAAACAGATTTTTATATATTTCATTTTGAAATCTGACATGGGGCTAGACATATTGTCAATTTCCCAGCTGCCCCAAGTCATGTGACTTATGCTCTGATAAACTTCAATCACTTTTTACTGCTGTACTGCAAGTTGGAGTGACATCACCCCTCCCTTTCCCCTACCCAGCAGCCTAAGGGGTAAATTTATCAAACAGTGAAGTTCCGCCACTAGAGTGAAATTCCACCGCTCTCCATTCATTTCTATGAGATTTTGAAAGGCGTATTTATCAATGGGTGAAAGTTCATCCTTTGATAAATACGCCTTTAAAAATCCCATAGAAATGAATGGAAAGCAGTGGAATTTCCCTCTAGTGGCGGAACTTCACTCTTAGATAAATATACCCTAACAACAGAACCATGGGAAGGTAACCAGATAACAGCTCCCTAACACAAGATAACAGCTGCCTGGTAGATCTAAGAACAACACTCAATAGTAAAATCCAGGTCCTACTGAGACACATTCAGTTACATTGAGAAGGAAAAACAACAGCCTGCCAGAAAGCAGTTCCCTCCTAAAGTGCTGGCACAAGTCACATGACCGGGGCAGCTGGGAAATTGACAAAATGTCTAGCCCCATGTCAGATTTCAAAACTGAATATAAAACAAATCTGTTTGCTCTTTTGAGGAATGGATTTCAGTGCAGAAGTCTACTGGAGCAGCACTATTAACTGATGTGTTTTGAAAAAAAACATGTTTTCCCATGACTTTATCCCTTTAAATAGTTGCTTTGTCCTTCTCCGTGTATCACCAGAAAAAGACTATTCCACGAAGATCAGGTTGTGTATTAAAAAGTCTTGAAAAGCAGATTGTTTCCGTAGTTCATCTTTATATGTTGGTTGGATGGATGTTTAGTCACATTATAGCAGGTAACACTCAAAAATTTCTTTTCTACTCCCCGAAGTCCTTTAGCAGAAAGGCAAAACGATAAAACCAGTAGACGCATTGAAGCCGTGCCCAGACGATTTATTTGTGTTGAAGCTGAAGCTTTCTGTATAGACAGCAGTGGAAAAATCAACCGTGTTTTTGCAATATTGATTATAAATAGACCCCTCTATTAGAGATTTCTGTAGCATGTGCCCTTGATTTCTAGGAAACAGAAACTTTTTGATTCATTTACATTTACTTTCATTTTGTCGTTCAGCAGTATAGAGTGTCTTGGAGACCAAGTACAGGGTAGGAATAACTGGAACAGGCGTCTGTCCAACGCTAGTGTACATCTGAGACTTTTCTCCGCAGTTTTTGCTCAACAGCTGTCTCTTAAAGTCTCAAATTGGTCACACACAATCACGTAGAATTAATTGCCATATCTGACCCCACGCGTAAGATTGGGTTAAAGAGAGAAACAAACAATGTTATCACACGGCAGCAAACTGTGTCACGCTTTACTGTAAAACTTGTTTTACCCAGAAAAATGAGGGATAGAACTTCATATCCTGTTTCCCTAGAAGTGTCAGAAGGTTAATGTCATTGGCCAGAATTCTCAACTGTAACTAGGGAAGGTCCTAATTGTGGGCGTTACAGGAAAGGGCACGGACCAGCCTGTTCCAGAGTATGACCTTAGTGAACTGGTCCTATGGCTCACCAATGTGGGCAGTGCACTAAAGTGAAAAGAAAATCCACATACTTCTAAAACTTGAAAGCATTGGCGTAACTACCGGGGGAGCAGGGGGTGCGAGTGTACCCGGACCCGCACCCCCGCAGGGCCCCCCCCCCGGCAGATTTTGTCGTGCTGCAGCCGCCTTAAAAAAAATGTCAGGGAAAGTGGCGCAGAAAAAACCACGCCCACTTTTCACTACACTTTTCGAAAATTGTCGTATATGTCGGAAGATTGGCGGGGAAATGCTCTGTGAATTTGTCATCTGTTGCTACGACATTTTTTCCTTCCCGACACTTTTGTGAATTCCCCCCGTGAGTCAGCGAACATAGGTTTATCTCAGATATGCTAACATAAATATATTTTACTGTGTTATTTTACATTTTCAGAACTCCACAAAAGTCTCAGAACTTTCTTGAGGGACCCATGGATATTATGTATTTCTATAGCGCCAACATATTTCTTAGCGCTTTAAAGTAAATGAGTTTATATTTTTATATTAGACCCCCAGAAGAGATGGAGCAGATTTCCCAAACTGGGCCATTGTAATGTACTCCCAGCAGTCTGGATTTGATCACATTTAGTTACACTTCCCTGGCAGTCAGTAGTCAATCTATGCTCCCTTGCTCTAATTTATATATGCAAATGAGGGTTCAGATTCAATTTAGTATTAGGCCAAATTTAGCGCATCCCTAACTTTAACATATTGCATCCGCTGTCCTGTTTGATGTGTCCGTTTGTCAAAATATGTTTCAGGAATTTGAGCAGCCAAACTCTTCTCCGGAGTGTTAGATCTTAGTTACAGTGCTGAGCTCTAACGCCCCACTGAAGCATTAAGGGGCCGATTTACAAAACGATTTACTATGACGATCGTACGAATTTTTTGTGAAATTGTAAAGTAAAATTTGGCCTCTTAGATCTTCGAATATCAAATAGATCGGATATTCGATAATTCGATCATTCAATGATCGTAGGGTTTAAAATTTAAAAAATTCGACTGCCTACTTTGCCAGATTGAACCTATAGGCTTCTGAGGCTAAGTCCTGCTCGAATACCATTTGTACGATCGGAGCGTTCCATCGTTCAAATCGTACGAATTTTTCAGATGCTCGAATGAAATTTCAACGATCGGTATCCGATGGTACGAATTCATCAAGAAATCGGATATCGAGCAAAATGATAGCCTAATACAATTCGATAAGCATTCGATGGTCGAATACTTATCGAATTGTGAATTTGATCGAATTTATTTTGGGGAATAATAGTAAATTTGCCCCTTAGTGTCAGGAATGAACACTGTATTAAATTAAATGCAATGCAAGATAACTGGGGCTTAATGATTAGGAAAAGTTATGCTTCTATGCTAGAGGGAGTTTTGGCCACAGGCCCGGACTGGCAATCTGTGGGTTAGGGCAAATGCCAGAGGGGCTGCTATAAGGTCCCATAGAAAGTCAGTATTTAGTGGGCTGGTGGGGACTGTTTGGGCCTCTATGTGGGCTGATTGGGCCTCTGTGTACCTGAAATGCCAGGGCCTATTTTGATTCTCAGTCCAGTCCTGGTTGGCCACACCCTGATGACATACCTTTGCACCCCCTGATTGATTCTGGTACCCAAGAGGTTAATGGCAGGTGAGTAGATGGGGGAGCAAACGGGGTGAACCCCAAACCATCCACGTGAGTTGACATGTCTTCTTCTACGTTTCTCTCCTCACTGCCTTTTGTTTGACTTTACACATGGAGGAGGCTGGTTTAGATGAGAGAAAACAGCAGCTAATTATGAATCTTAGGAATCCAGAGGGTAATTAGCAGCCCTAAGGGGCCTCCTTGGTGTGTCTTGTTATAAGTCATGAGCTGGGAATTCTCTCCGACTAAACCATAAAAAACATGTAGAGTGATAACAAGCGCCGTGCTGCTGAACTGCTGCCTCAGCATAAGGAAAGGGTCAGAAATAAACTGGGAATTCATCCAGGGATTGCCGGTCCTGTGGTTGAATAAACAGGGAAATCCCTTACCGCTAATTAGAATCCGTTGTTAATCTGTGGGGATAGGGTCACGTGACTCTGGTCTATACCCCGGAGCACTTAATGCTAAACAGTTATTCATTAGGTTTTTATTTGTGTTTGGCCTTGGGAATATAAAGAAGTAAAAGGTAGACTTTTTTTCCTTTGTTCCATGTAGCTTTATAAAGATGTTACTAACCTAAGCTTGCAGCTTCAGACTTGCAACAAGCACACAGGCTTCACTCTACTCGGTTAAAGATAAAAGTGCTCTTTATACAAAAGTACTGGATGAATGGTGGATGTTTAGTTGTAAGGTTTCAGTGTTGGACTGGACCTCCCAGGGCCTGGAATCTGATATGGTGGATTCCTCATTTTTATTGTCTACGACACTTATATGTATGAAGTACTAAATATAATTGGTTTCTTATGAACCTACTAGACATTAAGCCCGTTAAACTAACGGGCGCTAGAACATATGTAGTCAAACATTTATAAAAACAGAATTGTTGTAGGCCAGTTTTCGCCTGCGCTACGCAAATTCAGTAACGTGCGAATTTACGCTCTGGTCGGCGAACTTTAATGTATTTTTTTTTCAGACTATCACCCACAATGGTAAAAAACGCCACAGCGTAAGGGTGTGAAGTTACGCGTCTATCTACTTCGCTAGCGTAAATTCGCCAGAGACGGTCCGTGCGGCACATGCGCAGTAGCGCAATTCCACGCACACAGGGACTGACACAGAGACACTTGAACTTTACATTAAGCCCGTTAAATTAACGGGCGCTAAAACATATGTAGTCAAACATTTATAAAAACAGAATTGTTCTAGCCGAATTTTCGCCTGCACTACGCAAATTCACTAACGTGCGAATTTACGCTCTGGTCGGCGAACGGTAACGTATTTACGTTTTTCAGACTATCACCCACAATGGTAAAACACGCCACAGCGTAAGGGTGCGAAGTTGCGCGTCTATCTACTTTGCTAGCGTAAATTATCACTCAATGGGAATTGAACACTAAAACCACTGGTCAGAGGCATCTACTTTATACACTACACCACCAGGCTTTCCTGTATGCTGGTACTGATAGCATTAGCTAGTGATTGGCGACCTCTAGTGACCAAAACTGATATTACATGCTGGTAAATTCGCCCAGCGTAAATTTGCCAGAGGCGTCCGTGCGGCACATGCGCAGTAGCGCAATTCCACGGACACAGGGACTGGACGCAGAGACACTTGAACTTTATTGTATAGGATTATATATATAAAAATGGCTGATGGGCATTATCCTTGGCTGGCATTTACTAGGCCTGAGGCCCACTGGGAAATTTTCTGGTGCTTGGGTTCTGCTTCTTGTCTAGAACCAAGGGACTAAGCCAGTAGTCATACCAATAATGTAGTCAGGTCACAGAGAGTGAGACACAAAACAAAATCTTTTTCCAGGGGGTCCTGCAAAACTTACTCCCCTTCTGAATACACAGGAACCAAATGGAATAAGCCGGTCTGAATAGCCAGGAACAGTAACCGTGGGTGCTGAGGGGACAAGTATAAAAGGTAAGGGAGACAGAAGTGGAGAGCGGTGGACGGCCCAGACTTGCAATCTGTGGGTCATGTGCCATAGAAAGTCACTAGTGGGCTGGTGGGGGCTGTCTGGGCCTCTGTGTGCCTGAAATGCCAGCAGGGACTCTCTTCCAGTGAGTTGAGAAGCTTGTCTCAGGCGGCAGCACCCTACTAGGTACCACGGGCAGCAAAAATCCTGGTACTTTAAGAGCCAATTTCTGGTTTTCAATCCGTAAATGTGGCTCTTCTAGCGTAGACAGCGCAATTATGCTTTTCTGCTCTACCATCCTGGCCCTCTCTGCCCTCGTGGACCCCCTCCAGACTGAAAAGGTGAACGCACCAGGGAGGAGGGCAGCAACAACACCAAGGTGCCTCGGGCAGCGGAGGGGCCAGGATCAACCTGAATGCCAGGGCCTGTTTTGATTCTCAGTCCAGACCTGGCAGTGGACATTTCCTGATATTAATCCTGACTACAATCCAACCTTATTCTTTTCCTTTTCCCTAAACAACACAGACCTGTGGTATTTAATGCTGGATAGTTTGAAGTGTGATGACCTTGACAAACCAATCGACGGGCAAGTTTTAATTGTGCTCCTTTTTGAAAGGAAAAACACCCATCTCTTTGTTGCTATTGTAACTAGACCTGGAGCTTGAAAGTGGAATGACAAAAAGGGGTCTGTGATATCCCCAGAATTTTATTGCAGGACCTAAAGAAGAGAGCCCACATGTAAACACACACAGACTAACAGAGACAGACACACAGACAGAGACAGACACACACACAGACACATACGCAGAGCACCCAACAACTCAGCCCTCAGCGATAAACGTCCAGCCCTTCAGCTCTGATTGGCTCTTTTTAACGAATGACGCTTCGGCTTCCTCGCCCCTGGCTCCTCCTGCCTGTCAGTGTGCAGGGAGTCGAGGTAACATCTAGCGCTCCTCCCCCCGGCACCATGCCTGACGGCCTACCACCCTGAGCAGCCCCCCAGCATCCACTGTCCATCGGGCAGGAGTCCTGGAACTCAACAGGCAGGGCCACATTGAGGAGCGGGAGGTGCAGTTGGACTGCAGGAGAACCGGGATCTTCGCAAGCAACAGAAGCGGCCCATTTTAACAGTAACTGGAGTGGCCCTTCGGGCATTTGCCCGTATGGGCAGATTCCCAGTCTGGCTCTAACCTAAAGATGAGTCTACATTAGCAAGAGGCTGCACAACTTACATTTGCCAGGAAAAAACTTTTTCTTCCAGAAATAATCTCAGGGCAAGACTAACATTTTACACATAAATGTGATATGAACAGATAAAGGTCATTTGGCCCCAGTACCATTAGAGAGCGTTTCACTAGAAGAACCTGATATGAACTGTAAAACGGTGTTGGAAACAGCGCCGGACTGGGTGGCCTGGGGCCCACCAGGGCTCCTGCTCTTAGCCCCCACCCCAGGAGCAAAGGGCCCTCTGGCCCCCCTCCCTGAGCCACAACCTGCCACCATGCCTACCTTCAGATTTGTTCAGCTGTGCTGGGGGCCAAGGAGGGAAGTCGATACAGGCTTCTGCACAAGGACCGGGGGCCCATCGTGTCTTTTACTGGTGTCCCGCTGGCCCAGTTCGACACTGGTTGGAAATGCCAAAATTTGGGTCATCAGATCCTGGGCAGGTTATCATCACACAATCCACTAAGGATTCTTCATTATACCAGAGGGTGCTTGAGGATAAAGTGGGACCATCAGTCTGAAGATCCACCAAAACGTACATTGACTTTGAACATTCCAGTAAATCCATCCACCGAGGAAAGCTGGGAAAATGAAATGGATGGTTCTGGGATGGACAAGTCAAAGTCCTGATCTAAATCCCATCTGTGCCGAAATTGTTCAGTTAGTGCTAACCCGGTTCTTTTGGCACAACTGCACTGATTGATGGAGACTGCCGGGGGAACCCATAAACTACTGCCTGGTTCTGGGGTGGTGGTATCTGCATCACTAGGGGAAACTGGGCTTGATTGGGAACACAGGGCAGAAAGGAATGACAGGCACCAAGTGCAGGGGGGAAATTTGCTCTACAGCTCGTAATCGGCCTTCAATGCCTTTAATGATCTTATCTTTATATACAACGGCATGGTTGGTTGGCATTTTTAAACAATGATCAATGTAGGACTGCCACCCATCTGGATTTGGAACACAAGCCTCAATTGCTCTTGTCTCTGTGTCGACTGCAGAAAACTTCAGTGGAATCATGTTACTTCCTGTACATTGACTTTCCCCTGACAACATCACGACACCTAGTTCCCCTTTAACCTGTATGGACAGCGATTTCCTCCTAGAATTCGGCGCAGATTTCCCCTTGGAAGATTTACAGTAGTGATTTTCCCTTAAAGCTCAACAGGTGCGACTTCCTCCAGTGCATTCCCATGAGAATACAAAGGCCTCTGTGCTTTTTATTTCCCCTTTGTCTTTCTCTGCTGTAAAACTATTGTCCATGGCAGGGTCTCTGTTGGTAACTATTATAATATATATATATATATACTCTTGACAAGTAATTTCAAGAATTTGAGCTAAATCGGTTTCAGGGAGGACAGGTCCTACTTTGATCATACTGCTGACAGTCTAGGGCTCAGTTATTAAACTGTACACTCATTCCAATGCCAATTTACAAATCCAATTGACAACCCATGTCTGTTCATTTTACTCTGTACTTGTGTGATCTGTACAGTTCCACCAATTGCCTCCCACTGTGCTGAATAAGGTGCAAGGAGCCCAGGTCACATGGGTGCAAGTTCCCCCTGGAATCAGCACCCGCCTCGATCAGATATTCTCTCCATTGCTCAACTGACTGCTGCCTATTCCACTGACACGACTATTGTTCATTGTGAATAATGAAAGTGCCGCCCACACACAGACAGGGACACAACACGACTGCAGCTTGTGCAAGACTTCCGGTACTAATAGGGGTGCAAATTAGCATTAGCATGGGTACTGAGTGTGAAAGCTGACCTCAGTTGTGCTGGAATTCTGGGAAATTACTCTCCGTTATGAGTAAAGACATGACTTGCACCTAACACTTTGCTACATAGATGAGCCCCGATATCTATCAGTTATTATACATTATTATTATACATTATTATATATTGTTAGATATTATTATAATTATACATTATTATATATTGTTATATATTATTATTATACATTATTATATATAATTATTATAATACATTGATATATATTATTATACATTATTATTATTATACATATATTATGATTATACATTATTATACATTATTATTATAATACATTAGTATATATTATTATACATTATTATTATTATACATTATTATTATTATAATACATTATTATATATTATTATTATACATATATTATTATTATACATTATTATTCATTATCATATATTATTATACATTATTATTATTATTTTATATTATAATTATTATTATTATTATACATTATTATATATTATTATACATATATTATTATTGAACATTATTATTCATTATATTATTATCATTATACATTATTATGTATTATTATACATTATTATATATTATTATTATTATACATTATTATATATTATTATTATACATTAATCTGTTTTATAATACATCATGTGGCCGATTTACTAAGGGTTGAAGTGAATTTTCGAGTAAAAATTTCGAATTTTTGAAGTAATTTTGAGCTACTTCAACTATCGAATAGCCCAAAATTAAATTCCAATAGAAAAAAAATTGAAAATTTTCGTTTGATTTGGATGACTTTAATTTGATCGAAAAGGAGCCCCCAAATTTTTTTTCTATTCGAAATTCGACCAATAGTAAATCAGCCCCTAAATGTTATTATTACCCATTATTATTATTAGACATTATTATATATTATTATTATTATATATTATTACTTTTTTCCCTGAAGAAAGTTCCTGTGTGGAACTGAAACGTCGGATATCAATAAACCCTTTTCCATTCAACTTTTCGCTATGTTATTGATTCCTCGGATGTGCGGTCATCTTCTGCATTCTATATATATTATTACTAGATATTATTAAAGATTATTATTATACATTATTATTATTATTATATATTATTATTATTACACATACCCATCTGCCCAAGCAGGACATTTCCAAACTTCTTGATTTAGTACAATGGTATAGTGCCCCGGGGGCCCCTGAGCTTACAATTTGTATAAATGGACCAGAAGCTCTTCTTCTTGCTTCTTATTCCAATTCGCTGTACAATTTGCCGGTACTTTTTGCGGCCACATGAGACATGAGTAATGATCCTGCCCCATACACACAAACAAGGCAAGTTCCTTGGATACCAGTGAAAACATCAGGCGGCACTTTTCTAGCAAGTACGTAGTGTAACACTCATTCAGCCAATCAGCACTCTTGGAACCCAATCCTGCTATAATCAGCCACTAGAGAGAAGTGGAGGGAGAGCAATTAGGGTTGACCATGCCAGGCCCCACAGATCAGCAGCTGCATGTAGAAGGTAGGGTTGCTACATGGCCGGTATTTTTGATGGTTGGCCCCAATGTTATTAATAGGAAAAAATGGTAAATATATAGGAAGGCCGGTATTTTTTTGAAGAACACCCCACCATGTATTATCATTTTCTATCCCAAGCCAGTTCTCCTCTTCTCCCAGGTATTCTCTCCTTGTAACGGCCGCAGCCTGCAGTTAGGGTTGCCACCTGGCCGGTTAAAAAAATGGTTGATCCCAATGTTATTAATAGGGAAAAAACATCAATATATAGGAAGGCTGTTTTTTTTTTCCAGAAAAGGTGGAAACCGTAGTAGAAGGGCAAGTAAAGCTGCTCATATACAGTAAAACCCACTCACTTGGTGAGGTCATCCAATATGGACATCTACAGCAGGGCCAAATCAGTCCGATCCTTTCATTTACTCTCTGGAGTAAGATTATACGAGAGGCCGATGCAGGTCCATCTTACCTGACTGATAGATAACTGGACAATTATTGGCCAGATATTGGGAGGCTCATACACAGGCAGAGGAGTCACAGACCCCATATGAAGCGGCTGAATAGGAAGTTTATTTGTCTAGAGATGAATAAAAAGGCTACAGTTGTGGGACTGTGTGTATAGAAAGGGAAGAAGGGAAGAGACCGTATTTGTAGGAAGCAGAAAAAAATAATAAAAACCGGGCAAGAAGTGCAGTATAAGATCACAGACACACAACCTTCTATCTTTGTTTTGCCTGGGGGCCACAAAGTGGTATTTCCTCCCCTGCAGACAGATTTCTTATCTGCTCATCTGTAATGACATTCAGACACGGTGTGAGGATCGGAGCCTTCCCCTAAGTCTCGTCTACTTACAGCAAGTTGGAAGGAAAACCCTTAATGTTAAAGGGAAACTGTCATGGGAAAAGATGTTTTTTTTTTAATGCATCAGTTAATAGTGCTGCTCCAGTAGACTTCTGCACTGAAATCCATTTCTCAAAAGAGCAAACAGATTTTTTAATATTCAGTTTTGAAATCTGACATGGGGCTAGCCATTTTGTCAGTTTCCCAGCTGCCCCTGGTCATGTGACTTGTGCCAGCACTTCAGGAGAGAACTTCTTTCTGGCAGGCTGTTGTTTTTCCTTCTCAATGTAACTGAATAGTACGCAGTGGGACATGGGTTTTACTATTGAGTGTTGTTCTTAGATCTACCAGGTAGCTGTTATCTTGTGTTAGGGAGCTGTTATCTGGTTACCTTCCCATTGTTCTGTTGTTAGGCTGCTGGGTGGGGTAAAGGGTGGGGGTGATATCACTCCAACTTGCAGTACAGCAGTAAAGAGTGACTGAAGTTTATCAGAGCACAAGTCACATGACTTGGGGCAGCTGGGAAATTGATCAAATGTCTAGCCCCATGTCAGATTTCAAAATGAAATATAAAAAAATTTGTTTGCTCTTTTGAGAAATGGATTTCAGTGCAGAATTCTTCTGGAACAGCTCTATTAACTGATGCATTTAAAAAAAAATTCCCATGACAGTATCCCTTTAAAACCCATGGAACAACAACAAGATGCATTTATTCACCGAGTGCAAAGAGCAAAGTCCTAAAATTATAATTAAAAATATATACAAACAATGCAGAATTCCACTCTAAATTCAACTCGGGCGAGGCACACTCCTCAAAGGTCGAATTTCATGTGATTTTTAATTTAAATCTAAGTAATTTTAAAATATTAGAAATTCGATTGGGGGGTTAATAAAAACAAATATCTGAAACGGAAACAAATATTACCCACCCGAAAACTCGAATCGAATTCGACTAAATTTGAAACAAGTTTTTTTCTCAGAAAAAAAAAATTTGAATGTCAGGAAGGCTATTGACGTCTTCAAACTGGTCACTGGACCTCTCCCATTGACTTCTACATGAACTCGGCAGGTTTTAGGTGATATACTATCGAATTCGAGTTGTTCCCAGGGTTCAAGGTATGATAAATCTTGAACTTGAAATCTTAAATTCAAATAGAGTTTGGATTATTCGCAATTCGAATTTGAGAGTTTTGAACATTAAAAAAAAAAAAATCGAAAATTCAAATTTAAGTTTTCAGTTATGCAATAAATCTGATCCTTACTGTAGATGCAACAATTCCATTCAAATTAGTAAAAGCTGCTTCTGCAAAGGTGCCCCACGGATCAGCAGCTGCATGTAGAAGGGCAAGTAAAGCTGCTCATACATATTAAAACACACTCACTTGGTGAGGTCACCAAACCAGGGGATATGTATCCAATACCGACATCTATTTTTCCTAGTGAATCCAGATTGGGATCTGGGCATCTTTAATGACTGATCAGCCTAAAACTATACAGAATGTCTGTAAATACCCATCCATTTTTCGTGATGGATCACAGAAACTTAAAAACAAGTGTCACTTTGTTCCGCTGAATGCTGGAGTGGGTTTTAGGCTAAGGCCAGACGGGGAGATTCGGGGGAGATCTGTCGCCTGGCGACTTCTCGCCGCGAGTTCTCGCCCCCGAATCTCCCCAAATAGCTAGGCACCGCTGCGCACCGGCGAGACTTAAAGTCGACTGCGCTTGTTCACACGGAGCGTCAATTTTGAGTGACTTTAAAAATCGCGCCGCTCCGTGTGAACAAGCGCAGGCGACTTTAAGTCTCGCTGGTGCGCAGCGGTGCCTAGCTATTTGGGGAGATTCGGGGGCGAGAACTCGCGGTGAGAAGTCGCCAGGTGACAGATCTCCCCCGAATCTCCCCGTCTGGCCTTAGCCTTTACGTGAGAGTGATCAGTAGAGAGATTTTACACAAAGAGGTGGCAAAAAAATCTACAATTCAGTGCATCCCCCTACAGTTACGCCCCAGTCCAGTGCCTGAACGAAGCTGAAAGTGGTTCTGTAATGAAAGAACCAACACTTGGCAGGTCTTCTAACCCACAGCAACTGCTCCGCTGTTTGCTTTAAAAAAGAGGTATTGTGGTTGCTACCTTCCCACTGGTTGCTATGGGTTACTAGACTAACATCGCAGCAATTATCGCATCCAAAATTGGCATAATGATATTTCTGTAAAGAAGGAAGTATTATTTTTATGGAAACTTGTTTTTTTTCTTTGCAGATAAAAATGTAGAGAACTGACAATTCTGCCCAATGTATACATTTTTGATTTATAAATATAACATTTACAATGATTTCTATTTAATATAAAGCGTATGTTGTAGTGTTAGAGACTAGAGGGGTCATTTACATCCCACAAGTGCAGCTGCTCTAAAAAGGACCAATGGAGAGCTCATACTGACGCAATTCATGAAGGTAATTGTGACTAAACATGCTCCTGCCCAAGGTCACACTGGGCTGGCCAGGCACTGGAAAAAAACCTGGTGGGCCCCGTCGGATCTCCCCCCAAATGGCGGCAGCCGCATGAAAGAAAAGTAGGGGGACAGGGGAGTTGCGTCTAGGGCCCCCTAGGGGTAGTGCAGGGGGGGTTTCGGGGCCCTTATGCATCAGCCCCATTGTGCCCAGGCCCCCCACCAGTCCAAAACTGATTGTGCCTGCTGATGTTGGGGAACCCTAGAACTATTGACACCCTCAACCCACATGGTAGCTCCAGGGCGTCCACAGTTGGTTATGTCTCAGTAGACACTTGTGTCCTGGGAATCAGATGCAACTGCCATTTTAATGTGTCCTGTGAAAATGCCTCCTCTCTGAAAATACTGCATGCAACCAAAACACAAGCACAATTGATGCATTGGGTGCAGTTGTGGAGGACATACCTCCCAATAATGTGGAAACAGAAGGAGGGACAAAAAGATTTGCCGCGCTCCTTGCAGCAGCATTTGTTTCCAGGCACGTTTTTGTGGCCACCAAATTACCACGTCTGTTTTACAAAATTTGGCAGGTTATGAAAGTTTTAAAACATTTCTGTGTTTTTTATGTGTTATTACCTAAAGTTGCAAGTCACAGTTTCCCCAAGAGACCTGCTTATCTTAAATTCTTTAAAAAAATTCTTTGCTTATCTTAAATAGTTACAAAAATATCTAAGTGCACCTGCAACCTATTCTGGGTTTTCTGCCAAAAGCCAATGAAGTTTTAGAAACTTTGTATTTTTTTTTTGGCTGTTCAGTGCAGGAGATCAAAGAGAAAGTCGTAACATTTCAGTAACAATCCAGGACTGCGGGCTGAGCAGTCAAAATCAGGACTGTCCGGTTAAAAATGGGACAGTTGGGAGGTATGTGGAGGACACAACTTGCACTCCAGCTGAAATTACACTGGCAGTATTGGGGAAAACCTGAATGAAATGTCACTTTGCACAATATTCTGTCTTGATTTGTTAGTGAATCAGATGAGTTACTGGAACCGAGTCCATACTTGGTACTAATGAATAACAGGGGGGTTCTTCCCTCAATGTCCCAAGATAACATTCAATTATTTCCTGATCATTTATTGGGGGGTGTTAATACTGAGCAGAGGGGACATGTGAGAGTTCTGTAGATTTACCCAACAAACCACAAAAAGATGCTCTTACCCAACCCAATGTGATCAAACCCTAAAAGTTATCAGCAGTCCCGTCTGGAAGAGGGCAGAGCATTATCCAGCATTACAGATCTGTGCAATGTACATTGTGAATCTTTCCACGGGGATTTTCTGAGCAGTAATTCCATGGCTGCCGTGAGACTGGTAACTCCCCAGACACACCAACAGTCCAACCCAATCTTCACTGGTGAGCCAGTTGTAATCACATCTCATTAACATGGAACTTTCCCATGACTGATCTGATGTGTGTGGGGAAACTACTTATATGTTTAGATTAGAGACACCCCTTGTTTGTATCTGGAGAGGAACATAAAGTATATTGTCTTTATGTGTTTTGTATGTGTTAATAAGTAAGGCACAAATAAATAACACCCATAAGCCAGAAATCGGGATTAAAATTGTGTCTCTGAATCACTTGCAAATAATTAAGGACTTTTGTTAGTCTGTCCACAACATATTCAGTCCAATGGATGGCCTCAAGTTACTGTTTCTTTTTCCAGGAGAGAAGTGCCAAAAGAATTGTTGGGGGCTAGATGTGGTCCTTCAAGGACATAGCTTCCCATCTGGGTTGTTGTCAGCTAGAAGTGGTCTTTCAAAGACAGAGCTTCCCATAAGTGTTGTTGTTGGCTGGATGTGATCCTTCAAGGATACAGCTGCCCAAATAGATTGTTGGGGGTTAGGTGGGGTCCTTCAAAGATAGAGCTGCCCGTATAGATTGTATAGGGCTAGATGTGGTCCATCAGAGCTTCCCATCTGGATTGTTGTCAGCTAGATGTGGTCCTTCTAGAAGAGAGCTCCTAACTAGATTGTTGGGGGCTAGATGTGGTCTTTCTAGAAGAGAGCTGACAAACTAGATTGTTGGGGGCTAGATGTGGTCCTTCAAGGACAGAGCTTCCCATCTGGATTGTTGTTGGCTGAATGTGGTCCTTCAAGAACAGAGCTGAAAATCTGAATTGTTGTCAGCTGGATGTGGTCCTTCAAAGGACAGAACTGCAGACAAGATTGTTGGGGGCTAAATGGGATCCTTCAAGGAAAGAGCTGCCCATCTGGATTGCTGTTGGCTGAATGTAGTCCTTCAAGAACAGAGCTGCAATCTGAGTTGTTGGGAGCTAGATGTGGTCCTTCAAGGATAGAGCTGCCCAAATAGATTGTTGGGTTCGGTATGGTCCTTCAATTATAGAGCTGCCCATATGGAATTTTGGGGGCTAGATATGGTCCTTGAAGGACAAAGCTGCCCAACTGAATAGTTGTGGGCTGGATGTGATCCATCAAGGACAACTAGATTTTTGGGGTTTAAGCTGCAAGCTGTAGAACCTCAGATTGTAGCCTCTACTGGGGCAGAGATCTTACAATCTAATCTATCACTAGTGTATGGGATAGACTTAAAATGCAAGCTCTCTGCCCCAGTGCAGAGTATAGTCTTGGGTTTTTCACATACTCTAGAGTCATTTTCAGTGGAGAGTGGAAGGAAACCAGGAAACAAAATGGTGAGAATACTAAATTTAGCAATGCAGGTTTAACATGACATACCTGGGATTCCTGAAAAGAACAATCTCTAAACAAATGTAAAGTTTGCTGAAAAGCAGATTCTTTCTTTGGGCCACAGTTACAGCTTTATGGAGATAATGGCACCACCACCAATTAATGTCATCTCTATTTTTAGGGCCACCAACAGGAACCTGACCTACGGACACAACGAGTTCCGCTAAAGGGAAACTTTGTCGCTGCAGGGTTTGTGTTTTCTGGAAAATTCCATGTATTAACATTCATAGATCTTTACAAAGAAATTCTTCTAGTAAAACACTTTGCAAACACTTTGGGCACAAAGGTCAATAGAGACCCTGTTGTTTTTGGATTAGTTTCCATATTTGTTTTTACGATTGTACTATGATAGTCACTTTTATTATTTTACTTGGTGTAGAAAAGGAGAAATCTCACCAAAGTTCTTGTTTTACTTGTGGTCAGAAGGTCATCTACCAGGACCAGTAGAGATATAAGAAGATGGATCAAAGCCTCCACCATGTATTTGGTAACCACTACCCAATATCTGGACATGCCCACACCACATGCCATTAGGTCCCATCTCTGTCCCTGTACATTTTACATGTGGTGGGGGAGGGGATCCTTCCCATTGGATTGAGGATAAAATATGTTCTCAGGAGGAATTTGTATTGACTCAGTCTATCCCTGGAACATCCCTGGAAAAGGTAAGGGTTGTCAGCTACCTCTCCCCATTGCTCCTGACTCAGGACCGGGATGTCTCTAATTCTTCTGGTATAGGCCAAATGGAAGGGGTCGGCCTAGTTGCCATTATACGAACATACAAAATGGAGACCCTGATGGAGATCTCTTCATTCCCAGGCTGTGCCATCAAGGTAAGGTCTGCTACAGGTACTTCTAATGCCCCAAACTGAGCCGCAGATATGGGACATAGTTGTGTCTGTACATTGGTCAGTTTGGTAAGTTGGTCTTGATCTCTGAGTGGTACTGAGTCCATGAAGCAAACATTCTGCACTTTATCCCAAAGATATTTAACATTTTTGGACTACCAGTACCATATTGCCCCAAGTCATAAAACTGTTGTGAGAGTAGGGCAGGAGACAGACCAGTTTTAGGACATTCAGCCATGCTTTATGCGGTGTCCTCATGCAGGGGGGGAATGGAGGCCAGTTTATTGGGTTTTTGAGAAGTCAATTTCTGAGAACCTCCAAAGAGGTATTATCTAATTGGGGTTTTTCAGATCCCGGGTCATCCACCAGTTAATCAAGATAAGTTGGGGAGTCCCAGGCATCACCCACCCCAGGGTGTGGATAGGGCAATGTATGAGACTCATATTGGGAACTTTGTTGTTCCAGAGGAATATCAATGGTTTTGCAGCTGGTCCACACACTGGTTTTGCAATTGTTGACTAGTTGTGAAAACACAGAAGTATTTTGGAAGACCCCCAAAGTGTGATGGAGAGAGAGCTCTGGTTATTTTAATTATTTTCTATGTTTTGACCAAACCCCAGAATTTAAAAATATTAATATTTATGAAGGGATTCTGCCACAAGGTGGAGCGGTGCAATGGCAGCAGTAAAATCCTTGGCCAAGCCTGGAGTGGAAATGTGAGAGGGGCTGCTGTATGATGCAGTGACTTAGAAGGATAATGTCATGGGAAAACATGATTTTTTTCAAATACCATCAGCTAGTGCTCAAAAAAGCAAACTGATTTTTTAATATTCAATTTTGAATGGGGCTGGACATAGTGACAACTTCCAAGATGCCCCCGGTCATATGAATTGTGCTCTAATAAACTTCAGTTACTCTTTACTGCTGAGCTGCAAGTTGGAGTGATATCATCACCCCCCCTTC
>CM044439.1:12439092-12456417 GCA_024363595.1 Xenopus borealis | reverse complement strand
CAGCTCCAGCACCCGCAAACCCTGCAGCTCCAGCACCCGCAAACCCTGCAGCTCCAGCACACAACATACGACTTAACACTTAATAGAGACACCACCCATGTGCTTATGCCTAGTAACTGTGACAGCAGCCACTCAGCAGCAGGTCCGGACTGGCAATCTGTGGGTTAGGGCAAATGCCAGAGGGGCTGCTATAAGGTCCCATAGAAAGTCAGTATTTAGTGGGCTGGTGGGGGCTGTTTGGGCCTCTATGTGGGCTAATTGGGCCTCTGTGTACCTGAAATGCCAGGGCCTATTTTGATTCTCAGTCCAGTCCTGCTCAGCAGGCAGCATATACTTGTCACTTAATGCAAAAATAAAAACAAACTTTTTTTTGTTGTTATGGGTTACTGCTAGGGTTGCCACCAAGGCAATGTAGCTGCCGGTAAATTTGTAATACCCATTAAAAAAGGCCCTTGCCTTGCCTGAAATCCTACGAAAACTTACCTTTCTCGCGTCTTCAGATGATCGCTCGCCGTGGCTCCGCCCTTTTTGCATCACTCCCCTTTTTGCGTCAAATCACGCCCCTTTTTGGCCCCGCCCCCCAACTGCCGGTATTTTATTTTGCAAAAGGTGGCAACCCTAGTTACTGCACCTGAGAAAACTTTGTTCTGTTTATTTCATATGGGGAAAGAGATTTTTAAGACCCTCCTATTCACCCATGTGATCTATAGATTAATTGTAAGATATACCACAAGCAAGAGGTTTTTGTAATAATACAAGATTCTGCAACACCTGCTTTTTATTTGATGTTATTCTGTTTGTGTTTAGTCTCATACAGAAACATATAAAGTGTCACTTTCACAGACCTGTTTATATATTCATGGATTCATTAGCACCGTATATATAGGAGCAAGAAGTCCCACGATGCATTCATCCCTGAACATTTATGCAAGTCCATGTAATTGACCATATTTAGTAACAGGAATCTCCAGTTGGACAGCCCTTGGCAACAGTATATTACAAAGAACGCCATCGCCACCCAGTGGTGAAACAAGCGCAGTGCAGTTTTATAGAAGAAATGCCACAGCGGAAGTGATCCATAAAGAAGCTCCCTCTTACTGTAGAAATGTAAAGATTGTAAAATGTAAAGATTTAAAGGAACAGTTCAGGGTACAAATAAAAACTGGGTAAATATATAAGCTGTGCAACATAAAAAATGTTTCTAATATAGTTAGTTAGCCAAAAATTTTATGTATAAAGGCTGGAGTGACTGGATGTCTAATATAATAGCCAGAATTCAGCTCCCTGTTTTTCAGCTCTCTAAATCTGAGTAAGTCAGCGACTTGAGGGGGGCCACATGGGACATAACTGTTCAGTGAGTTTGCAGTTGATCCTCAGCATTCAGCTCAGATTCAAAAGCAACAGTTATGGCCCATGTGGCCCTCCCTCAATTCACTGATTGGTTACTGCCTGGTAACCAGGGTAACCAGTCACTGTAAACAAAAGAGAGCTGAAAAGCAAGAAGTAGTGTTCTGTTCTGTTAGGTTAGACTTACAGTCACTCCAGCCTTTATACATTACATTTTTGCCTAACTAACTATATTGAAAACATGTTTTATTTTGCACAGCCTATCTATTTACCCAGTTTTTACTTTTATACTGAAAAATTCCTTTAAAGAATTGTTCTATGTACGCTGTGTTTAAATGGGAAATCCAAATGATCTCTCCACACTGAGGACACTAACTGTAAGTTCCCCATAAATTAGTGTTCTTTGTATTTATAGTGTAAGTATAAAAAGACAAGTAAAACAATCAGTCATAGTAGTGCTATAAGGAGTGCTTTGTTACAAGTCTGTGATCCTGGGCAGGGGAGCTGGCATTCTCTTTCTTCTTAATAACCAAACCCTTAGAGAAACCCCAGAAGCCACTGCCCAATTCCCACCTTTCTATAAGACAATTCTCCATTGGGTCAAAACTCATCTTTTATAGTGAACTGCGGTTGGTCGTCGGGTTTAAAGTTGGGATTGGGGCTCCCGTCTTCATTCAGTATACGCCGCGCTGTGTAGCCAACGATCGGGTATTTCTTCTTGTACACGTTCTCAAAAATATCATCCAAGGACTTCAGCTCGTCTTCCGTGAGCCCTGCCTAAAGGGGTTCAAGAGACGGCAGTTGTAAAAACATAGTATTTGCCAAAGAACTTCATCTTTACTCAACCTGGACACTAAAGTGGGACCCCCCCAAACCAATAATCAGATGATATAGGGGTTCCTAATAGAAGAGGACACCCTCCAACACCGCATTCAGTCCTCTTTATTAAGAAATAACTTACAGAAACTCCGCTTCAGAAAAGACGATCGGGTGATCCATTGTGCGGTGCTCGATTTATCCTCCCTGCCTTCCTTATAGGAAACAGGGAGGAAAAATCGAGCACCGCACGATGGATAATCTCCGAGTCGCCTTTTCTGAAGAGGAGCGGAAGTAGAGTTTCGGTAAGTTATTTCTAAAGAAAGACTTTCCTGTTTTGAAGTTTAATACGTGTTGGTGTCTTTTTTCCGTAGTATACGAATGAATTTTTTGATGTAATTGGTCCTTTAAATGAACATTTAGTATGATGTAGAGAGTGATATCCTGAGACAATTTGGTTTTCATTTTTTAGCATTTGTGGTTTTTGAGTTATTTAGCAGCTCTCCAGTTTGCAGTTTCAGCCATCTGGTTGCTAGGGTCTGAATTCCCCTAGCAACCACACAGCGATTTGAATAAGAAACTGGAATATGAATAGGAGAGGAGCTGAATAGAAAGATGAGTAAGAAAAAAGTAGCAATAACAATAAATGTGTAGCCTTACAGAGCATTGGGTTTTTAGATGGGGTCAGTGAACCCCACTTGAAAGTTGGAAAAAGTCAAAAGAAGAAGCCAAAAATTTCAAAAACTATAAAGAAAAAGAAAAGAAAAAACTATTTGAAAATTGAAAAGTACCTACAATAACATATAGCATACTAAAAGTTAAAGGTGACCTATAGGTAAATAAACTCCCAGTCAAGACAGCCAATGACAGCCCTTGCTTTACCACTTTCGCCCATTTTTCATGCTTTTTTTTTTGTGATGACAGTAGGGTCTACAGAGGTATGGGATCTATTATCCAGAAATCTAGATAAATCAAGTTTTAGCCTAGACATATTGTCAATTTCCCAGCTGCCCCAAGTAATGTGACTTGTGCTCTGATAAACTTCAGTCACTCTTTACTGCTGTACTGCAAGTTGGAGTGATATCACCCCCTCCCTTCCCCCCACCCAGCAGCCTAACAACAGAACAATGGGAAGGTAACCAGATAACAGCTCCCTAACACAAGATAACAGCTGCCTGGTAGATCATAGAACAGCACTCAATAGTAAAACCCATGTCCCACTGAGACACATTCAGTTACATTGAGAAGGAAAAACAACAGCCTGCCAGAAAGAAGTTCCCTCCTAAAGTGCTGGCACAAGTCACATGACATGGGGCAGCTGGGAAATTGACAAAATGTCTAGCCCCATGTCCGATTTCAAAACTGAATTAAAATAAATCTGTTTGCTCTTTTGAGAAATGGATTTCAGTGCTGAATTCTGCTGGAGCAGCACTATTAACTGATGCGTTCTGAAAAAAACATGTTTTCCCATAACAGTATCCCTTTAAATAAACCCAATAGGCTTCCAATACGCATTCATTATATCTTAGTTGGGATCAAGTACAGGTAGAAGACCTGGAATCCAAAATGCTCAGGACCTGGGGTTTCTGAATAACTGATCCTTCCATAATTTGGATCTTCATACTTTAAGTCTACTAGAAAATCATAAAAACATGAAATAAACCCAATAGGCTGGTTTTGCTTCCAATAAGGATTAATTATATCTTAGTTGGGATCAAGTACAAGCTACTGTTTTATTATATTTTGTTATTTATTTATCTTCATACTACAAAAACAAACGGCCGTGTTCTTACTGTATCATGAGTGAGATCCGCTGGATCCAGTGACATCTTTGCGACTGCCCGTGTTGAGTCCTTTCCTGCCAGGGCATTGTATGGAGCTCCTTTTCCATAGAACTCTGGTGAAATTGAAATGAAATATACAGTCATGATCTCTCACATCATACAGGCACCAGTTATTGCCACTATATACCTATGGCCAAAGTATAGTGTCTTTAAACCCCTTAGAATTTATATTCTGGGCAAACACTGTTATTCTTCCCAAAGTGCCTTATTAAGTTGCATCTATTCAACTATGAGTGGCAGCTGCCAAGGTTAAAGGGGTTGTTCACCTTTAAATGAACCTTTAGTATGATGTAGAGAGTGATATTCTGAGACAATTTGCAATTGGTTTTCATTTTTTATTATTTGTGGTTTTTGACTTATTTAGCTTTTTATTCAGCAGCTCTCCAGTTTACAATTTTAGCAGTCTGGTTGCTAGGGTCCAAATTACCCTAGCAACCATGTACGGATTTGAATAGGAGAGGCCTGAATAGAAAGAGGAGTAATAAAAAGTAGCAAGAACTATTTATTTGTAGCCTTACAGAGCATTTATTTTTAGGTGGGGTCAGTGATCCAACCCATTTGAAAGCTGGAAAGAGCCAGAAAAAGAAGGCAAATCATTCAAAAAGTATAAAAAATAAATAACGAAGACCAAGTGAAAAGTTGGTAGGAATTAGCCATTCTATAAAATACTAAATGCTACCTTAAAGAACCTGGTTCTCAGCTACAACAGAAACATCAACCTCTGAGATAAAAGTAAAAGTAAAGGCATAATCATTGTGGGGAGGGTATCAAATTGAATAGACTCTCCCTCCATGGATTTGAATTGCTAACCTCCAGGCCTCTGCTCCTCTTCACTAAGAATTGCACCAGTCTGGGGCACTATTACATGGCGCTCCAACATTTAACCCTGAGC
The DNA here is from genome assembly GCA_024363595.1 of Xenopus borealis. NCBI lineage: Eukaryota > Metazoa > Chordata > Amphibia > Anura > Pipidae > Xenopus > Xenopus borealis. Next base: position 12,451,518 of record CM044439.1, on the reverse strand, counting down.
CTTTGTACCTCTTCTTTAATAATAAAGAATTGCCCATTTTTCCCGCGTTCCCATCTTTCCAGCATTCCTATCTTTCCCATGTATTCCTTGTAGCGGCTTTAAAGGGGACATATACCATAACATTGAAAAATGGACTATAGCATGCTAATTAACATGAAATTTTCTTATCAAATGGATTAAAAAGTCAGAAAACAGACTTAACCCCCCCCCATCACAAACTTCCGGTCCAAGGCTCCTTTCTGGATTGCTCAGCGGCCACCGGCCGTTCCAAAGCTAAAGGCTGGACTGTGACAGACATAGGCGGTGTTTTCACCGACGTCATTATTTCATGCCTTCCCTTACGGGTCCCTGCTGCTTTTACCAATATCTTCCCCGATCTTCTCTCTGTAGCTATTACTGATCATGCCCTGCTGCATTCCCCCCATTGCATTCACCCCAATTTGTCACGGACGAGGGTGAGGGGGCCCAGCAGCACGGCCTGCCCCCACCTAGTTCCATTACTGTTCCGCGATCGGCTGCACATAGGGTTGCCACCCAGCCAGTATTTTACCAGCCTAGCCTGTAAAACACCTGCTTAGTCTGGTATTACAAATTTACCGGCAATGTAGCTGCCAGTAAATCTGCAATACCCCTATTAAAGGCCCTTGGCCCACCCCCAATCTGCAGAAAACATACCTTTTTTCGGGGTTGGGTTAATGGCGAGTTGTGGCTCCACCCCCATTGACATCACATGACGTCACAACACACCCCCTTTCTTACCGCCCCCACCACTGCTGGTAAAAAAACATTTAAAAGGTGGCAACCCTAGCTGCCCACAGCCTTCACCCAACACCTCTCTGCTTCCTTTCCTGATTGCACCCTCTGTTTTCCCCCATTATGTCCCCCCTGCTTTCCCCAATCTCTTCCGGCCTCCTTCCCCAATAGAGTTGCCACCTTTTCCTCAAAAAAAATACCAGCCATCCTATATATTTACATATTTCCCCTCTTAATAACATTGGGAACAACCATCAATTTTACTGGCCAGGCTGGTGAAATACGGGCTAGGTGGCAACCCTATTCCCAATCAGCTCCCTCTTCTAATCTCTGTCACCTTCCCTGATGGGCTCCAGGGCTGGAAGTAGGGTTAGGCAGAGCAGGCATGTGCCAAGGGAGCAAAGCTGGGGGGGGCACCAGTGCCATCTCTTTCTCCTATCCCTAGTCGGGTCTCAAGATGCTGTTCCAGGCTGTGAGGGAGTGTGCGCACATCTATTTGCACCCTCGCGCTTATACGCACGTGCGCTTGTACACGTATAGGTGTCATTACACGGGAGGCACCGTGACTGGCCAGGTTGCCTATGGTGCCTGAGTGGCTTGGCCCGGTGCTGATGGGCTCCCCGCAGCTGTAATCCCCCCCCCCAGGTGTAACTCGACACCTACTTTCCGATCCCTTCCCTGCTTCCTTTTCTTAACTCTTTCGGCCTCCCCCCAACAACCTTGCTGAGTGTGTTGTCCTCTATCTCTCCCTGCTTCCTTCTTCCCGGCTCAATTGTTTGCCTATTGCTTAAAACAATAAATGAATAAAACATTTTTTTACAGATCTGTTTTGCTCCAACTCCCTGCATCTACCGATATACTGATTCTGCACATTAACTCACTACAACAATATTCACCAGTGTCTAAACGTGGATGTCTAAACATCCGAAGTTGTGCCAGCGAGAACTTTGCCGCACTTCGCCAGGCGCAGTTTCGCCAGCTCTACACAAGTTCATTAAAACAAGAAGCTGCGCTCAGGGAGGAGAATGGTAGTGAAGTTGTGCTACTGTTACTTCATCAGGCAAAGCAAAGTTACGCTAGCGATGATTAATTTGCATACGCAACAACTTTAAAGTATAACAGAAGTATATGTTACAGTCACTACATTCCACTACACAAGCCCAGGAAACCTTTAATAAATAAAATAAAGTTGTCCTATTGCCCTACATGTGCCCCCTGTATAGTTGTGTTGCCATATGTTAGGAAATGTAGGGGGGGGAGGGAAATTATTATCTTTTTCTGCCTATCACCCTTAAAAAAGTAAAAGCCGCCCATCTACTCTAAAAACTCCCATCAACTCTTTTGCACTTTGCCTGGTCTGAGGTGGCGAAGTGGAGTCTTGCACCAGAGGTAACGTTCAGTAAAATCCAATGCAGGTATTGTCGGTGTAGTATTGCCGGTGTAGTATTGCCGGTGTAGTATTGCCGGTGTAGTATTGCTGGTGTAGTACTACCGGTGTAGTATTATTGGTGTATTACGTGCAGGCTGGAGAGACACAGACAGAAAGGTGAGAGACTATCCTGTGCTTACACCAGTGTTCAGCCTGGCACTCAGGGCTATGACCAGGCCCAGACTGGCAATCTGTGGGTTAGGGCAAATGCCCGAGGGGCTGCTATAAGGAGCCATAGAAAGTCAGTATTTAGTGGGCTGGTGGGGGCTGATTGGGCCTCTGTGTCTGCTGATTGGGCCTCTGAGAATCTGAAATGTCAGGGCCTATTTTAATTCTCAGTCCGGACCTGGCTATGACGTTACATACTGCAAGGAAAGAACAATAAACTGAAGATGAGAATTATGTTGAATGTCCCAGTGTGGAGCGGATAGTGAGCAGTAGTATAAGGGCAGTCACAAGTGATTACCTTTCCCCGCAGACACATCGAATACGGTCCCTTTTACGGCCATGTAGATCGGCTGCTCGTCCTTGAAGGGAAAGGGAAAGAAGTTAATTAATCCCCTGATACTCACCCCCTGCAGACCCGACCTTTTGTCAACTACACTTCCCGGCATCCTCTGCCACAAACCCCCGGTAGCTAATTGGCTGCATATTCATCGCTCAGTTTTCAGTGGTCGGTCTCTAGTGTTTTCTAAACAATCATAGGGACGTATAGAGTGCAGCAGCCATCATCACGTGACTTGTTGTAACCAATCAGAGCAGCCCGTCTCTGACAGACTGGCACTGGGTCTGGGCACTTGCCTTCTCCCCATTGTAAGTGGCTAAATCGTCCTCAGTGAAAAGCCGGACAGGCTTGTGTAGCGGGTCGGGTGGGTCGGGCTCCGGAGAGGCAAAACTCAGCAGCACAAAGCACAGTATAAACGAGCACCGACACAGCTTCTTAACCACCGGCATATCTGCATCAACTTCCGGGATAAGGACTGTGGAAAACTTTTCTTCACGTGAAGCCCCGCCCAACAAGCCCAGCATGCACTGCTCTCACTCGATTATGGTCAGTCAGTGAGAGTTGCTGTGTGTGTGTGTGTGTGTGTGTGTGTGTGTGTGTGTGTGTGTGTGTGTGTGTGTGTGTGTGTGTGTGTGTGTGTGTGTGTGTGTGTGTGTGTGTCTGTGTGAGAGTTGCTGTGTGTGTGTGTGTGTGAGAGTTGCTGTGTGTGTGTCTGTGTGAGAGTTGCTGTGTGTGTGTGTGTGTGTGTGTGTAGAGAGTGGCAGCAATCAATTAAAGTTATAAGTATTACCCACTGATCAGTTGTTATCAGTTGTATATAGTGGATAATGTACCCCCTACTGTAATTTATAAAGACATTAGAAGTCACAGAGGAGTTATGTGACCATATAAAAGCAAGAGGTCACGTAAATCCAAGGTGACTTCCAATATCTTTATAAGTTTCGGTATGGGGAGCATTATTCATTATAATCTACACAGTGTTTCTATGTGCAGCGTTTCAAGGAGGTCTCTGCCCCTGCTCTCTACCCATTGTGGTTTTTCATTTTATTATTGAGTCTCCCTGTAGCCCTTCTGTACCCTCTGAGGTATTTTTGCATGATTCTTATCCTTTGATCTAAGTTCCTGACCATGCCATGTCACACTTGATTGCTGTAGGTAAAAGGGGTTGTTCAGCTTTAAATTAACTGTTGGTATGATATAGCGCAGGAGTCCCCAAACTTTTTTGCTCGTGAGCCACATTTAAAATGTCAAAAAAAGAGTTGGAGAGCAACACAAGCAGGGCCGGGCCAAGGTAGTTTGGCACCCTAGGCAAGGGGTTCAATCAGTGTCCCCCACGGCCCCGTTCTGTACGACCATTTCCCACCTATTCATTTTTTCTTAAGAAACCTATTGTACATGTGCCAGCCAGCAGCACCCAAAATATTGCTTCCAATCTGTACCTGTGTCAGCCTGCACCCAAAATATTGTCCCCAATCTGTACCTGTGTCACTAGCATTGCCCCCTAAAGTCTGTACCTGTACCACCAGCCTGTGCCAGAGCAGCAGCAAAAATATTGCCCCAGATTTGTGCCAGACAAAGGGCAAGTAAGAGGGAGGTGGGGACTGAAGTAGAGCAGAATGCTGCTGCTGGACACAGGGGCGAAGTTAAAACTTAAAGGGCACCTATTGGGGTAAAATGATACCCCCAACCAAAAGTGCGGGCTGATAGAGCCCGCATTCCGGTTGGGGGTTTCACTGTTTTTTTTTTAAAAAATCTGCCCCTCGCAAGCGCTAGCGGCCCCGCTCCGGGAGGGAGCTCCCGGAGCGAGCAGCCGTCTCTCCATAGGCGCGCACGTCTTAATGACGTCACGCGCATGCGCAGAATGAAAAGCTGCCAGAATTCAGGCCGCTTTTTTATTCTGCGCATGCGAGCCTATGGAGAGACGGCTTCTCGCTCCGGGAGCTCCCTCCCGGAAAAAAGTGAATATGTGGGAAATTGTCATACAGAACGGGGTGGGGGGCGCTGATTGTACCCCTTGCCTAGGGTGCCAAACTACCTTGGCCCGGCCCTGTCTGTTCTACCTGTAACGCTATTTACTGCATTTCATTTCATACTCTACCCTTTTTGTACAAACCTTTCAATTAAATCCCTTGAGGCTTCTTTATAGCCTTCAGTGCTGCTTGTCAGCCTTCGTACTATTTTGGGATACCTTTCTTGACCTTTCTTGACCTTTCTTGACCTTAGGATGATGGAAACTTTGCACCCTCCATAGGTTTTCGACAGTGGCGTAACTAGATGTTACTGGGCCCCGCAGCAAATAAATTTTAGGGCCCCCAACATATCCAGAGGTCATCCATTTTACTAGTATATGATGAAATTGTTCATTAATTAGGGCATCATGGGGCCCCCTATACCTCTTGGGCCCCCCTGCAGCCGCAGGGTTTGCTTCCTCTATAGTTACGCCCCTGGTTTTCGATAAAGGCTTGTTGTTATCCTCCCATTAGTTACAGTTAAAGTGACATCTCGATAGTTAATGGAGTTACCTGTATATTCATAAGTAAATTTTATACTTTTATGGCTGTTGTTAGCTTCATTTATCATTTCCTGAAACAAAGCACTAGCCCCCCGACCATACTATTAGGACAGCGGTTCTCAACCTGGGGGTCAGGACCCCTTTGGGGTTCGAACGACCCTTTCACAGGGGTCACTTAAGGGGTTCCAGGAGCAGGTTCATCTCTCTCTCCACTAGCCCTGGGGCAAGGTTGTAGCTCTCCGGGTGTTGGTGCTGGGAGTTGTAGTTCAGTAACCTGTGTAGGGAAGCCAGTTGCACTACAACTTTCTATATCCCCTTAGTAGGGACTGCCATACAGCTCTCCCTGCCCATTTAAAATTTGTAAAATTAACATGGTAATTGGGGTGTGACTGCAAAATGGGTGTGGCAAAAAAATTTTGCCGCACTAGGCACGGAAAACAAACCTTTATGCAGCCACGCTGTCTCCTGTACTTTCCTAACAATCCGCTCTGGGCCGGCAATGAAAATATTTTATGGTTGGGGGGTCACCACAACATGAGGAATTGTATTAAAGGGTCGCAGCATTAGGAAGGTTGAGAACCACTGTATTAGGATGTCGTCCACAAATCTGAAATAGGCCTTTATATGTTGATTAAAATTACTGTTATTTAAAAAAAAAATCTTTTTCTAACTTATGTACCACTATATTAGCGAAGGAGGGCGCTACAGCCGCTCCCATACTGGTACCTTGTTTTTGCCAATAATATTGGTCCCCAAACCTAAAATAATTTTTACTTAGAACTAACTGTAAACAGTCAAGCAAAAAAATATACTGTGGTATGGGATAGACAGGTTTCAAGTAATGATTCTTCAATGTATCTCAAGCCCTCCTCCTGGGGTATCGAAGTATATAGACTTTGTATATCTACTGATGCAAGTACAACATTTTCTAAATTCTCTAGCGTGGACAACTTATTAAGCAGATCTGCAGTATCTTTCAAGCAGGTATCAATCTTTGCCACTATTGGTTGTAAATACTTATCAACATATTGGGCTAATGGTTCTAAAACAGAACCCATACTGGCAACGATTGGTCTGCCTGGGGGATTAACTAGTCTTTTATGAATTTTAGGCAGGAAATAGATCACTGGGGTCACTGGGTTCTCAGTTATAAGAAACTCTTTAATTTCTTTAGTAATAACCCCATTCAATTCAGCATCATAGACCACCTGTTCCACCATTCTCTTCAATTCCCATACTGGTTCATGATTACGGATGCCGAACCGAATCCAAAAAATCATGTGACTTTTCATCACAAAACAAGGAAGTGAAAAAAAAAATTTACCCTCCCCCTTGCTAATTTGCATATGCAAATTAAGGTTTGTATTCAGTTCGGTATTTGGCTGAATGTTTCGCAATGGATTCGGGGGTTCGGCTGAATCCAAAATAGTGGATTCGGTGCATCCCTAGTCTATCTTTTCTTAATGTTCATTAACCTGTAGCTGGTTTAGCGCTTCAGAAACATATGCTTCAGTATCCATAACGACAACAGCACCTCCCTTGTCTGCTTTTTTAATTATAATGTTAGCATTATCTCTAAGAACCAGGTTACTGATTATATCAATAGAAACATTTTCTACAGAAGGCATAACCTTACTCTTCTTCTTTAAACCCAAAGAGGCTAAACTTCCTTCAACTGGTTTCTCTGTTTCTTTAGCAAAACACATTTTCAGTTTAATAGCCCGCACTAGTGATGGGCGAATTTATTCGCCAGGGGCTAATTCCCGTGATTTCGCCTGGCGAAAATTCGCGGAAAAAACGAAGCGAAACTGGGGAGATTCGCCCATCACGAATTTATTAAAGTCCGTTTCCCAGTCTATAAAGTTTCTCTCATAGTCAGGTACATATCCTAGTCCCTTATTTAATAGAGAAATAAAGGTGATTGTAGACTACAGTGCTGTGTAACTCCTGCTTGTTTCAAATTTAAATGTGCCAAATCCCTCCCTCCTCAGACCTCAGCCCAGTGTCAGACTGGGATGCCAGGGGCCCACCAGAAAACCTTAGACCAGGGGCCCAACTTTTCAAACTATTATTCCTTCTCCCCTCACTTAACCTCTTTATTCTCCTATTCTTTTAGATCAACTTACTATACTCTATTCTTCCATTATTAAGCCTCTTTTTCCACATAAAGAAATAGGGAATGAACATGAAATAGGCCAAATTGTTAGAAGCAAGAGGCCCACTGACACCTGGGCCCACCGGGAGTTTTCCTGGTATCCCTGTGGGCCAGTCCAACACTGCTCAGACCTCAGCTCATAGAACAGGGTGATAAGCGGAGGAGGGAGGGCTGAGGAATGTCACGAGGGGGGAGATAGCAACAGCAAATGTGGGCATCACGTGACTGCAGTTTCTTCGGATAACTGAGTTTAATAACTGATGAGTCTGCATACTCTTCTTTACTAGAGCGCATAACAGGAGCGGAAGTTCTCCTGATGATGTCCTAAAATGCGTTCCGTACTGGCACGCCCCCTTCCCTCCACGGCATCACTGGTTGGCTGGAGTCGGGCTGTGTGCTTGCCCTGTGTGGGGACTGACAGTGGTGAATAGCAGAGAGAGAGGGAAGGTTGCCAGTCCCAGCAGGCTAGTAGCCTGTGCACACAAGCTGCGGGGGGAGGTGAGACATCTTATTATCTGCATAAGGGAAAGCCAGCAGTAAAGGCTCAGCTTGAGAAGCAGCTGGGAGAGGGAGGGGGATGTTCATTAGTCAAGGAGGAGTAGGGGAAATATAATATACAATGTATGAATTGGGCTAGTTTTAGGCTACTTTTAAAATGGCTTTTTGGCTTTTTTTTTTTACAGTCTTTGGCTGGTTTTGAAATATGAACGCGGCAACCCTGATACTGGGCTAAAGTCTGAGCCGGAGTAAAGTCAGAGGAGCCTGTGTGGCAGATGCAACGGCACATACCATTGTGGATGCTGCGGGGGGGGAAAACCCAGCCAAGTCCCAGGATCTAACAAGTCATGGAAGCGATAAGGAAGGAGCTGTCCCGGTCCTACCAAGAGGTACAGTCCATTACTTACAAATAGAGACAAGTAGTCAGGCAGCGGGACCGGTCCCTGTGGGGCTGCTGATTTATGCGGGACTGCTGATTTATGCGGGACTGCTGATTTATGCGGGACTGCTGATTTATGCGGGACTTCTGATTTATGCGGGACTGCTGATTTATGCAGGACTGCTGATTTATGTGGGGCAGCAGGAAAGACTTTCCTAAAGGACCCCACAACCACAGGGGCACCTGAAATATAAAGAAGACGCTTTTTTTGTGTAACCTTTTTCAGAATGATTCCCACCTGCAATTCTCACATCCTCCCTCCCCTCCTGAGAGTTGCAGTTTTACTACAGGCCAGGGGCCCTTTATCTTCTCTATATTGGCCCTAAACCTCAGCGCCATGGACCAAAGCAGCCAGCCATGAGAGAGCGCAAATCTGATTGGCTGCTGCTAGACGTGCAATTGACCTAGACTGACCAGAGCTGCACCGAGTGTGTTAATAAACTGACTTTTGCGTAATAGTTTTCAGAGTCAGAACCGACAGTGCTGAGAATATGAACACCTGGGCAGATGCTGCTGTTGGTGACACTCTTACAAATAAGTTTTAATGCAATTTCCGCACCGTGGGAATGGGCTCCTCTATGGGCTGAGTGGGGCACATGATAAGGGTGAGCTGAGGGAAGTGAGGGGAGATAGTGCTGTTTCCTGGCATGTGCTCAGCAGGAAGGAGCAGGAATTGGCAGTTAGAGTTGCCATTTGAGGACACAGGGATGCAAAGCTTAACCGCAACTATACACTGGCTGCTGCCTGCACAGAGCCCACAGCATGGACCTTTATCTGCTGCTGCTGCTGGGCAATGCCACCTGCCCATGCCCTTTGTTTGGCCGTCAGCCTGAAGGTGGAGTTTATACAGTGAATAAAGTCCCCCCTCACGTATAATACAAGGATATTACAGGTTAACGAGGCGTTCCATGAACATTTAGAGACTCAGAGGGGACTAATATCCTCATATTTTGCAACAGGGGGTAATTTATTTATTTATTATTATGTGTCAGTGAGTCAGGTGACAAAAATGACATCACTGAGTTCCACTTATAACCAATGACATATCTAAGCACAGTTAATAAGGATATCATTTACAGGATATTCATGACTCTTGTGTGTATATATATATATATAACAAATGCACAGGTGACAGCACTCCAAGGACTTGCATCAATCACAACATTAATGAAGAAAGTGAAGGTTTATTTGATCCGACGTTTCAGTTCCAAGGTGGAACTTTCATCAGGGAAAAAAAAAAAATATATATATATATATATATATATATATATATATATATAATACACAAAAGCAGTAAATATCTTGTAAATTATATCCTTATAAACGGTGAGATCTGATGTCATCAGTTATAAACGGTGAGTTCTGATGTCATTTCTGTCACATGACTCCCTGAAAATTGTGTATTATAATAAATAAAGTACCACCAGTTGCAAAATATGAAGATATTAGAAGTTACCTCGCAGTTCCATGACCTGTATAAAAACACTCGGCCTTCGGCCTCGTGTTTTTATATGGTCATGAAACTCCTCGGTAACTTATAATATCCTTATATTTTACCAGAGGGGGTACTTTATTCACTATATAATACACAAAAGCCATGAATATCTAGTAAATTATATCCTTATAAACGTAGACTTGTGATGTCGATTATAAACGGTGAGTAGTGATGTCATTTTTGTCACATGACTCACTAAAACATGTGTATTATAATAAATACACGAGAGTATTAGAAGTTACCTCAGAGATCCACGACCTGTACAAAAACACGAGGCCGAAGTCATGAAACTCCTCGGTAACCTATAATATCCTTATAATTTACAAGAGGGGGTACTTTGTTCACTATATACACACTAAATAGGCTTTTATGCCTCAGCTGCCTGTCTGCTTCAGGCAGCATTAACAGAAGATTCCAGCGCAGATGTTAAAATGTGATGTATTATGTTACCCAGCTCAGCGAGGAAACGGATCCGGTTACAAGAGATCCAGAGGGGGCGGAGGAGGAAGAAGAGCAGGAAGAAGCCGTGTCCACTGTTATCCCTGGTATGTCTTTAAATACAATTGTTACTCTCAGCTTGCTCTCTTGCTCATTATACCGGCATCCAACTATATACTGGACATGTCATATTGCTTGACTGAACCATCATTAGTTCAATTTGAATTAACTTTTAGTGTGATGTAAACTTTGATATTCTCATACAATTTGCAATTGGTCTCATTTTTTTCTTTTTCATTTTTGTGGTTGTTCAGTTATTTAGCTTTTTGTCCAGCAGCTGTCTGGTTGCTAGGGTCCTATTTAAATATTAAAGGAGAAATATAGTATAAAAAATAAGTTTTTGTAGGCGGTGATATATACAGGTATGGGACCCGTTATCCAGAATGCTTGGGACTTGGGGTTTTTCAGATAGTGGAAATTGGATCTTCATACCTTAAGGGGCAGATTTACTATTATTCACCTATTCGAGGGCTAAAATCCCTCGAATTCGCCCGAAATTCGCTAAGCATTCGACTATCGAATGCTTATCGAATAGTTTTAGGCTATTTTTACCTCGATATGCGATTTCTCGATGAAATCGTTATGATCGAATACCGATCGTTCGATTTCACGGAAAAAAACGTACGATTTGAACGATCGAATCGTTCGATCGTACTAATGGTATTCGAGCAGGATTCCCATAGGCTTCTATTGCAAGTCGGTAGGTTCAATCTGGCGAAGTAGGCAGTCGAAAAATTTTTTAAAGTTAAAGTACTTCGATCATCGAATGGCCGAATTATCGAATATCTGATCATTCGATCTATTCGATAAGGTCGAATTTTGGGTATTCGATGATCGAAGTGGCCAAATTTGCATATTCGAATATCCGATTAAATCGTACGATCGGAATTCGATCTATTCACGTGAATTTCGTAACTCTGCCCCTAAGTCTACTAGAAAACATGAAATAAACCCAATAGGCTGTTTTTTCTTCCAATACAGATTAATTATAATTTAGGGGGAAGTGAATGGATTTGACAATTAAGTTCAATCACTATACTTCCGTCCACAGATTTGCACGACAAAAGGTGGTGATGAACTTCAATCAAAATTAGTGCTGTTTATTGAACACTACGGGGCAAATTTACTGTTATTCCCCAAAATTGCCTCGATCCTACTCGAAATTCGATAAGCATTCATTTTCATTTTTCATTTCCACAAGGCTATCATTTTTCTCTCGATATTCGATTTCTCGATGAATTTGTACGATCGGATACCGATCGTTCGATTTCACGAAAAAAAAAAAAACGTAAAATTTCCTTCGAGCCTCCGAAAAATTTGTACGATTCAAACGATCAAACTCTTCAATCGTACGAATGGTATTCGAGCAGGACTTAGTCTCAGAAGCCTATGGGGGGTTTCCCATAGGCTTCTATTGCAATTCGGTAGGTTCAATCTGGCGAAAAAGGCAATTTTAACATTTTTAATCCTTCGATCATTGAATAATCGAATATCCGATCATTCGATCCATTCGATAATTCGGTATTCGATGATCGAAGAGGCCAAATTAGAATATCCAAAAAATTAGTACGATCGGTATTCGAATGAATTCGATCGAACTTCGATCATTTCACGTGAACTTCGTAAATCGGCGCCGTATACATGTTGTGAGCTTAGCTCTTTATCAAGTGTAACAAAATAGAAGAAACATACAACAATATATGCCTTAAACTCCACCCCACATTAGTGACAACCAGGCTACTGCTGATGGGTAATTTATCAGCCTGGCCGTATAGGAGAAAAAGATTTTGGTTTGTGCTTAAAGTCCCACAGTGTAAAACAATGTCCAAATACAAAGTGATACAAGCACAACTGTAACTCTCCATATATCCATTTGGGGATATTATGTTACAAATTTTAAAAAGCCTGCCATGCGCTAGCTGCATTTAAACATAGGATATCAAATGATATCTCATTACTATTTAGAAAATAGAAACAATCTTACCTTTAAGTACATTTCACATTCATAGTATCAAAAAAGTATCCATCTAATCTGGAGAAGAAAGAGTCAAAATGCTCAGAATGTTTAAAGGGCAAGGGAACGCAAAGAAATAAAATCCAATTTTTGCTTTCTTTAATGAAAAAGAAATCTATCTCCAATAT
>CM044439.1:12389786-12401642 GCA_024363595.1 Xenopus borealis | reverse complement strand
CTTGATTGACACCGCGATCGGCCAATCGGCGATCGCGGCGTCATAGCTCCGCCCCGTGACCCTCCACTGACGTCACGGGACCACCCCCCTGTCCGGCTTGAGCCGCAGGGAAAGGTGGCAACCCTAACAATAACAGATGCTAAGGAAGGAATAGTGAAGATTAACTTGATTATTTCAGAAACACTACAGGATTTTTAATTGTTATATTTAGAAAACTTCTCAGTGTGGTTGTTTTAATTTTCGTGATCGTTCTCCTTTAATTAGGTGGTTGCGCTGCTGCTGCAACATCTCCAGTGCATGCTCAAAGGCACAGCAGCACAAACAGGCGAATGCAAGGGTGCAGGGAGCAACGACTGAATGCAACATTCCCCATAAACCCCAATTCACTTGATCCGGTCATGTGACTGCAACAGTTAAATGCAAGCTGCATGGCATTTCAATTAAATGCAATCAGTGAAGACCCTTTAGCTGCATTTCCTCCGTTTGCACATGGTACAGAAATGTCATACAGCCTGTACACAAGGACACCACCACCAAAGAATGCAGAATTTCTTCTATATATGTTATACTGTTGGGCCCCAATGAAGTGCCGAATGCAGGCGAGATGTTGCGTCAGCGCATTCCCATCAATAATACCGACATAGAAAATTAACTCCTTGGTTCATGTGCAGCAAAACAGATTCAAAGGCCACTGCACTGGAGAGAATCCTGAAATAAGGGACCTAAAAGTATTGTGGTTTCAGGTAGGAATAAATCATGACGTATCCCTTTTAAAGGAGAAGAAAAGCCAAAGTCAACACTTTATAAGACCCTCACTTTTTTTTTTATGGTGTTAAAGCTACAGAGCCACCCTTGCTGCCTGCAACTGAGCACATGTACAATCTCCAACAAAGGCACCTGGGGACTAACTATGACCTTTAACAGCTAAAGCCAACAACCATTCCTCATTGGCTGTCGCAACGCTACCTTGAATTAAACCTCTCTAATATGGAAATGGTTCTCTTTCCTCCAACTAACACCACTAACATCCCAGAAGTATCCATCATAGCTAACAATTCCACTATCACTCTGTCTCCCCAGGCCCGGTGCCTTGGGGTTATCCTAGATTCTGCCCTGTCATTCACTCCTCACATCCAGTCACTTATTAAAGGAACAGTTCAGTATAAAAATAAAAACTGGGTTAATAGATAGTCTGTGCAAAATAAAACATGTTTCTAATATATTTAGTTAGCCAAAAATGTAATATATAAAGGCTGGAGTGAGTGGATGTGTAACAGAACAGAACACTACTTCCTGCTTTTCAGCTCTCTTGGTTTCCTCTGATTGGTTACCAGGCAGTAACCAATGAGGACTTGAAGGAAGGCCACATGGAACATAACTGTTGCTTTTGAATCTGAGCTGAATGCTGAGGATCAATTACAAACTCACTGAACAGTTATGTCCCATGTGGCCCCCCTTATAGTCACTGACTAACTCAGATTTAGAGAGCTGAAAAGCAGGATGTTGTGTTGTATTCTGTTATGTGAGACATCCAGTCACACCAGCCTTTATAAATTACATTTTTGGCTAACTAACTATATTAGAAACATTTTTTATTTTGCACAGCTTATCTCTTTACCCGGTTTTTATTTTTACCCTGAACTGTTCCTTTAACAACAATTTTTTAACAATCAAAGTGAAAATTGTACAATAATACACATCTTTCTTCAGAATAAGAGTTAGAGAGCTGAAAAGCAGGATGTTGTGTTGTGTTCTGTTACACATCCACTCACTCCAGCCTTTATACATTACATGTTTGGATAACTGACTATAATAGAAACATTTTTTATTTTGCACAGACTATCTATTTACCAAGTTTTATTTTTACACTGAACTGTTCTTTTAAATCATGTCACTTCCACCTAAGGAACATATCCATAATACAATCATTTATCACCCAAGATGCTGCCAAAATTCGTATTCACTTTTTCATCCTATCACGTCTAGACTTCTGCAACTCTCTTTTAATTGGCCTTCCCCACCAGAGACTGTCACCTCTCCAGTCCATAATGAACACTGCCGCGAGGCTCATACACCTCAGCAACCGCTCCTCCTCTGCCACACCAGTCTGCCAATCCCTCCACTGACCTTCAGAATTAAAGACATTCAAAGCACTTCATAACTCTGCCCTTACATCTCTGAACTCATCACTATATACTCGCCCAACTACTTAGTACTCTCCTCTACTGACCTGCTCCTCAACTCTTCTCTCATTACCTCCTCACATGCTCACATTCAAGACTGTGCAAGAGCTGCACCCCTCCTCTGGAATTCTCTCCCACGGTCTGTCCAACTTTCTCCCAACCTTTCTGCTTTCAAAAGATCTCTTAAAACACACTTATTTAGAGAAGCCTACACTTGTTCTCTTTAGCTACCAAATGTAATACCACTTACAGTACTACGACTCATCCACTTAATTTGGATTAGGGATGCACATAATCCAGGATTTGGCCTTTTCCAGCAGGATTTGGATTTGGCCAAATCCTTGTGCCCAGCCAAACCAAATCCACATCTGCAAATTAGGGGTGGGAAGGGAAATCACAACTTTTTTCACAAAACAAGGAAGTTAAAAATCTTTTCCCCTTCCTGTTGCTTATTTGTATATGCAAATTAAGATTCAGCCGAATCTTTCATGAAGTATTCAGCCGAATCCCAAATAGTGGATTTGGTGCATCCCTAATTCTGATCTTGGCCACTCCAAGGGGTAAATTTATCAAAGAGTGAAGTTCCGCCACTAGAGTGAAATTCCGCAGCTCTCCATTCATTTCTATAGGATTTTGCAAGGCGTATTTATCAATGGGTGAAGTGAAAGTTCACCCATTGATGAATACGCCTTTAAAAATCCCATAGAAATGAATGGAGAGCTGCGGAATTTCACTCTAGTGGCAGAACTTATTCCCTTCCCTTTACATTGTAAGCTCTTTTACACAGGACCTTTTGTACCAGTATTGGTTGTGATGTACGCAACTTCTTATGTTCTACGTATGTAATTCAGTTTTATAAACACATTTACTTTACAACGATGTCCAATATAAATAAATGTTAATAATAATGGGAGGGAGAGCCAGAAGTGAGAATCCATTTATACGAGTCTGTTCATCTGCTTTAGGGAAGCGGTTTGAAATGAAGACAAGCAATACAAGAGGAACAATATACAAACATATAGACTTTATTATTGGCTGCTCCCCCCCCCAGCAACCACCTTTGGTTACAAAAGAGAGAGGGTCACATGGCTGAGAGTGGAATCGCAATTTTGTTTATAAAAATCCAAAAATATTGGAGGGATAAGACTTTCATACACGGCTCTTGGTTTACAGGCAGGAAATACTGCTTCTCGCAGACACAGGACAAAGCATTGGTCAGGGCAGGGGTCGCTGACTCTACTGCTTCACCATAGACCAACACTGCACTCTGTTCTCATTGCCCCTCCTCCCCCAGGATATATAGGGTGTAAGGACATACAGCTTTAAATTGGACCAATACGCAGCTCCCCAGACACAGCTCAGTTTTAGCCACACCCACCAAGGGGAACGTCTATACATTTAGCTTTCATTTTACCATAAAAACATCTGCAATTCAATATTCTTCTGTCTAGCACGAAAATAGTCACTGAATAAAGATACTTTGCAACCAAGAACAAACAGTTCAAGGAGTTACATGTAAGGGCCTCGTATACTAACACGGGTGCTCGAACACACAGTCACCATTGCAACCATTTAAATGGGATCTAAACCCCGAAAGGGAATTGGTGTAATCCTTCACTGAGTAGACCTCTGAGCATTTCTGCAAACTATTTTAAGTGGTCCCTGAGATATTAGCAGTTTTAGACCGCTAAAACCAGGATGGGCTCAACAGCTGTCTGATGGCCCAGAGCATCAGAGACCATAATAAAGTTCTGTTAACTCTTGGGTCGCCGACTCTCCGTTAAGGCCAAAAGCCTGATGTTGGCAGTTTAAAAATGACAATATCACGGAAACTATTTAAATTAAAAAAGACTTTAAATTGCTTAGAGAAGCAATTATTTTCATCATTTTTTTTTACCTGCTTGCCTGTAGCTCCTCCCTAGAAAAGGATTTCTATTGGCCACTTCCTCATCTCAGGTTCAGCTGATGAATCATTTGGAATTCATACAGCAATGCCCCTATAACCATGAGCGTTTCCCAGAAATTTAAAGCTTCAAGGAAAAAAAATAGAATATTCATTATGAACTCCTACACGTACATTTAAAATGAAAACCATTCTCCCTTTGTCCGGTATGATCCAACCAAACCCAAATAATGCATTTTGGTCTCATGTTGAACACAGGTATAGAAATTATACGTAGACTGCAATCACTCTCAGAAAGTTCTCTTCTAAAACAAAAGGGCAAGAAACCTCTGAGCCAATGGAAAACGTCATGTACAGGAACAGTTAGAAAAACTGCCCAGCTTTGCTGCAAGTCCAGGTTAAAATGCATAAAATATTCACGTTGAGGCTCCAGCAGTCAAAGGGGATCTATAGAGCCAGAAATATAAAGCTCTGATGCTTTCCTAATATTCGGCGGAATTAGGGGAATTCAATCCCTCGGGCTCTTAACTCCTCCCCCTGGCCTACCTCTCCCCACGGGCAAATGCCCCAAAGTGGCTACTTACCCCTCCGAGTGGTAAGTAGCCACTTAGGGGCATTCGCCCGCGGGTGGAGGTTAGCGTCCGAAGGATTGAAATCCCCTTTAACTGTACTATTCCTGTTAACCCTTTATTGCCACGGCTAAAGCTACATGGAACAGGCAACCCAGCAAGAGCGGCTGTAGTGATCCGCAACCAGTAGCCCGTGAGCAACATGTTCTCCAACCAGTGGCCACAAGGCAGGAGCTTATTTTTGAATTCCAGATTTGGAGGCAAATTTTGGTTGTATAAAAACCAGGTGTACTGCAAACAGAACCTCCTATTGGCTGCCAGCCCACATAGGGACTACCAAATGGCCAATCACAACACTTATTTGGCACCCAAGAACATTTTTTATGCTATTGTTGCTCCCCAACTCCTTTTACTTCTGAATGTTGCTCAAAGGTTCAAAAGGTTGGTGATCCCTGATGTAGAGTCTATTGCTTTGTCTGCAAAAGAAAAAAAAAAAAAACAGGACAGATGGCCATGGAATGATCAGCTGAATTTAAAGGAACAGTCCGGTATAAAAATTAAAACTGGGTAAATAGACTGTGCAAAATAAAAATGCTTCTAATACTGTTAGGCAAAAATGTAATGTATAAAGGCTGTAACGAGTGGATGTGTAACAGAACAGAACACTACTTCCTGCTTTTCAGCTCTCTAACTCTGAATTAGTCAGTGACTATAAGGGGGGCCACATGGGACATAACTGTTCAGTGAGTTTGCAATTGATCCTCAGCATTCAGCTCAGATTCAAAAGCAACAATTATGTCCCATGTGCCCCCCTCAAGTCACTGATTGGTTACTGCCTGGTTACCAATCAGTTGAAACCAAGAGAGCTGAAAAGCAGGAAGTAGTGTTCTGTTCTGTTACACATCCACTCACTCCAGCCTTTATACATTACATTTTTGCCTAACTAACTATATTAGATACATGTTTTATTTATCTTGCACAGCCTATAGTTTTACCCACTTTTTATACTGAACAATTCCTTTATAGGAAACTATACCCCTCAAACAATGTTGCTCTCTATAAATCGATACTGCATAAAACAGTTCATATGTAAATAGACCATTTTCATAATATTATATTTTTTAGAAGTATGTGCCATTGTGTAATCATAAATAGAAAACTGCCATTTAAAAAAAATATGGGCCGTCCTCTAGGATCGTATGGTCAGTTTCTGGTCAGGTGATCTCTTCCTGTTACAGTTAGAGCTGCAGTATTTCTGGTCAGGTGATCTCTTCCTGTTACAGTTAGAGCTGCAGTATTTCTGGTCAGGTGATCTCTTCCTGTTACTGTTAGAGCTGCAGTATTTCTGGTCAGCACACAGACCAAAGCAAGAGATGTAACAGTACAATATTTACTTAAATATATATTCCAGTTTGGTAAGATTCTTTTATAAGCCACTTCATTTAATATAGCAGCAACAAGTTGGCGCTATAGAAATACATGTTAATAATAATAATATAAACTGTTGCTTGAGTGAGTATTAATTTTGGGGGCACTACACCATTCCCTTTGCAATACAGTATCAGCATAAGGTTTTTACTTTTATTTCCAACTCAAAAAGATCACCGGGATGGCCTGGCAAAATAGATGCCTAGACAGACATGTGGTCCCATCCATTTGCAGCTTAGCCAATCACCTCCCAGCTGAAGCTAGTTTTCTTTATTTGCCGTTATGTGCTTGGGCCCACATTTTGTCTGTCTGAAGGAACCCACACATAGATAAAAGGCCATGCAATCCAAATTAAGTGGAAAGAATAGATCAAATAACAGCCATGTGTGGCCAACTTTACCATGGGACTTCCTTACTAGTCAACAGTTTTATGTATTATCTAAAGCAGTGATCCCCAACCAGTGGCTCATGGTCAACCAACCCCTTGGTTGTTGCTCCCAGCAGCCTCAAAGCAGGTGCTTGTTTTTCGATTCCATTCTTTGAGGCAAGTTTTGGTTGTATACAAACTGGATGTACTGCCAGTCCACATAGGGGCTACCAAATGGCCAATCACAGTCCTTATTTGGCATCTCCAGGATCTTTTTTTTTTTTTTTTCATGCTTGTGTGGCTCCCCAATAATGTTTATATTTGAATGTGGCTTACGGATTTAAAGAGAGACCCCTGCTCTAAAGGGATATGTTCTTTTTTTAACCAGTTGAACTGCTTATTCGTAGTTCCCATTTAAAATCCACTCATTACAACTCAAGTTCAACTAAAAATCCCAAAGTAACAGACAGAAACGAAAAACCTCTTACAAAGAGACTGTACATTGGAATAAAGCAATGCGGAACAAGTGCTGGGTTTATTGGACACGTATCTATTTTAGCCATATACATGTACTGGGACAAAGCTCCATTTGTGGCACTGGTAAGGGCAGAAAAACAACAGATATATAGGAATACTCCTCCATAAACTCTATATTGTCTAATACTTACTAGAATGATTGCATAGGTCAGCAATGCAAATGACTGGTTCAGTATCAGTGTTCAGATCTATCACACGTCCTGTTGTCTGGATGATACACTGGAACTTGTAAAGACTGGGGATACAATGCAGTCCTCCATATAAATATCAGGCTAAGTAATGACAAACGCAATTCTGTGTAACAACTAGCATAGCTCTCAGTGGATTAAAACAATGGGAATCATGTGGCCGACTCCAATAACTCACAGCAACCAATCAGAAGACTACATTTAAGAAACTGTACCTTTTATGATTGAACAGTTAAAGGACCAGTAATTTAAAAATGTGTTCGTATACATTTAAAAGACCCCAAATCAACTTTAAAATTGCAAAGCTTTTATCAAGAAATAACTTACTGAAACTCCACTTGTGCTCCTCTTCAGAAAAGGCGATCCATCTTGTGGTGCTCGATTTCTCCTCCCTGCCTTCCTTATAGGAGATAGCCAGGGAGGGGAAATTAAGGGCCGCACGATGGATCGTCACCCTGTTGCCTGTTCTGAAGTGGAGCGCAAGCGGAGTTCGGTAAGTTATTTCTTACTAATAGCTTTGTGATTTTAAATTCAAATTTGTCTTGGTGTATTTTCTTAAATGTATATTAACGAATTAAAAAAATATATATTTTTTTATGTTACTGGTCCTTTAAGACAAAAAACCTGAGACGGATAAGGGTTCTACTGGAGAGAAAGTGGGGAGTGTGGGTGTAGCCTAAGTGGGTCATGGGTGTTGTTTAGTGTGCCCCCTCTTTCTGAATCTGGAGTGTATGGGAATAAATGTCTTGGGATAAAAAAAAGCAGACTGATTTGGTCACCCGCATGCTGTGCTAATACAATCGCTTAGCGTCTAATATCCAATGATAGGTTCCTAATAAGGGGCCAAATCAATATGCCACACAGCCCCCATCTGATGCCATTATCAAACCTGCTCAATAGATCTCCGGCTGGTCTTTGGCCACATGTCAACTTGGCAGGCCATCAGGAAGCCCCATACACCTTAAAGGAGAAGTAAAGCCTAACTAAAGAAGTGTGTATAAATGTTGTACATGATGTTTTGTGCTTGTGTACCAGCCCAAGGCAACCACAGCCCTTTAGCAGTAAAGATCTGTGTCTCCCCAGTAGATGCCCCAGTAGCTCCCCATCTTCTTTTCTGCTGATTCACATGCTCTGTGCTGCTGTCACTTACTGAGCTTAGGGACCTACACAATATACAGTATACCTGATAGTGTCATAGAAATATAGTCACAATATAAGGCTGATTAGACATTAATACAGATAATTAGAAACCAGTGCAATTAGCTGCATCAGAATTTAATAATCAGCAAACCTGTAGCATCAGCTTATATTACAGCCAGGGAAGCTCATTTTCTGCTGCTGCTGCTGGATAATTAGTGACGACCCCTAAGCTTAGCTTCTCAACAGCTGCTCAGAGCCCACTGAGCATGTGAGAGTCACAGACACTTTCCAAGATGGTGACCCCCTGTGACAAGTTTCAAGTCCTGGATCATTGCTGCTATTGACAAGCTGAAACTTTAGGCTGGTGCAATATGTTTAGTATATAAAATATGGCATTTTTAGCCACATTATTTTTAGGGTTTGGTTCTCCTTTAAAGGTGGCTACACGCAATAAAATCCACTTGTTTGAGAGGTTGTCAAATGAGTGGATCTTTCTCCCGAAATGCCCACCAATGACAGGACGATACCGGGTAAATCTGAAACCTTAGGGCCAAAGGATAGGATTACAACTTTGAGAATGGGTGCCGATGGGTCGTAGGACCCCATCAACTAGCCAATGAGGTCCTCGATCGTAGGTAAAATAAAACCTGCCCATTCAATATCTGGCTGATTTATGGCCTGATATCAGTCAGGAAGACTGATGGCAGATAAGCTACCGAATCTAAAGAACCAATATCAGTGGCTTTACCCTATAATACCACTTCACCCCCCCTACTTATGTCTACATATTTTTACATTCGCAATGCATATTCGTTATTGCTGTACATCCGGTTCCTAGCGAGATCCTGGTCTTAATCATGTAACGTGGGCCGTTTCATTTCATAGCAGGATGGCTAAAGTTCTTAAAGGTTCTTTAATGACAAGGACTGGTTTGAAGGTAAAGCACCTTCCTTTTTTTTTTTTTTTTTTTTTTTTTTTTTTTTTTTTTTGTTTTTATTTGAAAATAGAAACAGTAGTGCCAGGAGCCATAAGTTTCGATAAGAACCTCCAAAAAAAAGGAGAATTGCAGCTGAGAAAAACAAATGTAAAACGCAAAAAAAAAAAAAAAAAAATTTACATAGCAGACTAACACACCTAAGTGCAACACAATAAAAAAAAAAATAATATATATATAGATATAATATTAAAGAATTCAAGTCATAATTATTACCACTCCCGGAATTATTTTACTTATTTTACAGATTATAAAAATTATCTCTTCTCCCCAGCAATCAATGACTGGACATAGAAAACAATTGTTGGGGGAAAAAAAATATAACACCAGGGTTATTCACAGACTGTCAGAAAGGCCCGTGACCTATTGCCCTGCAATGCTCGCTACCGACCTGCCTGACAGTCAGTCCCTCCAAAGAGTTGGCGGTTTTGCGGGATACGGTGAAGGGCGCTTGCTTTTTTTTACATCAGCGGAAAAGCCATGTACAAAAGTATATGCCTACGGAGCAGAGGTTGTTATCATGTGTTTATTTGGCACTTGCATTGTTGTGTATGTTCAGCACACACAGAGCAGGGTTCTGCTGGTCAGCCAGAGATTTCTTTAGCAGCAGCTCATCGAGCCTCCTCCACAGTTCTTCTCTTTCTATTTCTTTCTTTTTCTCTCTGAAGGAAAAGGAAATGAAGTTTGAAATCAGTCACTTTCCTGGTTATGTAGATATTCACAGGGCAAGTCAAAGCCTTGTATTTGTATGTTCCGTTTGTAAAGTTAAAGGACCAGTAACATCAAAAAATTTAATTGTTTTAAAGTAATAAAAATATAAAGCAGTGTTGCCCTGCACTGGTAAAACTGGTGTGTTTGCTTCAGAAACACGACTATTGTTTATATAAATAAGCTGTTGTGTAGCCATGGGGGCAGCCATTCAGAGGAGAAAAGGCTCAAGTTACACAGCAGATAAGCTCTGTAGAACATAATGTTATCTGTTATCCATTACTTATCCTGTGCCATGTAGCCGTTTTTCAATTCCCACCATTGCTACTCAGCAGCTTGCAACACTATATGATATTTTCATTACTTTAAAATGCTCAAATTTTTTGGTGTTACTGTTCCTTTAAGTTGTTGCTGCATTAAACAGTATCAGCAGCAAGTTTTAATGGCTAAACCTTGGTGCATCCATTTTCATGAGTAAGCAATTAAGCACATTACAAAATGCTTTCATAAAGATTATATTTGAGCTGATCTGAATCCCTCTCTCTAAACCCCGACAGCAACTTTTTTTTTTTTTCGGAGTTTAAAGGGGGTTGTTCACCTTTAAATTAACTGTTCGTATGATGTAGAGAGTGATAATTTGCAATTGGTTTTCATTTTTTTTTTTTATCATTTTTTGAGTTATATCACATACTAAAAGGTGAACTACTACTTTAAAATATGAAAGCAAGCAATTTATTTATTGTGATGGGTCGGAAAACGTCGTCAATATATCTGTGCATAACTGTGAAAGGAAAACATAAAGGAATTACAAATCTGGATAGTGTGGAAATGCAAATATCTTCCTAAATGAAGTAATTTGCTAAATTCATCAATATCTTCTTGGGAAATCTATCAGTGTTTGCATACCTCTGTCGCTCCGCTTTGTACGAGCCTGTAAGTTCATCAAATAGTTTGCCGTTCATTTCCATTAAGGTTTTCAGCACGTTGTAAACCAGAGCTACGATGGTTCTAAATAAAACAAAGGGATGTTCCAATTAAATCCATGTAACAACACAAAAGCACTTACAAATGCCATCACAGAATATCTTATTCAACAGGCTTATACTATAGACAAGGCCTTTATAAAATGACGAACATTAAAGGGGCTGTTGGCATTTAAAATCATTTTAGGGGCGATTTACTAAGGGTTGAATTTCGAATTGAAAAAAAAATGTAAAAATTTACTGGTCGAAGCAGTCTTCAAAAGCATTCCAAAATTCCAATTTGAATCTTTTTGAAATTCGATCGAGACAATTTGTAATTAATTTTCCGGCTAATGGATCTTTCCATAATTTGGATCCTCATACTTGTAAGTCTATTAGAAAATCAAATTTACATGAAATAAACCCAATAGGCTGGTTGTGCCTCCAATAAGGATTAATTATATCTTAGTTGGGATCAAGTACAGGTATAGGATCGGTTATCCAGAATGCTTGGGATCTAGGGCTTTTGCAGATAACGGGACTTTCTGTAATTTGGATCTTCATACCTTAAAGCTAATATAAAGTCATGTAAACATTAAATAAACCCAATAGGTGGATTCTGCTTCTAGCAAGGATTAATTATATCTTAGTTGAGATCAAGTACAAGCTACTGTTTTATTATTACGGAGTAAAAGCAAATCATTTTTAAAACTTAGAATTAGTTACTTATAATGGAGTCTAAGGGAGATGGCCTTCCCATAATTCTGAGCTTTCTGGATAATGGGTCTCTGGATCACGGATCCCATACCTATACAGTTTTTTTTTTCAAAATTTACTTACAAAGTATGTTACTAAAATGTACCTTTGTATGATATAA
>CM044439.1:12345311-12372702 GCA_024363595.1 Xenopus borealis | reverse complement strand
GCATTATATTTTTATTAATTTAAAACAATTTCATTTTTTGATGTTACTGGTCCTTTAAGTAGACTGTATTAAAATATGGAGGCTGATTGGCAAGTCCGTGCCACATCACTTCACTGCAGTGGTTCATTCACCATAGCGGCATAGATTAAAAAGTGGCAGCTAAAAGTCAAGGTGTCTTTACACAGGCCCAACATTACTGACAAGTATCCTGCAATGAATGCTAAGGACATTGTTTATGTCTGAGTTAACTTTTAGTATGGCGTAGTCAAGATTCATATTCTAAAACAGTGATTTTCAACCTTGTGCCTCCAGCTGTTAAGGAACTACAAGTCCCCAAATGCAATGAAGGAGTCTGACAGCCACAGTCAGGCAAATGCATTGTGGGACTTGTAGTTTCTTAACAGCTGGAGGCACAAGGTTGAAAATCACTGTTCTAAAACAACTGCAAATTGTTTGGTTTTTTTTATTATTTCCGATTTTTCAGCTATTTGGAGTTATATTGAGCAGCTCTGCAGTTTGTAATTTCAGAAATCTGGTTGCTAGGGTCCAATTCACCCTAGCAACCATGCATGGATATTCCAGAAAACTGGAATATTAATAGGAGAGGCCTGAATAAAAAGATGAGTAATAAAAAGTAGCATTTTTAGTTTACAGAGCATTTGTTTTTGGATAGGGTCAGTGACCCCTATATGAAAGCTGAAAAAGGACAGAAAAACCAACTGAAAAGTTGCTTAGAATTGGTTATTCTAGAACAGTCAACTTAAAGGCGAACCACCCCTTTAATATGACACTACAACAAAAACAAAGAACAATCAATCTCTAGGAGACCTAGAACCCCTCACATACCTTTCTCTAAATATATAAGAGCTGGCTTTCCCCCATAAGCACTGAGCATTCTATTACCTGTACCTCTTAATACTTCTGAAAGGGCTGAATTAAGCTGCTGCTGCCGCCTTGCATTTCTGCGCTAAGCAGGAGGGTGTACATAAAACCATAGAGAGTGATGGAAGAGAACACTAAAAAAATGTAAACCATATAATGGCAATAATACTGGGTGGAAGAACCTCTGAATCACTGATCATTTATGCTACCTCATATTAAAAATGGGACAAGTTGGGGCAGGTAACAAATATTTTTGAGAGAAAAGACACACTTACACATTTTATTTATAGCAGAATCTTACACTCTGCTACACACTGATAACGCAGCTTTATGAAAACACGTTTCAACACGGTGTATTATGGGAGTTAACCTGATGATGTGGTTTATTAAACAGGCCTGTGGGTCAGAGTTGAGGGTTGGGAGCAATTTTGGGTAGTTGGGAGTTGCAAACTGTACCGGCTCTGACTCCTAACAAAATAATCAAATCAGATTTAAGAGCTTCTATGAAAGAGGTTGTGGCAGATGCAATTCTGTAAGAACAATACTTTAGTTAATTATGGACTGTATTTAACATATATTATATATATCTATATGCCAGTGCATTATATATTAATTACTTACACTTTCAGTTTTTGGCGTTACTGTTCCTTTAAAAAACAAAGGCGTCGGCTGTACCATAAAGAAGTCCAAGGATTTGTGTACTCCACAGCCCTGTTATTACCAAGCCACTATTACAAAGTTTTATAAATATGCACCCATTATGCTTAAATTTCTGGCCATACATTATTTCTTGTACTACACCAATCCCTTTGAGTCAATATATATTTAACAGTTTATATAAGCGTAGAACTCCACGGCGAGCCTCGAATTGACACGTCACAGTAGAGTCCTGCTGCGGGTCGGGTACCCACGGGTTGCTCGTAGAATTTCTGGGTGCGGGTATAGAAGCGGGCCGGTGGTTCTGCAGGTTGGCGGGTTGAGGGTCGGGTCGCGGATCCTCGCTATAGGGATTTTTACTCCTTTTTCTGAGCATTTCCACTACTGATGATGTCACATCCGGTTTATAATGACAGCACTTCCTGTTTTACTCCTTTTTTTTCTGATCTTGGCTACTTCCGATGATGTCACTTTCTGTTTATGATGACAGCACTTCCTGATTCTTGATGGTCAGCGGGTCGTGGGTCCGGGTTGCGGATCACGGGTTGCGGGTACGGTTCGGGTCGCGGGTCGAAGCGGGTAAGAATGCGGGTCGCGGTTTCAGGTCCGGGTTGCAGGTCCCAAAAAATGGACCCGCGCAGGACTCTACGTCACAGTGCTATGAAACACATGCATGTCCTGAAGACACAAAGTCAATGAGAAATTGCAGGCAAGAACTGCATTTATCCGACTGTCAGATGAGAATGTTACACACTGCTTCTTCATCCGACAGTCGGCTAAATGTAGTTCTTACCTGCGGTTTCTCATTCACTTCCTCTATGTTCAGGACATCCGACACGTCGCATGTGTTTCATCGCATGGGGAGGCGTCGGCTCGAGGCGCACCGTGGAGTTCTACCCTAAAGGTTTGTGTTGTGGCACTTACCTGTGCATGAAACAAGGCTAAACCCTTTGCTGTATGCATAGGAATCAGGACCTTCATGAGGAACTGCTTATGCTCAGCTTTCAGCGGTAATGCAAATCCATTTATGATACTATGGAAAAAAAAAAAAAACAGGATATTGAGAAACAATTAAAACCAAATCAGTGTTTCAAAATTATAGAAAAGGCCTTTACACATGGCAAATACATTTTTTACAACAAATCGTGTACACACAACAAACGGGTCAGAGAAAATGAAGAGTACTAAGGAATAAACTTGGTTAAACCTATAAATACGACTGCCTTGTGTTGAACATACTAAATGCACTTCTGTTGACTAGCAACAAAAAACAATAACTGAAAAGGTACAACACATAGAACGAGGCTGCTCTTCTTACCGAATACAATAAACAGTTAACTTTTTGTGTGTTTGTATCTACATAAACATATTATAGGTACAAACATGTTCACTGTTACTTTATAATCAGTGGAACAATTCTTGTGGCAAAGGAACCTGTTCCTTGATTGAATCACTAACCTTGTTCTGAATATAACAAACTCAAACAGCAATTGTCTGCCTACCCGAGAATAAAAAAAAAAAAAGCACCTTATTGGCACTATTACAGAAGGGATTCGGTCATGATTTTTAGGATGTAGTTTTTATTTCTTAATCACACGGTTTGCACGGCAAATACATTCACTCTACAATATCAAATTTCATTTCTGAACCAACAAATTAATTTTTTTAGTTGTAATATTGGTGTGTAGGTGCATCTCATTTTGCCTGGTCATGTGCTTTCAGAAAGAGCCAGCACTTTAGGAGGGAACTGCTTTCTGGCAGGCTGTTGTTTCTCCTACTCAATGTAACTGAATGTGTCTCAGTGGGACATGGATTGTACTATTGAGTGCTGTTCTTGGATCTACCAGGCAGCTGTTATCTTGAGTTAGGGAGCTGCTACTTCAGTGGTTCTCAACCTGGGGGTCACGACCCCTTTGGGGGTCGAACAACCCTTTCACGGGGGTCACTTAAGGGGTTCATCTCTCTCCCCACTAGCCCTGGGCCAAGGCTGTAGCTCTCCGGGTGTTGATGCTGGGTGTTGTAGTTCAGTGACCTGTCTAGGGAAGCCAGTTTTACTACAACTTTCTATATCCCCTTAGTAGGGACTGCCATACAGCTCTCCCTGCCCATTTAAAGCGGACAGTCTTATTTGTAAAATTAACAAGTTAATAAGGGGTGTGGCCAAAATATTTTGCTGCACTATGCACAGAAAACAAACCTTTTAAAGACACCCGTTTCCTGTACTTTCCTAACAATCCGCTCAGGGCTGGCAACGAAAATATTTCAATGTTTTATGGTTGGGGGTCACCACAACATGAGGAACAGTGTTAAAGGGTCACAGCATTAGGAAGGTTGAGAACCACTGTGCTACTCGGTTACCTACCCACTGTTCTGTTATTAGGCTGCTGAGGGGAAGGGAGGGGGTGATATCACTCCCACTTGTAGTATACGAGTAAAGAGTGACTGAAGTTTATCAGAACACAAGTTACATCACTGGGGACAGCTGGGAAACTGACCATGTCTATATTTCAAAAATAAATATTAAATAAAATCTGTTTGCTCTTTTGAGAAATGGATTTCAGTGCAGAATTCTGCTGGAGCAGCACTTTTAACTGATTCATTTTGAATTTTTTTTTTCCCATGACAGTATCCCTTTAAGCTTAATGTACATTAAGGGTAGGGACAGACAGGGAGATTCGGGGAGATTTTGTCGCCTGGCGTTTTTAGCAGGCGACAATCTCCCCGAATTTCCTTCTCCCTGTCTGCCGATCGTTCCTGGGACAAAGCGTCAGCGCCTGTGCAGACGCGGCGCGGCGATTTCCGAATCTCCCTGTCTGTCCCTACCCTAAGAGGCAGATTTATTAAGAATCTATTTGTCTTTTCTACTAAGAGTTACAATTTTCAAAGTAAGTCGATTTTTCAAGTTTCTTTTTTTCTTTTTAACTTCAAACCTTTCAAGGTGTATTATACCCCGAAGCTGGAAGTAGCTTGAATAATAATATACACAATCTAAAACCTGCCGAGGTCATGTAGAAGTTAACGGCAGAGGTCCATTGAACAATTTAAAGTTGTTAATAGTCTTCATGATGTTTGAGGTTTTTTTTTTTTCAGAGGGTCTCGCTCGACAAAAGCTTGCGTTTTTCTACGCAAAAAAACTCAATTAATTTGTGTTTTTAGGTTGTTGACCACTGAACTCACTGATTCGAGGTTTTTCCATTCAAGAAAAAAATCTCACATAACCTTTGATAAATACCCCCCTAAATGTTACTGTTCTGTAGAAGATCATACAAAAATCATTGGAAGAACTAGCCCTATTCATTTAACTAATTTTTGACAAAGGGGGCATGATGTCGTTTAAAGGGGGGGGGGGGTCAACTATAAGTTAAGTTTGAGTATGTTGTAGAATTTCCAATTCTAAGCAACGTTTCAATTGCTGTTCATTTTTTATTTATTTTATATTTAGTTTTCTGACTCTTTCCAGCTTTCAAATAGGGTACTTTTTATTACTCCTCTTTGTATTCAGGCCTCTCCTATTTATATTCTAGTCTCTTATTCAAATCAGTTTTGCTAGGGTAAATTGTTGAAATGACACTAGATTATGGCCAGTAAACACCCATTTTCATTAAAAAGAATAGCAGGCTCCTCCGTAGGAATCAGGTGTCTATAATCTCTCCTTACCTGATATAATATAGTCTAGCAGTGCATCAGGGAGCCTTCATCTACAATGAACTTCCAGCACAGCATTTACAGACAACGCTCTGCTGTCATTACTCTTAGGAATGTTTTTATCTGGCAGCAGCTATTTATTGTTTAGGAAACAATGGTGAACTAGAACATAGTAATAAGCTTTTCAGGACGAGCCAGGAAGAGTACGAGAACAAGAGAGAGAGTGCGGAGGCAGCCACAAAAGCTTCTTTTCATAACAGTTTACACACAAAAAGATAGATTTCCATGAATTACCTTCCCAGTATTTCCAGCAATTCCGCAACACCATTAAAATGATCCGTTTCATAGATAAACCTGTTCGTGCAATAAAAAAAAAAAAAAGGAAAATATTTCCATATTTATAATACACAAATTTATTTCAGCTACAGCACTAAATATCTGATGTGACATTAAATACAGAATAAATAACAAATGGATAAAATAAAAAAACAAAAGGAATTGTGTATTTAATAACGATAACAATACCTGAGAAAAATATTGTTAATCTGTTTCCTTATAAATGCTCGGAGCCCTAGAAATTTCCCATAAATTCGATGCAGCACGGTCTTCAAGAAGTCTCTCTCTCTAGGGTCTTCGCTATCAAAAAGATCCAAAAGCTGTGAAATGAAGAAAGAATAATCTTTAAACAGTCACATTTTCAGATTGTTATTACAATACAGGTCTGGGACCTGTTATCCAGAATGATCGGGACCTGGGGCTTTCCAGATAATAGATCTTTCAGTAATTTGGATCTTCATACGCTAACACTACTAGGAAATCATGTAATCATTATATAAAACCAATGGACTGGTTCTGCTTCCAATGAGGATTAATTATAATTTAGTTGGGATTAAGTACAAGCTACGGTTTTATTATTACAGAGAAAAAGGAAATAATTTTTAAAAAATTTGATTATTTGGATAAGACTGCCTTTCCTTAATTCGGAGCTATCTGCATAATGGGTTTCCGGATAACACAATGAAACAAATGACTTATGCTTTCAAAGTTGGCCTCAGGGGGATCACCATCTTGTAACTTTGTTAAGGCTGGGGACAGACAGGGAGATTCGGGCAGATTCAGTCGCCTGGCGTTTAATAGCAGGCGACAATCTCCCCGAACTTCCTTCTCCCTGTCCGTCGCTAGTTTAAATGGAAAAGCGCCAGCGCTGTGCACACGCGGCGCGGCGATTTCCGGAATCGCCCGAAGTTTCCTCACAAAGTAACTTCGGGCGATTCCGGAAATCGCCGTGCTGCATGTGCACAGCGCTGTCGCTTTTCCATTTAAACTAGCGACGGACAGGGAAGAAGGAAGTTCAGGGAGATTGTCGCCTGCTATTTAACGCCAGGCAACAGAATCTCCCCGAATCTCCCTGTCTGTCCCCAGCCTAAATGTCTTTGCAAGACCAGGCACATGATAAGTGTGGTCTGGGCTTCAGTTGAGAGGTTAATCTTAGGGGTCATCTTAAAATAGATCATAGAAGCAGAACAGCAAGACTTAATAATCAGAGTATGCAGACTGCACAGGGTCCTGTGTTGTCATATAATATTGTTTTATACAAACTTCCTCCAACTCTCCAGAAACAGAGGCTGCAGCAAAATAATCCTCCAAATAGAATCCCAGTTTATCCGTTTAAATCTGGCTTCATCTTTTTCCCTGCAGCTGGAGTTGGAAACATTAAACATAAAATCCCATTTTTATTTTATCAACTGAAAAAGAAACCTACCCCAATAATAAATCTGTACTGTTTTTATAAGAAACCTGACTGTATGGCGTGAAATCCCCCCTTTCATTTACTTGCTCTCACTGCTTGCAGATATGAATCTCTATATGGTCGCTGGATGTTCTACAGGGAAACAAACAAAGCTGCTCGAGTTCTGGGAAGTAAGTTGGGAGGGGATCCCCCTGCTGTTCATAAGTATGATCCTTTCCCTGCAGAGCAGTTAGCGACCATCAGAAGTTTCCTATCCACCGCAGTCAGAGCAAGTAAATGAAGGGGGACTGCATACAGTCACGTTTCTTATAAAAACAGTAGACATTTTTTAATTAAAGTATATTGGTGATAGGTTTCTTTTTCAATAAAGAAAGTAAAAATGGGATTTTATTTTTTTGCCTTTACATTTCCTTTAAGGGGCACCCCATCACCCTGGGACCATGACTAGGATCCCTTCTGCCCCCCCCCCCCCCCTTCGGAGGGTGGCCCTGGCTAGACCTCCGATTTCCAACATATCTAGAATTACCAGGAAGGAAATGTGCTATATTCCCAGCTATAGGGTAGAATAATCCAAATGTGCATTTTCAGACACTCTGCTCCCCAACTATCAACACATGCCTGCACCCCAAGGCCTACACGTTTCACACCAGGGCTTTTTCAGAGCATTTCTTGCCTAATCCAACAGTCTTAAAACGGTCTAAAAAGTCCTTGTGATATCCCACAATTGTGGAATACAGTGCCTTGCAGAGGTTTTCAACTCCTGTGAAACATTCCCTCATTTTGCTAAACAGCAAATCCTGTAATATTTGTACCTAGGGTTTAATTTCAGGGACCCAAGGTGAAAAATGAATCCTGACATTGATTTATGTCATCTACAGTCACATTTATATAAAAGTAAAATGTAAATTACCTGCTGTACAAATCTCTGGTCCACAAACCGCTTTGCAATACTAGGCTGAAAATCTGGACTCTCCAAAAATCTGAGAAAAAACTCATAGACAAGCTAGGGAAAAAGAGAGAAGGATGTGTAAGTAGTTAGGTTAATACAATGTTCAGGGCGTATTATAATACCCAACTAACAAACCTGGAGGCTGCTAAACATATGAAGGCTGGAAATTGGGAACCATGTTTGTCATTATTCAGAGCAAGAATTTAGTCTTAAAGGGTTTGTTTACCTTTAAACTAACCTTTAGTACGATGTAGAGAGTGATTTTCTGAGACAATTTGCGAATTGGTTTTAATTTTTTATTTATTATTTGTTTTTTTTTTTAGTTATTTCGCTTTTTAGTCAGCAGTTCTCCTGTTTGCAATTTCAGCCATTTGGTTGCTAGGGCCAAATTACCCTAGAAACCCTGGACTGATTTGATTAAGCCTAGAATATGAATAGGAGAGGGACTGAATAGAAAGAGGAGTAATAAAAAGTATCAACAACAATATATCTGTAGCCTTACAAAGCATTCGCTTTTAGATGGGGTTAGTGACCCTTAGTTGAAAGCTGGAAAGAGTCCAAAGAAGGAGGCAAACAATTCAACAAAGAAAAAATGAAGCACAATTGATAAGTTGCTTAGAACTTGCAATTCTATAACAAACTAAAAGTTAACTTAAAGGTGAACCACCCCTTTAAATGTGGCCTGTGTATAAAGGGGCTGATTTCCAATCTTGTTTGCAAGACTCCAAATGATACCACATGCATTTTTTGTTTCTAACTTATTAAACCTTTACATGCCACACTGCTTAGATTCTCTGGCGCTGCCATGAAAACGGCACGACAGCCCTTAATATTCTTGCTCTCCGCAAGAGGAGCATTGTGGTTGAAAGGGTTACATGTGCCTTAGCTAAGCAGATGGTCACTTTATTTGGGGGGGGGGGGGGGGGGGGGGGGGGCTGACACTTTATAGCAGCATGTGATTGACACAGAGAGGTTTCAATATCACAAGATGCAGCAAGACTTTCTCCATAGGGAATAAGGGGACGACTGTTACACAGAAAACAATGGAGGGCTTGTGATGTTCTCTGAAAGAAGATTCTATGGCACACTCCACTAAATGTCTCCTTTCACTCGCTTGTCTCCTCTGAATCAGATGTCTCTCACACCATTTCCTGGTACCCAGTCTGTCACTCAATCACATACAGTACTTAAAGGGATACTGTCAAGAGAAAACATTTGTTTCCAAAATGCATCAGTTAATAGTGCTGCTCCAGCAGAATTCTGCATTGAAATCCATTTCTCAAAAGAGCAAACAGATTTTTTTAAATTTCATCTTGAAATCTGACATGGGGCTAGACAGTCAATTTCCCAGCTGCTCCAAGTCATGTGACTTGTGATCTGATAAACTTCAATCCCTCATTACTGCTGTACTGCAAGTTGGAGTGATATCAGCCCCCCCCCCCAGCAGCCTAACAACAGAACAATGGGAAGGTAACCAGATAACCTAACACAGGATAGCAGCTGCCTGGTAGATCAGAACAGCACTCAATAGTAAAATCCATGTCCCACTATTCAGTTACATTGAGAAGGAAAAACAACAGCCTGCCAGAAAGCAGTTCCCTCCTACAGTACTGGCACAAGTCACATGACATGGGGCAGCTGGGAAATTGACAAAATGTCTTGCCCCATGTCAGATTTCAAAACTGAATATAAAAAAAATCTGATTGCTCTTTTGAGAAATGGATTTCAGTGCAGAATTCTACTGGAGCAGTGCTATTAACTGAAGCCTTTTGAAAAAAAAAAAACATGTTTTCCCATGATAGTATCCCTTTAAAGAGACAGGAATGGAAGTTCTGTGGGGCAGGACCTGCTTTCTCCTAACTTTTGCCGCTTCATCTTTATAACAGTGTATACAATTTTTGTTATTTTGTTACTATGTATATTATTCGTGTACTGATGCTGCGTATGCTGCATTTCTATATAAACACATGCTCATATACAATGTACAAGGCCACGTAGTTTTATGAAAACTAGTTTAAAGGGCTTTGATTAAGTACGATGTAGAGAGTGATATTCAGAGGCAATTTGTAATTGGTTTTCCTTTTTTTATTATTTGTGGTTTTTGAGTTATTTTATTTGTATTCAGCAGCTCTCCAGTTAACATATACATTATTAACCATATACATTCCTTGCAATATGCCTATCACTTGCTGAGAAATCAGTCCATCTAGTGGTCTATGATAGGAAGGTTGCTCAAATTTGTGTTTCAGCACAGGGAAGTCTAGAAAATATTTAAAGGGGTTGCTCATCTTTAAATTAACATTTAGTATGATGTAGAGAGTGATATTCTGAGACAATTTGCAAATGGTTTTCATTTATTATTATTTGTGGTTTTTAAGTTATTTAGCTTTTTATTATGCAGTTTCCGGTTTTCTTATTTCAACCAGTTGCTAGAGTACAAATTATCCTAGCAACCATGCACTGATTTTAATTAGAGACTGGGATATGAATAGGAGAGGCATGGATAGAAAGAGGTGTAATAAAAATTAGCAATAACAAAACATTTGTAGCCTTACAAAGCATTTATTATTTAGATGGGGTCAGTGACCCCCATTTAAAAGCTGGAAAGAGTAAGGAGAAGGCAGCAAAAAACTAAAAAAAAAAAAAAAAAAAAAAAAAAAAAAAAAAAAGACAACCAGCTAAAAAATGGCTTAGAATTGGCCATTCTATAAAACTAAACGTTAAGCTGAAGTACCCCTTTAGGCTAAGGCCAGACGGGGAGATTCGGGGGAGATCTGTCGCCTGGCGACTTATCGCCGCGACGAATCTCCCAGAATAGCTAGTTAGCGCTGCGCACCCGCTAGGCGTAAAGTCGCCTGCGCTTGTTCACACTCAGTGGCGCGATTTTAAAAGTCGCTCAAAATTGCCTGGCGAGGCAATTTTGAACGACTTTTAAAATCGCGCCGCTGCGTGTGAACAAGCGCAGGCGACTTTACGCCTAGCGGGTGCGCAGCGCTAACTAGCTATTTGGGGAGATTCGGGGGAGATTTGTCGCGGCGATAAGTCGCCAGGCGACAGATCTCCCCCGAATCTCCCCGTCTGGCCTTGCCCTTAATATGACAAAATCTGCAAAACAACTAAAGAACAATCAATCTCTAGTCGACCTAGATTGAATGAAGACTAATTGAAAAGTTGCTTAGAATAATCATTAGTGGCTACTTCTGTATTTTTTCTTTATATTTTTTTTTTATTATTTGCCCTCTTCTTCGGACCCTCTTAGCAGGAAAGAACATAAAAGGGGTGTGGCAGAGCTATAAATGGCACTGTAGATAGGGCAAACGTCTACATGCTAATAGATGTTTAAGGCTGGGGACAGACAGGGAGATTCGGGGAGATTCAGTCGCCTGGCGTTTAATAGCAGGCGACAATCTCCCCGAACTTCCTTCTCCCTGTCCGTCGCTAGTTGAAATGTAAAAGCGTCGGCTCTGTGCACACGCGGTGCGGAAGTTTCCTCACGAAGTAACTTCGGGCGATTCCGGAAATCGCCGCACCGCGTGTGCACAGAGCCGACGCTTTTACATTTCAACTAGCGACGGACAGGGAGAAGGAAGTTCGGGGAGATTGCCGCCTGCTATTAAACGCCAGGCGACTGAATCTCCCCGAATCTCCCTGTCTGTCCCCAGCCTAAATGTATGTAGGCACAGATATTAACCCCCCTCTAGGAAAATGAGAGGGTATAGTGTGCCTTTAAGATGAAATCTCCTTTCTTGGATGGATGCACCTGTCCCTTTTGGCATTATCAACTGGTGAATAAAAGAGATTACTGTTAGGTTCCCTTTATATATTTATACACTGTGATTATATCACCCAGTTAAGCCTCTCTTCTCCAACGTAAACAACCTCAGCTTGGCCAGCAGCCTCACTTCATAACAGAGATCCTTAATTCCCTTTAATTAACTTAGCCTTGTTTGGATCATGCCAGATGCACAATACCCCTTTTCCATAAAGGAAAACTACAACATATGCATTAGAGGGATTCACCAGTGTTTTACAGGGAAACGGTAATACACCGGAGAAGGGCCTAAATGCATTTAGTATTTTTGAGCTCCAGCGATATATGTTTGGATAATTTCTTGGACAGACAGAATATCAGGCTATTGTAATTTCTATAGTTGGTAGATATGGGTATATATCATTTATGTCAGGGTATGGAGGGGTGTGTGTATGGAGGGGTTGAACTTTATGGACTTTTGGGTCTTTTTTCAACCCGATTTAACGATGTAACTATGTTTTTGTTAAAAGAAAACTATACCACCCAAACAATGTTGGCCTCTATAAAACCTTTCTTTTTTGCATTTTGTATTGTAGCAGATTTATTCTGTTCGGAAGTTTAGCAGCTATGCTGCAGGCCAGGCTTCCATGCAGTTGTAGCACCCCCACACCCGTCCCTTTAAATGGTTTAACAATCCCTTTGGAAATGGGTGTTGGTCCGGGAAGTTTCTCTCTCTTAAAGGGGTGGTTCACCTTCAAGTTAACTTTTAGTATATTGTAGAAGGGCCAATTCTAAGAAACTTTTCAAATGGTCTTCATTATTTATTTTTTATAGTTTTTTTTAATGATGTGCAATTTTCTTCTGTTTCTTTGCAGCTTTCAAATGGGGGTCACTGACACCATCTAAAAACAAATGCTCTGTAAGGCTACAAATGTATTGTTATTGCCACTTTTTATTACTTATCATTCTATTCAGTCCCTCTCCTATTCATATTCCAGTCTCTTATTCAAATCAATGCAGGGTTGCTAGGGTAATTTGTACCCTAGAAACCAAATTGCTGACACTGCAAACTAGAGAGCTGCTGAATAATAAGCTAAATAACTATAAAACCACAAACAATAAAAAATGAAAACCAATTGCAAATTGTCTCAGACTATCACTCTCTACATCATACTAAAATTTAACTCAAAGATGAACAACCCCTTTAAGATGGCCATACAGGGGCAGATAAAGCTGCTGATATTGGTTGTTTAGACCAATTTGACAGCTTATCTGCCCGTGTATGGGGGCTTCCGATGGGTCTTCCCGGTATAATATCTGGCTAAGATATCGATCGGGTAGGTTTGAATTTTCCCTGACTTACCCGTTGGAGCCTATTGCCCTTGTCGTAATCCGATTGTTCGGCCATAGGGCCAAATCTTCAGATTACCCCCGATATAGCCCTTTCAGTTTGTGGCATAACGGGGAAAGATCCGCTCGTTTGGTGATGTCACCATACGAGCGGATCTTATGGTCTATTGCCAGCTTTAGAGCTGCAGTATTTATGGTCAGGTGATAACTGAGGCAGCACAGAGACCATCATGACATGTTAAGATGTAAACTGTTGCTTAAGTATTCATTTTGGGGGTTAAGTTTCCCTTTAAGACCATGATTTTTTCATGCAAAAGCACTGCTTCCTTTTCAGAAAAACAGAACTTATACTTTCGAAAGTTGTTGTTCAGTTTTAAATGAACTTTTAGCATGATGTAGAAAGTGATATTCTGAGACCATTTGCATTTGGTTTTCATTTCTTCTTACATGTGGTTTTTGAATTATTTAGCTATTTCGTTTTTCATTCAGCAGCTCTCCAAGTTCCGCAATCTAGTTGTTAGGGTTCGAATTACAGTAGCGACCAGGCACTGTTTTGACTGCAATATAAACTGCAGATAGGACTAGAAAGAGAAGCAATAGAAGTAGAAATAACAATACATGTGTAGCCTTACAGAGCATTTGTTTTTAGACAGGGTGACCCCCATTTGAAAGCGGGAAAAAGTCAGGGGAAGGTGGCAAAAAAACTAGAAGGAAAAAAAAAAAATAACAGTTAAGGTGAAGCCCCCCCCCTTTAATATGACACTACAACAAAACAATCTGCAACAAAAATAAAGATCAATCTCTAGTAGACCTAGATTGAATGAAGCCAATTGAAAAGTTGCTTTAAAAAAATAGCATTGGTATGTTATGTAATGGCTAATGCTAAGCAACTTTTCAAGTGGTCTTCGTTCAATTCAATTCTTTTTATATTTTATAATTTTTTTTAAATTATTTGCCCTCTTCTTCTGACCCTCCTTTACAGTTTACAAATGAGGGTTACTGCCCCTACCTGAAAAACAAATGCTCTGCGAGGCTACTATTGTAAGGCTATTGTTTTTTACTCTATTTTTATAATCTTTCTAGACATCTCAGATTCATATCCCAATCTTTTATTTAAATCAATGCATGGTTGCTAGGGTAATTTGGACCCAGCAACCAGAATGCTGAAATTGCAAATTGGAGATCTGTCAAAAAAAAAAAAAGGCAGTAACCCATAGCTATAGCGCTACTAAACATGTTGGCGCTATCTAAATACATGTAATTAATAATAACAGCAGCAACCAATAAGATTTTTGCTTTAAAACAAGTGACCAGTGAATGCAACCTGCTGATTGGTTGCTATGAGTTACTGCTCCTGGGCAAACAGTGCCTTTTAGAACAAAACCCTCTAAATAACTCAAAACCAGAAATAATTAAAACCAATTGCAAATTGTCTCAGAATATCCCTTCCTACATCATGCTAAAAGTTAATTTAAAAGTGAACGACCCCTTTAAAAAAAAAAAAAAAAAAAAGACTGCAGATAACCCTCCACACTGGATATTACTTATTGCCAACACAAACGAAAGGGCTTTTCAGATTACATTCATCCCAATGTGATATACTGCACTCCACTCACAAATTGCCACACAGCAAATTATTAACAAGAAACAGTTATCACTGTTTAACAACCAATTTATATAGTTTTTTTCCCCACTGTGAGGACAATCTAGAAACAACTGCTCGATTCCATTAAAAGAAGAAGGCGAGACAGCTCTCCTCCAGTCAAGACTGTTCTTCTGCTACAGGTATGGAACCTGTTATCCAGAATTATCCGGACCAGGGCTTTCCTAACCCTAACCTTTCCATAATTTGGATCTTCATATCTTAAGTCTACTAGAAAATCATGTAAACATTAAATAAACTCAATAGGCTGGTTTTGCTTCCAATAAGGATTCATTATATCTTAGTTAGGGGACTGCTTTATTATTACACAGAAAGAAGAAAAAAAAAAAGTTATTTTTTAGTGGAGTGTATGGGAGACGGCCTTTCTGTAATTCGGAGCTTACTGGATAACGGATCCTATATCTGTACAGGTAGGGGATCCATTATCTGGAAACCCTTTATCCAGAAAGGCTGTGTCCCATAGACTCTGTTTTAGCCAAATAATCCAAGTTAAAATAAAACTGTACCTTGTTTTTGATCCAAACGAAGACATAATGTATCCTTACTGGAAGTAAAACCAACCTATTTTATTTAATATTTAAATGATTTTCTAGTAGACAAAGTATGAAGATCCAAATTATGGAAAGATCCGTTATCTGGAAAGCCCCAGGTCCCAAGGGTTCTGGATAACAGGTCCCATACCTGTACTACTAAATCAGACTAAGGGGAGATGAGCAAGGGACACTATCAATCGCAATTACATTTACAAATAACTAGGGATGCACCGAATCCACTATTTTGGATTCGGCCGAAGCCCCGAATCCTTCCCGAAAGATTTGGCTGAATACCGAACCGAATCCGAACCCTAATTTGCATATGCAAATTATGGGTGGAAAGGGGGAAACATTTTTTACTTCCTTGTTTTGTGCCAAAAAGTCACGTGATTTAGCTCCCTGGCCCTAATTTGCATATGCAAATTAGGATTCGGTTCAGCCAGGTAGAAGGATTCGGCCGATTCCGAATCCTGCTGATAAAGGCCGAATCCTGGATTCGGTGCATCCCTACAAATAACTAATGTAACTGAATGCTTAATGAACAGGTCATGTTTTCATTCAGCAAAATGTTATTTTTGGGTTTACATTCCCTTTAACATTTTTCAGGTTGTAAAGCCATCGACTTAGCAAGCCTACTTTAATTTACAACAGTAACATATAAAGTATTTCAAGTAGTAAAAGTCTTAGGAAATAAAATACAGCATACGTTTTTTTTATAGCGCACTATATAATCTACTGTAAATTATTGTAACGTACAATATAAATAACAAGAACACTGCACAGGCCGTAGAATTGACTCAATACATTACAAAAGGATAACAAAGGCAGACAAAGCAAACACAATATTTATACAGATAAGTCACGAAACCCAGTCATAATCTTACACCTTGCAGCAGGAAAACATTTACTATTACGATTTATATTTTAGAAAGTGTTCTATTTGTTACATACTGTAAAAATCATGTTTACGTGCTGGAGGCAGGTTAAAGGAGAATTAAACCCTAAAAATAAATATAGCTAGAAATGCCCAATTTTTTACTCATATACAAATATGTAGGGATACACTGGCTGAACCCCCCAAATCCTCTCTGAAAGATTCAGGCAGAATACTGTACCGAATTCAACCCCTAATTTGTATATGCCTATCAGGGAGTGGGAGGGAAAATTGCTGAGCAAGCAAGAGGATTCAACGAATGCTGAAAAGGGCCAAATACCGAACCGAATCCTGGGATGTATTATCCCATGAACTGGATTTCTATACAGGCAGTTTGTGGTGAGGCACTCGGCTGTTGCTGGACTACAAATCCCAGCATACATTAACATATACTCATTAAAGCACCTGGGAGCTGTAGTTAATCAACAGGAGAATTGTAATCTTTAGGGCTAGTCCAGACTAGAAGATTCGAGGAGATGCGACTCTTGGCGACTAATCTCTCCGAACCGCTTCACCTGCCTTCCAGCTGCTTAATGAAGAATCGCCTGCGCCTATTCACACGCGGTGCTGCGCTTTCCCGAAGTCGCTCGAAATTGCCTAGAGGCAACTTCAGAAAATGCAGCGCTGCGTGTGAATAGGCGCGGGTGATTCTTCATTAAGCAGCTGGAAGGCAGGGGGAAGCGGTTGGGGGAGATTAGTTGCCCCAAAGAAGAGGCGATTAGTCACCAGGCGACAAATCTCCCCGAATCTTCTTGTCTGGCCTAACCCTAAAACAACATTGCTGTATATAAGATTTCCCTAACTCTTCAAAGTCAGCAGCTGCTTTAAAATCGGGATGCATCGAATACAGGATTCAATCAATGCTTATGCAAATCATGGGGATTTGGATTCGGTTCGTATTCGGCTGTATCCTCCATGAATGATTCAGCCGAATCTTTCACAAAGGATTCAATACAATCTCCTTACGTAAGATAATGACAAGGTGTCGGACTTTTTGGTAATCGGTATTCTCACTGGTAAATTCTACAAGTTTTGGTTCACTTTAGAACTAAACATGAAATAAAAACTGAATTTTGCTTCTACTACTGTTCATACAAGCACAATAAAAACAAAAGATCCGCCTGCTGAAAAGCTCTGTATAATAAGCTGCTTGTTATCTGAAAGTCTAACAAAGGCTTCAGTTTGGGGAAGGAAGAAGAGACAGTATTGTTTATACAGAGGGCTTTTCTTAGTGGAGGAAGTAGAATGTGAGTTTAATTCTAACTGCAGCTTTTGCCCCGTTTAGTGTAAGAAATATCAAAAGTAGGGATGCACCGAATCCACTATTTTGGATTCGGCCGAACCCCCGAATCCTTCCCGAAAGATTTGGCCGAATACCGAACCGAATCCGAACCCTAATTTGCATATGCAAATTATGGGTGGGAAGGGGAAAACATTTTTTACTTCCTTGTTTTGTGCCAAAAAGTCACGTGATTTAGCGCCCTGGCCCTAATTTGCATATGCAAATTAGGATTCGGATTCGGTTCGGCCAGGCAGAAGGATTCGGCCGAATCCGAATCCTGCTGATAAAGGCTGAATCCCGAACCGAATCCCGAACCGAATCCTGGAATCGGTGCATCCCTAATCAAAAGCCACAGATACTTCCTAATTGAGGCGACAAGTATGTTCAGCACAAGCCCAATTCAAAGGGTGCATTTTCCCTTCAAATGTGAACAGCAACATTTCCAAACCCAGAAAAATATCTTACTTGTATGTGAGGCCAGGATGCTTCTAATGTAGGCTCGTCCTCTTCTGGATCGAAATCTGGATTATCACTTGGTGGGAGAGTTCTAAAAATATTTGAGCAAATCTGCAGATAAAAAGGAAAATCAAATTCATGTTCACTACAGTAGATAAAGCAAAGCACAAAATGCCACAAATCTAATGTGAAATATCTCTTTAAAATTGAGTCTATGGGAGATCGCCTTCCCATAAATTTGAGCTTTCTGCAGAACAGGTTTCCGGATAACGAATACTTGTATAAACAAAACCAATTTCCATCAGCTTAAACTAGTAAGCAGGTTGAGTTCTGGTGTTTCTCAAGGGAAATACAAGAGGGCAAATTGAAACAGAATCAGTGTAATAAAGTACATATATGATCTACATTAAGGGGCAGATTTATTAAGGATTGAACTGGAAATTTCAAATAATTAGGAGTCAAAATTCACACATTTGAATTTGAATCCCCCAATTCGAATGAGAGATTTTGCACCCTTCGACCATGGAAACTGTTCTAATTCGGATATTCCCCACCTAAAAACCTGCAAAGTTCATGTACCAGTCATTGGCAGAAGTCTGCTGAGCCATTTGAATAAGTTGATTGCCTTCTTGACATTCTTTTTTTTATACGAAGGAAACTCTTTGAATTTGATTCAAGTTTTGGGGTCAGGACTATTTGATCACATATTAGACATTCACAATATATCGAATTTATTAGAGTAAAAAATAAATAAATCACATATTCGAAATTTTACCTTTGATAAAAGTGCCCATAAAGATTCCCCAAAAAAAGGTTACATTTGCACAGACCCACGTTTTTAGGGAGGAGGGTTTGGTGGTTTCCCCCCCCAACAAACTGGCACTGGCAGAATAAATGGGCTAAGCTCCCCAGCC
Source organism: Xenopus borealis (assembly GCA_024363595.1). NCBI lineage: Eukaryota > Metazoa > Chordata > Amphibia > Anura > Pipidae > Xenopus > Xenopus borealis. The sequence continues at coordinate 12,353,936 of CM044439.1, read as the reverse complement.
AAATAGTAAGTGTTGCATGGTGTCTGCATCTGTACCTTGCCGATGTTTGAACAGCTAGGTTATACATCAGCAAGGTACACACAACTTATTATTAAAGGAACAGTAACACCAAAAAATGTAAGGGTTTTAAAGTAATGAAAATATCATGTAGTGTTGCCCTGCACTGGTAAAACTGATGTGTTTGCTTCAGAAACACTACTATAGTTATACGTAAACAAGCTGCTGTAGAGCAATGGCAGAAATTGAAAAACGGCTAAATGTGACAGGTTAACTAATGGATAACAGATAAAACCATTAGACAGACAGAGATTATCTGTTATCTGCTGTGTAACTTGAGCTTTTTCTCCTTTGAATGGCTGCCCCCATTGCTACACAGCAGCTCATTTATATAAACAATAGAAGTGTTTCTTAAAGGAAAACTATACCCCCCAAACAATGTAGGTCTCTATAGAAAGATATTGCCTAAAACAACTTATATATAAAACCCTGCTTCATGTAAATAAACCATTTTCATAATAATATACTTTTTTAATAGTATGTGCCATTGGGTAATCATAAATAGAAAATTGCCATTTTAAAAAATAAGGACAGTCTCCTGGGATCCTAGGATCCAACGGTGCACACAAACATACCAAACAAACTATAAAGTTAGGTCACATGAACCAATTAACAGACAGAGTTGTGTCTTTTGCTTCCACACTTCTTCCTGTTACAGTTAGAGTTGAAATATTTCTGGTCAGGTGATCTCTGAGGCAGCACACAGACCATCATGAAATGGGGGTTCAAGGCAAGAGATGTAATAGGGCAATATTTACTTAAATATATATTCCAGTTTGGTAAGATTATTCAATGTCACTTAATTTGATATAAACTATCTGTTGCTCAAGTATTTATTTTGGGGGTATAGTTTTCCTTTAAGCAAACACAGCAGTTCTAACAGAGCAGGGAAACACTACATTATACTGTCATTACTTTAAAACACTTATTTTTTGATGTTACTGTTCCTTTAAGCACTACTGGGTCACATTTTTAATCCATACTACAGTCTCCCTGTAATCAGGATAGTTTGTTTAAATAAAAATAGCAATCCAGACTCATCCATTCGCCAATCTGCAATGTAAATAAAGGGGAACGACACAAAAACATAACAAGCGTTTTGAAAAGTAAACAATTTAAGAAAAACTTTGCAATATACATCAATTAAAAAATATGCAGACTTTTCATTATTTATTAATGGTTTCGGACAGTTCCCAAAGCCTAGCCCCCTGCTGTCCTGCTGATCTGTTTGACTACTTTGCTGAGCTGGCTGACTACGGTTACTTTGTATCAGCAGCCATCTGTGCACATGTGATTTCAATAATGAGAGAAACAGCACAGAGCAATGCATTGTGGGTTATGCATTTCCTGCATGCTGTCTGTAAGCAGTGGAGAATTTGTTACAATTTGCAACATCAGTTTTTAGTCCCTCCTTCCCTGCCAGGATTTCAAATGATGCAGAAAGAGCTGGATTTCAGCATATAAAATTGCATTTATTAATACTTTTTAGGGTAGGGACAGACAGGGAGATTCGGGGAGATTTTGTCGCCTGGCGTTTTTAGCAGGCGACAATCTCCCCGAATTTCCTTCTCCCTGTCTGCCGCTAGTATACGGACAAAGCGCCAGCGCCTGTGCAGACGCGGCGCGGCGATTTCCGGAATCGCCCGAAGTTTCCTCACGAGGTATCTTCGGGCGATTCCGGAAATCGCCGCGTCTGCACAGGCGCTTTGTCCCTTTTACAATCGGCAGACAGGGAGAAGGAAATTCTGGGAGATTGTCGCCTGCTAAAAACGCCAGGCGACAGAATCTCCCCGAATCTCCCTGTCTGTCCCTACCCTTAAAGAAACAGGTAACTGTGATTGGTATATTAGTGGTTTCTGTGTCATGTGGGCCTCTATTAAATTGTTTTTTGGAAGCTGAAGTTCCCATTTAATGCTCTTCCTTCAATCATAAGCAAGAATGCTCTGAAGAACCAGGAAGCTCTGATAAACAAAAGAATGTAAATTATAGTATCTCTTTTACATCTTATGTATCTCCACAGCCTTGAAAAACAATTAGTGATGTAATTAAAAACTGCCCTCAGTTGCACCCGTAGCAAGAATCCTGGGATGGGAACGTGGTAGAACATAAATCGACGTTTCAACACCTCTGTCTGTAATTATTTTGTTTCAGGTGACAGTGAAAAAACACTCTTACTTGAAGTCTACTGCAGATTTAAAACGACGCCCCTTTTTATATTGGAAAGTTGGAAGCTAAAGTTATTTTATATCCTCTGCAAAGCGCAAGCATGAGCCAACACTTCCGATGAAACACTAGTAGGAAGCAAGTAGAAAGACCTGGACAGGGTAAGAGCACACAGCTGGAAACGGATTTGAATAATTCTTTACTGTAAATCAGCATAATTAGGAGGTCATTCCACGTGTCAGAATGAATTTGCTCTTAGTCCATCTTACACAGATTAGTAGTTATTATAAGACACAGGCAGAACAAGCTTTCCAACAGATGGAATATTTTACATTTACTCCTTTCCCAACATCTGAGCATGTGCCTTCCTCTTGGAAGAACAGAAAGGAGGAAAGAAATAACTGCCTCACACCTGTACAATAAAAATTCTCATGAACATTAAAGGGGTTGTTCACCCTTGAGATGACTTTTAGAATGCTGTAGCAGTGGTCCTCAAACTTGGCCCTCCAGCTGTTAAGGAACTACAAGTCCCACAATGCAATGATGGAGTCTGACAGTCACAGTCAGGCATATGCATTGTGGGACTTGTAGTTCCTTAACAGCTGGAGGGCCAAGTTTGAGGACCACTGCTGTGGAGTGATATTCTGAGACAATTTGCAATTGGTTTTCATTTTTTATTATTCTTAGTTTTTGGAGTTATTTAGCTTTTTATTCAGCAGCTCTTCAATTTGAATTTCAAGCAATCTGGTAACTAGGGCCCAAATTACCCTAGCAACCATGCATTGATTTGAATAAGAGACTGGAATATGAATAGGAGAGAGTATGTATAGAAGGATCAGCAATAAAAAGTAGCAATAACAATATATTTGTAGCCTTACAGAGCATTTGTTTTTAGAAGGGGACGGTGACGCCCATTTGAAAGCTGCAAAGAACCAGAAGAAAAAGACAAATAACTATAAAACGAAAAATAATGAAAACCAATTGAAATGTTGCTTAGAATTGGCCGTTGTATAACATAATAAAAGTTACCTTAAAGGTAAACCACCCCGTTAACTTCAGTTTACACACAGAGACACATTTTTCAAGGGTCGAATTTCTTATTCACGCAAGGTTTTTTTTTTTTAAACTCGACTAGTTCAAATGTATTCATAAAATAGAATTTTTTAAAAACTCAGACGAACCTGAAAATTCTAACTTCATCAGACTTTTTTCTCGAAAAATCCCTGGACCTCTCCCATTGACTTAAATAGCAATTCTACTGGTTGAATTCGATTTCTTAAACGGCCAGAGTATGATAAATCTTGAAAATCGTTTTTAAAAAAAAAAAAAAAAACCTCAAATTGAACTTGGATAACTCCCTAGTTGAATTTGACAGTTTCCCCAAACCCACTGATTGTGTCCCTTGCCTTAATATACACTTGGAGCTGGAGTATTCATGACCCAGGTATCACTATTTCACACATTTTAAAGGAGTGGAATTAGGCAAACTTTAGTCATGTTAAGAAAAATGATTGGTTATGGTCAAAAATGATAAAAAAGGGGAGTACATTTCCCAACTATTGGGGGCGGTATAGTGAATAGTGAAACTAAAATCTCTCCCATTTTCTATCTAAATCGAAGCTCTGGTTATTCAGAATAATTGTGGGAGAATGTAGCTAATCAAACCATCCCTGTAACCCCCCATGTATAAATAACTATTGCACTTCTGTAAAACTGAGAAAAAACCCATGGCCTAAAATATGGAGTTCAAAAAACAGAGAGTAAAACATGGAGTTAGTAAATGCAATTACAGGCTGAATGCATATGCTCATGGTGAATAAAGGTTAAAGGTTTTGTTCATCTTCCACTGAATTCTTTCAGCTCAGTTGGTTTCAAATTGTTTTTCCAGAAATAAAGACTTTTAATGGATTTCCAAATTTTATCTACAGTTAATTGTTTCTGTCTCTGGTGTTTCAGTCAGGGAGATTAGTAGACCAGATGCAGATTCTGAACGGTTACAATTTGCTACATTAGTGGATCCATTTCTCAGCACCTTCTGTGGGAATATTAGCAACTATTGTATCAATTAGAACAGCTGCCTTTAATGAGACTACGGCTAAGGCCAGATGGGGAGATTCGGGGGAGATCTGTCGCCTGGCGACTTCTCGCCGGGAGTTCTCGCCCCCGAATCGCTAGGCACCGCTGCGCACCGGCAAGGCTTAAAAACGCCTCTGTTATTCGACTGCCTACTGCGCTAGATTGAACCTACCGAATTGTAATAGAAGCCTATGGGAAGCTGAAGTCCTGCTCGAATACTATTCGTACAATTGGAGCGTTCAATCGTACAGATTTTTCAGATGCTCGAAGGAAATTTCACGATTTATTCGTGAAATCGAACGATCGGTATCCTAAAACAATTCGATAAGCATTCGATGGTTGAATGCTTATCAAATTACGAATTTGGTCGAGCTAATTTTGGGGAATAATAGTAAATTTGCCCCTTAATGTTCCAACTTTAATATGGCAAACAAATACCATGTCAAGTTAAGAGTTTACGTGATAAGGCAGGGTGTACATTCCAGGGAATGGGTGCAGCATAGAAATAGTGGAAGTGGGAGGTGATAAGACAGGAGTGAGTCAATTGCATACCAAACAACACCATCACAAAAACTGCAGGTATCACCTCCCGTCCTTGATAAACCCCCTCTTTGCAAAAGCATTTTCTTCATTTTCAAAATTTGCAAAATGTAACCCAGTTATTTACTTTTTGTCCTATTTGCCTTTGCTTAAAGGGATACGGTCATGGGAAAACGTTTTTTTTTTCAAAGCGCAAAAATCAGTTAATAGTGCTTCTCCAGCACACTTCTGCACTGAAATCCATTTCTCAAAAGAGTAAAAGAGATTTTTGTATATTCAATTTTGAAATCTGACATGGGGCTAGACATCTGGTCAATTTAGGGAACTGCTTTCTGGCAGGCTGTTGTGGGACATGGGTTTTTACGATTGAGTGCTGTTCTTAGGGTAAGGCCACACAGGAAGATTTCGGGGGGATTTGTCGCCCGACGACTAATCGTCGCGACTAATCTCCCCGAATGGCTTGCTAGTATCTTGCGCTAAAGTCGCCTAAGCCTATTACACGCGGCAACGCGATTTTCAAAATTGCCTCGTGATGCAATTTCGAGCGACTGTAAAAAACGTATCGCCGCGTGTGAATAGGCGTCAGCGACTTTAGCGCTAGCGGGTGCAAGATACGAGCAAGCCGTTCAAGATTACGCCTGGCGACAAAACGCCACGTCTTTGAGGCGACTAATATCTTCGAATCTTCTCGTCTGGATGAGCCCTTAGGGAGCCGCTATCTTGGCTTAGGGAGCCGCTATCTTGGCTTAGGGAGCCGCTATCTTGGCTTAGGGAGCCGCTATCTTGGCTTAGGGAGCCGCTATCTTGGCTTAGGGAGCCGCTATCTTGGCTTAGGCCAGACAAGAATATTCAGGGAGATTAGTTGTCTGGCAACTAATCGCCGCGTGTGAATAGGCGCAGACGACTTTAGCACTAGTAGGTGCGAGATACCTGCAAGCCTTTCAGGGAGATTAGTTGCCTCAAAGACGCAGCGATTAGTTGTCAGGCGGCTAATCTCCCCGAATCTTTTCGTCTGGACTAGCCCTTAGGGAGCTGTTATCTTGTGTTAGGGAGCGGTTATCTGGTTACCTTCCCATTATTCTGTTGTTAGGCTGCTGGGGGGGGGGTTGATATCACTCTAATATGTAGTATAGCAGTAAAGAGTGACTGAAGTTCATCACAATGACTTGTGGCAGCTGGGAAATTGACAAAATATCTAGCCCCATGTCAGATTTCAAAATGAAATATAAATAAATCTGTTTGCTCTTTTGAGAAATGGATTTCAGTGCAGAATTCTGCTGGAGCAGCACTATTAACTGATGCATTTTGAAGAAAAAAATAAATAAATTTTACCATGACAGTATCCCTTTAATGTAGGCAAGTGTTTTCTAAACATCACAATGCTGTCCTCTCTGACCTTCCTCCCAACAATCAATACGTACAGTTATTTGTGCTAGCACATTCCCTTACCATTTTAACAATATCTGGATATGCGGATTCCACTAGTACACCTCGGTTTGTAGCTACATATTCCACCAGTTCATTTAAGGTGGCTCTCTTTATCTCTTTGCTCTTTATATCGGATATAGAGTCCATGAAATCAAAGAGTACGCAGCACTGTTGGAGCTTCTGAGAAAAAAGATCTTGCTGTTCATTTGAAGTGGCATCTGTAGAAGATAAAAAAAAAATGCATTTAATATATCGATTAGTATAAATCTCCATATAAACATAAAAATAGTAGATGATATGGAGTCTGATACCAAACAGAAACCGTGGGAACTTAGAAAAGTCATTTCTAAACAGGTATAAGACCGGTTATTCAAAATGCTCAGGACCTGGGGCTTTCTGGATAACAGATCTTTCAGTTATTTGGATCTTAATACTGTAAATCAACTCGAAAATCATGTAAACATTAAATAAACCCAATAGGCTGGTTTTGCTTCCAATAATGATTAATTATATCTTAGTTAGGAGTACAAGTTACTGTTTTATAATTACAGAGAAAATGGGGATTAAAAATCTGGTTTATTGAAAGGAGAAGTTTACCTGTAATGTGTTAAACCCCTCCCCCTGGGGGAGGGGCCTACAGGAGGAGGGGTTTAGTGCAGGATGGGTAGACTTCTCCTTTAACAATGTCTATGGGAGAGAACCTTTCTGTAATTTGGAGCTTTCTGGATAACGGGTTTCCAGACAACAGATACCTGTGGGAGAAAATAGTAGGCCAGCATTTATGCTTCAGGACAAAGATTATGGAAATGACAGCGAAGGGTGTTGCTCATCCCAATTATGGAGCGCTGGCAGAAAAGTTACGATTGGGAAATACGTCAGATTGCTACATTTTGACCCAATTTCCCTATCCCCTGGGAATCTGAATCATCAGCATTTGCTGGCTCCCAAATAAGGATCATTAATTCAACTCCTACACTATAAGAAAGACATACACTTTCTAAAGAATGCAAAGAGAAATGGCAACCGTGATAACGTAGATATCTAATAAATAGTTGACCGCGTATTCTTTATTAATGTAATCATACAAGCTTCCCATGCAGGCTGTGGAGAGCAGGTAGAATATATTGGGCTGATAAAGTGCATGTCAATCATTTCTTTCCCTGGGCTAACACAATAATTTCAGCGTGAGTAAGTGAACTGGAATATTCAGCTGCCAAACATTCTTTGCAACAGAAAAAAAAAAAAAAAAAAAAACAGAACTGTTGCAACATCCGCATTATATTAAACATAGCTGCCTTAGCTTTAATGGTATAAAAGAAATAGTGGGTAAAGAATCATATTGGGGCTGAGGAGAGTTCTGCATACAAATAGATATATTACACATGAATATCCTGTAAATGATAGCCTTATAAACGGTGCTTAGAGATGGCATTGGTTATAATCGGAGCTTAGTTATGTTATGTCTGTCATGTCTCACTGAAACTTCTGTATTATAATAAATAAATTATCCCCTGTTGCAAAATATAAGGACATAAAAAGTCACTTCGGAGTTCCATGACCTTCAGCCCTGAGCTTATATATGGTCATGGAACTCCTCAGTAACTTATAATATCTTTATATTTTACAAAAGGGGGGCACTTTATTCCCTATATAATTGCCACCTCACATGCAGAATAGAGAACATGCAATATGTGCACTCCGCAGCATTTAGACTGTAAGCCCTTCGGGGTAGGCTCCTCCATCCTCTGGTCTCCTTAACACGGAGCACTTAATCTGTAGTGTAATTATATTTATGTGAATTGTATTTCTATTACTGAACTTATAGCTACTTATTATTGCAGTGACCTGTTTGTGACTAGTAATTTATTGTTTTGCTGTACAGTGCTTTGCCCACAAGGAGCGCTATACAAATAAAAATATACATACATGTATTGTCTGCTATTTAGCCAACTCAAGCTATGGCTTATCTACCAATAGCCTCTATGCATTGAAAAAGTGCCTATTCCTGCACATACCAGAGCGGGCTGAGGCAAGTGGTTTGGATTTTCTTATCCCCCGACAGCTACAAACCAAATATATCACAAAGAAAGCTCTACTTCCCCTTTAGGGCAGGTCTACACGAGGAGATTTGGGGAGATTAGTCGCCCCAGCGACAAATCGCCTTGTCTTTTTGGTGACTAATTTCACCAAACCGCTTCCCCCGTCTTCTGTCGGCTAAAATGAAAATCGCCTGCTGCAATTCACCCGCAGCGCTACGTTTTGTGAAATCGCCCAATGTTTCCTCGTAAAAGCAACATGCACAAATTAATATACTTTTATCTAAAATGAATGGTTACTTTCATCACTGAGGAATCTATTTGG
>CM044439.1:12332980-12343112 GCA_024363595.1 Xenopus borealis | reverse complement strand
GAAGGAAAAATATCTAATAATATAATCTCTCTGTATTGCCTATCTGACCATATCAACGGGAGACTGTCAGACATAACTTTTGTACGCTTGTCAATTAATGTCCAGAACATCGTCTGATTTGTGCTTGAACTACTTTATTTAATCTGAATAGTTAGTAGTAGGTCGGGAGATTTCAACAGACGAGCATACATCGGACGTAAGGATTTATCTGCATGTCTATGGCCAGCTTTACTTCTATACTGACTTCATAAAGCTGAAGACAGACTTGTTCAGAAAGACTGTCTTGTTTCGGCTCCTTAAAGGACACGAAGAAGAGACTCCGCATCTGACTTACCGAAAAGAGATCTAGTGATAACCCAATCTGTAGGATCTGACTTCCCTGAATGCTGTAAAGCTTTTTTCCTAGGAAAGCTTCATGGTCCAATTAACTGCCCAGTGAACTTCTTCCTGTGAGAAGAAATCCGAGACTCTGTAGAGCATTCTATATCATGGGCTGCTGAAGAACATCTTCATATGGAAGAAAGGACGAGGTTATTTTTGGATGAGGGTTCATCCTAGTTCTCCATCACTGAGCTCTCTAGCAACCAGTAAGTACGGTAAAAAATGTAAAAGGGAAATATTTTGTAGAGATGTATGGAGCAGTAGATGTTAGTTTTATTTTGTACTACTTCACTAGCGGATTTTCACCAGGGACAATGTTAGTAAATTGGCGAAGTTGCGAAATGACTTCACTCTGGTGAATAAGCTCTAGCGTTAGACGCTTTGCACTTTAGTGAATTTGCCCCTATACATTTATATTCTTTGATATATGTACAGGTACCTCCCACAGACATCAGTGGGAACCACCTGACATTGCAAATACTGTACAGGTGATTCTGGAATGGAAAATGCATTCTGAGCTGCAAGCTGACCTGAGGCGTCAGCCAGTTGCTATAAATTAAATTAAAGTTGATCAGAGCACAAGTCACATGACTGGGGGCAGCTAGGAACTGATGCATGTCAGATTTCAAACTTAAATATAAAAAAAATCTGTTTGCTCTTTTGAGAAATGGATTTCTCTGCAGAATTCAGCTGGAACAGCACTTTTAGGCTTAGTCCAGACGGGGAGATTCGGGGGCGATCCGTCGCCTGGCGACTTCTCACCACGACGGATCGCCCCCGAATAGCTAGGCACCGGCGAGGCTTAAAAATGGCGGCGCGTGTTCACACGATTTTTAAAATCGCTCCGTGTGAATAAGCGCCGGCGTTTTTAAGCCTCGCCGGTGCTCTAGCTATTCGGGGAGATTCGGGGGCGATCCGTCGCGGCGAGAAGTCGCCAGGCGACGGATCGCCCCCGAATCTCCCCGTCTGGACTAAGCCTTAACATACGTGTTTTGAAAAAAAATTTCCCCCCATGACAGTATCCCTTTAAAGGAGAAGGAAAGGCTGGAGGCACTTGGGGGTGCCAAACATTAGGTACACCCAAGTGATTGTATCTACCGAGCTGAGCATGATGGAGATATCTACTTCCGTATTCTTCTGTAAAAGACAGCTTTTTCGTTATACTGCGCATGCGTTGGTCCGGGGGAAATTGAAGACAGAAGAAACCGGACGTAGATTGCTCCACGGTGCTCACTCTTATAACCCCAGGCAGATTTCTGCTGATAGGATCACCTGCCCAGGGTTTCAGGTAGGTAGATACAATCACCTGGGGGTGCCTAACATTTGGCACCCCAAGTGCCTCCACAGCCTTTCCTTCTCCTTTAAAGTAGTGGTTCACATTTCAGTTAACATTTAGTAAGTCATGGAATGGCTAATTCTTAGCAACTTTTCCACTGACCCCATCTAAGAATGCAAATGCTCTGTTATCACTCATCTTTCTATTCAGACCTATTATTATTCATGTTCCAAATCAAAGCATGGTTGCTAGGGTAATTTGGACACTAGCAACTAGCTAAAACTGCAGAGCCGCTGAATAAAAAGCGAAATGACTCCAAAAACCCAAGTTGAAAATGGTCTTTGGATATCACCCTTTGCATCATACTTTTCGTTTAAAGGTGAATAACCACTTTAAGGGGCAACATGGGCACTATGGGACAATACATGCGTGCTGTATCATAAAAACCACCTTATGCGATGTAACGCTTAACATGAAGGCAGTCAAATTTAAGAAACAACACAGACAGCAAAGCAACGTCTCCTTGCAGATCTTTTGTAGATTTGTTTGTAGATAACCGGCTCTTCATATGGAATACAATCAGCAGTCTCCCTCCATGCCCTACATATCGTGCCGGTGTCAGTTCCCCGAGTTGGAATGAATGAAGTGCTATTTCAGCATGTTGCTGGGAGGTGATATCCCACAAGTTGCTAGGATACTGCCCTCTCCATGCACCAAAAATAACAGCAAGTCTCCAGAGGTAAAAGATAATAATATCACATTTCAAATGTAATAGAAGCAGCGTTGAGACACTGGAATACGTTCTATTTGTGTTGACGTCAGATTAATAATCGGGTGCCACGGGGAAGAGAGCACAATGAAAGCCTGAGTGTTATCCATGCAATGGCACGCTGCTATTTACTGAGACTGGCACGGATTCAGATTCTCACACAGAATACATGGGGTGGCTGCTTGGAACCCTGTGTGTGCAGCGGATATTATCAATTATGATCAGTTCAGCAAAATGATAAAATAGCCTAACACTTAGGAGCAGATTTATGGAGGGTCGAAGTGAAAATTCTAATTTTCTTTTTGGTTCGAAGCACTCAAATTCGAATTGTGAAATATCCAAAGCGGATAGATAGTAACTGGTGTATTGGTTGGTATATCGGTAATTGAGACACAGATCTGACAATATCATGTATAGCAAATAAGAACTCAACTCTATAGCTCAACCGTATTGGTCTTCATGTGTATCTATAGGACAGGTAAACGTAATCCCTAAATCTCACCCTAACGGACCTTCTGACAGAGCCCTCATTGGCAATACCCCAGGCACCCAACAGCTTAGGAATCAGTGTTCTATGGGCTAACGGACCAAAATTGCTGCACACCACAATAGTGTAATATATACAGAAGGAACGGATATTGGACTAAGCTTCTCCTTTTAAAATCTAAGCGTAAATTTTGTGCAGTAGCAAGTCATACCTCTCAACTGTCCCGTTTTTAGAGGGACAGTCCCTCTTGACAGCTTAAAGGGGTGGTTCACCTTCAAGTTAACTTTTATTATATTGTAGAAGGGCCAATTCTAAGAAACGTTTCAATTGGTCTTCATTATTTATTTTTCATAGTTTAATGATTTGCAATTTTCTTCTGTTTCTTTGCAGCTTTCAAATGGGGGTCACTGACACCATCTAAAAACAAATGCTCTGTAAGGCTACAAATGTATTGTTATTGTTACTTTTTATTACTTATCATTCTATTCAATCCCTCTCCTATTCATATTCCAGTCTCTTATTCAAATCAGTGCAGGGTTGCTAGGGTAACTTGTACCCTAGAAACCAAATTGCTGACACTGCAAACTAGAGAGCTGCTGAATAAAAAGCTAAATAACTATAAAACCACAAACAATAAAAAACGAAAACCAATTGCAAATTGTCTCGGAATATTACTCTCTACATCATACTAAAAGTTAACGCAAAGGTGAACAACCCCTTTAACCTGCAGTCCCTCAGTTGTACTGGAAAGACCTGTTTTTTTCCTTCACTGCACAGCCAGAAAAAGAAACAAAGTTTTTCTAACTCAATTGGCTTTTGGCAGAGAGTCCAGAACAGCACAGCAGAAGATACTTTTGTAACTAGTTCTAGCTAAGCAAATAAGTAATTGTAACAATAGAAGAGAACAGGCCCCTTGGGAAAAGTTTGACTCACAGTTTAAAGGGCATTTCACCTTCATTAGCAAAACTGTAATAACTGGACAGAGGAGGAGGGGGAGGACCATCAGATCATGGAAGAATCCATTAGAAGAGAAGATGGCCCCTGTGAACAGCGCTGGAGAGGATCTGCTTGAAGGGGTAAGTAGGGACTTAGGGGCAATAGCCTGGGGGGAGAGGTAGGCCCGGGGGGGAGGAGGGCCTACTGGGGGGGTGGGGGGTTTGAGTTAGCGCTTGGGGGTTTCCTTCCTCTTTAAATATTTCAACTCACAACCAACCCTAACCTGCGTCTCAACCCATTTACAGCTAACTTTACTTATGAAACCCACTCTCAGCCCAGCCTCTGAGGCAAAAGTCTTAAGTCTGACCCTCCCAAAAACATTGCCTGGTGCTATTTTGGCCTAAATCTGCCAAGGTTTTGTAGGCTTTAGCTGAACCACCTCATCACTACTGTGCAGTAGTGACGTGCGGGCCTACCCAAATCTTCGGGTCGCTGTCAGGTTCCGTTCCCTGAATTTATAGACTTGCACATGCTCAGTCTCTTTCGTGATGTCATCAGAGGGTGGGGCTGGCGTGGCTCTAAAAACAGAAGGTACGGAGCGGGCCGGTTTCAGGTTGGGAGGGGTCGGGTGTATATTACAATTATTGCCTACAAAATTAGGGTTATTTCATTTACCCGATTAGTCTCTTTTAAGCACAAAACATAATGCTTAATAAATCACAGTTTGATATAACTATTTTATAATGATGAAGAAAATGCCCCAGGAGTCATCTGGCTTTCATGTGGCGAGACTCTCTTGTGATCTGAGGAATGTTGCAAACCTGAAGGCCCGCTGAATATGAATTAGCTGTGGGTTACTCAAACTGGTCATTTTTTTATATTTCATGCAAACTCTGCCTGATTGATTTTACAGTATATTTCCATTTAATAGAGCTTATGCCCTTCAAAAGTGCACCAATCCCGAAGGGATTTTCAATATTACTTACCAACAGAAAGGAAAGCAACCCCACCCCAGATATAGAGAAAATGCAATGAGGCAAAGGAAGCGGAGTCGCAGGAGTAGAAATAAATATATGGTACAAGGCAAGCAAAAAGGTGGCCTAAGTCTTTCTGTAACACTGTGGGGGCGGGGGGTGAGACTGTCCCAGACCCAGCTGCCAATGGGGATCCACTATGTGTTATTGTAACTTCAGATTACGACTAAATACTAGGGATGCACCAAATCAACTATTTTGGATTCGGCCAAACCTCCAAATCCACTGTGAAAGATTTGATACCTAACCGAATCCGAACCCTAATTTGCATGTGCAAATTATCATGGGGCAGGGTAAAAGCGAGCCGTGCACGCAGTAAAAAAAATTTTTACTTCCTTGTTTAGTGACGAAAAGTCACATGATTTTAAGGATTCAGATTTGGCTCGGCCAGGCACAAGGATTTGGCCGAATCCTACGGAAAATGGGCGAATACCGAACCGAATCCTGGATTCGGTGCATCCCTACTAAATACAGCTATTTAACATTCACATGTAATTGCTGCTGAAGTATGAAGACATTAATCCTACGCACAAACGTTTCCCTTAATGCAGTTATTCTCTTTTATCAACACTACGAAGTTGTGCTTACAAGAGAAACTCCCCGGGGATCATCATCCACTTTCAATTGTCCCTTTAAAAGGATACTGTCATGGGAAAAAAAAAAGTTTTCTACAAAACTCATCAGTTAATAGTGCTGCTCTAGCAGAATTCTGCACTGAAATCCGTTTCTGAAAAAAGCAAACAGAATTTTATATTTAATTTTGAAATCTGACATGGGGCTAGAGATATTTTCAGTTTCACAAGTGCCCCCAGTCATGCCACTTTATAAACTTCAGTCACTCTTTACTGCTGTACTGCAAATTGGAGTAATATCACCCCCTCCCTTCCCATCCCCCCAAGCAACCTAACAACAGAACAATGGGAAGGTAACCAGATAGCAGCTCCCTAAAGCTGGGCACACACTATATCCTTCCCCGATATGCCCACTAACGACAGGGCTACATCGGGTTAGGCCGAATGATTAGATTACGATGAGGGCAATGAATGGGCTCTGATGCTTCTGTCACGGGAATAATCAAACCTGGCAACGATAACGATTGAGAACGAATATGCTGCTGAAATGGTCTTAAGGACGGATATCCGCAGATTTATCTGGCCGTGTATGGCCACCTTAACACAAGAGAACAGCTCTCTGGTAGATATAAGAAATATTCTCGGTAGTAAAATCCAGGTCCCACTGTGAAACATTTAATTACATTGAGTAGGAGAAAACAGAAGCCTGCCAGAAAGAATCTTTAAGTGCTGGCTCTTTCTGAAAACACATGACCAGGCAAAATGACCTGAGATGGCGCCTAAACACAAATATTACAAGTAAAAAACAAACTTGCTGGTTCAGGAATTACATTTTATATTTTATTATTTGCTGTGTAAACAGTGTAATTTACATACATAGCGCTATTGTGGCAAACGTGCAACAAGCTTACGTGTTTTGCACCCGAATAGTAAGGGCATGAAACACAAACTTGTTGCAAAACATTTGTCACAGCATCACTGCGTGTGCTTAAATAAACTCACAATTGAACTCAATGGGGTTTCTCTTGTAAGCGCAATTACGAAGTGTCTATTGAAGCTGCGGGCTTGGTGTATTCGCAACGACTGAAGAGGAGACGCACACTGCACCACACAGTTATGTGGGCTCTGCCATGTATGATCCCTGTTTCTAGCTAGAATTCTCCTTTATCCACCCCCCTCCATCCTTTGCTTGGAAAAAATTTCTGCATCTGACATTATTAAGAGGGTGATGTATCTGAATGCACAGGTTAGTAGAAGGAGGAAGCACAGAGTTTACATTTGAATATAGAGCAGAGGCCCCATCCTTCAAGGATTAACTTCCGTTCCGTCTCCTATAAATAAACGAAACGTATATTTACGATGTATTTTTTAAACATTGAATAAGAGAAAAAATAGTAAGAAATGTAAAAATGTTCCTTCAACTTAAGGTTATCCTCTGTGACACACAGATTCCGTGTTTGCACAATTTACTATGTAAACAATAGCTTAGCAACACATTCTGGCACATGTAATACACACATTCCAACCTGATCAGCAACCATCAAAAATGGAGGGGAAAAAAAAACAAGATAATGTTTAAAGGAGCAGTATTTCAGGAGACAGGTACACTTTAACAGACTGATCCACATACACGACCATTGAGCCTGTGATTGGTCATACACTGAGAGATCCACTCGTTTGGCGATGTCGGCAAATGAGAAGATCTCTCTCCGATATGCCCGATTCAGTATGACGACGAGCATATGGGCGGTTGGAGCGCCGGACCGCATCAACTCAACAGATGCGGCCGCGATTTTTAATCATGCCCGATCGACATCTGGCCGACTTTCGCCCAGATATCGATAGGGGAAGCCTGTCGGAGGACCCACTCATGGGCTGATAAACTGCCGACTCAGTCTGTCGGCAGCTTTTATCGGCCCAGAGTAAAATACACCGGCATTTAGAAATTCACAGTTAAAGGTGTTGTTCACATTCAGACACCTAGTTCTTTTCAGATTGTTTACCAGAAATAATTTTTCCAATTACGTTTTATTTTTTAAGTGTGAACGTTTTTCTAATACTGAAGTGTACAGTGTAACTTTTCACCAGACCCTGCAAACTGTTCTAAATAGATACAATTAGTTGATTTTTTTGTGGGGACCTGAGTGGGGTCACGGGGGGTCGGCATCCAATTCGGAGTGACTCTGCGGCCCAGTTCAGTACTGTCCACGGCCCGCAACCCAGTGCTTGGGGACCCCTGAACTAAGGGCTGAACTCCACAGCCATTTTGCGTCAGATCGGGTGACAAAATAAAGGCAACAAGTTGGATGTAGTAGTAATTGGACTGAACAAAAGTCGCAGGTAAAAACTACTTTACATCCAACACGACAGTTCGAAGTGAAAGCAGCATCTTCATCCAACAGTGTAGTTTTATTTATTCACCCTAGACCAAATCCAGAAGCACACCAAAAATAATTGCTGCGTGAAAATAGGCAATTTAGCCCAATTTTCACGCAGCAATTATTTTTGGTGCGTGTCAGGATTTTGTCTATACCGACTTCAGTCCTCGTGCTAGGAAGGGGATTTCAGATTGAGCACTTTAAACATGTGGAAATCCTACAGGTAGAGCACTCCATTATCATGCACCTGCTACTATATCCAACTTGTCGCCTGCGTTTTGTTGCCCCATACTGATCCCACAGAAAACGCCCCTTAATGTTGCAAAATTGTAACAGTTTAGAGTCTGCTCCTGAATTACTGAGTTGCCAAAGTCAAACACCGGAGACTGGGATATTAAACTTAGATTTGGGGGAAAAAAAAAAAAAAACAGAAAGCAATTGAAAAAAAGTCTATTTCTGGGGAACAATCTAAAAAAGAATTGAACTGGAAAAAACCCTTTAAGTAATGGAGACTGAAAGAGCGATAAGGCAACCAATTTTCATTTCCACAGGCAATGCATTTTTAGAAACAACTTAAGGACTAGAGGTTAAGCAAGTAAGAAACTCACAATTAGCTACATTAAAAAAAAGTATCCAAAAAAACATTTAAAAAATTGCAGCTGTGCACTGTGCCGTGAGCATGAGGGACATCTCCAAAAATGCATGAAACACACAGCCGTGCCGTGACCCTGAGGTTTGTTTTTACTTTTTATCAGAAGCAGAAAATCAGAAATGGAACACCTGACTGATCTTAGTGTTTCATGCAGCCAATCACAGCAATGTCAGCTTCAGACAAACCACAGCCAACTAGCATTCTAATAAAAGAAATAGCTCAATAAGAGCATTCAAACCCATTCACGCGGATCAAAGTGAATAGCAATAGCTACTAGTGATATGTGGGTCGAGTTTTGCACTACCTACACCTGACCTGATCCCAACCTCCCTCAATCCGAGCCCACCCCTACCTTTTATAGCAGTGATTTTCAACCATGTGCCTCCAGCTGTTAAGGAACTACAAGTCCCACAATGCAATGAAGGAGTCTGACAGCCACAGTCAGGCAAATGCATTGTGGGACTTGTAGTTTCTTAACAGCTGGAGGCACAAGGTTGAAAATCACTGTTTTATAGACTCGCACCAACCTGCCCTGCCCATACTGTCACAAAAGGGGCAGGACAAGCAGGCGCACATACATATATATATATATATACACATACATACATACATACATACATACATACATACATACATACATACATATATATATATATATATATATATAAAACTGGAAGCAAGCAGTAATGTCGCGGGTGGGGAGAGCAGGCAGAAGAGCCCAAGACGGGCCTGCCAGCAACCTGCAAATGGGAGATCGAGTTTGCCCCAAACCTGCCCGACCAGCAGGTATCGGGGCAGCAAGCACATTACTACTAGCTACCTATCCTAGGGTTCAGCACTCCCCTTATTGCTGCTCTCACAGGGAGAACTAGTGCAGATACTTGTACAGGTATAAGATCTGTATACCAGTTATCCAGAAAGCTTACGGAAAGGCCATCTCCCATAAACCCCATTTTATCAATATAATCCAAATTTTCCTGTAATAATAAAACAGTAGCTTGCACTTGATCCCAACTAAGATATAATTAATGCTTATTGGAAGCAAAACCAGCCTATTGGGTTTATGTCACATTTACATGATTTTCTAGTAGACCCAAATTACAGAAATATCCACTATACGGAAAACCCCAGGTCCCCAGCATTCTGGTTCACAGGTCCCATACCTGTACCCACTTCCAGGAACAAGCGGCTGTTAGGAAAAGACTTCACAGCTTCACAGTTGTCAGTATAACTAGCTGGATTCTCATAGCAACCAATCAGATCTTTGCTTTTGTTTTCTAACTGTTGAAATGTAACTGTTCATTGGTTGCTCTGGGCAACACCACCAGTGCTTTACTCCACTTTTTAAACTGCATGATAAATAAGAGCCAAAGTTGCACAAAACAGAGATTCGTACGATTTTCAGATTATCGTTCAGTCGATGGAACAGGTGAGAAGATTTGTCGGCTAACGCTAATATCTCTGTATGTATTGCCTGCCTGACAATATCAATGGGTGAATCACTACTATTGTCGGACGTAACGTCTGTACGATTGCTGTGAATTAATAGAAAGAAAATGGAGTGAAGATGTATTAGAGCTCACTCTTAAAATCACCAGACATCAGGTCTCTCTACATGCAGAATTTGTGCAAAAGGCAGTCATTTTG
>CM044439.1:12313630-12323748 GCA_024363595.1 Xenopus borealis | reverse complement strand
ACAACTAGAAAATAGAAAGTATTTGAAAAAAAAGACTGTCTGGCGAACCATGAAAACAAGTGATCTGAAAAAAGTGTTTGGAAGGCGAACAACTCCTTTAATATGATGATTACAACTGGGATTGACAGAATTCAGCAGCTTATAGGCCTGTGTATGGGGCCCTCTGACGGGCTTCCCAGATTGATATCTGCCAGAAAGTCGGCAAGGGCAAAAATTCCTGTCAAAACGTGGCTAATCCAACAGCCCATATTGATCCAATCATTGCTACCTAGCACCCACAGCCTATATCACCCACCTCAAGGTAGAGTCCCGAGCGGATCCATTTTTTGGGACCCGTACCCACAATCCCAAACCCGGACCCGCATATCTTACTCGCGTGGACCCGCAACCGGACCTGCAAATACCTTATCTGCAACCCGGACCCTCTGACCATCAAGAATCAGCAAGAGCGGTCATTGTAAGTGACATCATCAGAAGTCGCCGTGATCAGAAAAAAAGGGAGTAAAACAGGAAGTGCGGTCGTAAACCTGAAGTGCCATCATCAGGAGTAGACGTGCTCAGAAAAAGGGAGTAAAAATCGCTATGGAGAAGATCTGCGGCCCGACCCTCAACCTGCAAACCCGCACCTGGAACTTCTACATGCAACCCGCAGGGTACCGCAGGATTTTGAGGGTAACCTGCGGGTACCTGCAAGTACCCAACCTGCTGCAGGACTCAAGGTGGGCGTCTCTTGCCAAATGAGCACAACTCTGTGTGTATGGCCAGCTTTAGACTGGGAGCAAATCTACACGGAATTATGGGTCAGAAACACTCCTAAAAACAGTGTGCAAAACAGTTCCATACTCCAACCCAAAAAACGAAGACCTAAGGTGCATGAGGCATATCCTCCGCTGGATCAATAAACCTGAATGTGCCCAAGGAGTCAAAGGTAAATTGTTTGAAATTAAATGACAGGCTGCATCATGGTTTTCCAATTAGTTTCCTTGCGAGGCAACTTCGGAAAACGAATCGCCGCGTGATTAGTGCTGGCAATTTTTTTCATTTAAACCAGCGCAGAGTGAGGGAAGGCGTTTGGGGAGACTGGTTGCCGCAAAATCGAGGCAATTAGTCGCCAGGCGACGCAATCTCCCCAAATAGCCTAGTGTGTCACAGCCCTAAAGTGACACGTGATAGTTTCAGTTTATCTCACGGCTGCTGTAAAAATTATCATATACAGGAATGTGACCAGTTATGCAGAATGCTCTCGACCTAAGGTTTTCCGGATAATGGATTTTTCTGTAATTTGGCTATTCATGCCTTAAGTCTACTAGAAAATCATATAAACATGAAATAAAGCCAATAGACTGGTTTTGCCTCCAATAAGGATTAATTATATCTTAGTTGGGATTAAGTACTAACTTCTGTTTTATTATTACACAGAAAAAGGAAATAATTTTAAAGATTTTGAATATTTGATTATAATGGAGTCTATGGAGTTTCTGTAATTAAGAACTTTCCGGATATTGGATCCTATACCTGTAAAAGCAAATCATACCTCGTCCTAGGCACCCTGCAAAATGGCAACATATAGCCAACAGTGACATGTCCAGAACACCCAGAATTTGACAATGTCTGTGCCTGTTTTAAAGTTAGGTTATTAGCGGTATAGTCATTTTTGAATGACGCCGCACTTATCTGGGACGAAGTTAAAATGGTTGTTTATCTTGTGCGAGGTTTCTGCGCACTGAAGAAAGAACAGATTCCATATTATTCTCACTGGATGCACCCATGAGCTTTCAGACCTTTGTTTTAGTACAGTTCCATGTGCCAGGGCTCTTAAAGGAAAAGTAAAGGGTTGAAATTCTCTAACTTTCATTAGATTAGCCACATCTGTGCCTCCCCAACCGCCATATTAATTCGTTCTAAAGTGCAGCCATATTCTGTGTCCAAGGTCTCAAAGTATGGACACTATTTCTTCCTTCGCGGCGGCCATTTTAAATCCGCCGACATCACTTCCCCCTTCGTTTTTTGTACAATGCGCATGCGTTTATTTTTTTTTTTTACTTGACCCCATTACGCATCACGCTACTTCATAGTGCAGAAAATTCGGGTTTCCATTTAGCACAGAATCTGGTCAGCAAGCTGCACAACTCTGCACTACACAATTCTGGCAAGCGTTCCCATTTCAAAATGGGTGTTGCTATGGCAACCCGTTTTGTGGAGTGTGATTAGCTGCTCTAAAAAAAGAGGGCGGGCAGAACAGAGGTCAGAGACGATGTAGGCAGGGAAGAGGCTGCTCAATATGCGCATGCTCAACAGTAATCGAGGGAGGAACTGCGCATACTCTAAGTCCTGAGTCGCAATGGGAAGATAGGCATGCTGGGAAATTCAATGCACCTACTCTAGACTATCTGTGGAAGCGGATCAACAGCGCTGCTACAAGAAACCACAGAAAGGTACACATAGCACACCAACGGACTTGGAGTAAGTCATATTTGTGCTTTACATGCCCTTTTGCCGTTACTTTATTAAAAATGTCTGCAAAACCCTACTAGTCGTCCCCCCCCCCCCCCCCCCCCCCCCATCTGTTCCACTTCTTGCTACCTCTTTCCCAGGCTGTGCATGGGAGCCTTGGCATCAGCAAAGTGCGCTGTAGCACAGGAACCAATCATCAGCTAGCATGACCTGATAGTGAACTGAAGCCTGTGACTGCAGGGCTGTGATTGGCTGTCCCCCCTCCTACTGATCTTCTAGCAGGGACTGTTAGGACACGCCCATCCCCATTTGAAAGACAACAGGGCAAATCTATGGGGAGCTCCAATAAACAGGCTATTTTTTAAGACAATATTAATTTATAGCCAAAAGTAAAACCAGCACCAAATCGTATATTTAATTGCCTACGAAATTAGGAAGGGTTTCATTTATCCCCGATGTCTCCTATAAAGGAAAACACAGGCGTGTGAGCAAACCTTTGAAACTGCTTGTACTACAAAAAGCGTCCTGGATCGTGCTCCCATTTCAGTACCCAGGCCAGGGCCAGACAGTTGCTTACAATTATTTTTTCTATTTGTATACAAAAAAATAAGTTTTAGGATAGGGTTGCCCTATAGAGTTGACTGTGCTTTTGGACATTTGAAATCTTTAATTACATACCTTATGTCTGTAAAACATCACTGTATTTAAATGGGAGGTCTATGATCCTGTCTCCTCTATATCTCAAACACAATTCAAAATATCTGTCTTCTGCTTGGATTTAATTCCAAATAATGGATCCTCCCTTCATCCGGATGGTTGCACCCCCCGAAACGTTGAAATTGGTGGTTAAATAAAATGAAAAGGGATTTCCCCCACTGCAGAAACAAGTGTGTGCGGATCCATTATTTGGAATTGCTGTTGCTAAGGGACCTTGTCGGGTCAACGGACTACCAGCACCACTGGAGCAGTTAAAGTGAGTAAAAATCCGGGTGTGCAGTGTAAAAATACCATATCACTTCTGCTTGGATTGATCACCTTGTTGTGCAACTGCACCCAACCACCCACACAAATGTGCTTTAGTCCTGCTTGGGTGCAAAACCTTGATGCAATACAAGGTAGTGATCTCACATTCCGTTTGGTAAAGGCAGTGCCTCACAACCTCACCCTTAAACTGGAATCAATATTGTGGAACATCAGACACAGACAGTTTTCATGTTGTGCACTACCGATATACAACCACCAACAACACACAGCCACACACTCCTACACAATTCTAGGTTTCAGTGTCGGCACTTAACAGCATACGATGCCAAGGATCACTGCTAAAAGGGTCAGTTTCTACACCCTAAAGCAGTAATTTGAGAATACACAAGTTCCTATCAATACGTACAACATTCCTTTGATAGATTTCCAGTCTTGGCTTTCAAGAAATCTGTTGATGTATCTTCTCTCTCTAGAAACTGGCTACCAATGGACATAGAAGTCAGCTCTGGTTCTCACTTCTTGTCTGGACTGTCAGTAAGGCAAAGTTATTTGGGGATGCTGGGAGGTATACACAAGAAACAGCTGAATTGTAGCAGGATGAACAGCCCGGCATTAGAGAGTTGCTCTTATTACTCTCAACAGAGACCTGTATAACAGACATGGAATGTGTATACACACATTGGCTACTGCTCAAAGGCAGAACCTACAAGTTTACTTCAGCCCCAACTTTCAGCCACAGACCCTGTTAGTATATTTGTCTCATATTATTACAAAGAACAATTTCAGTGAAGCTCTTCTCTTGTCCAGGCCACCTACAAGGTGAAGTTTCCTCTTTCCCTTAAAGTGAGTACGCATCAGTTAATAGTGCTGCTCCAGTAGAATTCTGCACTGAAATCCATTTCTCAAAAAAGCAAACAGATTTTTTAGATTTCATTTTGAAATC
Source organism: Xenopus borealis (assembly GCA_024363595.1). Taxonomy (NCBI): domain Eukaryota; kingdom Metazoa; phylum Chordata; class Amphibia; order Anura; family Pipidae; genus Xenopus; species Xenopus borealis. Next base: position 12,319,367 of record CM044439.1, on the reverse strand, counting down.
TGGCATGGGGCTAGAAATACTGTCCATTTCTCGGCTGTCCCCAGTCACGTGATTTGTGCGCGGATAAACTTCAGTAACTCTTTAGGGTTGGGGCAGACGTGCAGATTCAGGGAGATTAAAGGTGGCCATAGACGCACAGATAATATCGTACAAAACGAATTTTCGTACGATATTCGGTGCGTGTATGGTGGGAAATGAGCAGACCGATATCATCAGAGGATTAAGATATCGGTCGGCTGGTTGATCGGACTGGACGGAAAATTTTGATCGGATGCCTTTGAAAGCTCCCTGAACATCGGCCATTGTTAGTGCTGAATCGTCGGATACAAGTAGAATTCTATTGTTTCTACCTGTATATCTGACGATTCAGCTCTACACGTGTGTGTTGAAACGAACGATCTTTCTTGGAAACATCTTTTCCGAGAAAGATCGTAATTGTCACGTCTATGGCCAGCTTTAGTCACCTGGCAACTAATCACCTCTTCTATGTGGCAACAATCTCCCCGAACTGTCTTGAATGAAGAATCGCCTGCACGAATGCACGCGCGCACAGGGAAACGAGGCGCCGTGAGTGCACTAGCGTTCGTGCGACTTTGGAAATTGAAGCGCCGGGAGTGCATTAGCATGGGCGATTCTTCATTCAAGGCAGTTCAGGGAGATTGTTGCCGCACAGAAGAGGTCACTTGCGAGTGATATCACCCCTGACCTTCCACCCACCAGCAGCCTAACAACAGAACAATGGGAAGGTAACCAGATAACAGCTCCCTAACACAAGATAACAGCTGCCTGGTAGATCTAAGAACAGCACTCAATAGTAACATTCAGTTACATTGAGTAGGAGAAACAACAGCCTGCCAGAAAGCAGTTCCCTCCTAAAGTGCTGGCACAAGTCACATGACCAGGCAAAACGACCTGAGATGCACCTACACACCAATATTACACCTAACAAAATACACTTGCTGTTTAAGGAATGACATTTTATATTGTAAAGTGAATGATCTGCAGTGTAAACAGTGTAGTTTAGAGATAAAAACTGCATCATAAAAATCATAAGAGAATCCCTTTAATCTGACTTTAGCCCTTCATTTGTATTTGTGTTCCCCCCGATTGTCTGGATCAATGACCTGCTATTGCACTTGTGCACTGTTTGCTCTATTAGTGTACATGTCCTCCCAATTCTGCCCAATGTGATATTAGTGTACCTGTAACCCCCCTAGTCATTTCCCAGTGCTCAAGATGGTTTCCAGTGTCTCACACCCTTATTCTGCTCCATTCTACACTAGCATAAATGTGCCACTACACCCCCACTATATTAATGTTCAGTGGACCTTTCTACCTTTTGGTTTTCTGCACCATGGTACTCATGCACTTGTGCCTAATAATAACCTTATATTGCATCGCTACTACCCTATCAATTGCTGTATCACATACTCGACTAATGTAACTATTCCCCTATTTTGCTCTGTGACATGGTATACGGTTATATTACACTGTTATGGTATACAGAGGGATGCACTGAATCCACTATTTGGGATTCGGCTGAATCCTTTGTGGAAGATTCGACTGAATACAGAACCATATTTGCATATGCAAATTAAGGGCAGGAAGTGGAAAAGTGGGCCTTTTTTTCACTTCCTTGTTGTGTGATGAAAAGTCACGGCATTTCCCTTCCCGCCCCTAATTTACATATTACAATTAGGACTCGGTTCAGCTTGACACAAGGATTTTGACGAATCAGAATCCTGCTGCAAAATGGCTGAATCCTGGTCGTATGCCGAACGGAATCCTGTATTCGGTGCATCCCTAATACAGATACCCCCTCAGCAACAATGTAATGCCCTATTGCTGAATCTCTTTAACTTTGTGGCATAATCAAAATTTAGCACTATTTCCCCACTCTAGGCCTGCAACATATTCTACCCTATCTTTCTTCACTCTATCACATATCATCTGTGTTTTGTTGCTCATACACCATTCATAGATGTTTACCCCAATGTCTGCCTTGGGCTATACCATCACAATTGCCCCGTCCTTGGCTCGGCACCACCCTAAAGCACATGTACCTCCAAATCTTGCCCATCCCCCGTAGTTTACTGATGTACCCCCAAATCCCAATCCAGTTACATCCAGATGTGGGGGTACATCAGTAAGCCATGGGGGGTGGGCATGATTTGGAGATACAGGCGCTTTAGGGTGGTGCCAAGCCAAGGACGGGGCAATTGTGATGGTATAGCCCAAGGCAGACATTGGGGTAAAAGTCTATTAATGGTGTATGAGCAACAAAACACAGACGATATGTGATAGAGTGAAGAAAGATAGGGTAGAATATGGCCAGTCCTTGCTCATTTCCGACCCAGCTTTTCTGATTACTCTCGTCTTCCAGCAAGGACATGCGCCCCCTAGCGTGTGGGTATATATACAAATATACATATATCTATATATATATATATATATATATATATATATATATATACACATACATCATTAATACACAGACCCGCCTGAGCACATTAGGGCAAGGGCAACCTGGGGGCTGATATTTCGCCTTTCCCAAGTGTAGCCCGCAGGGGTTGCTGGGAGTTCGGGTAGAGGAGTTGAATGAAGTCCCGCCTTACCTTTGAGTGGGGGCAGGGGGGAAAGCTCCACAGGGGGGCCCTGGCCGCGGAACTGTGACGAGCCCTGGGAGCGCCTCTGCCTCTGGGCTTTGCGCACCGACTTCCGCGTGAATCCATCCACCTTCTCCGCCGCCGATATCGCCGACATGACCACTTACAGGGCCCGAGGGGCCACCTGCCCGACCGAGTAGGGTAATGAGTATTCGGGCGGGAAACGTGAGGTAAATATCACGGTGACAGCCCCCTCCTCCCCCTAGCGCTGCCCTCCGGCAGGAGAGGAGGGTCCCCTCTAACTGCTTCTCGCCCCTGTTCTCCACGGCATTTCCCCTCTTTAGCGCAGACACAAAGTTTTTTCACAGCTCCTTGAATGCCATAGACGGGGCTGCTCGAGGGATCGTAGCTCGTATGACGGCGGGTGGGCTTCCCGTGTCGGTGTAGAAGTCCGTGAGTAAATCCAACAAACAGCAAACCCCTCGCTCCCGAACTCACAAGGCGACCTGTGGCGGCAACGTCGCTTACCGCCGCCAGCACCGACTTCTCCTACTGAGTGACAGTTCGGCGGCCCAATCGGGGGAGCCAGGGGACACGTGACGGAGGCGGAATGTTCGCACTGTTTGAAGCGCTGAGTCGATTGTTATGGACTTTACACTCAGCCGCCGCTAGGGGGCACCCGAGTGACTGAAGAAAAGTGGGCGAGGTCTACTAATGGACGTCATACGTTTGAAGTTATGTAGTCGGGCTGTACTGCCTGGCATTTATAGGTGTTGCGGTTCAGTAAGTGCGGCTATACGCTGGGTACACACACACACAGTCCGGGAAGGAAGAAAGTGACAACAAAAAGGCCGCTTTAGCAGGCTGTGAGCGTTTGTGGCATACAGACTCTGTATTGGCTGATGGGACATGGGTCTGACCAATCAGAATAAAGGCTGTTTTCGGCGCCGGACCAACGGGGTGCGTCCCTTCAAATGATTCCTTGTTGTGAGCGCGTCGCTGAGGTGATTCTGTGGGTTCCTCCCTCGCGTTGCTCAGAGTTGCAATTCAAGGAATCGTCTGTCCCTGGAAAATTGCTCATTTGCTTTTTCTTTTTACTGTTGTAACCGTTCTCTCACGCAGTTGCAGGAATTATATATTTCATTGGTCAGGCGTCAGGCTTTATATAGCGAGAGAGAATGATTTAGCGTGTGACACATTTGCTGTACATTTTTGCTTTAGCTGTTAGTATGATGTAGAGAGGGATATTCTGAGACAATTTGCAATTGGTTTTCATTTTTTATCATTTGTGGTTTTTGACTTATTTAGCTTTTTATTCAGCGGCTCTCCAGTATGCGGTTTCAGAAGTCTGGTTGCTAGGGTTCAAATTCCCCTAGCAACCATGCCTTGATTTAAATAAGAGACTGGAATAGGAGAGGGTCTGGACAGAAAGCAAAATATTAAAAAGTAGATACAACAGTCATTTTGCAGCCTTACAGAGCATTTCAAAACTGGACAGAATCAGAAGAAAAAGGCAAATCATTAAAAACAAAACTGTAAAAAAAAAAAATAATAAAGACTAATTCAAAACTTGATTAGAATTGGCAATTCTATAACATACCAAAAGTTAACTGAAAAATGAACCACCCCTTTAAAGGAGAACCCAACCTTTAATGAATAAAACTCTCTTCCCTCGCTAGTGTAGACCCCCCACCCTGGGGCAAATGCCCCTAATTTTTTACTTACCCTCCTGCAGATTTGGCCCGCAGGAGTTCACTGCAGCTATTTTTTTTCTTCGGTCTCTTTCGGAAGTTGACCAGCGGTTTCAGCGCAGTTGCAGGAGATTTCCAGACCTGAATCACTGCACATGCAGCGAAAGTCGCGAAAATGTCCCAAATGTTTCGGAAAAGAGGGAGGAGGGTCTACACAGGGGAGGGTTTTTTTCCATTACAGGTTGGATTCAGACGGTGCAATCTTCCGACCTACCACTAACCATTCAGATCAAATACGGTAGTAAAGGCCATACATGTAGACATCCACTAGTTTGGAGATTTTGCCGAACGATCGGATCTCTCCCCGATATGCCCACATTGAGGTGGTGATATCGGGCTTATGTGATCATAGGACCTATGGCGCAATGATCGGATCATAATGCAGGCAATACTGGTGGTCGGATTGCGGGACTGCATCAACTAGGTATGCACCCAATCTTCTATTTTGGATTCGGCCAAACCTCTGAATCCATTGCGAAAGATTTGACCGAATCCGAACCCTAAACGACCAATCACCATAGCATGAAAAATCTCGGGATGGTAATTCTTAAACTGGCCATAGATGCAAAGATCCGCTCGTATCGGGGTAATCCGGATGTTCGGCCCTATGGCCAAATGATCGGATTACGACGAGCGCAATGGACTTCCAGCGGGTCGGTTGGAAGAAAATCGTGTCCAGATATCGATTGGGAAGACCTGTCAGAAGCCCCATACACGGGCAGATAAGCTGTGAAATTGGTCTAATTGGGCTTTATCTGCCCATGTATTGCCAGCATTAGTCACACAAAAGATTTTAGGTCAGTGTGTGTAGTATGTTTTTGCATCTATGCTCAGCTTAAAGGACCAGTAACATGAAAATTGTGTTTTTGTTTTTAAAAAAATGTGTTTGTAGATAACGAAAAAAGACACCAAGACACATTTAACTTTAAAATAGCAAACTCTTCATTAAGAAATAACTTACTGATACTCCACTTGCACTTCTCTCCAGAAAAGGCGACAGGTCAACAATCCATCGTGCAATGCTGGATTTCTCCTGGCTATCGCCTATAAGGAAGGCAAGGGAGGAAAAGTCGAGCGCCGCACGATGGATTGCCCGATCACCTTTTCTGAAGAGGAACGCAAGTGGAGTATCGGTAAGTTATTTCTTAATAAAGACTTTGCGATTTTAAAGTTGAATATGTCTTGGTGGTTTTTATGTTGCTGGCCCTTTAACTCTGGATCCACCTGTCGAGGCACCTACAGTATTTTAAAAAGCCAGATGGACACCTAGGGGGTTGTTTATTAAACGAAAACTAAACCCCAAAATAAATACTTAGAATACAACAGAAAGTATCAAACTGGTATATATATATATATATATATATATATATATATATATAT
>CM044439.1:12290800-12313532 GCA_024363595.1 Xenopus borealis | reverse complement strand
TGTCTGTTAATTGGTTCATGTGACCTAACATGTATGGTTTGTTTGTGTGCACTGTGAATCATATGAACTCAGGGGACAGCCATTATTTTTTTTAAATGGCAATTTTCTATTTATGATTACCCAATGGCACGTACTACTGAAAAAGTATATTATTATGAAAATGGTTTATTTACATGAAGTAGAGTTTAACATGTGAGCTGTTTTATGAAATATATTTTTATAGAGACATTGTTTCGGGGGTATAGCTTTCCTTTAAGGATTGAGTTGCGTTTTCCATGAAAATTAAAAAAAAAATTTTTTTGGTCAAAATTCACATTTTCAGGTTTTTCAAAAAAACTCAGATCTTTCAAGATGTATTATATCCAGACCCTGGAAATAGTTTGAATCTAAAAATACACCTAAATCTAAAACCTGTTGAGGTCATGTAATGGTCTGTGACAAAGGTCCTTTGAACCATTTGAAGACGGGATTAGCCTCCATGATATTCAAGTTTTTTTTTTTTTTCGGAGGGTTTTGCCCAAAAATTCTAGTGAATTGAGTTTTTTCCCGACACAAACTTGATTCATTCGAGTTTTAGGGTTGTTAACACTGAAGTTTATCAGAGCACAAGTCACATGACTGGGGGAAACTGACGCTATGTCTAGCCCCATGTCAGATTTCAAGATCAAATATAAAAAAATGTGTTTGCTCTTTAGGGAAATGAATTTCAGTGCAGAATTCTGCTGGAGCAGCACTATTAACTGATGCATTTTGAAAAAAACATTTTTTTCCCATGACAACTACAGAGGAAGCAGATGTGGTCCGCTAACCCCCACCCCCCCACCAAGTGCTTTTAATTTTCCTTCTCGTTTAGCAATTGCATTTCCAATGCACCACATTTGTCATGAAATGTGTTGTGTAAAGCTGGCCATAGACGTAAAGATTTTTGAAAGATCCAATAGTTATCGTGAGACCACGATGTGTCCATCAACTAAAAAGACCATTTCAGGCGATATTGCAGCAAAACTGAAGGATCGCAGCCTGCTTGTCCTGCAAACATAGGTAGATTGCATGGGGACCCATAAAGATTTTCTAACCTGGCCGATCAATCATCAGACCAATGTCGGACGAAAAATCATAAGCTGAACGATCGTTTGTATCCCACTAACCGCACGATAATTTGACAGATTGGTCGGACTTCCCTAATATCGGTCGTTCAGCGGGGAAATATCGTTGCGTCTATGGGGAGCTTTAGGCAAATGCTTTACCACATGTGACTTCTTGGGACCCCATAACAGCCTTTGGATTTTCAATAAATAAAATCCTTAAAGGGGTTGTTCACCTTTGAGTTAACTTTTAGTATAATATAGAGAGTGATATTCTGAGACAATTTGCAATTGGTTTTCATTTTTTATTTTTTGTGGTTTTATAGTTGTTATAGCTTTTTATTCAACAGCTCTCTAGTTTGCAGTGTCAGCAATTTGGTTTCTAGGGTACAAATTACCCCAGCAACTCTGCATTGATTTGAATAAGAGACTGGAATATGAATAGGAGAGGGACTGAATAGAATGATAAGTAATAAAAAGTGGCAATAACAATATATTTGTAGCCTTACAGAGCATTGGGTTTTTAGATGGTGTCAGTGACCCCCATTTGAAAGCTGCAAAGAAACAGAAGAAAATTTCAAATCATTAAAAAACTATGAAAAATAAATAATGAAGACCAATTGAAAGGTTTCTTAGAATTTGCCCTTCTACAATATACTAAAAGTTAACTTGAAGGTGAACCACCCCTTTAAAATCTGGCCTTTACAATTAGGCGGTGCCAATGCCTTGCACCAAAAAAAAACAATTTTCCAATTTATATATATAAAAACGTGTCTGGAAAATGTAAAAACACACGTATGTATATCATTTTTCTCTCTTGTAAATAGCAAAGCATTGGAATTGCAAATTTCACTTGTTTTTCACCGGCAAAAGTGCTGTGTTATTCTGTTCGTGATGCCTTGTTTTAGCTTGTCACCAGAGCAGTGAAGGAACATTGTACATTGTCTCAAGGGAATAGAAAACAATGAGCACTTAGTGACTAAACTTTTGTTTTTGCTTTGCAGCAATGACATTAAATTGTACGGTAAAATTCAAGCATTTGTTTGTTTTGTTTTTAATGCCACATTTTGAGTTCAGAACCGCTATATTCATCATTTTACTGGGGCACTAAATACAATCATTGTCTGTAATCATATTTACTCGGTCTTTAGCCATACCTTGTGTATTAGCCTACTCTACAAGTGTTGCTTGTTGTTGTTTTGTTGTTAGAGGGATTCTGTCACAAGAAAACATGTTTATTTTCAAAATGCGTCAGTTATTAGTGTTGCTCCAGCAGAATTCTGCACTGAAATATATTTTTTTATTCAATATTTAAAATCTGACATGGTGGCTAGACATGTTAGTTTCTCAGGTGCCCTCAGTCATGTGACTTGTGCTCTGATAAACTTCAGCTGTGCTACAAGTTGGTGTGATATCAACCCCCCTCCTTTTCCCCTAAGCAGCCCATCAGCAGAACAATGGCAAGGTAACCAGATAACAGCTCCCTGTTAGTTTTCTCATGCAACAACTTCGGAAAACAAAGTAGAGTCCTGCAGCGGGTTGGGTACCCGCGGGTTACCCGCAAAATCCTGTGGAACTCTGCGGGTTGAATGTAGAAGTTCCGGGTGTGGGTATAGAAGCGAGTAGGTGGTTTTGAGGGTTGAGTTGCGGATCTTTGCCATTGCGATTTTTACGCCTGCGGGTTGAATGTAGAAGTTCCGGGTGCGGGTATAGAAGCGAGTAGGTGGTTTTGAGGGTTGGGTCACGGATCTTCGCCATTGCGATTTTTACGCCTTTTTTTCTGAGCATTTCTACTACAGATGATGTCACTTCCAGTTTACAATGACAGCACTTCCTGTTTTACTCCTTTTTTTCTGATCATGGCTACTTCCGATGATGTCACTTCTGGTTTACAATGACAACATTCCTGATTCTTGATGGTCAGCGGGTACGGATTGGGTTGCGGGTCCAAGCGGGTAAGAATGCGAGTCGATTAGTTAAATCTCCAGGAATCTTGCCGTGTGGGTAAACTTAGTTGAAGAAACAATATCTTATCTGAAAGCACTGGCTCTTTCTGAAAGCACATGACCAGGCAAAATGACCTGAGCTGCACCTACACATCAATATTACAACTAAAAAAAACACTAGTTGGTTCAGGAATTACATTTTATATTGTAGAGTGAATTATTTTCAGTGTATACTGTGTAATTTAGAAATAAAAACTCATAATAGCAGTGAAACTCTGGAGGAGGGCTCGATGGTGGAACGTAAATCAGAAAGCAAATGGAAGGTATATAATTCTCCACTTTTATTTTGTCTCTATATCTCCACTTTTGTGAATTCCCGCTTTTGAGTCCTTATTTATATGTTCCCACTGAAATGCTGAAGTGTGACTTCATCCCATATAATTATATTATATTATATATTATATCATAATTTCACTCACGTACAGAGAATTTCCTGGGAATGATTTATTCCTTTACATAGAAATGTATCGCTGGAGATCCTCAGACCTTGTCAAGAAGGATTCATTGTTACACGTGTGACCTGATTTCTCCACCACTACAAAAATAGTAATTGTGATGCGATCTAGAGGCCTGCGTTGTTTCTACAAATGTACGATTATTTTTAACATTGACGCGATACAAGGAAACGCATCTACGAATGTTCTCCCTCATACCAGATGAATCCAAGAGTTGGGCTGAGGCCAATATAACAGGTAAAATCAGACAGTTGGTATATTGGATACAGTGAACACCAATTTTACATCCCCTTATTTTTACCTTTTTTTTAATATAATTAATTTCCTGGATTTTACTAAATTATATTTGTTTTGTAACCCGAAAAAACACACTAGAGTTTAGCCATTTCCTTAATTTTTCTTTTGTACAAACGGTGAGCACACATCTGACATCTGGTATCAGGGAGAACATTCGTAGATGTGTTCCATTCCCTTGCGTCAATGTTAAAAATAATCGTACATTTGTAGAAACAACGCAGGCCTCTGGATCGCATCACAATTACTATTTTTGTAGTGGTGGAGAAATCAGGTCACACGTGTAACAATGAATCCTTCTTGACAAGGTCTGAGGATCTCCAGCGATGCATTTCTATGTAAAGGAATAAATAATTCCCAGGAAATTCTCTGTACAGAGTGAAAATATCAGTGAAATGAAGTCACACTTCAGCATTTCAGTGGGAACATATAAATTAGGACTCAAAGGTGCAAATTCACAAAAGTGGATACATCAATACAAAATAAAAGTGGAGATAGGATTATCAGATTTACCACAATATTGACAAAAAAAACCGATATCTCCACTCCTGTGTCTCTTAAACAGAACTGTTTACAGATTTTGTCTTTCACACAGCTTTTCAAATTAAATTTTACTGACGTTTTTATTCTTTAGCTAAACCCGGTGACATAACTAGATAATACTGGGCCCAACAGCAAATTATTTTTCAGGCCCCCAAAATATTTAAAGGTTGACTTGTTTTACCAATCTCCATTGAAATTAGATATGAATTAGGGCTTCATGGGGCCCTATACCTCCTGGGCCCCCCTGAAGTTACATATAGTTACACCCCTGGCTAAACCTGTCACTCTGTCATTAGGTGACTCTCAGCCAGGGTCAGTCTAGGGGGGGCCTGGGGCCCACCAAGGCTGCTCCAGACCCTGGGCAGCTCTGTAGTTCTGGGGTTGATGGGGGAGTGGGCTGTGTACTGGTACAAAAACTAAAATGTTATCAGATTAGCTTAATTCCTCTTGAAATAAAGATCAAGGAGATACATTCACTTAAAGGAGTTGTTCCCCCTTTAGAATAAATAAATTGTAAGAACTCTGTTAAACAGAAGAGGAAGGTTTATTGTAGTTGTGTACCTTCAGGCATCTGTAGTAAATAAATCTAATTTTTTGTGATCAAAAATCTTCAACATTCAGTGAGCACAGGTACAGGATTGGCAGATAGGAGCTCAGTTACAGCCTTAACGACCATAGACATGCAGCTTTTAGTCTCATATTGCATGTACAATTACAGACAGAGAAATACGCATTCCCTGGTCACATAAGTAATCTATGCAGATGCATTTATTTACAAAGACAGGGGTTTTTAGTTACAAAATTATGATCCAACTGTGCATGCGCCAAAACGCCGCTCAATTCACAAAGATTACAGACAACCTGAAAGATTGCAGCCGTGAACTCAGAACCCCGAATCTGCACGGAGGGGTAAGTAAAAATTTAGGGGCATTTGCTGGGGTAACAGCTAGGTTGGGAGGGAGGGGGGTCTATGTCGGGTAGGTGGTAGATGTTTTCTAACTTTTGGGTTGAGTTCTCCTTTAAATCTGTCATTCTGGTTTGGCTGGTTCTTATCCTTTTTACTATATTGCTTTACCACTTGTATCATCATGTACTTGGCTGTGTCTGCTTCATTTGGTTTCAATCAATTTTAGTGACCTTTCCGATAGAGCAGACTGAGGCATTCGCTAACAACTCAATATATTTCATGTGCTTGGCACAGTGTGTGGAGCAAAGGCAGTGGCAGTAAGGATATGTAAAAGGGCAGATTTAGTATGTTATATAATGGCTAATTCTAAGCAAATTTTCTATAGTTTTTCAATTATTTGCCTTCTTCTGACTCAGCTTTCAAATGAGGGTCACTGTCCCCATCTAAAAACAAAGGCTACACATATATAGCTATTTATTTATTTATTTATTTTTTATCTTACTATTCAGGCCTCTCTTAATAATATTCCCGTCTCTTATTCAAATCAATGCATAGTTGCTAGGGTAATTTGGGCCCTAGCAAACAGATTGCTGACATTACAAACTGGAGAACTGCTGGATAAAAAGCTTAAATAACTCGTAAACCACAAATAATTAAAAATGAAAACCAATTACAAATTGTCTCATAGAATCACTCTCTACATCATACTAAAAGTTCATTTAAAGGTGAACAACCCCTTTGCCAGAAAGGAGTAGAAAGGAGCTTTCTTTGTGTACTCGCCCTGCATCCTGATTTTATTTTACACTAATTCAACCAACTTCTTTTAATGTAAAGTATGGTTGGGAAACATTGAACTATAGTATATAGCTCTGTACGGAGCAATATCCCGATCTTGTATAAACCAGTAATTGCAACATTATTTTATTCTTTCTTCTTTTGATGTGGTTTTTGTAAACATGTTGCAAATCCAATTTCCCATGTTGAGTATATTCTGGAAAACGACATTTGTCTTCTACATCTCAGTTTTATACACAATTTCCATTCCATGGAGGATCAATGAGCTGGATTGTGTCTTAAAATCTACAATAATCCCTTTTTTTTATCATGTATCTAGTTCAGTGCATGCGAGGAGTCACAGTGCCTCTAATAAGTACAAAGCATGCGGTGAAATAAAGCCAGAGATGAAGATCATGAAGCTCAGACAATCTAATAATAGCGAAGAATATGGAACGTTACCAAAAATACGGAGTGAGTCTGATGCGGAGTGGAAACTGTGTGAACAATATGTACGTTTCTCTGAGTCTGGCAGTGATGTCTCATGCTATATAAAGTCAGGATATGTTGTACCCATACACAGCAAGATGCTCAGCACTAAATGTAATACAAGATGGGCTACATTCCAGACCCCTGAAGCTGAAAGGTGGCCCAAGCGTATGGAGTTGGTGTGAGTTTACTAGAATGGTGCTATACTAGTGATTCAGTTAGTAACTAATTATTGAACAGGGGTCTCACATCAAGGTGCCATACTAGAATTATATAGTATATATATATATATATATATATATATATATATATATATATATATATATAATAACAGTATATGGGTTCCTCACAGTAACCATGAGCTGCAATATCTTCTCATAGGGTTTCCATCCAGCTGAGATATTTCCCTGGCCTAGCTAGTAAAACTGAACACACAAATACTGGTGTATGGCTCTATCCAAGAACAAAGTCAATACATCAATGATGTAAAAATAGAGAAAAGGTGAATGAAAGAAATAATAAAGCTGATGAAATGGTTTCTCACCAAGGTAACCCCCAGTCCAGGGGCTGCCAATGAATTTTTCAAATGGGCAAAAATCCAAATGGAGTGAAGCCCATTTCCAAGTAAAGCAGTAGCTCAAGTCTTGAAAAGTTAAAAAGGCTTTATAAGGACATGCAAAGGCCTGACGTGTTTCGTGCCTGTGTGGGCACTTATTCATTGGTCTAGCTGGTAAACACCAACTAAGATTGGTGCTGGCAGGACAAACCTACTGATCAGTAAATATAGGAAACTTCATTGGTCCGCCCATTGCATGTTCAGTTAGGCCCATGATCCACTCTGTTAAATCCTTGGTCTGCCCAGTTATGCCCAGGCCCGGATTTGTGGGAAGGCCCGGGCCTAGGGTGGCAAAATTTTAGAAGGGGCATATCCCCCACTTGCCAGATTGATAGGGTGCTCATCCAGCTGCTACTACACTTGCTTTCAAACCTCCTCTCCCTGATTCTCCTCCTCTTGTTTCTCCTAAGGGGGTAGATTTATCAAAGAGTGAAGTTCCGAAATTTCACTTTCACCCATTGATAAATACGCCTTTCAAAATCCCATAGAAATGAATTGAGAGCTGCGGAATTTCCCTCTAGTGGCGGAACTTCACTCTTTGATAAATTTCCCCCATAGAGTGATGTGCAGGTTGAGGGGAGAAGGGCTGAGCATGGCTCCCTAGCAGTTCTTGCACACTTGCATGATTATACATGGTGTGGGTGGGTTGGAATGGGACCACAAGCCTGCCTAGGGACACATAAATTTAAAGTCTGGCCCTGGTTATGTCCCCCAAACCACCCGCAACCCTTGCTTTCACCACAGCTAGCATTCTCAGATCCGTGCATGATCGGCGGTGCATCCATGTTCCATACCAAGGTACCAACCCTGCTCACACTCCTCGGTGGAATTTTAGGCTGCTGAGTAAATAAGCCCAACTCACATACTCATAGATCACCTCAATGAAGATTCAAGTCATTCCCCATTCAATGCGTTACAAAAATTTTTACATACACCCTTTACTACTAGAGAGGGTCCTCACCCCTTCTGTTTATAAAGCAAACAAATATTGTACAGCTCTTGTAGGAACACCCAAGCTCTTCCAAATTCAAATTTTATTAGTCACATACACAATCATACACAGTACGAAATGCAAGGAAATTTTTGTTGTTGTGCAATGCCCGACCATAAGAATATACAGTAAAAAGAAGGAAATATGAGTTACATAAGAGATAAAAATTGAATATTACTGGAGGATTTGCTTACAGAAGTAAAGAATAACTTAAAGAATTTTAAAGGGATCCAGTCATGGGAAAAAACATTTTTTTCAAAATGCATCAGTTAATAGTGCTGTCCCAGAAGAACTGCACTGAAATCCATTTCTCAAAAGAGCAAACAGATTTTTTTATATTTCATTTTGAAATCTGACATGGGGCTAGACATTTTGTCAATTTCCCAGCTGCTTCAAGTCATGTGACTTGTGATCTGATAAACTTCAGTCACTCTTTACTGTTGTACTGCAAGTTGGAGTGATATCACCCCCTCCCTTCCCCCCCCACCCAGCAGCCTAACAACAGAACAATTGGAAAGTAACCAGATAACAGCTCCCTAACAAGATAACAGCAGCCTGGTAGATCTAAGAACAGCACAGGACCCATGTCCCACTGCGTACTATTCAGTTAAATTGAGAAGGAAAAACAACAGCCTGCCAGAAAGCAGTTCCCTCCTAAAGTGCTGGCACAAGTCACACGACCAGGGGCAGCTGGGAAATTGACAAACTGGCTAGCCCCATGTCAGATTTTCAAAACTGAATATAAAAAAATCTGTTTGCTCTTTTGAGAAATGGATTTCAGTGCAGAAGTCTACTGGAGCAGCACTATTAACTGATGCATGACAGTATCCCTTTAAGTTAAGTGCAAGTCTGTCCTCTATACCCAAGGATAATAGTAACCACCCAAGACACAGTATGGAGGACTGATATAGGGGCACAGCCTACATAGGTGTGACTAATACAATCATTATGTCCTATTCTCATAGAACAATCCTGACTTGTGTGTCGAAAATAGGTGTCCTTTTTATATTGGGGGTATGATCCTGTAGCTCTGGAAGCCAACAAAATAGATATAGACACAAATACTGCCTGATTCTAATTATATACAGGGTCATATTTATTCATTTTGTACTTTGACCAAAGGCATTTCTGACCCCACATCCAACTCCCGCTCCTCTCTGTTCTCTATCAGTTTACATTGGTTTCATGTGGGTGTCCATGGAAACAGGAAATAATGCCATGATGCCGAATCCAATTAAATATGTGATTCATGCATTTAAATACATTACTGAAGCCTGCAAATAAACAATGGCCTTTCTTGGCACTGTACATATTTATGGAAGTCATAAAAGTCCACCGTTTCTAGAGGCGGATTTGTGTTTTCTCTGTAATCTCATTATGCTCACGGTACTTCCTATTTATCAAGATGAATGCAGGCGCTTCTATAAATACCCCCGGATTGATCTTCCCTCTGCAGATTTGCATATCTCAGTACAAAGTAAGCAAAATGGGACACGCAGTGTTTACTGAGCGATGCAGGATTCCGTTGTGTTGTTTCGCTATGTGTCTAGGCTTTAGCCGTTTTGTGTGTTCCGTTACTATTTATGGACGAGGAAGAAAAAAATCGCCCTGAGCCTTTTAAAAGTTCGATGACCTGGAATATTTGTTCTCGGTTGATTTAACTGTACGAGAGGGAACGTTAAAGGAACAGTGACACTAAAACGCAACTTGAGGCACCTAGATACAGTATATGTTACTTTCTGGATACACTGTACAAGTGTAAGTGCTGGAACAACAGCAGTCTAATTGGGCATTTAAGTAGAAAATATTTTGGAAAAAAAATGTTTTCCCATGACAGTATCCCTTTAAGGACATTGAAACATTTTGTGCCTCGAGCTACTTGAACATGCCTTACCCTTTAAACAAAACAGGGATTGTTTGTCTATATATTGCAATATATTTAAAGGGATACTCTCATGGGAAAACATGTTTTTTTTAAAACGCATAAGTAGTGATGGGCGAATCTGGGGCGTTTCGCTTTGCCAAATTTTTTGCGAATTTCCTGAAAAATTTGCGAAATAGCAAAAAAATTTGAGAAATCGGAAAGTTCATGAACAAAAAATTCGTGAAATTTAACCGTTTTCACGAAAAATTTGTGAAATTCGAACTATTTCACTATAAATCCGTGAATTTCGAACTATTTCACTAAATTCGTGAAATTCAAAGTTTTCACTATAAATTCATGAATTCCGAACGTTTTCACTATAAATTTGTGAATTTCGAACATTTTCACAAAAATTTTTTGAATTTTTGAAAAATTCGTGAAAATCGGAAATTCTCTGGCGAATTTTCACTGCCATTTTGCGAATTTATTAGCCGGCGGCGAATCGCGGGAATTCGCAGCGAATTTGAGCTAGGCGAAAAAATTAGCCCATCACGACGCATAAGTTAATAGTGTTCTTCCAGAAGACTTCTGCACTGAAATCCATTTCTCAAAAGAGCAGACAGACAGATTTGTGGAGAGGCCACCTAGGCCCGGGCCTATGGCAGCAGGATTTTAGGGGGCGGCATGCTGCCCAACCACACCCACATTGAGTCAAAAATTTAAATTTCCTGTGTGCCAATTCCCATTGCTCTGTCCTGATGATGAACATTTGAGCAAATAAAAGGGAGGGGACAGGGGCGACAAATGACAGCAGGCCTAGGGGCGCCCGCTAAGTAAATCCGGCCCTGGGTCTGGGACATGCTCACCCGGACCCCATGTATAAACTGGTGAGATTTTATATGTATATGGCATGTACCAAGAACTTTTTGTTAAAATAGTTCCTGAAAAGCAGGATTGTACACAAGAAGGGTTGGAGAGGTGAGACTATGGCTGTGACTGAGGGTGCAGGTCATCTATGGAGGCCCTTCACATTTTTTGTTGGTAGGGCATGACTGGGTTATGTTACGTCAATGCTTGAAAGTCCATCTTGGAGCTTAGTTAGAAGGCAAACACATCTTTGATGTTCTTGTAACTATGGCTGAATGGCTGATTCAGCAAACTTGTTACAATCAGCGCACAGAGGAAGAGGCAGAAGAGAAGTTCTACCTTAAAAATAAAGACATAATGGTTCGGTTCATCAAGCAGTGACATGCGAGAGCTACAGGAGCTAAAGGCAACCTGGATGCAAGGATGGCTAGTAGGCAGTGTTGGACTGGCCCACAGGGATACCAGGAAAACTCCCGGTGGGCCCAGGTGTCAGTGGGCCTCTTGCTTCTAACAATTTGGTCTATTTCATGTCCATCCCTATTTCTTTATGTAGAAAAAGAGTAGAGTATAGTAATATTTAAAAGAATAAGCTAATAAAGAGGTTAACTGAGGAGAGAAAGAATAATAGTTTGGAATGTTGGGCCCCTGGTCTAAGGATTTCTTTTCGGCCCCTGGTCTAAGGTTTTCTGGTGGGCCCCTGGCATTAGGGTGTCCACCTTTTCTGGAAAAAAATACCGGCCTTCCTATATATTTATCTTTTTTTCCTATTAATAACATTGGGATCAACCATCAAAAATACCGGCCAGGCCGGTAAAATACCGGCCAGGTGGCAACCCTACCAGGCATCCCAGTCCGACACTGCTAGTAGGGCAATATATTGACTATTGAGTTGCCGTTCTTTATTGCTCAAAAGCAGAGCAAAATGTTTAGCAGGGATATGTCTGTGTGATCACACCTGTCTGGGGGTGCACTGGGTTTGTGGAACTATATTTCAACAGGAGATGGAAATTTGTGCTGTTGCCATAAGACTTTTCCATTACTACAACAAAAGCCAAAGGTTGCCGTGCCATGGTGGGAGTTATAGTAACATATAGAGGGCAACTGGCTTAACCTCCTTGATTCACGTTCTCTTCTCCCCCACAGTTGGGACGGCAGCTTTGCTGTATTACCAGGAGCCCCCTCTTCTCTAACCTCCGGCTCTGTGTGTATGTGCCTGCTATATTCATGAAGGTCTTCTGTTTGAAATTTTGGACATTTATTCCTGGGAACCAGCAGAATCCCAGCACGTGACTTTTTACCATAATTCCAGCGGGAGAAACTCTAGAAATAGAATTCCATTTGCAGCGAGAATAAATCACAGTACACAAGCATTGAATGCACCGGAGTTTAGCAACATCTCCTAGCATTTATACATGAGAAACTGCAACCCTGAATCAACTGTTGTGCTACACAATCTACACAATCTACTGAACAACAACACAGGTGTTACAGCTTGGAGTGAGAAATTGCTGCCCCACAGAAATATCAGGGGGTGGTCTTTGAATTCACAGGTAAATGAATAGGTTTCATGCAAGATAAAACCTCCCAAAGGAGATAAAACCCCCCATATTTTTGTTTTTCCAGTTGTGAGAAAATGTCGTTCTGACAGCAGTATTTCCATGTCTCTTAGGGCCCTTACACACGGGTGTTTTGGACCTGCGCTCCCCTGCGTTGCGTTTGGCTGCGCTCAGCCGCAGGGGAGCGCAGGTCTAGACGCACCTCATTTTGTTCAATGAGGTTGTACCCACTAGACGCGTGTAAGCGCCGAACGCAGATTCAGACGCAACATGCTGCATTTTTCCTGCGTTTGGCGCCTACATGCGTTCGTGTGAGTACAGACCCATTGAAAATAATTGAGTGCGTCTATACCTGCGCTCCCCTGCGGCTGAACGCAGCAAAACGGAACGCTGGGTAACGCAGGTAAAAACGCCCGTGTGTAAGGGCCCTTAGGGCGTTTTAACCTGAGCTCATGTGCGTTCCGTTTTGCTGGTATAGGTATAGACACACTCAGTTCTTTTCAATGGGGCTGTACTCACACAAACGCATGTAGGCGCCGAACGCAGGTTCAGACGCAACATGCTGCATTTTTCCTGTGTTCGGCGCCTACATGCGTTCGTGTGAGTACAGCCCCATTGAAAAGAATTGAGTGTGTCTATACCTGCACATTAAATCGACTTAAAACCCCTTAAAGTGGAATGAAACCCCCCTCGGCACTAACTCAAACCCCCCACTCCTGTAGGCCCCCCTACCTCTCCCACGGGGCTATTGCCCCTAAGTCGCTACTTACCCCTTCATGCAGGTCCCCTCCAGCGATGTTCACAGGGGCTGTTTCAATGGTGAGAACCAGCAGAGCATGGGGCAGACAATGCTTCCCGTATCAAATACAGTTACATAAAACATTTAACATTAAAGGGGTTGTTCACCTTTGAATTAACTTTTAGTATGATGTAGAGAGAGGTAATCTGGGACAGTTTGTAAGTGGGTTTTCATTTTTTTTATCATTTATGGTTTTTGAGTTATTTAACGTAATATTTGTCAACTCTCCAGTTTGCAGGGTCCAAATTACCCTAGCAACAATGCACAATAGATTAGAATATGAATAGGAGAGGGCCTGAATAAAATATGAGTAACATAAAGTAGCAAAAACAATATGTCGCCTTACAGAGCATTTGTTTTTTAGTTGGGGTCAGTGATCCCCATTGGAAAGCTGAAAAGATTTAGAAATGGAAGGCAAATAATTTTAAAAACTACAAAAAAATAAAGAGTTGGTCATTCTATAACATACTAAAAGTTAAGTTAAAGGTGAACCACCACTTAAAGGAAGATTTTACTTTTGGGGTTACGTCCCTCTTCAGAAGAAAAAAAAAGTGGGGTGGGGGTAAAATACACAAGGAGATGGTAGACCTGCAGAACAACCAGGTATCTGAAAAATACCAGTGGTAGTGGCAGCACAGTGGAACCCAGGCAGAGATTCACAGAAAGGAAAGACTGACTGTAGTAAAATTTAAAGGAGAAATAAAACCCATTATTGCAGTTTTAGGGATTTAGAGGTCCAAAATAAACAGTGAGAGATGGAAATAATTAAGCAGCAGATGTTAAATAGGATACAGACTTTAAGGGGGTTATTTGTTCAATTTCGAAAGTTCGAGAAAATTGAGGATTTTTAGAGGATTTATTCTACTGCAAAATGCCTTAATCCAATAATCCGCCATCCCAGACCTGTCGAGGTCTTGCATAAGTCAATGGGACAGGCACCTATCTCAATTTGAAGATATTGTGGTCTGCACTGGGTTTAGCCAAAAAATCAGATTTTTCAGGGTTTTCTGGCAAGAACTCAAAAAATTTGAGCAATTTGGAAAAAAAAGGCTTGAAAAAGTAAGGCTAAAGCCCTATTAAAATGTGTGATTCAAAGTTTTTCTGCAATGTGATTTAATCAAGTTTTTTTTTTTTTTCAGGCATGGGAATTTGGTTACTGTTTTTTTTATCAAATAAAATCTTCGGATTTTAGTAAATAAACCCTCTATATGTTGGGCTTCTGAGCCATACCAAGGACACCCCAGATTGGTGCATTGGAAGATGTCCTGGTAGTTCCCCAACTTCTTAACTGCTGATTCATATCTACATGTTCTGGGCTGCTGTTACTCTGCATCGACCTGGGCTGGTGGGACACCGGGAAAAAACTTGTTGGGCCCTGGAGGTCGTGGGTCCCTGCCGACCCCGGTCTGCTTCTTCAACTAGAAACGGAATTCTATGCAGCACTACCTCCCACTCTTTGCATTGAGTATACAGTACACAAAAGGGATGGGGGCCCCCAGGCAGGTCTGGACTGGGAATCAAAATCAGGCCTGGACTGACAATCTGTGGTTTCTGGTAAATGCCAGAGGGGGCTGCCGTAAGATGCCATAGACAGTAACTATATATATTTTGTTGCTGGGGGGCTGTGTGTGTCTGAAATGTCAGGGCCTCTTTTATATCTCAGTTCAGACCTGGTCAAAATAGGCCCTGGCATTTCAAGTACACAGGAGCCCAAACCAGCCCCGACCAGTCCACTAAATAGTAACTGTCTATGGCAGGAGTGCCCATGCTTTACTAATGTGACGTCTACTTTTAGCGATGATATGTTATTGTATTGTTATGTATTTAACACACAACTATTTCTTATGTAACCTTAAAGGGAAACTGTCATGGGAAAATATTTTTTTTCAAAATGCATCAGTTAATAGTGCTGTTCCAGAAGAATTCTGCACTGAAATCCATTTCTCAAAAGAGCAAAAAGATTCTTTTTTTATATTTCATTTTGAAATCTGAAATGGGGCTAGACATACTGTAAATTCCCAGCTGCCCCAAGTCATGTGACTTGTGCTCTGATAAACTTCAATTACTATTTCCCTCACCCAGCAGCCTAACAACAGAACAATGGGAAGGTAACCAGATAACAGCTCCCTAACACAAGATAACAGCTGACTGGTAGACTTAAGAACAGCACTCAATATTAAAACCCATGTCCCAATGCGTGCTATTCAGTTACATTGAGAAGGAAAAACAACAGCCTGCCAGAAAGCAGTTCCCTCCTAAAGTGTTGGCACAAGTCACATGACCAGGGGCAGCTGGGAAATTGACAATATGTCTAGCCCCATGTCAGATTTCAAAACTGAATATAAAAATATATGTTTGCTCTTTTGGGAAATGGATTTCAGTGCAGAAGTCTACTATTCTATTAACTGATGAGTTTTGAAAAAAACATGTTTTCTCATGACAGTGTCCCTTGTACATAATAAATATATGAATTGAACATCTGATATAGGAGGGTAATCTAGACAAGCTGTTTGTTGACAGTGTCCAGAGATCTACTGATCACCAGCTAAAGGTCTACTAGTAGATCCTGATCTACCTTTTGGGCACCCCTGGTCTATGGCATCTTACAGCAGCCCCTCCTGTATTTGCCAGAACTCACAGATTGCCAGTCCAGGCCTGCCTCCATCCGACAACCCTGGTGGGCCCTGCAGAACCCCAGTCCAACCTGAGCATTGGGACCAAGTGACAATATACAACAGTGGTCCTCAAACTTGGCCCTCCAGCTGTTAAGGAACTACAAGTCCCACAATGCAATGATGGAGTCTGACAGCCACAGTCAGGCAAATGCATTGTGGGACTTGTAGTTCCTTAACAGCTGGAGGGCCAAGTTTGAGGACCACTGATATACAACATAAAATTCATGATGCTAATTAGTCTAGTCATATTACAGGGATACATAACAATCCAGCATAGAAACAGCCCTGTTGCATCAGCTTTGACAGTCTATAAAATACAACATTTCAACCATGATTTTTTTTTTTGGCCTTTAGTTCTCCTTTAAGTGTGACTGTCGGCAGCTGTATGACCTTTAAGCTGCATAGTTCTGCTGTCTATAGGAAGGGGTACAGCATCCCTGTGCTTTAGAACAAACATAACAAACACTACTTTGGCTGAGTCAATACTTGGGCTTTACGTCTCACCGTATCCGTTTTCATTCATTTGTCAGAAAGTCTTTATTTTTTTTTTATTGTAGTAAACATTATCCTTATTCAAACAAAAGGAACCTGTCATGCACAAACAGGAGGCCGACGTCACAATAAGCATCTTTTCATCTCTACTGTACGTGTCTCCAGAATCACAAGGAGTGACTGAGTGAAATACGCTCTCCCCGTGCCATTATTTTCGTGTCCCTACCAATGACGGTACGTGAGCTATATTTATGCAGGTTGAACAGGTTTTCTAGATTCTTTGTATGTATGCATGCTTTTGAGTTCATTGCTTCACTAACATACATTCCTTCCTGCTCCGAAATAGTCCATCTGAGCGTTTAAAATAATGTCGCAAAAGAAACTCCAACCCGCTCTTGAGGCTATCTTCTGTATCTTCCAGTTCCAAGTCCTCAAATGTATGTCCTCAACTTGATAAAGGTCCAACTGTGGCTTTCATCTGGCCCACCCTTAGCTCACCCTGCTATAGTAGTAAGAGAATCAAGTGTAGCCATTAATATCCCCAAAACCACTGCTGTGTCTTAACCGTAGAGCCACCTCTGTGTTATTACTACACTGAGCCTTATGCACTTTATCTGCATGCCGACTCTGGGAAGGGGGGGCACACAGTAGAGTCCTGCGCGGGTCCATTTTTTGGGACCTGTACCCGCAAACCGCAACCCGAACCCGCGACCCGCATTCTTATCCGCCTGGACCCGCGACCCGAACCGTACCCGCAACCCGCGATCCACAACCCACAACCCACTGACCATCAAGAATCAGGAAGTGCTGTCATTGTAAACCAGAAGTGACATCATCGGAAGTGCCCACGATCAGAAAAAAAAGGAGTAAAACAGAAAGTGCTGTCATTGTAAACCGGATGTGACATCATCAGTAGTAGAAATGCTCAGAAAAAGGAGTAAAAATCGCTATAGCGAGGATCCGCGACCCGACCCACAACCCGCCAACCTGCAGAACCACCGGCCCGCTTCTATACCCGCACCCAGAAATTCTACGATCAACCCGCAGGGTACCGCGGGATTTTGCGGGTAACCTGCGGGTACCCCACCCGCTGCAGGACTCTAGCAATCCAAGTCCAGTTCAATCCATATCAACAAATTACTCAGAGCAGCATCCAATCTTCAGATCTCACAAGCCGTACTGTATTTTCATAGTGCCAGTGGCACTGCACATGCTCTGTGGGCTCTGGGCTGCTGATGAGAAGCTTAGCGGTCTCCAAAAAGATCAAGACTGGAAAGTGAGGTTCCACGTGTCATTGAAAGTTATTCTAAGCAACAGCAGCCCAGCGCATGTGCTGGGATTCAGCAGAAAATAAGATTGTGAGCTACTTTGGCATCTTCCAAGGCACTGATCTTTACTGCTGAAAGGCCTTTGGCTGGCAGAGAACTCCCAAACATAATATGCAGCATAAATAATAAATCTAATAAACAGTTTTTTGGGGAGACGTCCAGTGTTGGTCGTATTAGGGTTAACTTTATAACCACATAATAACAAAATGAAAAACAATCGCAAATTGTCTCAGAATATCAGTATCATACTTAAAGTTAGCTCAGAGGTGAACAACCCCTTTAAAGGGGGTTCCAGGTGCTTTTGGGAGGTGATAAACACACTTATTTTTATTGCGGGCTGGCACAAACCGGACTTTACGCCAGTTAAAAAGTAATTTATTTTAACAGAAAAATATCTCAAAATAGAACCTTACGCATTTTATGCCTTGTGGGCTGTGCTGGCCTTGGGCTGCAGAGAAGGTCCAAGCATTTCTAGTCTAATTCTTTGTTGAGCTTTAGTTCTCCTTTAAGACGTTGCTAAACGGCAGCCTCACTTCTCTAGCCGTGCACACGCTGAAATCTTACAACAAAGAGACCGTCGTCCACAAAATAATGACATATCTGTACCAAAAGCCTTTGCAGAATCTGAGCAGTACAAAGCTGGAACACCAAACAGTTCAAATTCCTTCTTCATAATAAGCGAATAAACCTGTTTGACAAGGACTGTCGCTCATAAACCCAGGCTGATTCATGTTTATGATAGTATTCTGCAAAAGCTTGTTTCTAATGATTCCACAACTCACCTTTAAATATTCAAACCAAAAAAATGTTGTTGTACTGCTTGATGTGACCTCTGGATCTGCGATCCTCCCGCGTATTGGCTTTTACTATCCCTGATGTGCCAAAGTTATTTGATAATGCGAGATGCTGGTACATCTTACTTTTAGTGATGGGCGAATTTATTCGCCAGGGGCGAATTCCCTCGATTCGCCACTGGCGAATAAATTCACGAAACGACAGTGAAATTTGCCTGGAGAAAATTTGCCGAAAAACTGAGTCACGCATCGTTTTTTACGCGCGGCGAAAACAAATTTCTCTGGAAATGTTTCTCTGGAAATTCGCTAATTTTTCGGCGAAGCGCAACTGGGGAGATTCGCCCATCACTACTTACTTTAGATTAGGGGTCCCCAAATGTTTTTACCCACAGGCAACATTTAAATATAAAAAGTTGAGGAGCAACACAAGCATGAAAAATGTTCCTAGGGGGTTCCCAATAAGGGCTGTGATTGGTTATCTGGTGGCCCATAGGTAGACTGTCTAAAGGAGGGTCTGTCTGACAGTACACGTGGTCTTTGTGCCTCCATGTTAGAAATCCAAAAATAAGCACCAGCTTTGAGGCCACAGGAGCAACATCAAAGAGGTTGGTGACAACATGTTGCTTGTGAGTCACTGGTTGGAGATCACTGCCTTAGATAGACATTGAGTTCTACCCACAAGTAGGGTTGCCACCTGGCCGGTATTTTTGATGGTTGAGCCCAATGTTATTACTAGGATAAAAAAATAAATATATAGGAAGGCCGGTATTTTTTTCAAGAAAAGGTGGTAACCCTACCCTATGACACATTTTTCTATACTGAACCTAAAGAGGAAGTGACTGTAAGACAGTGGGGCAAGATGGTGGGACTGGCAGTTGTTGCTGACTTTTTGTATAAAAAGGGATTCTGTCATGATTTTTATGATGTCGTTTTTATTTCTAAATTACACTGTGTACACAGCAAATAATTCACTCTACAATATAAAATGTCATTCCTGAACCAACAAGCGTATTTTTTAAGTTGTAATACTGGTGTGTAGGTGCATCTCATGTCATTTTGCCTGGTCATGTGCTTTTTGAGGAAAAAGCCAGCACTTTAGGATGGAACTGCTTTCTGGCAGTTCTCCTACTCAATGTAACTGAATGTGTCTCAGTGGGACCTGGAGTTTACTATTGAGTGTTGTTCTTAGATCTACCAGGCAGCTGTTATCTTGTGTTAGGGAGCTGTTGTCTGGTTACCTTCCCATTGTTCTGGTGTTAGGCTGCTGGGGGGGGGGGGTGATATTTACTGCAGTACAGCAGTAAAGAGTGACTGAGGTTTATCAGAGCACAAGTCACATGACTGGGGGCAGCTGGGAAACTGACAATATATTTAGCCCCATCTCAAATTTGAATATAAAAGCTGCTATCTGGTTACATTCCCATTGTTCTGTTGTTAGGCTGCTGGGGGGAGGTGATATCACACCAACTTGCAGTGCAACAGTAAAGAGTGACTAAAGTTTATCAGAGTAGTCAAGTTACTGGGGGCAGGTGGGAAACTGACAATATGTCTAGTCCCATATCAGATTTCTAAATTAAATATAAAAAAAAAATCTGTTTGCTCTTTTGAGAAATGGATTTCAGTGCAGAATTCTGCTGGCGCAATGCATTTTGTAAAAAAAAAAAAAAACAACAAAATTTTTCCCATGACAGTATCCTTTTAAGTACAAGGGAAACTTAAAACATTATCCTGGACTAATTCAGGAGCTAATTCTGGCGGAACGACATAACTTTACATAGATGGTGTGGAAAATCTTCTTTCTCTGGTCTTTCACTATTGGATATGACCATAGGGTTATATAATAATGTCCCAGGGTTCTCTGGGGCAGCTTCAATTCAATGAGATAAATGTATTTTTTGGTATATGATGGAGAAAACTCATCAAGGAAACGTACAATCGATTTAGGAGTGAAACCTTATTTATAACATTGCAATGCTGTCGGGGTACATTGGGCAGTTGTATATAAAACGATGTTCTGCCTATTATGACAGCCGGGAGGTTTCACATCAGTACTATTTTAAAATGCTTTCTAAATATTTCATTTCACAGTTTTCTTTTTCAGGCGACAGTAAACATTTTTGTGTGAGTGTGAGTGCCGGGATATTCTTACATGACAGTCTGTTAAAAAGTTTCACAATAAAATAATCCCTAAATGAGAAAAGCCATTGGAATGTGCACGGGCATGGGGCATTTAAACTCTGAATTAAACTAGGCTAAATTAGATGAGCAGGGCAGCAGAAAGAAGGACATATACTATAATTTATAATCACTGCCTGGCCAGATGTGAATTTAAAGGGTAAGTTCACCTAGTCATTAAAGGGATACTGTCATGGGAAAAAAAACATTTTTTCAAATGCATTGGTTAATAGTGCTGCTCCGGCAGAATTCTGCACTGAATCTATTTCTCAAAAGAGCAAACTGATTTTTTTATTTTAAAGAGGAAAACATTGATGGTGCCGCCAGTTATTTTCGCTTTAATAGTGCTGCTCCGGCAGAATTCTGCACTGAATCCATTTCTCAAAAGAGCAAACAGATTTTTTTATTTTGAAAAATTGTCAAGTTCCCAGCTGCCCCAAGTCATGGGACTTGTGCTCTGATGCACTTAAGTCACTCTTCACTGCTGTACTGCAAGTTGGAGTGATATCACCCCTCCCAGCAGCCTAACAACAGAACGATTGGAAGGATCTCTACCCGATATGCCCATCTTGAGGTGGGCGATATTGGGCTGATTCCATCGTGGGCCCTAGGGCCCAACGATCAGATCACAACGGAGGAAGTACAGACGGTTGGATCCCAGGACTGCATCAACAAACAGATGCGGCTGTGATCCGACAGGATTATTTATCCTGTCTGATCGACATCTGGCCGAGTTTCGGCCAGATATCAATCGGTTAAGCCCTTCGGAGGGCCCCACGCACAGCTCGATAAGCTGCCGACTCAGTCTGTCTGCAACTTTTATCGGCCCGTGTATGGCCACCTTAACACAAGATAACAGCTGCCTGGTAGATCTAAAAACCCATGTTCCATTGAGAAGGAAAAACAACAGCCTGTCAGAAAGCAGTTCCCTCCTAAAGTGCTGGCACAAGTCACATGACCAGGGGCAGCTGGGAAATTGACAACATGGCTAGCCCCATGTCAGATTTCAAAACTGAATATAAAAAAAATCTGTTTGCTCTTTTGAGAAATGGATTTCAGAGAAAAAGTCTACTGGAGCAGCACTATTAACTGATGCGTTTTGAAAAAAAGATGTTTTCCCATGACAGTATCCCTTTAACTTTATGTATCTAATAAATACTGTAGACTTGCTCTTAGCAGCTATTCCATCAGTCTTCATTATTTAAACATCTCATTATTATGGGTTTTTGAATGCCAGAGGATAGGCTAATTCTTGATGTGCATCTAATCACAAACAGAGAATTAGCCCTGTGTGGCTGTAGCCTAAGGGCTAGGGCAGACGGGGAGATTCGGGGGCAATTTGTCGCCTGGCGACTTCTCGCCGCGACTTGTAGCCCCCGAACCTCCCCGAATAGCCAAGTCCTGGGGCGCACCGGCGTTACTTGAAAACGCCGGCACCTATTCACACGGAGCGGTGCACTTTTTGAAATCGCTCCAAATTGCCTCGTATCGGAGCCTTTAGCCTCCAGTCATGAAGCCTTTCCATGAATTCACTAAAGAAGGATTGGAAATTCCTTTGCTAAGGATTAGGGGAAGCCCTAGTACAAACAAGCATTGCCTCCCACCCTCTGTACTACACCCCCATGCAGTTTATTTAGCAGACAGCAGCCCCTTTGTGCATTCAGCTAACAATGGAAATGGCCTCACGCTGGAGGAAGAAGTGGGAAGGAATTTCCCTGCCAGAATCTTTGTTTTTTTGTTCCTCCACAGTCTCTGATAAAAAAAAGAGCTGAATTGTGTGCCAGGCCTGAGACAGAGCTTGTTATTTCTGGCCTATACCATTCCCTGACACAGACTTCTTATAACTTTAATGGACCTCTATACAATGTCGTATTTGGAATTCTAGTGTCCAACAGAGCTTACACCTAGATCTGTGCAAATTGACCTACAGTGATTCCTTGGTATCTTAATAAGCAAGTCCCACTCTGCTGAATTGTGCTTAGTACAGGGAATACCTATGTGACATAGTTTTATGGGATCTCT
>CM044439.1:12236883-12252279 GCA_024363595.1 Xenopus borealis | reverse complement strand
AAAAAAAAAAAAAAAAAAAACTTTTAACAAAGTACAGGCCGGAACAAACGGTGATGCAAAACAAAGATACGGATTACTATCAGGCACAGGATGAAATTCTGTGCCATTAATTTCCCAGAAAGGCCCATATAATATATGTACTAAATAAGACCTTAACGGACTGCACTAATCACCCAATTAGAATGCGAGATTGATCACACCTCCACTATGGAAACGGTTCTAATTTGAATATTCACCCCCTAAAAACCTGCTGAATTCATGTACAAGTCAATGGCTGAGCTCCACTGAACCATTTGAAGACGTTCATTGCCTTCCTGACATTCAAGTTTTTTTGGGGGTTTTTTTTTCTCGGAGGGAAAACCCTATTCGAATTCGATTCGAGTTTTCGGGTCGGGACTAGTCGATCGAATATTAGACTTTAGATTTTTTTTCCTAAATTACCTCCCATTCGAGTTGTGAGTATATTCAAATTTATTAGATTAAAAAAAAAAATGATTTACATAGATTCGAAATTTGATCCGTCTGCCCATACGAGTCAGGAGTCTCTCTCAGGGGTATAACGTAAAGCACCACTACAACAAACAAGTCAGAGAAATCTCTAAGGCTTAGTCCAGACGGGGAGATTCGGGGGCGATCCGTCGCCTGGCGACTTTTCGCCGCGACGGATCGCCCCCGAATAGTTAGGCACTGGCGAGGCTTAAAAACGCCTGCACCAATTCACACGGAGCGGCGCGATTTTTAAAATCGCTCCAAATCGAATATTGAATTTGAAGGATTTTACCGCAATTCAAATAGGAAAAATGTGATCGTTCGATTAAATGTTCGAATCGAACTATTTTAACCCTTCAATCAAATTTTTCTTATTCAATCACAAAAAACTTTAAAACACCTATGGGAACTTCCCATAGGGTTTCAAAGCAATTTGGTAGGTTCAATCTGACGAACTGGGCTGTCAATTTTTTTTTTCTAAAGGGGGAAGTACTTCCACCATCGAATAGTCGAATACAATTTTATTCGAATCGGTCGAAAATTCGAATTTGCCTAATTTTCATATTCGAAATTTTTTTGAAAATTCTATTGAACGTCGAATCCTTCATGTGAATTTAGTAAATCTGTCCCTAAATTAACTAAAACTGGGCATGGGAGTTTGGCCGTGGTTTACTTTATTAAAATAAGATAAATTTGGATTTTAGTCAATAACCCCTACAACACAAGCATTTGCCATAGCTGGCAAAAACAGCCCCTAAGTAGGCCTGGAGTTGGTATTTTATTGGTGCTTCAAAAAAAATTAAAATTAAGCAAATGCATGAAATATGGGATTAGCACTGCTCTGTGGCTAGCCCATATAAATGCACTATATATATGATGAATCAGGTTTCCTAATTAAATGATACATTTGTTGCCTTTTGATATAAATATTGAGTCACTCCAGGAGGTATATAGGCAAGTTCCATTGACTCTCCCGTATGATCGATGCGCTGCAGTAAGTAATGTTTTGGTCGGCTGCTTAAAAGAACAGTAACACCAAAAAAATTACAATAGAATGTACGGTTGCTTTGCATTGTTTTAAAGTTATGTTCTAGCTTTAGAAAGAAAACTATATTTTAAAGCAGAATTCAACTTGTGGGGGGGAAAAAAAAAACCATACCCCACCCCAGGTAGACCCCCCTCCCTCCTGGCTAACTACCCCCCGCCTCCAGGGAGATGCCCCATAATTACTCCTCGCCAAAGATTCTTGCAGCGGAGTTGCACGCAGCCATCTTCCACAATCTCTGTAAGCTGACTGTAAGCATTTCTGCGCCATGTGTAGTTGGAGCAGTTTGCGCAACTGCGCATGGGCGAAATTACACGCAAATTGCCAATCTCCCAGTCAGTTTACAGAGATTGTGGAAGATGGCTGCGTGCAACTCCGTTGCAAGAATCTACGGCAAGGGGTAAGTATGGGGCATATCCCCGGGGGAGGGGGTAGTTAGCTTGGGGGAGGAGGGGGGTACAGATTTTTTTCCCCACAGGTTGAATTCGCCTCTAACAGGCTATTATTTAGCCATGGGGCAGCCATTCAAGCTAAAGAGGTGAAAAGGCAAAGGCTACTTAGCAGATAACAGTTAAAGGGAAACTGTCATGGGAAAACATGTTTTTTTTTTTAAACGCATCAGTTAATAGTGCTGCTCCAGTAGACTTCTGCACTGAAATCCATTTCTCAAAAGAGCAAACAGATTTTTTTACATTCAGTTTTGAAATCTGACACGGGGCTAGCCATTTTGTCAAGTTCCCAGCTGCCTCGGTCATGTGACTTGTGCCAGCACTTTAGGAGGGAACTGCTTTCTGGCAGGCTGTTTTTCCTTCTCAATGTAACTGAATAGTACGCAGTGGGACATGGGTTTTACTATTGAGTGCTGTTCTTAGATCTACCAGGCAGCTGTTATCTTGTGTTAGGGAGCGGTTATCTGGTTACCTTCCCATTGTTCTGTTGTTAGGCTGCTGGGTGGAGGAAAGGGAGGTGGTGATATCACTCCAACTTGCAGTACAGCAGTAAAGAGTGATTGAAGTTTATCAGAGCACAAGTCACATGACTTGGGGCAGCTGGGAAATTGACAATATGTCTAGCCCCATGTCAGATTTCAAAATGAAATATAAAAAAATTCTGTTTGCTCTTTTGAGAAATAGATTTCAATGCAGAATTCTTCTGGAACAGCACTATTAACTGATACATTTTGTAAAAATTTTTTTTTTCCCATGACAGGTTGCCTTTAAGCTCTGTAATAGAATACAATGAGATTCTACAGACTGCATCTGGTACCTACTTTGTAGCCCCCATGGCTACAAAGCAGCTTATTTGTATAAACAAATAGTAGTATTTCTGAAAAAAAAACACACTATTTGTACCAGTGCATTATAATTTGATTACTTAAAAACACTATTTTTTTGGTGTTGCCGTCTCTTTAAAAATACATTCATACCACGCAATGCCTTATGAAACACAAAGTACCATAGCATCATTTCAGCCCCCAAAAAAAAAAATATTCATGGTACTTCCCAGATCAGCAAATACCACTTACAGTACAGTCAGAGCCATGTTTATCTTTAGATTTAATGAAGGCATGAAACAAGGAAGCGGATTCCCCTTCACTGCTTCTAATGAATTTTATGACTCACCGCTGTCTGTTTGATAGACAGTTTAATAGTCAGATTGCAATTGATACAAAAGGCCAAGGGGAAGCATCATCTGCTTAACAGCTGAGAAAGGCTTCCAAGTGACTGGTGCCAAGGTAAGTGACAGATTCCTTACATATATATATATATATATACACATGTGTTGTTGCACTCAGAGAAAGCAGAACATTTATAGCCGTTCTTAATAAGCACATTTCATGTCAAAGATAAGGGTGGTGATTAGTCTAGTGACTAGCATATTCCCTCTTCTGTTCATTAGTAACTATGGCAAACAAGCCCGGGAAACGCTTGCATCCAACAGCCTTAAAGGAACAGTGTAAAAATAAAAACTGGGTA
The DNA here is from genome assembly GCA_024363595.1 of Xenopus borealis. Classification (NCBI taxonomy): domain Eukaryota; kingdom Metazoa; phylum Chordata; class Amphibia; order Anura; family Pipidae; genus Xenopus; species Xenopus borealis. The sequence goes on along the minus strand of CM044439.1, from coordinate 12,248,769 downwards.
AATAGACTGTGCAAAATAAAAATGTTTCTGATATAGTTAGTTAGCCAAACATATAGGGGCAGATTTACTAAATTCACATATTCACATGAGGGATTCAAATATTTGATCGAATTTTCAAAAGGATTCGAATTTCAAATATGCAAATGAGGCGAATTTGACCATCGAATGATTCGAATTTAATTTTATTCGAATATTCGATGGTCGAATACTTCCCCTTTAAATTTAAATTCGATCACCTACTTCGCCAGATTAAACCTATCGAAATGGGGATCATTCCCTAAGATCGAATAAGAAAAATTCGAACAACCGCTTACAAATCGTTCGAATATTCGATTTGACCGAATTTTCCCTATTCGATAGTTCAAATTGCGCAAAAAAATTTTGAATTTTTTTTTAAATTCCCCACTATTCCCCCGTCGAATTTCAAAATTTTCATTCGAAATTCGACCCATAGTAAATCTGCCCCATGATGTATAAAGGCTGGAGTGAGTGGATGCCCCACAGAACAGAACACTACCTGCTTTTCAGCTCACTAAATAGTCAGTGACTATAATGGTGCCCACATGGGACATAACTGATCAGTGAGTTTGCAATTGATCCTCAGCATTCAGCTCAGATTCAAAAGCAACAGTTATGACCCATGTGAGATCCCCCCTCAAGTCTCTGATTGGTTACTGCCTGGTAACCAGTGAAAACCAAGAGAGCTGAAAAGCAGGAAGTAGTGTTCTGGCTATTATGTTACACATCCTGTCACTCCAGCCTTTATACATAAAATTTTTGGTTAACTATATTAAAAACGTCAAACAATGATTACTCGGCAAGTTCAGTTGTTTTAGAATTACTTACATAAAACATTTTTTTTTTATTTTGCACAGCCAATGTATTTACCCAGCTTTAATACTGAACAACTCCTTTAATGTTACTGTGTTTATCTACAAACAATCTAATAAAATCGGTACCTCTCCTTGCTATTCTGGGGAATAGTTACTGGCATAAGTTTTTTTTACAGAAACACAATACAGTGAAACCTTCATTTTAAGTACCCTGTTTTTAAGTTTCACCACATTTTACGTTTTTAAATTTGTGGTCCCACCAATTTATAATGCATTTCCCTGATTTTAAGGGATTGTTTCCTAGATTTTACATCCAAATCTTGTCATGATGTACCCAAAATCTGCCTTTTTTCCCCCCTGTATGAATGGCATTATTTGTGAAATAAAGAGATGTATATTTTACCATTGGTTCTGTCTGTAAATGGTCAATTCCAATTGGCCTGCCTCTTATACAGTCCTGCACCAATCACTTATTGCTGTAGATTGTGTATGACTGACAAAGAGTCACATGCCCCCCATAGTGTAACATTAACACTGCAATTCTTAACCCTTGTTATTATAACACTAAATATTGTATCTCAAACTAAAAAGGACTCATGCCAATATTCTTTCAGAAATTTCGATGATTTTACATTTTCACAGATTTTACACAATTCTTTCCTGGTCCCCTGAAAAATGTAAAACGGTGGTACTAATGTAGTAACGATGTGGTTATTAGACTACAACGGCTGCAATGTTTGCAGAACTAAAGACTTACCTGCCAGATGTAGGCACTATGATCACTGGAGCCGCTGACGAGAAACTGCCCATCGGGGCTAACACTGGCCTTAATGTAGAAAGTAGAATTCTGGTGACCACGGAAGATGGAGACTGTTAAAAGAGATATCCTTTTAGCAAATAAAATAAACTTTGTAGCAGGTCTAGCAATTTGGTAGAAAAAAAAAAAAAAAGATTCAGACTAGTGAGCAGTAATTGCTACCTGCTGATTAGTTACTATACATGGTGCTAAATTTGGTCCTTATCTTACCATTTATAGTATTTATTTATCTCTCTCAGTATTAAAGGGAACGCTCAACACTATGCAAATGTAGTTATTTCCGTTGAATATAAGAAAGATTTCTTTGTCTATTCTGGCCTTTCCAAGACTATGCTAAACAGCTAAGCTGGCAGTTTTCTGTCCCGTGTTTGGGCCAAAATGAAAGCCTGCCTAACTGATTTCAGGGCAGAAACCTGCCAACTCGTTGACAGTAAACAGACAAGTCAATGCAGCCCTCTCCCGTTGGCTCTAACATAGGCCCCTATTTTTACCCTATTGATGGTGAGGGGGCAGGGCCTTAGTGCTTGTCGGCAAGCCCCTTGTGTACTGTGAATGGATTGAGCCAATAAGATAGTACTGCATCCAAGCACTGCTGTCCAGTCCTGCACACAAGAATTTAAATTACATTTTGAAAGGCTGAAGCTGCAGTCTTAGGCACTGGCTCATATGAGTCTATAGGGAATACAGCACTACCTGGATGACAACTGATCCGATGAACCCAGCATGGCCCAAAACCTTCCAGTTTTATTAAATAGTTATTTGATATTTTCACTTTATGCTGTTACTGGTTTTTAAAGCTGCTTATCACTTTAAAAGAGTGGAAGGAACAATCGTTGATCCCAACGCTACAATAAGAAATGACAAGTGTTTGGCACCATCTGCTGTTCCACGGTATTCTATTTCTAGGCTGTGTTTTGTTTTACAAAAAGACAGGAAAAACGAATGGTCTCCAATATGTGAATGGTTATGCAAGTTCATGTGCATGTGATACACATACCATAAAAGTCCTGTCATAGCAAATTAGATTTGTATGGGAGATCAAGTATATTAAACTGGTAAGACCAACTGAACTGTGGCAGTCTCCATAGTGGAAATGTCCACACGCAGCATGTCTCCAATTAGTTTTTCTTTGATGCCTGACAAATGTATGCTGTTGGTCTGTGCTAAAAATGTAATAGGTCAGATATGTAAGGAACTAGTTACTAACAGTCACTTCTCAATGAATAAGAGTATGGCAGTCCAACATAAAACTTTTGGGATGGATATGGCCCTCCAACACATTTATGGCCTCAGCATTCCCAAGATCTTCATAGATCTCGACAGGACTGCCTAAGAATCCACCCTTAAAATGTGAATTATAGGATATTTGACACCGGACACTCTTCCTGTACTGGAATAGAGAATGACACCACAGCAAATTCCCCTAACTTTTGACTAGCCTCTCGGTGCAGATTCAGGGATCAGAGTTCACGGCAGTCATCTTCCGGGTCTTCTATAATCTTCTGGTCTACTTCCAGCATATGTGCAGTTGTGGTGAACCAGTAAATTGTTCCAATTGCGCATGCGCCAAACCGCCGCTCCATTCACAAAGATTACAGAAGATTGGGAAGATGGCTGCCGTGAACTCCAATCCCTGAATCTGCATGGAGGGGTAAGCAAAAAGTTAGAGGAATCTGCCCGTGGTAGCAGCTAGGCTGGGGGGGGAACCTATTTTGTATCCAAGTCTGGACCTGCTTGAACATTTTGTAACATAAAAAAATGAACATATTTATGTTTGTATCCATGTACCAGCAGCTACAAATATCCAAAAAAAAAAACCCCTAAATTTAATAGCTTTTATAACATTCATGTGCAATTGATTGGTCACAAAACCAAAATGGTCAGAACCTTTTAATGGTCATGATTTTTATGGGGTAATTTTTATTCCTAAATTACACTGTTTACACTGCAAATAATTCACTCTACCATATCAAATTTTATTCCCAAACCGTGTATTTTTTAAGTTGTAATATTGGTGTGTAGGTGCATCTCAGGTCATTGTGCCTGGTCATGTGCTCAGAAATAGTCAGTACTGCACTATGGAACTGCTTTCAGGCAGGCTACTGTTTCTCCTACTCAATGTAACTAAATTGGGTCACAGTGGGACATGTATTTTAATAATGAGTGTTGTTCTTATATGTACCAGGGAGCTGTTATCTGGTTACCTTCCCATTGGTCTGCTGATGGGCTGCTGGGGGGAGGTGATATCACTCCAACTTGCAGTGCAGCAGTAAAGAATGACTAAAGTTTATCAGAGCACAAGTCACATGACTGGGGGCACCTGGGAAACGGACAATACATCCAGTCAAATGACAGATTAAAAAAATATAATAAAATGTTTGCTCTTTTGAGTAACGTATTTCAGAGCAGAGTTCTGATGGAGCAGCATTATTAACGGTTTAATTTTGAAAAAAAAAAATAATTAAGGTTCAGAGAGAATACACCTTTGAGTTTTGTCAACCGGTGAAAACAGAGCAAATTACTTTCACCCTGAAATCCTAAACAGGTAGAGAGTTGGGGATTTTCCCCTCTGTTGAACAGTGGCATTCAACTTATATCTCTAATATACATGTCTACAAGAATTAGAATTCCAGTGGTCAATGCAAGTATGCTTTCCTACTAAGCAGTATTGACATCAGAGTGAACGCACAGCTGGCAGCAATTTTAAAGATACGTGTAAAAACTATGCTGAAGCATTAGGAGATCGTTGGACCTCTTGAACTGAAGTTTACTCACTTGGATCAGTCTTTAGACCAGTTGCATTAAACATATACACGTTGTCATCTGTACAGCTTGCAAATAAGTTTGTGCCAGTTGGGTCGAGTACAAGACTGGAGTACCCTGGAAATAAAAATCATTATGAAAAAAAAGCAGCACTGGGACAATAAGCTCAATTTGACACTGTCCAGGAGTATGACAGGGTAGTTACTTTTCACTATCCTCTGCTCATCAATCCAATCTTCATGCAGGAGTCAGAAACAGTACTCAATTTAACCAATGACATTTAGAAAGTTCCTTTACACGAGATAATGCACACAATATATTTATGCGATAGTCCCTTCCACCAAACCACCACCAAAAATCTTACATACCAAGTTTGCGTGTACTATTTCCAGGATAAGGAAAGAGTTTCACTGGTACAGGATCCTGCCGGTAAATACTATAGTTCTTCCTCAAGTCCCAAATCTTGACGACACTAAAATTTAAGCAAAATGGATTCAGGTTAAGCTTGAGCAGCTGTACTTTTGTGCATCCCACCCTCAAGCTAAAAGTCAGTAAACACCCACAGCATGCACTTCTATGGCAACCTTCAATACTGAGTGCATAGGGCTACCAGCATACTGTTGCAGAGTCAAGATTAGAGCAACTTTTTTGTAACTCAAAAAAAAAAAAATTGTAAAATTTAAGTAGGTTAGTTTTGTTTGCAGTGTTTGATTTAACACCTCCACCACCAGTCCCAGCATAGTTCGCTCATATTCGTTGAGACACCCATGGAGAATTAATATTATGGAAGTGAGACTGCTATGGAGAATTAATATTATGGAAGTGAGACTGCTATGGAGAATTAATATTTTGTGCCCTAATCTATGCACATTTATGTGTGTGATTGCAATAGGCTCTCTGGAAAATCAAACATTTTAAAAATGGTTTAAGTCAGTGATTTTCAACCTTGTGCCTCCAGCTGTTAAGGAACTACAAGTCCCACAATGCAATGAAGGAGTCTGACAGCCACAGTCAGGCAAATGCATTGTGGGACTTGTAGTTTCTTAACAGCTGGAGGCACAAGGTTGAAAATCACTGGTTTAAGTTATAGGATTAAAAGAGTGAAAAGCAGACTTATTAACCATACAGTAAAGTTTCTACCTGTTGATTAAATGGGGTTTGTAAACATGGAGAGCTCTATCGAAGACATGCCCTAGTAAATTTCAAAAGCAACAGGCACAAATAGCACTTGACGAGCTGTAAGACCTACTTACCCATCTACTGCTCCTGCAGAGATAATAGTATACTCATCTTGAAAGATTACCACAGTCACACTCTGCTGGGAATCCTAAAATAGAAACAAAGATTAGGAAGAGGACAAGAAAATAAACTCTCAAGACACGTACAGGGGAATATTTCACAAATTACAACTGACAATGGAACCTCGTTTGTCAAGAGACCATGAACTAAAAATGGGTCACTAAGCAAAGGAAAACAAGCAAACGTTGATCAATCTTTCTTAAGCAAACATTGGCTCAGTACAAAGTAGGGGTTAAAGTGAAACTGACGCTAAAACATTATTCAAAATATAAAATGTGCACCAAAAGTTACCTATGGCTCACGATCGTTTTTCATGGATAAAGTTGCTTTTGTAAGTAATTGTTACTAGAAGTTCCTAAACCTGACTGTCCCTTTTCAACATGTCAGTTTCTAATGCCAACAGACTCCTGAAGCTCAAATATGGCAGCACCGCCAGAGAGGAACATGGGGGATCAGAATGGTAATGTAAAAGAATCTGTAAATTCTTAAAAGGCAAAATTAAAGATGACATGCAAGGACAATATGATAGATGGGAAAAAAAGTTTTAATTGCAAGTGTCAGCATCTGTTAAAGAAGGTTGTTTTTGTTTTAAACTAAACACTATGAGCTCACCACAATATTATACAACATTTCCAGCTGTGTGTCTGTCAAGTGACATGTTTAGCTCACATGCATGTCAGTATATCAGTGCTTACTACAGAGACAATTATATAATTACCACTGAAGGAGCAAGGCCTCTGACGGAAGGCTTCCTTTTCTTCACTTTGGATGGGGTCTGCTTGTCAATGTCATTATGGGCACCGGTGATCTGGTTCACTTGCCTGTAAAAACCATCTTGAAAAAAACAGAAGACATCCAATATTAACCCAGTTTCTATATGAATGTATGCATTCATATTCTTTAAAAAACAAGGCCTTCAAAGCCACACAAACACAATATTAATTTCAGGTGCTACCAATATGCAACGGACACAGTATTCTCTGGCAAACTGAAGCTTAGTTTAAGGCTAATCAGTTATAACTCTTCTAATGCACTAGAATACATGGAAATATATTTCCCACAAACTCCCATGCTATATAAAAGGGGTCCCCAACCTTTTTTGCTCGTGAGCCACATTTAAATATAAAAAAAGAGTTGGAGAGCAACACAAGCATGAAAAAGTCCATGGGGATGTCAAATAAGAGCTCTGATTGGCTTATTGGTAACCCCTATATGGACTGGCAGCCTACAGGAGAGAATGATTGGCAGGACATCTGTTTTTTATACAACCAAAACTTGCCTCTAAGCCATTAATTCAAAAATCAGCACCTGCTTTGAGGCCACTGGGAGCAACATCCAAGGGGTTGGAGAGCAACATGTTACTCACGAGCTACTGGTGGGGGATCACTGCTATATAAGATTATAACCATACCTTTCTTATTACATCTTGTATCCCACACCATGATGTTTCCATCTCTCCCACCAGTACTGAACACAGCTAGAGAAAAACAAGAGTTTCATTGTAAGAAATACAGCAATATAGGTTTACTATACTGACCGCATTATAGCAATGTATACAATTGGGAGCAGGTGTCCTTAACAGCTAAAGAAAGTTTTGGCGCAACCACTTGCAAAGCAAAAAGAAAAGTGGTAAATTACCTCTTTCAAATTTTGAGAAGGCAACAGACTTCAAGCTGCACTGGTGTCCTTTGCACTCTCCAATAAGCTCCCCAGCCTTCACATCCCACAGCTTTGCAGTCTGGTCCCCTGAAGCTGTAACCTAGAAGTCAGCGAGAGTGGGAATATTAGTAAATTGCTTACAGTTCCAAGTAATGGGAAAACCATCTCCCATTTTACTCAAAAACGTAAACTTGTGAGGATTTTTTTTTTTCATTGTAATAAAAAACAGCCCCTTGTACTTGATCTGAAGTAAGATATAAATAAAGGGGTTGTTCACCTTTTAGTTAACTTTTAGTATGATGTAGAGTGATATTCGGAGACAATTTGCAACTGGTTTTCATTTATTATTTATGGTTTTTGAGTTATTTGGATTTTTATTCAGCAACTCTCCAGCTTGCGATTTCAGCAAGTATGCATGTACTAAACTGTAATTTGTAGTCAACACACACATACATTGTGCTTAAATTAACCAATACATCTTTTTCACTTTACTTTTACAACCATTTCATTCCTATGGAAAACTACCAAGTCCTGTCACCATCGCTAGAAAAAAAACCATACAACTGATATTAGGTAGGATGAAGTCCAATGATAATGCAATTCATGGAGTCACTGTTTGAATTTTCCTCCCAGACAGGAGATTCAATATGTTTGTGAAGATTCTCATTCATCCAGGTCATGGTATATCTGTAGAAATAAGTCAAATCAAGTGGACTTGCTTTGTTTTTTTTTTTTTCCTTGAAGACCTTTTACCAGTCATCCAAAAAAAGCCAGTCGGATGACTGGTGAAACGTCTTCAAGGGGAAAAAAAAACACAGCAAGTCCAGTTGATATGGCTTACTTCTACAGATATAGGAGATACAGTAGGACAGTGCTGCTTAGTCTGTGGTCTACATATGTTTGGCTACAATCCCCTGTATAGTGCACATTCGGAGATCGGTCTTGAAATGAGGAAAAGCAGTGTCAATTCAAAAAGGCAGAGAACCTCCAACACCCTGGTTTTCATATGGAAAAAATAAGTTGGATGGACCTAGAGGGAGATTTCTAAAGGAGAACTAAAGCTTAATTAAAGAAGTATCAAGAACTGCACATTATGGTGTGTGCTTCTGTACCAGCCCGCAGCAACCACAGCCCTTTAGCAGTAAAGATCTGTGTCTCCCCAGTAGATGCCCCAGTAGCTCCCCATCTTCTTTTCTGCTGATTCACTGATTCACATGCTCTGTGCTGCTGTCACTTACTGAGCTTAGGGACCCACTCACAATATACACTACACAATAGAAAGGTCACACTAAGTCTGATTAGTCATTAATACAGATAACTACTAAATGGCAGCACAGAAACCCATGCAACAGAATTTAAAAATCAGCCCTGTAGCATCAGCTTATATTACAGCCAGGGAAGCTCACTTTCTGCTGCTGCTGGATAATTAGTGACGACCCCTAAGCTTAGCTTCTCAACAGCTGCTCAGAGCCCACTGAGCATGTGAGTGTCACAGACACTTTCCAAGATGGTGACCCCCTGTGACAAGTTTCAAGTCCTGGATCATTGCTGCTATTGACAAGCTGAAACTTTAGGCTGCTCCAACAAATCCAGTATATAGCATTTTTAGCCATATTACTTTTTTGTATTAAGTTCTCTTTTCAAGATATTCGGCATTACAGGTCTTGTGATTCACAGACAACACTAGGAAAGTAAAACTGAACACTTAAAATAAACGTTACGGTTCTGGAGTAAGGCCCACAAATATACAGCACCAGAAGTAACTCAAGAAACAAACTTTATTAAGCAAGAAAAAAAAAAGGTAGGAATGAAAAGAGAAATGATGCAAAGTTGTTAGTTAGGCGAAAGACCACATATAACGTGTGATTGGATAAAACAAAAACACAGATGGAGTTCTAACTTACTAGCTTGTGTTCCCCAGGTACCCAGGCAATGTCAAAAACTGCATTAGAATGTGCCATGAATTCTAGGAAATGATAAAGGAAACATTAAGTAGAAACCGAAGACTAATTGAACTTTTACATGCGTCAATAGGTGCAACAGACAAGGACTACTTGGGCAGAACCCAAGGTGTTACCTTTGACAAGAAGCCTTTGCAAATCACCACATTCTGTATCATACAGTCTGACTATGCCTTCTTCATTGGCAACTGCAAGGACATGAGACATGCCTGGAACTGCAAACACAGGAAAATACAGGTTGATGCACTTTTATTAGAATTGTTTGGTGTCTTAAGACCAATGGGTCACGAAACGCATCAGTAGTTTACAATAGTTATGGGATCCTTTATCCAGAAACCGGTTATCAAGAAAGCTGAATTACGGAAAGGCCGTCTTAAAGACTCCATTATAATTAAATAATGCACATTTTTAAGAATGATTTCCCTTTTCTCTGTAATAATAAACTGTACCTTGTACTTGATCGAAGATATAAATAATCCTTATTGGAACTAAAACCAGCCTCTAGGGTTTATTTCACGCTTACATGATTTTCTAGTAAACGTAAAGAGTTTTTGTTCAATGTCCAGGTTTTTTGCTTTCAGATTGTTCACCATAAACAAAGACTTTTCAATTGCTTTCCATCTTTTATTTATTTTTTACCATTTTCCCAAAGCTGGAGTTTAAAGTTCCTGTCTCTGAGGTTTCAGTCAGGAAGTTCAGTGATCCAGGAGCATCAGAACATTTACAACATTTAGGGGATACATTTCTCAGAAGTAGAAATGTATCCTATTGTATCAATTATAACAACTGCCTTTAAAGGGCACCTATCAAAGCCAAAATTAAACATAATCTGACCAGTACAACCTTAACACGTTTAATCAAACCATATAGTTTGCAGGTTTAAATAAAAAAAAACCTTACTTCTTTCACTGAGGGAGTCCATACAGTGACCATAACAGTGACTATAACATGCAAAGTCCTGAGTATTCTACCCAGAATGCTTTAGTAAACTCTAGAAGTATCAGGAGGTTTCCCTATCTTATCCCCTGCTGGTGATGTCATTATGCAAATGAAGGGCACACAGCAACTTCCACAAGGTGGCAGCACTAACCAAGAAGTTTGGCAGATTTCAAAATAGCTTAGAAGGTTTATTAGGCAAGCAAGGAATTTCAACTGAGCATGTGCGAGATTTCAGAGCTACAGTTGGCTGTGAAGATATAGGTAGGAGGAGTCAGTGAAATCCAAGATGGCTGCCTCAGCTAGAACTGCAGTGGAGATAGGGGAGATTTTGCAGAAGGTATAGCGAGCTGATCATTTACATTATACAAAATTCGGATTTCACTTTCACCGAATGGTGCCCTTTAAGGAAGCTCAGGGATTCTGCTCAGCAGGGACAAAGACAAGAAATTTATCTAGAGAGAAATTTATTATAAGTTACAGTCCGCGACCCCACCTCTCAGAGCTGCTTTAGAAGGTGAAAAATTTAACTTTACAATTAAATATTTGAAAAACTGTCACACATAGAAAACAAAGTCATTGAAAAAAAAAAGTCTTTATTTATGGTGAACAATCTGAACTGAAAAAAGTATTAGAAGGTGCCGAGCAATCTGGATAACAGGTTCCATATCTGTATTATGCACTGCACCTTTGCGGATAGCATTTTTTAATGGCTGAAGTTATTTTACCACTAATTTTGAGACAGTGCGGTTGATCCTGAGCTGTGTTCTCTCCAGAAAAAAAAAAAAAACCTATTTGTTTTCTCATCAACACGCGAGGAGGCACTGGTTTTACAGAAGCCGGTAAGACTTTAGCAATTTATACACTGTGCTGCCCCAACAACTTTTTTATTTTTTATGGATTTGTTGGTGTGTACAAAGAAAATATCTCCAGCTGTCTTACCATCTCTTTTATTTACCCATAACAAACACTGCCAACCCCCACATAGCAGGCCAGGAAGGACAGAACTGTAACCGCACAGGAATGCAGGTCATGGGAAACAATACAGTAGCCATATTCATCCAGGAAGGCCCAAAAGACGAAGCAGATCAGTAATTTCTTTAATATTCATTTGAGGGATCAGTATGGAGTGATGACAATAATTACCTGAACTAAAGGCACATCCAAAGGGTGGCACAGGCCTCCCCAACTCCCCATATGAAATATGCTCATCTTGTTTGACACACTGATAACACTGCAGCAGAGACTGGAGAGGGGGGGTAAAAGGGGCACCTGTGTGGAAAGGAGAGAGAGATAATATTTAGCAAAACACATAAATGCCCATAACATAAACAGGAGCCAACTGATGACAAAACTAACTCTTTCTGTAAAGATGAAAAAAATTTAAATTTATTTACAGAACTTCAGTCTAACGTTTCGGCCCCATGCAAGGCCTTTTTCAAAGTGAAAATTTGCACCCAGGCATACATACTAACTTTATCCAGCATAAGTATATATATTAAAGTTTTCTCAGTGGAGCTAACTTTGTCGAGAGTGCTGGTAGCTCAGTGGAATATATATAGTTTGTAAGCTGAAACGTTGAAATAAATGTACTAGCTTTATTTATATATATATATAT